>QXDM01000034.1:0-600000 GCA_003730235.1 Pythium guiyangense
CAGTCAATGGCCGGCAACAGTCGTGCGAACGCGCACGCACTTGCTACGAGTGAACCGAGCTCGATGTCGAAGTCGTACTTGTGGCACCTTCGACTCGGCCACATCGGCCATGCTGGACTCGACATGATCGTGAAGAAACAAGCTCGGCACCGGCATCGACATCGCAGCAGCGGGCAAGTGGGAGCTGTGCGACGGGTGCGCGGTCGGCAAGCAGACGCGCTCTTCCGTTCCAAGACTCGACTTCTGCGCGCGCTGTTGGTCTCCTCGACGTGGTGCACAGCGATGTGTGCGGCCCGATGCAGGACTTCGACATTCGGCGGCAAGAGATACTTCGCGACGTTCATCGACGACAAGTCTCGCTACTGCGTTGTGTTCCTGATGGAGCACAAGTCGGAGGTCGTCGAGAAGTTCGCGCAGTTTGTCAAGTGGGCCGAGACCCAGACCGGCCGACGTGTCAAGACACTGCGTTGCGACAACGGCGGCGAGTACAAGTCGGCGAAGATGGCCAAGATCTGCGCCGATCGCGGCATCGTACAGCAGTTCACGCCGCCGTACACGCCGTAGCTCAACGGTTTGTGGCGGAGCGCATGAACCGCACACTCGTGGAGTGCGCGCGCTGCATGCTCGAGCACGCCAAGATGTCCAAGCCGTACTGGGGCGAAGCCGTGATGACCGCTGCGTTCTTGCGGAAACCGTTGCCCAAGTCGCTCGAACATCGACAACATGTCGCCGTACGAGGTGTGGGAACGGCAAGGCTCCGCTACTCGCGAACCTCAAGACATTCGGCTGCCATGCGTTCGTGCACGTACCAAATCCGAAGCGACTGAAGCTCGACGCTCGTGCGATTCGCTGTCGGTTCATCGGCTACTCGGAGTACGAGAAAGCATATCGGTTCGAAGACATCGAGACCGGTCGAGTGTTTGTGAGTCGCGACGCCAAGTTCATGGAAGACGAGTTCGACGACGGTCGTCGACTCGGTGCTCAAGGAGCAGAGATCGACTTCATCGACAACGACACCGACGAAGAGTACGAAGAACATGAAGAGTACGAAGAACATGAAGAGTACGAGTCCGGCGTCGGCGACGCGGACATGGAGCAGGGTGCTGAAGACGGTGAGCCTGGCAGTGGTGATCAACCTGCGCAGCCACAGCCGCCTAGCAGCCCGGAGTACAGCAGCGGTGCGAACCGTCACGTTCGTTCGCAGTCGCTTGAGAACGTGACGGAAACACCGCGCCCGAAGAGATCGAGCGGCTCGGCGACAGTGGGAGTCGGTCGAATGAGCGGCGCATCGACGAACGCGACGGCCAACTCGACGACTCGACCGACATCGCTCGACGATCTTTCGGCGCTCCACGCTGCTCACGTCGTGGCTTCAGTGGGAGAAGTGCCGACAACGTTTGAGTCGGCGATGGAATCCAGCGACGCGAGCAAGTGGAAGGAAGCGTGCGACTCGGAGTTCCAGTCGCTGATCAAGAACGACACGTGGGACGTTGTGCCGCTGCCAAAGGGACGCAAGGCAATCGGCTGCAAGTGGGTGTTCAAGGTCAAGGAGAACGAGCACGGTGAAGTCGAGCGACACAAGGCTCGGCTCGTCGCGAAGGGCTTTGCGCAGAAGTTCGGCATCGACTACGACGAGACGTTCGCGCCAGTTGCGAAGTTCACGTCGATCCGAGTGGTGCTCGCACTCGCGGCCAAGTACGATCTCATGCTGCACCAGATGGACGTCAAGACCGCGTTCTTGAACGGCGATCTCGACGAAGACATCTACATGAAGCAGCCGGATGGATACGTCGAAGCAGCGTGTCCGGTCGACTACGTGTGCAAGCTGAAGAAGTCGCTCTACGGGCTCAAGCAAGCGCCGCGGATGTGGAACCAGACCATCGACACGTTCATGATCGGTCTCGGCTTTGGCAAGTGTGAGTCCGACCACTGCGTGTACGTGATGCGCGAGTGCGGCAACGGCGAAGACAAGATGGCGTTCATTGTCCTCTACGTCGACGACCTCATCATTGCGTGCAGCAGCAATGCACTGATGGCGAAGATCAAGTCAGCACTCAGCAAACCGGTTTGAGATGTCCGACCTCGGCGAGCTCAAGTTTTGCCTCGGCATGGAGATCGCGCGCGACTTTGATCTGGGCACTGTGTCCGTGCGCCAAACCAAGTTCCTGCACTCGATCTTGGCCAAGTTCGGCATGCAAGACTGCAAGCCCGTGAAGACGCCGCAAGACCTGGGACTCAAGCTGACCAAGGCCATGTGCGACGGCGGGTGCAAGCACGACGAGACCATGCACGGCGTGCCGTACCGCAGCGCGGTCGGATGCCTGATGTACCTCATGGTGGCGACTCGACCGGACCTCGCAGCTGCAGTGGGAGTGCTCAGCCAGTTTGCTGCCGACCCGTGTCCGACACACTGGCAGGCTCTCAAGCGCGTGTTCCGGTACCTGCAAGCGACTCCGACGCTCGGTCTAGTGTTTGGCAAGTGCGACGACAAGTTTGACAATCGTGCACTTCACGGCTACTCGGATGCTGACTGGGCGGGCGACCACGACTCGCGCCGCAGCACAAGCGGCTACGTGTTCATGCTCAACGGCGGCTGCGTGAGCTGGCGAAGCAAGAAGCAGCGATCCGTGGCGCTCTCGTCGACCGAGGCAGAGTACATGGCACTGTCCGAGGCGACTCAAGAGGCGGTGTGGCTCAAAGGCGTTTGTGCGTGAACTCGGCGAACTCAGCGACGGCGACTCGATCCTGGTGCTCGAAGACAACCAAGGCTCGATCGCGTTGGCCAAGAACCCCGAGTTCCACAAGCGCACCAAGCACATCGACATCCGCTACCACTTCGTGCGCGAGAAGGTCGAAGACGGTCAAGTCGCGCTGCAGTACTGTCCGACACAAGACATGCTCGCGGACATCATGACGAAGGCGATCGCAGCACCGCAGTTCGACGCTCTTCGGACCAAGCTCGGCATCATCGTCGCCGGCGAGTCGAGTGGGAGTGTTGGCTCTATCAACGCTCTCGACAGTGTGTTCAAGACGCCTCGCCGAGCGACAGCCAGCGCGTGACGAGTCAGCGTCACGACCCTCGACTGGTGTGACCATCACTCGCACAAGGGCAATCATTCCGACATGATTGCGCCATGGCGTGGGTGAGTGTTTACGCAGGTAGGACATGGCTGTGGGTGACGACCTACACTCATGGATGCGTGTTTACGCCACACTGGATACATTGCACAAGTATCTAGTGGAGCGACAGCACAGCAGGCTTAGACGTAGCTAGCACAGAGGGAGGTGCGCATGCGAACTAAGGACCTCGATCAATCAATCACTTTGCATTTTGCATCCAACCACCCAAGTGCCTTCGCCAACCACGCCTCAAGCCTTCAAGCCTTCAGGTTATGAGCCCAAGCCCGTCCGACTCTGCGCCATCAGCCTTCGCCACCAGCATGGAGTCCTCGACCACGACCGCCCGCATCGACAAGTTCGACGGAACCAACTTTCACGTGTGGAAGTTCAAGATGCAGATGGTGCTGGAAGAGCGCGAGCTGTGGGAGGTCACGTCCGGCGAGATCAAGATCGAGCACTGCGTGAGCGACGAAGATCAAGCGACGTACCAGCGGAAGTCGCGCAAGGCGTTCGCGATGGTGTGCCTCGCGATGGAAGACTCGCAGCTCCCGTTGGTTCGCTCGGCTTCGGGTGCGCATGATGCATGGTCAAGACTGGAAGCGCACTTCGAGAGGAAGACGCTTGCCAACAAGCTCTTCATGCGTCGTCGCTTCTTCGCGACGATGATGGAGGACGGCGATGATGTGCAACAGCATATCAACAAGCTCAAGACACTGGCGGAGCAGCTCGAAGCAGTCGGCGCTCCGCTCAGTGAAGACGACCTCGTGATCACGCTGCTCGGCAGTTTGAACGAGTCGTACCAGTTCCTCATCACGGCGTTGGAGTCGCGTGCCGACACGCTGACGTGGGAGCTCGTGACGGCTCGGCTGATGCACGAGGACATGAAGCGCAAGGAGCAGCACGGCGAAGGTGCTGCGTCCGAGCAAGCGTTCGTGTCGAACGCTATGCGCAAGGGACGTCCGGCGAAGAAGACTGGCGCGTGCCGCCACTGCGGCAAGCACGGCCACTGGATCGCGGAGTGCCCGTTGCGGAACCAAGAGAACAACATCAACGGTGATCGTCGGCGCCACGTGCAAGCGCACCTTGCGCGCGACGACACGCGTGTGATCGACAGCGACAGCGACTATCTGTTCATGGCTCAAGCTCAAGATGGTGCTGTCTGCTCAAGTGCAAGCGCGGCTCAAGATGCGAGTGGTGTGTGGCTGATCGACTCGGGAGCGACTCAGCACATGACGCACTCCAAGTCGTGCTTTACCAAGTATCGTGCGATCAAGCCTGTGAAGGTGCACCTCGCGGACGACGGCACGGTCGAAGCAATCGGGTGCGGCGACGTCGAGATGGTCATGCAGACTGCGCGAGGACCTCGCAAGGGCGTGCTCACGAACGTGTGGTTCGTGCCGGGACTGAGTCGCAACCTCTTCTCGGTGGCACGGTTTGCGAAGGACGTCGGCCCGATCACGTTCGACAGCAACAAGTGCGTTGCGACGCTGAAGGGGTCCAAGCGGACCATCGGCAAGAGCTTCGGCAAGGGTCTGTTCAAGCTCAGCATGACTCCAGTCAATGGCGGCAACAGTCGTGCGAACGCGCACGCACTTGCTACGAGTGAACCGAGCTCGATGTCGAAGTCGTACTTGTGGCACCTTCGACTCGGCCACATCGGCCATGCTGGACTCGACATGATCGTGAAGAACAAGCTCGGCACCGGCATCGACATCGCAGCAGCGGGCAAGTGGGAGCTGTGCGACGGGTGCGCGGTCGGCAAGCAGACGCGCTCTTCGTTCCAAGACTCGACTTCTGCGCGCGCTGTTGGTCTCCTCGACGTGGTGCACAGCGATGTGTGCGGCCCGATGCAGACTTCGACATTCGGCGGCAAGAGATACTTCGCGACGTTCATCGACGACAAGTCTCGCTACTGCGTTGTGTTCCTGATGGAGCACAAGTCGGAGGTCGTCGAGAAGTTCGCGCAGTTTGTCAAGTGGGCCGAGACCCAGACCGGCCGACGTGTCAAGACACTGCGTTGCGACAACGGCGGCGAGTACAAGTCGGCGAAGATGGCCAAGATCTGCGCCGATCGCGGCATCGTGCAGCAGTTCACGCCGCCGTACACGCCGCAGCTCAACGGTGTGGCGGAGCGCATGAACCGCACACTCGTGGAGTGCGCGCGCTGCATGCTCGAGCACGCCAAGATGTCCAAGCCGTACTGGGGCGAAGCCGTGATGACCGCTGCGTTCTTGCGGAACCGTTGCCCAAGTCGCTCGAACATCGACAACATGTCGCCGTACGAGGTGTGGAACGGCAAGGCTCCGCTACTCGCGAACCTCAAGACATTCGGCTGCCATGCGTTCGTGCACGTACCAAATCCGAAGCGACTGAAGCTCGACGCTCGTGCGATTCGCTGTCGGTTCATCGGCTACTCGGAGTACGAGAAAGCATATCGGTTCGAAGACATCGAGACTGGTCGAGTGTTTGTGAGTCGCGACGCCAAGTTCATGGAAGACGAGTTCGACGACGGTCGTCGACTCGGTGCTCAAGGAGCAGAGATCGACTTCATCGACAACGACTCCATCGACAACGACACCGATGAAGAGTACGAAGAGTACGAAGAGTACGAGTCCGGCGTCGGCGACGCGGACATGGAGCAGGGTGCTGAAGACGGTGTGCCTGGCAGTGGTGATCAACCTGCGCAGCCACAGCCGCCTAGCAGCCCGGAGTACATCAGCGGTGCGAAGCGTCACGTTCGTTCGCAGTCGCTTGAGAACGTGACGGAAACACCGCGCCCGAAGAGATCGAGCGGCTCGGCGACAGTGGGAGTCGGTCGAATGAGCGGCGCATCGACGAACGCGACGGCCAACTCGACGACTCGACCGACATCGCTCGACGATCTTTCGGCGCTCCACGCTGCTCACGTCGTGGCTTCAGTGGGAGAAGTGCCGACAACGTTTGAGTCGGCGATGGAATCCAGCGACGCGAGCAAGTGGAAGGAAGCGTGCGACTCGGAGTTCCAGTCGCTGATCAAGAACGACACGTGGGACGTTGTGCCGCTGCCAAAGGGACGCAAGGCAATCGGCTGCAAGTGGGTGTTCAAGGTCAAGGAGAACGAGCACGGTGAAGTCGAGCGACACAAGGCTCGGCTCGTCGCGAAGGGCTTTGCGCAGAAGTTCGGCATCGACTACGACGAGACGTTCGCGCCAGTTGCGAAGTTCACGTCGATCCGAGTGGTGCTCGCACTCGCGGCCAAGTACGATCTCATGCTGCACCAGATGGACGTCAAGACCGCGTTCTTGAACGGCGATCTCGACGAAGACATCTACATGAAGCAGCCGGATGGATACGTTGAAGCAGCGTGTCCGGTCGACTACGTGTGCAAGCTGAAGAAGTCGCTCTACGGGCTCAAGCGCCGCGGGTGTGGAACCAGACCATCGACGCGTTCATGATCGGTCTCGGCTTTGGCAAGTGTGAGTCCGACCACTGCGTGTACGTGATGCGCGAGTGCGGCAACGGCGAAGACAAGATGGCGTTCATTGTCCTCTACGTCGACGACCTCATCATTGCGTGCAGCAGCAATGCACTGATGGCGAAGATCAAGTCAGCACTCAGCAACCGGTTTGAGATGTCCGACCTCGGCGAGCTCAAGTTTTGCCTCGGCATGGAGATCGCGCGCGACTTTGATCTGGGCACTGTGTCCGTGCGCCAAACCAAGTTCCTGCACTCGATCTTGGCCAAGTTCGGCATGCAAGACTGCAAGCCCGTGAAGACGCCGCAAGACCTGGGACTCAAGCTGACCAAGGCCATGTGCGACGGCGGGTGCAAGCACGACGAGACCATGCACGGCGTGCCGTACCGCAGCGCGGTCGGATGCCTGATGTACCTCATGGTGGCGACTCGACCGGACCTCGCAGCTGCAGTGGGAGTGCTCAGCCAGTTTGCTGCCGACCCGTGTCCGACACACTGGCAGGCTCTCAAGCGCGTGTTCCGGTACCTGCAAGCGACTCCGACGCTCGGTCTAGTGTTTGGCAAGTGCGACGACAAGTTTGACAATCGTGCACTTCACGGCTACTCGGATGCTGACTGGGCGGGCGACCACGACTCGCGCCGCAGCACAAGCGGCTACGTGTTCATGCTCAACGGCGGCTGCGTGAGCTGGCGAAGCAAGAAGCAGCGATCCGTGGCGCTCTCGTCGACCGAGGCAGAGTACATGGCACTGTCCGAGGCGACTCAAGAGGCGGTGTGGCTCAAGGCGTTTGTGCGTGAACTCGGCGAACTCAGCGACGGCGACTCGATCCTGGTGCTCGAAGACAACCAAGGCTCGATCGCGTTGGCCAAGAACCCCGAGTTCCACAAGCGCACCAAGCACATCGACATCCGCTACCACTTCGTGCGCGAGAAGGTCGAAGACGGTCAAGTCGCGCTGCAGTACTGTCCGACACAAGACATGCTCGCGGACATCATGACGAAGGCGATCGCAGCACCGCAGTTCGACGCTCTTCGGACCAAGCTCGGCATCATCGTCGCCGGCGAGTCGAGTGGGAGTGTTGGCTCTATCAACGCTCTCGACAGTGTGTTCAAGACGCCTCGCCGAGCGACAGCCAGCGCGTGACGAGTCAGCGTCACGACCTCGACTGGTGTGACCATCACTCGCACAAGGGCAATCATTCCGACATGATTGCGCCATGGCGTGGGTGAGTGTTTACGCAGGTAGGACATGGCTGTGGGTGACGACCTACACTCATGGATGCGTGTTTACGCCACACTGGATACATTGCACAAGTATCTAGTGGAGCGACAGCACAGCAGGCTTAGACGTAGCTAGCACAGAGGGAGGTGCGCATGCGAACTAAGGACCTCGATCAATCAATCACTTTGCATTTTGCATCCAACCACCCAAGTGCCTTCGCCAACCACGCCTCAAGCCTTCAATTTTGGCAAGAGAATTTTGATATATACCCCGTTGTTGAAATGGTACATTGAACATGGCCTTATCGTTACAAATACTTACAGCTTCATTAAAGCAAAAAAGGCAATCCATTTAAGAAATTTGAGGAGGACGTCAGTGAAGCAAGGAGAAAAGGGGATGCAGATAAAAATATGGAAATGATTGCTGAAATGATGAAACTATATGGTAATAGCGCTTTCGGGCGCTCAGGCATGGACAAGAGCAAGCATCGTGAAGTTGTGTATGAAGACGATGACAAGAAAATTTCAGAGCGTATAGCTCACCACACTTTTCAAGGGTCTGAGGAGAGTGGACAGGGAGTCCATCAAATCACTAAAAGAAGACGACATATAATGCTCAACAATCCAATCCATGTTAGTATTGCCATTTACCAGTTAGCCAAATTACGCATGCTACAGTATTATTATGATTGCATTTACTTCTATTTACCTCGTGAGCATTTCCAGTACCAGGAGACTGATACTGATAGCGCATACATTGCCTTCAGTGACCCTAAACCATTTGAGAACCTCATTAGACCTGAATTACGTGGCGACTTTGAAAAATATAAATATGATTGGTTTCCAAAAGTTGATACAAAGGAGCATGCAGCTTTTGATCGTCGTAAAGCGGGTTTGTTCAAAGAAGAATGGACAGGTGACGCTATAGTATCTCTAAGTAGTAAAAATTACATTTGCTATAAACCGGATGCCGGTTACAAACAGAAAGTGTCAGCTATGGGAGTTCAAAATTCAGGAGGTAAACATTCTGACAATTTAAACCCTGACGGGTTTAAGCACGTTGTTGAGAACAGAGTATCACTTCAGGCTACTAACAAGGGGTTTCGAATAAACAAAGAACTTAAAAGCATGGTTACTTACACGCAGCTCAAGACGGGACTCAACTATATGTACGATAAGAGAAAGGTCTTAGATGACGGTATTACGACGGTTCCGCTTGACATTAAATTTAAACATCATGAAAGAGGGGAACTTTTATGATTTTTTATGCTATATCTTATAGAACAATGGATAAATTGCTGTCATCTTTATACAACGAAAATTGGGTTTACTTCAGCCGCTAATTTGTACAACCGCGCTAAAAAGATAGATATGACGATTACATTTGCGAAAGTGAAAAAATGGTATGATTCTCAATTTCAATTACAGCAACTTGGTCAGCAAAAAGTGAAATTTGAAAAATACAAAATTGCATCATTCAATCCAAACAGTTGGCAAATCGATCTTGCATTTTGGCATCCACACATATTGTTGACTGCGATAAACATCGGTAGACGAATTGGCTATGGGAGAATACTACCGAACAAGAAAACTGAAACGGTTCTAAAGGAGCTTAAACTACTCGTCAAGGCTCAAAAGGTAAATGAAATTACAAGCGACATCGGTAGCAAGTTTCTCAACGATCAAGTCCAAAAATTCTTTGCTAATCAAAAGATTAGACATACAATAAATGAAGCTGGCGAGCACAATACGCTTGGTAAAATTGAACGTTTCAACAGAACCATAAAGGAACGTCTTGTGCGCCTCACACATGAAAAGAAAGACAATTTGATAACTCAAAAAATGCTTTCAGATACAATAGACAACTATAACGGCTCTTACCACATTGGGATCAAAGCAACCCCAAATGAAATGAAAGGCAAAGTCATTGAAGACGAATTAGATCACAATAGGGATGTTAGCGCGAAAGTAGAAGCCCATTTCAATATTGGGGACCACGTCATAGTTAAAATGCCAAAGAAGACGTTTCAGAAGGGGAATCAATTATGGAGCAAGACGGTTTATAAGATTAAAGATTTTGATGGCTACAAATTAGAAATGGAATCTAATAATGGACAAGTGGTTCATAAGTCGCCAAACGACGTCATGTTGACTAAAGCTGATATATCAGACGCACCAACTGATAAGAATAACGCTATCTGGCAAGCAGAGAAGATTTTAGATCACGAATCTATGAAGAATGGAAAAAATATTTTTTTGTCAAATGGATTGGCTATGATGATCCAACATGGGAGCATCAAAGCAATTTACGCCTTATCAACAAAAATGAACAAAGCAAGCTGGAGAAAACTTACTTTAAGACGAACAAGGTTTACCATTGGTAAGGGGCGCAGTCGCTTGCCAACAAGTTGAAAGCGACTCCTTTCTCGTCGACTCGCCGGATAAATTTGAGCTTCACTCAAATTAATACGGTTTTCTAATAAGAATTGATTTTTTAAATATAGTCTGATATGGACGTGACGTACCTTGATGAGAATGGAAAACCTATATTGGAAGCTGAGCCAATCAGTCAACGTGAGGTGAGCAAATCGTTTTGGCAACTATGTACCCTTAAACCGTCTTCAAAATCAGTTGCTTTAAAAACTCACCCTATGCCGATAAAGGAATACAAATTTGACGCATCAAAACCACCTAAACAGATGATATTCGCAACTCATGAGGAATATGTTTCATATTGTATTGCTCATGAAGCATATTTATCTCGACGGACGAGGGGTCACCGACAACTCGTTCAAGAACGAGCCATCAGCTCATCAACTCTAAGTAATATGAGAGCGAATGGTGAAGCACGCAAGTCACGTATGAAAAAGCAAAAGATTTGATTTAGTATTTTTAACATTCATTTAATAGATTTCAATATAGATCTAAAATGTACGTCACCGGAAATAGACGTGAAGAGTATAAAGATAAGAAGCAGGCTCTACTTGCAAAAACACAAGCAAACCTTGCTCTACAACGGATTAAAAATGAAGCATTTAAAAATGCTCTGTGGGCAGCTGATCAGTGAAATGGAGTTGATGTTTCCTCTAAATCAACTCGATCGGTTGAAACTCAAAGTACATAACTCAAATCAAACTGAAACAAATAGCTCAAATAAAAATGAACCTGATATAGGCGATGAAGATGACTCTCTTAGTTATTTAGACGATAGTGTCACTTCTGATAGAAATGCATTCTAGTGTTAAAAAATACGCCTCTAACTCAAACTGAACGAACACGTCGAAAGAGTGATATATCAATGGAAGTGTTAGTGAGAACGAAAGAATGTAGCAAAAGGCATATTCCATCGTTAAGACTCTTTCGGTAAATTTCCTTTTCTTGCTGATCTGGATATGAGTCGTAAGAATTCAACTGGAGAATTTACATTACGCAAGCATAGAAAGAATATCGTTTTAGGTAAGAATAGTGATGTATCTTACACAAACGGACGAGGAGCACCGTCGGAGTATGTAGACAACCTTATTGATTGGTCTGAAACGGAATATCATATCATGAACATACTCAACCTAATGTCAAAAAACAAAGCGATTTCTGATAGAATACTGAAAAGTCAGGTGTTCAACGCTCTAAAAGTTCTATAAAAGAAATTGACGACTAGACACGTCTTTGAGTGATTTAGTTAAACTCGAGCAAACAAATTTAGGTTCTAAAGAGACCTATACTGATAACCAAGCTGAATACAAGCAATTTCTTGAGCTATTAGCATCAAATACAAACAACAAATCAATTTTCAAAGAAATTGGAATTGTCCCAATAGACAAAAACAGATCTGATCGGTTAAAGCGCGAATACAGATTGTATATTAAATATGGTTATCTAAAGCTATACACAAACTGTCAAGGTTTTACACCGACTCACGCGCCAGCGAAAGAGAATGAGGTCAGTTGGCAGAAAACATTTGATTCGTTGTTTGAGTGAGCGCGTTTAGCAAAACGGACAATAGATGTCACAGGAACAAGTATTCGAAATGTCTCCTCATCGAAGCGAAGACTCTCGTCGTCTGGAATAAATGAAACTGACTACGGCACTACAAGACCAAATATGAAAGCACCTTTCGCGGTTTCATCGAGCACAACCACATCAAAAGGCGTACAAAGTGGTGATTTTAACGCTGAAATACGACGAGTATTTTCAATGAACCCTTGGCTCGCTAACAATCGAAATCATCCAATTGTACTATCACGTGAAGGTCAACTTGAGTTTGACCAACGGTACATATTTGACAGTTCGGGAGAGCTTGTGTGATTAGAAAACAGCAAACCCCTCACAAATAAGATGAGTGTTGATTTAAAGAGGACGATTCAGTGGGGTCAACACATCAGTTCATTATTAACGAAATACAATATCTATACAACAAAATGATAAATTGCAAGCGGCTAGACGAGAAGCAAAAGTACTTTTTGAGTCAAATTGAAAAGACTTTAGCCCGGAGTCAGTCAATAGAACCTTCCGTATTTCATGATGCCAATGATATCGATGCTTTCTAAAGTAGACGAATGACGCATGGGACAGCACCAAACAATCTCACAGGTCGAGGGCGACGCGGAGCAGGAGTTTCAGGATTAAAGCAAAGCGAATCGTCCGTTCAATCTCAGAGATATCCAAGGTTCGGGATTAGCTTCAGCTCAAACGTACTCTCCAATTGGATCAAAGTTTATTCGCTTGGCAGAATTGGACAAAGGAAAACTGAAACTTGTCTACGCCAATAGAACTTCAGTTGGACGAATTCGGGATATTAGTAAGCACATTGTATCTCTACTCAAAGAAATCGTGTTTGAAGGAAACATTAACGAATCACTATACAAGAGACTTGATCATGATGATAAGTTGCTCTTCCACGAAATATTGAAAGCGTGTCATCTTAATGATCAAATCCAGTAACTACTCAAAGAACCAAATGAACATCTGAAGAGTGAATTTGATAAGTTACGTGGTCAGATTATGTTGGGCAATGATATTCCAAAGATTAGAACTGAGCTTAAGGCTCTTAGTGTTGATATGTTTCAAAGTGGATTAATTTCAAAAGCCGATTTCAAGCAAATCTCTTTACTTTAGATGTAGATAGCAATTATGATCATTCGAAACGAGACTATGTTCAATGGGAAAAACTATAAAAAGACAGTAAGAACAATACCGATAAGCTGAAAAAGCTAATGAGTGAGTTAATCATTCATGAGAGTAGCTTAGGATGAATAGGATAAGAATCAACCTCAGGGGGTCACCGACAACTCGTTCAAGAACGAGCCATCAGCTCATCAAAGAATGTATGGAAGGGTAATTTTGGTAAGACAAAGCAAGCTGTGGGGTCGAAGACCACATGGCTTGCTCCTAGAGTGGTCTCCTCTCAGAAGCGAAAAACTAAAACATTCAAATTGTAGATACATTTGAGATTTTGTCTTCAAGATCTTCAATTGTTTATATTAATTGCTTGATCACCGACATGTTGATAATACTAATTCGGCTGTAATCTACATTCAGTTGAACACCGTCATCCATATCTTTGTTCGGAATTAATTCAACAACTTCGAATGCGACTTCAGCTGCTTCTTGCGCAATTAACCCGATCTTTCGCGTTATTGTAGCATCAGATTTGCAATTGTATGCCACAGGATTGAACTGTATGTAACGTTCAATATCAATTTCAACTGGTTTGATGTTTTCTTTTAATCTGCGATCACTCTGACTCCGTATAGATTGACAGAATACTATTCCAGAAAATAGAGCAGAAACATTGCTGAGATAACACGGCCCTACTGCGCTTGCAACACTTTGACTTGCAATGGGCGCCCCTATCGTATTGTGCTGATATAATTGATAACTCCCTCCTCCAGCTGCAAACGTTATTGATTCTCCATTAGCCGCTTCTAGTGGGCATTTGGGGGTGGTTGTGTTGATACCTACACGGCTAGCTGCAGTTATGGACAGAACATTATCAGCTCCATAGAACCCGAGCGAGAGACGATTCAAAGGGTTATTTGCTCCAGCCCACGTAAAACCAATAATCCCACAATCAACATTTTGAAGCGTTCTACCAAATATCATCGTAGATGTATATCTGGCTGTCATTGTTGATTGTAGGGATACAATTTTTCGTTCTGACAGAGATGTGCTTTCCATTGCTACATCTCCAAGCCAGATACCCTGACGGCCACGAATGGTTCCATTAACATCAAAATTGCTAAGACTATCAATTTTACTTGAATTTACTGATACTCATCGATTCGCCAGATCGATGTTGAGAGACGGTGTCGTCGTAGAATCAGTTATTTGCCATGCAACTCTTCCTGGCGAAGCAGAAAAGAGTCGATCCATAACCAATTTGAAGTTGACGTTGACCCGCCCTGAGATCGGAGTTGCAATTGATTTCAAAACACACCACTTCGTGGATCTGAAACCCAGGCTTGTTCAATAGAATTATAGTTTGACGATGAACTCGAACGGTCAAACATGTCTTGGATACAAAACGAACTTGAAGCTGTACGCACAACAATACTTCCAAGACCATCTCCAGTAACACCCGACCCAGTTTGAAAGAGCATAATGTTTTGAGTTGTTGGGAGTTATCGAAAGCGTACCAGCGAGTTGATGACGTGCTCGATTGATTCAATGCGATTTTGTCAACGAGAACGCTGGTTAGTGTTGTAGATGGAGGGTTGAACAATATGTCACCAATATACAGTTGCGAGCAGTTCAAACTACCCTGGACATTTAACTTAAATGTTCCATTACTGCTTCCACCAATACTGATATTGCCTGCGCTTGAAATAAATAATGCTCCGGAATTTGATGTTTGTAAGCAGAAACTGTGAGCTGTTGTAGGACCCCAATAGCTAACCGGCTGAATTCAGTTGAAGCGCAATTGATACCCCAGAGCCTTGTGAAAGAGTAAGCGGAGTATATGCCGTGGAATTATTGAAATACATTGAGCGAAACCCAGATATATCAAGGTTCCCATCATCAACAACTGCTTTTCCCGCTGTTACTGATCCATTTGTTATACCATTAATAAACGATGCCGACGATCCTGAAAGAGACACGCCGCCGAGCAAGAGGATACCAGTACTCAATGAGTTGATATTTGTGATATTACGTGAAGCATCAAGAACTAAAGCTTTTGAAGCGGTGGCGGTTCCTACAGTTAACCCTGTAAGGTAATTCACATGAATGTTGCTAAAACCCGCTCCGCCGATTGTCAAATCTGTACAACCAATACTATTGACGTTTGTTATTGATCTATTTGAATCTACGATGAGTGCTTTAGAAGCAGTAGCGGTACCAGCCGTAACTCCAGTAATTAATGTTGTATCTGTTTGTGTGAGATTAACGCCGTTTAGTTGAAGTGTACCAATGACATTAACAATATTTGTATTCGATATCGTTAGACGATTTGTGTTCGCTGTCATCAAAGCAAACCCATGAGCACTTGTTGTTCCCATGCATGAGAATGACGCCACACTATTCAGCTGTAGAGCAAACTGAGCTGTATTTTAGTTTGCTTCCCACGCGGTATATGGGCTAGCATGAGATGACGAAACTTTACGTATAGAAGCAATATCACGGTTTGAATCTACAACAAGAGCTTTGCCGGCGGCAGCAAAGCCTTCTGTAATTGAGGTCAGGTATTGTGTCACGGGAGTGCTCTCCGTGACGTAGCTCGCACGAGGTCTTACAAGGAAGCGATGTGGTGAAGCGCAGAGGAACTGCGCTGAACTCGGTATTTTCAACTCTGAGGTTTTTGTATTAGGACCATGCATAGTGATGTAAGTGAGGGATCTCACCTAAATAGTGAGCTGTCTGATGGGACGACCAGGGTCGTCCAGAAATCAGGTTGAGCCACTAATTGGGTGTCTGCTGTGCTACTTCGTACTTAGCACAGCAACCCCGTTACACCATCCCCCACACAAGCTTGCAGACACGCAAGCGAAAGAAAGCAAAAGCACAAAAGAAGAAGCAACACGACGCGCACACGTGGCGCGACGCAGCGAGCAACAGCAGCGACGACCCTGACGACAATGCAGCGCGGCAATGAGAGCCGCGCTATGTGCGAAGCCTTCAACCAGCCTCTGCCGAGCTCGAGCGTGATCGCAGCGACGGTGACGTACGCCGACGCGCTTCGCCGACTGTCGCTGTACGACTACAGCACTGTGCGCGACTCCCCTGGCGACGAGGAGCTCGCCGACATGTGGCGCCGATGGCGCCAGTCGCGCGGCAAGACCATCACGACGACCGGCCAAGTGACGAAGGGGGCGCTCGACGAGTCGTGGACGCGCTTTGTCGCGCGTTGGAACCTGGAGCCAGGCATGGCGCTCGCCCTCGAGCGCTGCGAGTCCCAGCACGGACGATACCATCTCGGCGAGCTCGCCGAGCGTGTGTGCTCGGCGTCGTGGGACGCAGACCGGCCGTGTTGCTTCGTGCACGTCGTCGCGTACTGTCGCATCTGCGCGCACCGCGAGAAGCCGACGCTCGAGCAGTGGGAAGCGATGCTCGCGGAGTATCCGCTCGACGAAGACGAGAAGGCTCTCCTCGCCCAGTATCGACGCGCGCTTGCGGCGAACCGCGCTGCGCGCGGTGACCGCCGCTGCGTTTCGCCACCACGTCGCTCGCACGCGCGCGCGGAGCGCGCACTCTCTCGCTCCCGTTCGCGGGGCCGCTCACGCTCTCGGTCGCCATCTCGTCGCGCGGCAAGAGCGCGTTCTTTGTCTCGAGGGCGCAGCCCGCGCGTTCCCCCCAGCGCACGTATCCGGGCAGCGCGCGCTTTGCGCGCTCGCAGGAGCGGCATGTAGCGTGGCAAGAGTCGGGCCGACGATCGCGTTCATGCTCTCGGTCGCGTGGTCGCGCGCGCGCCATCGCCTTGGCGCGAGCAGTGGCCTCGTACGCCTTCACCAAGTCGGGGACATCTTCGAGAAGCGTGGTGCGAGGCTCCCATGAGTCACTGGCAGAGTCGAAGCCAAGCCAGCGAACGCGGAACTCGCGGCGACTGGAGCCGCGACCAAGGTCGCGGTGCTCGAGAAGACGATCTACGATCCAGCGCGGGTGACCCGCGCTATCAACAAGCGGCGGCGGACCATCGCGGCGGAACGTGGCGCGACGAGACGACAGTCGCGCCTGTGCCTGATCGGCTGGAGATGGTGTCGCACGACGCCGACGTTGCTCTGAGCCGCGCCGATGACGCGATTGCGGAGACGGATCGCCTCGACCAAGAGGTTGCTGCGCTTCGAGCGCAGCTGGCGAAGGTGGTCCAGGCAAACGAGGCTCTTCGCGCGGACAATCGAGCGTTCCGCGCGGGTCAGACGCCACCAAGCGCTCTTGCCAAGCCGCGTCCTCGTCACGTCCGGTCGCGCTTCGAGCCTGGCGTGGCGGCTCGTCCGTCGGAACCGTAGCAGCCACATAGCGCTTTAAGCGCCCGACATAAAAAGTCGGGTGCACTTTCAATGCACTTGGCATGTCGAGTGTGTACGCCTCGCCTTTGCATCGTACGATCGTGAACGGCCCGATAAAGCGTGGTGCGAGCTTCGTCGCACCAAGATTCGTGACAGAACCAGGTGCAATGCCGGACGCCGATAGCAAAACACGGTCACCGACCGCGAACTTCTCGAAGTTCTTGCGCCCACGCTGGTCGGCCGCTGTTTTCTGTCGATCGACTGCTGCGGCGACTGCATCGCGCACAAAGCGAGCGATTGACTCGCGCTTTTGAACGAACTCGAGCACACGATCCTCGTCGATCGTGGCTAATGGCGCGGATGGTTTGTCTGCGCCAGTGCGCGTGGTGATGGCGATCGCGCGTCGCGACGGCGCGATGAGTGCCGCGTTCACCCAAGCCGTCGCTTCGATTGGTGACATCGCGACTGTGCAGCGCGCGGACCGGTCATCACACGAGCTCTTCTCTTTTGCTGAAGGAGCGCCGCCTTGCGATACTGATGCACTTGGTGTCCCTCCCCCCTCAAGAAAGCCGTCGTCGTCAAAGCCAAGAACCGCGGGAACGCGCGGGTGGCGCGCGTTATTGATGAAGAACGGCGTGTGACCGGTCGACTTGTGCACTGCGTTGTCGATCGCAAACTCGACTATCGGCAACAGCGCGCTCCACGACGTGTGCGACGACGCGTAACTGCGCAGCACGTCCTCGACGACACGATTGACGCGCTCGGTCTGCCCGTCGGTCTCTGGGTGCGACGCGGTCGACATGAGCAGCCGCGTCCCGAGGAGCTGGAAGAGGCGATCCCAGAACGATGCCGTGAAGCGCGGGTCGCGGTCAGAGACGATTGACGTTGGCATGCCATGGTGCCGATACACCATGGCGAGGAAGAGCTCAGCAGTCTCCTGCGCGGTGATGCCGACCGCGACTGGCGCACGATGTGTCATCTTGCTGAAGCGATCGACAACCACGAAAATGCCCGTGCGACCAGCTTGATCGCGAGGAAGCCCGAAGATGAAGTCCATGCTCACGGATCGCCAGGCGTCCGCGGCGATTGGGAGGGGCTGCAACGGGGCTTGCGACGACTGCGAAGGCTTGACCCTTTGGCATGTCTCGCACGACCGAACCCACTTGCGCACCCACTTGTACATGTGGGGCCAGTAGAAGTCGCGTGCAAGAGCGAGATACGTCTTCTCGCGGCCAAGGTGACCGCCAAGCGCGGCGTCGTGGTACTCGTGCATGATGCGAGCGCGCAGGTCGTCGTCGAGCGGCACGACGACGCGAGGGCTGTCGAAGCGATCGATCTGGTACTTGAGCAAGTCGCCGGATACCGAGTAGCGCGGTGCTTGACTCCGCGCTGCAGGTGTCAGCTGCAGCAGCGCCGACGGAGACGGGTCTCGACAGTACTTGAGCATTGCGGCGCACGACGGGTCGCGGGAGTAAGCCGCGGTGATCTCATCTCGAAGCGGGCTCACAGCTGTCGACGTTGTCGCGCTTATACCATGCGCGACACACGCGCTGCACTCTTCGTCGTCATCGTCGACAGCGTGTTGCGGCGAGTCGGGTCGCGGGTCGTAATCGGGACGCCGCGACAGTGCGTCAGCGATGATGTTCGTCGCGCCCGGCTTGTAGAAGACGACGAAGTTGTACTCGGCGAAGAACGACAGCCAGCGCGCCATGCGCTGGCTCAAATGCGGCGACTTTGTCGCGGTTCGGAGAGACGCGTGGTCGGTGTAGATCGCGAACGTCTGCTCACCCAGCAGATACACGCGGAACTTCACCAACGCGTAGCGCATCGCGAGCAGTTCTTTGTCGTGCACGGGGTAGTTGCGCTCCGTGGGCTTCAGCTGCCGCGACTGGAAGCTGATGACGCGCTCTCGTCCCTCGTCGTCGTGCTGCATGAGCGCGCAGCCGATCGCAAAGTCGCTCGCATCGCAAACGACATGGAACGCCTTGGTGTGATCGGCCAAGGCAAGAACCGGCGCGGTGGAGAGCCGCGCCTTGACGTCGTCGAACGCGATCTGGTGCTCACGACGCCACTCCCACGTGACGTCTTTCTTCAACAACTGCGAGAGTGGGAAGATGACGGACGCGAAGTCTTTCGCGTAATGATGAAGGTAGTTCGCAAGCCCAAGCCACTGCCGGAGCTCCTTTTGGTCACGAAGAGCCGGCCATGCGACGATCGAAGCCACCTTCTCTGGGTCAGCGCGGACGCCGTCCGCGCTCACGTAGCTGCCGAGCACCGGGATCTCAGGAGCGCAGAAGATGCACTTCTTCAAGTTGGCGTACAGCTTGTTCTCGCGCATGGCTTCGAACACCTTGCGCAAGTGCCTGAGATGGACGTCCAGGTCTGTCGCGCCCTCGGTGGCGCGACTGTGCACGAAGATGTCGTCAAAGTAGCTTGGGGCAAAGTCGCGCAGCGGGCGAAGCACGTGCGACACCATGCGGTTGAACGTGGCAGGGGCGTTCTTCAGCCCCTGCGGCATCACCAGCCACTCCCAGAGCATGCCGCTGGGAGTACTGACTGCCGTCAGCGGGACATCGGACTCGCGCATAAGGATCTGGTAGAAGCCGTCGGTGAGATCGATGGTACTAAAGATCGTGCTGCCAGACATGGTGTCGAGGACCATGTCCTTGCGCGGGATCGGCGTCTGTGCTGGGATCGTCGCGTCGTTGAGCTTGTTGAACGCGTGGACGATGCGCCATCCTCCAGTCGCCTTTTTCACGCAGAACGTTGGACTCGAGTGCGGTGATGTCGACTCGCGGACATGGCCGGCGGCTCGCCGGCCTTCGAAGAACGCGTCGATCGCTTCGACTAGATCGCGAGGCAGCGGCCACTGCCGCGTCACGCAGTACTTCGCTTCGGGCACGAGGTCGATCTCGTGTCGCACGCTCCTGTCCGCCGGAAGCACCAGCGGAATGGTGTCATGTAACGGGGTTGCTGTGCTAAGTACGAAGTAGCACAGCAGACACCCAATTAGTGGCTCAACCTGATTTCTGGACGACCCTGGTCGTCCCATCAGACAGCTCACTATTTAGGTGAGATCCCTCACTTACATCACTATGCATGGTCCTAATACAAAAACCTCAGAGTTGAAAATACCGAGTTCAGCGCAGTCCCTCTGCGCTTCACCACATCGCTTCCTTGTAAGACCTCGTGCGAGCTACGTCACGGAGAACACTCCCGCGACACCTGGTAGCACTTCGTAGTCCGTCTAACGACCAAGATGAGCACGCTCCCGATCGAAGGTGACAACGGAACGTCGCTCAACTACAGCGACTTCGTGCACCTGACGACATACAAGTGGGACGCGCTGCGCCGCCTCGCCGACGTGTCCGGCCTGACGGCCGTCGCAGCGATGCTGTCTGCGATGTCGCAGGAGCACCAACGTGCAGCTGCACAAGAGTTCATGGTCCGCGAACTCGCCGACGCGCGTCGGCGAGGCTCAACTCCGGCGGCATCAACAAGGGGCGACGTCGTCAAGCTCGACGTCACAATCTACAACGGCGAAGGTCCAAACCGGCTCGCTTTGAACCGCTGGCTTTGTGAGATCGATATCGCCATCCATGCGCGACAACTCACCACCAAGCTGTCGCGCACCCACTTCCCCCTGTCCAAGCTCGGTGGCCGCGCGAAGGAGAGGGCTTTGGGCCCGCTTGTTGACGACCCGAACTGCTTCCCGACGCTCGACGCGCTGAAAAGCGATCTGCGACGCACATTCGAGCCGCCTCAAGACGAGATGCACCATCGCGCTGCGTTCCTCGCGCTCAAGCAAGGTCGCGCGTCCATGCGCGACTACGTACAACGCGCTCGCCACCTCGTGTCATGCGTGACATCGGCCCCAATCGACATGGCGACGCAAGTCCATGTCTTCATCTCCGGTTTGAACGCAGGCCACCAGCTCCTGTACTTGACCCGGAAGCCTCCGGCGTCACCGGAAGAAGCATTTGCGATCGCGATTCGCGAAGACTTCAGCGTATCCGCCTCGCGGGGCCATCACGCGGTTGTCCCGCGAGCTGACAACGGCGCCGAACCGATGGAGATCGACGCGATCGAGCACGAAGCGACTCCACCACGCGCAGGCTCTGGCAACAGCAACGGCGGCCGCCGCAGTGGAACAAGCAACAAGCAGCTCATTTGCTTTCGCTGCCGTAAGGTCGGTCATCGCGCGGCGGTGTGCCGCGCGCCAGCTCCAGTACTTGCTACTGTTGAGGTCGAAGACGAGTCCGAGCAGCCCGCGCATGCAAAAAACGCGGGCTCCCAGTAGGTGCAGGGCGACCTACTGGGCTCATCCAGCGGAACGTGCCTCCGGTGGCGTCACCTTCTGCTAGCCCCTCCAACGCCGCGCTTCATGCGCAGCTCTTTGCCACCACCTCAAGCAGCGACAAGCGACTGATCGTACTCAGCTTGCATGTCGCCGGCGCGAAGCGATCACTTCGCGCCCTTGTCGACTCTGGTGCGACAAACAACTTCGTCCGAGCCGAGTCTTTGAAGCTCCTGGCCTCGCGGCTGCGTGCCCGCGAGCAACCAGGTGCGATGATCGTCAAGTTCGCAGACGGCGAGCCACGGTCGCTACCGCGGCGATCAGTCGAGTTCGGGTACGAGTTCGACGGGTTCAAGAGCAGCGACTCGTTCCTCGTTGTCGATCTTGGCGGCTCGTTTGACTGCATCTTTGGAATGCCGTGGCTGGCGCGCCACCGGCCTGACATCGACTGGCTGAGTCGCACTGTAAAGCCGCGCGACATCGACGTCGACGGTGTTCTCGCTCACTTGAGCGATTGCGCGAGCGCCTGGCCGCACGTGGCTGTCGTGGACCCGGACTCCACGACCCTCAACCCACACGAAGTGAGCGATGGCCCTTCATGCGCGGTTTGCTGCAAAGTACTGTGCGCCACGCCAACGAGACAAGAGATCGCTGATGACCAGTGGGTCACAGTGTGCCGCAGGAAGCAGACCGATCCTGCGGCGAGAAGCGGAGAGGCCCCCGGCCGTTTCAAAGCCGATACAGCACGAGCAGTGGCTCGCGCTCCAGCGTCTCAGGCGCGCGAGAGACATCCACACGCGCCGGCTTGGCCCGTCGCGCCGGCGCCGACGTTCGACACGATCCACATCATCAACATGACTGGTCACGGCCCGCCGCGCCACGACATGAAGATCACAAGCCCGCCTCGCGACGCAACCGAGCTCATTCGGCTGCCTGTGCTGTCTTGGAAGAACATGCTCAGCGAGATCAAACTCGGCCACATCGAGCAACTGTGCGCCGTCGTGATCGACCCAGCGGATCCAGCGGTTGTTGTCAGCGAGCGGCCTGCCGGAGCAGAGCCGAAGTCCGCTCGCGAAGAACACTACGCTGCGCAGTCATGGAGCGAGCTCGAAGCCTCTGGAAATCCCGTCCTGGATCTCGCCTGCGAGTTCTCCGACATCTTTCCTGACACCATTCCGCTGGTGCTTCCGGCGGACAGAGGCGTGCGGCACGAGATCGACCTCGTGCCCGAAGCGAAGTACTGCGTGACGCGGCAGTGGCCGCTGCCTCGCGATCTAGTCGAAGCGATCGACGCGTTCTTCGAAGGCCGGCGAGCCGCCGGCCATGTCCGCGAGTCGACATCACCGCACTCGAGTCCAACGTTCTGCGTGAAAAAGGCGACTGGAGGATGGCGCATCGTCCACGCGTTCAACAAGCTCAACGACGCGACGATCCCAGCACAGACGCCGATCCCGCGCAAGGACATGGTCCTCGACACCATGTCTGGCAGCACGATCTTTAGTACCATCGATCTCACCGACGGCTTCTACCAGATCCTTATGCGCGAGTCCGATGTCCCGCTGACGGCAGTCAGTACTCCCAGCGGCATGCTCTGGGAGTGGCTGGTGATGCCGCAGGGGCTGAAGAACGCCCCTGCCACGTTCAACCGCATGGTGTCGCACGTGCTTCGCCCGCTGCGCGACTTTGCCCCAAGCTACTTTGACGACATCTTCGTGCACAGTCGCGCCACCGAGGGCGCGACAGACCTGGACGTCCATCTCAGGCACTTGCGCAAGGTGTTCGAAGCCATGCGCGAGAACAAGCTGTACGCCAACTTGAAGAAGTGCATCTTCTGCGCTCCTGAGATCCCGGTGCTCGGCAGCTACGTGAGCGCGGACGGCGTCCGCGCTGACCCAGAGAAGGTGGCTTCGATCGTCGCATGGCCGGCTCTTCGTGACCAAAAGGAGCTCCGGCAGTGGCTTGGGCTTGCGAACTACCTTCATCATTACGCGAAAGACTTCGCGTCCGTCATCTTCCCACTCTCGCAGTTGTTGAAGAAAGACGTCACGTGGGAGTGGCGTCGTGAGCACCAGATCGCGTTCGACGACGTCAAGGCGCGGCTCTCCACCGCGCCGGTTCTTGCCTTGGCCGATCACACCAAGGCGTTCCATGTCGTTTGCGATGCGAGCGACTTTGCGATCGGCTGCGCGCTCATGCAGCACGACGACGAGGGACGAGAGCGCGTCATCAGCTTCCAGTCGCGGCAGCTGAAGCCCACGGAGCGCAACTACCCCGTGCACGACAAAGAACTGCTCGCGATGCGCTACGCGTTGGTGAAGTTCCGCGTGTATCTGCTGGGTGAGCAGACGTTCGCGATCTACACCGACCACGCGTCTCTCCGAACCGCGACAAAGTCGCCGCATTTGAGCCAGCGCATGGCGCGCTGGCTGTCGTTCTTCGCCGAGTACAACTTCGTCGTCTTCTACAAGCCGGGCGCGACGAACATCATCGCTGACGCACTGTCGCGGCGTCCCGATTACGACCCGCGACCCGACTCGCCGCAACACGCTGTCGACGATGACGACGAAGAGTGCAGCGCGTGTGTCGCGCATGGTATAAGCGCGACAACGTCGACAGCTGTGAGCCCGCTTCGAGATGAGATCACCGCGGCTTACTCCCGCGACCCGTCGTGCGCCGCAATGCTCAAGTACTGTCGAGACCCGTCTCCGTCGGCGCTGCTGCAGCTGACACCTGCAGCGCGGAGTCAAGCACCGCGCTACTCGGTATCCGGCGACTTGCTCAAGTACCAGATCGATCGCTTCGACAGCCCTCGCGTCGTCGTGCCGCTCGACGACGACCTGCGCGCTCGCATCATGCACGAGTACCACGACGCCGCGCTTGGCGGTCACCTTGGCCGCGAGAAGACGTATCTCGCTCTTGCACGCGACTTCTACTGGCCCCACATGTACAAGTGGGTGCGCAAGTGGGTTCGGTCGTGCGAGACATGCCAAAGGGTCAAGCCTTCGCAGTCGTCGCAAGCCCCGTTGCAGCCCCTCCCAATCGCCGCGGACGCCTGGCGATCCGTGAGCATGGACTTCATCTTCGGGCTTCCTCGCGATCAAGCTGGTCGCACGGGCATTTTCGTGGTTGTCGATCGCTTCAGCAAGATGACACATCGTGCGCCAGTCGCGGTCGGCATCACCGCGCAGGAGACTGCTGAGCTCTTCCTCGCCATGGTGTATCGGCACCATGGCATGCCAACGTCAATCGTCTCTGACCGCGACCCGCGCTTCACGGCATCGTTCTGGGATCGCCTCTTCCAGCTCCTCGGGACGCGGCTGCTCATGTCGACCGCGTCGCACCCAGAGACCGACGGGCAGACCGAGCGCGTCAATCGTGTCGTCGAGGACGTGCTGCGCAGTTACGCGTCGTCGCACACGTCGTGGAGCGCGCTGTTGCCGATAGTCGAGTTTGCGATCGACAACGCAGTGCACAAGTCGACCGGTCACACGCCGTTCTTCATCAATAACGCGCGCCACCCGCGCGTTCCCGCGGTTCTTGGCTTTGACGACGACGGCTTTCTTGAGGGGGGAGGGACACCAAGTGCATCAGTATCGCAAGGCGGCGCTCCTTCAGCAAAAGAGAAGAGCTCGTGTGATGACCGGTCCGCGCGCTGCACAGTCGCGATGTCACCAATCGAAGCGACGGCTTGGGTGAACGCGGCACTCATCGCGCCGTCGCGACGCGCGATCGCCATCACCACGCGCACTGGCGCAGACAAACCATCCGCGCCATTAGCCACGATCGACGAGGATCGTGTGCTCGAGTTCGTTCAAAAGCGCGAGTCAATCGCTCGCTTTGTGCGCGATGCAGTCGCCGCAGCAGTCGATCGACAGAAAACAGCAGCCGACCAGCGTGGGCGCAAGAACTTCGAGAAGTTCGCGGTCGGTGACCGTGTTTTGCTATCGGCGTCCGGCATTGCACCTGGTTCTGTCACGAATCTTGGTGCGACGAAGCTCGCACCACGCTTTATCGGGCCGTTCACGATCGTACGATGCAAAGGCGAGGTGTACACACTCGACATGCCAAGTGCATTACGTCTGCACCCGACATTCTATGTCGGGCGCTTAAAGCGCTATGTACCGGCTATGCCGCCTGCGGACGAGCTGCCTCGCCAGGCTCGAAGCGCGACCCGACGTGACGAGGACGCGGCTTCGTCAAAGCGCTTGGCGGCGTCTGACCCGCACGGAACGCCCGATTGTCCGCGCGAAGAGCCTCGTTCGCTTGAACGACCTTCGCCAACTGCGCCTTCAGCGCAGCGACTTCGGAGTCGAGCCGATCTGTCTCTGCAATCGCGTCATCGGCGCGGCTCAGAGCAACGTCGGCGTCGTGCGACACCATCTCCAGCCGATCAGGCACAGGCGCGACTGTCGTCTCGTCGCGCCACGTTCCGCCGCGATGGTCCGCCGCCGCTTGTTGATAGCGCGGGTCACCCGCGCTGGATCGTAGATCGTCTTCTCGAGCACCGCGACCTTGGTCGCGGCTCCAGTCGCCGCGAGTTCCGCGTTCGCTGGCTTGGCTTCGACTCTGCCAGTGACTCATGGGAGCCTCGCACCACGCTTCTCGAAGATGTCCCCGACTTGGTGAAGGCGTACGAGGCCACTGCTCGCGCCAAGGCGATGGCGCGCGCGCGACCACGCGACCGAGAGCATGAACGCGATCGTCGGCCCGACTCTTGCCACGCTACATGCCGCTCCTGCGAGCGCGCAAAGCGCGCGCTGCCCGGATACGTGCGCTGGGGGGAACGCGCGGGCTGCGCCCTCGAGACAAAGAACGCGCTCTTGCCGCGCGACGAGATGGCGACCGAGAGCGTGAGCGGCCCCGCGAACGGGAGCGAGAGAGTGCGCGCTCCGCGCGCGCGTGCGAGCGACGTGGTGGCGAAACGCAGCGGCGGTCACCGCGCGCAGCGCGGTTCGCCGCAAGCGCGCGTCGATACTGGGCGAGGAGAGCCTTCTCGTCTTCGTCGAGCGGATACTCCGCGAGCATCGCTTCCCACTGCTCGAGCGTCGGCTTCTCGCGGTGCGCGCAGATGCGACAGTACGCGACGACGTGCACGAAGCAACACGGCCGGTCTGCGTCCCACGACGCCGAGCACACACGCTCGGCGAGCTCGCCGAGATGGTATCGTCCGTGCTGGGACTCGCAGCGCTCGAGGGCGAGCGCCATGCCTGGCTCCAGGTTCCAACGCGCGACAAAGCGCGTCCACGACTCGTCGAGCGCCCCCTTCGTCACTTGGCCGGTCGTCGTGATGGTCTTGCCGCGCGACTGGCGCCATCGGCGCCACATGTCGGCGAGCTCCTCGTCGCCAGGGGAGTCGCGCACAGTGCTGTAGTCGTACAGCGACAGTCGGCGAAGCGCGTCGGCGTACGTCACCGTCGCTGCGATCACGCTCGAGCTCGGCAGAGGCTGGTTGAAGGCTTCGCACATAGCGCGGCTCTCATTGCCGCGCTGCATTGTCGTCAGGGTCGTCGCTGCTGTTGCTCGCTGCGTCGCGCCACGTGTGCGCGTCGTGTTGCTTCTTCTTTTGTGCTTTTGCTTTCTTTCGCTTGCGTGTCTGCAAGCTTGTGTGGGGGATGGTGTAACGGGGTTGCTGTGCTAAGTACGAAGTAGCACAGCAGACACCCAATTAGTGGCTCAACCTGATTTCTGGACGACCCTGGTCGTCCCATCAGACAGCTCACTATTTAGGTGAGATCCCTCACTTACATCACTATGCATGGTCCTAATACAAAAACCTCAGAGTTGAAAATACCGAGTTCAGCGCAGTTCCTCTGCGCTTCACCACATCGCTTCCTCGTAAGTCCACGTATAAGCTACGTCATGGAGAACACTCCCGCGACATGTCAGGAAAGATGTCGGAGAACTCGCAGGCGAGATCCAGGACGGGATTTCCAGAGGCTTCGAGCTCGCTCCATGACTGCGCAGCGTAGTGTTCTTCGCGAGCGGACTTCGGCTCTGCTCCGGCAGGCCGCTCGCTGACAACAACCGCTGGATCCGCTGGGTCGATCACGACGGCGCACAGTTGCTCGATGTGGCCGAGTTTGATCTCGCTGAGCATGTTCTTCCAAGACAGCACAGGCAGCCGAATGAGCTCGGTTGCGTCGCGAGGCGGGCTTGTGATCTTCATGTCGTGGCGCGGCGGGCCGTGACCAGTCATGTTGATGATGTGGATCGTGTCGAACGTCGGCGCCGGCGCGACGGGCCAAGCCGGCGCGTGTGGATGTCTCTCGCGCGCCTGAGACGCTGGAGCGCGAGCCACTGCTCGTGCTGTATCGGCTTTGAAACGGCCGGGGGCCTCTCCGCTTCTCGCCGCAGGATCGGTCTGCTTCCTGCGGCACACTGTGACCCACTGGTCATCAGCGATCTCTTGTCTCGTTGGCGTGGCGCACAGTACTTTGCAGCAAACCGCGCATGAAGGGCCATCGCTCACTTCGTGTGGGTTGAGGGTCGTGGAGTCCGGGTCCACGACAGCCACGTGCGGCCAGGCGCTCGCGCAATCGCTCAAGTGAGCGAGAACACCGTCGACGTCGATGTCGCGCGGCTTTACAGTGCGACTCAGCCAGTCGATGTCAGGCCGGTGGCGCGCCAGCCACGGCATTCCAAAGATGCAGTCAAACGAGCCGCCAAGATCGACAACGAGGAACGAGTCGCTGCTCTTGAACCCGTCGAACTCGTACCCGAACTCGACTGATCGCCGCGGTAGCGACCGTGGCTCGCCGTCTGCGAACTTGACGATCATCGCACCTGGTTGCTCGCGGGCACGCAGCCGCGAGGCCAGGAGCTTCAAAGACTCGGCTCGGACGAAGTTGTTTGTCGCACCAGAGTCGACAAGGGCGCGAAGTGATCGCTTCGCGCCGGCGACATGCAAGCTGAGTACGATCAGTCGCTTGTCGCTGCTTGAGGTGGTGGCAAAGAGCTGCGCATGAAGCGCGGCGTTGGAGGGGCTAGCAGAAGGTGACGCCACCGGAGGCACGTTCCGCTGGATGAGCCCAGTAGGTCGCCCTGCACCTACTGGGAGCCCGCGTTTTTTGCATGCGCGGGCTGCTCGGACTCGTCTTCGACCTCAACAGTAGCAAGTACTGGAGCTGGCGCGCGGCACACCGCCGCGCGATGACCGACCTTACGGCAGCGAAAGCAAATGAGCTGCTTGTTGCTTGTTCCACTGCGGCGGCCGCCGTTGCTGTTGCCAGAGCCTGCGCGTGGTGGAGTCGCTTCGTGCTCGATCGCGTCGATCTCCATCGGTTCGGCGCCGTTGTCAGCTCGCGGGACAACCGCGTGATGGCCCCGCGAGGCGGATACGCTGAAGTCTTCGCGAATCGCGATCGCAAATGCTTCTTCCGGTGACGCCGGAGGCTTCCGGGTCAAGTACAGGAGCTGGTGGCCTGCGTTCAAACCGGAGATGAAGACATGGACTTGCGTCGCCATGTCGATTGGGGCCGATGTCACGCATGACACGAGGTGGCGAGCGCGTTGTACGTAGTCGCGCATGGACGCGCGACCTTGCTTGAGCGCGAGGAACGCAGCGCGATGGTGCATCTCGTCTTGAGGCGGCTCGAATGTGCGTCGCAGATCGCTTTTCAGCGCGTCGAGCGTCGGGAAGCAGTTCGGGTCGTCAACAAGCGGGCCCAAAGCCCTCTCCTTCGCGCGGCCACCGAGCTTGGACAGGGGGAAGTGGGTGCGCGACAGCTTGGTGGTGAGTTGTCGCGCATGGATGGCGATATCGATCTCACAAAGCCAGCGGTTCAAAGCGAGCCGGTTTGGACCTTCGCCGTTGTAGATTGTGACGTCGAGCTTGACGACGTCGCCCCTTGTTGATGCCGCCGGAGTTGAGCCTCGCCGACGCGCGTCGGCGAGTTCGCGGACCATGAACTCTTGTGCAGCTGCACGTTGGTGCTCCTGCGACATCGCAGACAGCATCGCTGCGACGGCCGTCAGGCCGGACACGTCGGCGAGGCGGCGCAGCGCGTCCCACTTGTATGTCGTCAGGTGCACGAAGTCGCTGTAGTTGAGCGACGTTCCGTTGTCACCTTCGATCGGGAGCGTGCTCATCTTGGTCGTTAGACGGACTACGAAGTGCTACCAGGTGTCGCGGGAGTGTTCTCCGTGACGTAGCTTATACGTGGTCTTACGAGGAAGCGATGTGGTGAAGCGCAGAGGGACTGCGCTGAACTCGGTATTTTCAACTCTGAGGTTTTTGTATTAGGACCATGCATAGTGATGTAAGTGAGGGATCTCACCTAAATAGTGAGCTGTCTGATGGGACGACCAGGGTCGTCCAGAAATCAGGTTGAGCCACTAATTGGGTGTCTGCTGTGCTACTTCGTACTTAGCACAGCAACCCCGTTACATGACGCGCATGCCGTTCGGGCTGAAGAGCGCGCCGCAGATCTACCAGCGGCTGAACGACGACGCACTGTACGGAGTGTTGAGCTTGAGTACCGCCGATCACGACTCCGAGTCGTCGATCGTGTTCAAGGACTGACCCCTGGCTCCGCCTGGGTCGTACTGCCAACGCAGCGCAGTGGAGAAAACTAACATAGAGTGCTGTTGGTGGGTCTTTTTGCGCGTAACGCGGACGAGCATGTAGCGTCCAGCCTACTGGAGCTGGTCAAAAACGACATGGTAGCCGCGCCCAACGAGCGCCGACTGCAGTGAGAGGAGAGTCCTGTCCTTCATGGAGCGAACGTCGTTGCTCCCAGAGTCGCGCCGTGAGAAGTGTCAAATCCTCGACTGTCATGAGTGGAGCCTTGTCCCGGAGAGGGCGCCCTCACGACGATGTCAGTGTCAAGTACGACCGACGCAGCGTGGACCACAGCGTCGTGTACCAGTCCTTTCGACCGGCGAGAAAGCTTGTTCGTGTAGTGTCGATGAGCTGGCGCTTCACGCTGCTTAGGTACGTTAACGACGCGGAGTAGCCGATCGCCGTGTCTGCCACAAGGAAGGCAGCGAACTTGCCGACGAGGTCCTCGTTGACGTGAGCGTGTGTGATGGTGTCGATCGTGAGCGTGCCGTTTATGTTGACAGAGAGAAAGGCGGCAAACGTTTTCATTGCGGCAGACGCGTGTAGACGTGTTGCATTCGTATAAGATGACTCCATCGTCGTGCTGCTTTGGTGCTCGTTCTCCATCGTGCGTCGCTCTCCTTGCTTCTGCCGCGCTGTTGTTGACGTTCTTTCGCTCCATTGAGCATCTTGCTATTCGTACCTAATCGATAAAATGCTGGACGATGCCTCATTGAACGTCTTCAACTATCATTCCACCAACGAACATGAGAACATGACGAAGACGAAGCGAACACAGGAGGTGGAGCGACGCAGAGGTCGACGTTCTCCTTCGCGCGTGCGCAACACACGACACGTGGTGCGAGGTGGAGCCACTGCTGCCTGAGCGCACGCGTGGGGCGATCAAGAAGCATGCTCGAAAGATCGTCGCGAAAGATCGTGAACGTGCATAGCAGTATGCGCCAACCGAGTCCTCCATCCTCCAGACTTTGCTCAACACGATGGCACCAGACTTGGAGCAGCTCACGGACTTGATGCAAGAAGCAACTGCTGAAGCACCAGACTTGGAGTCAGCTCCACTGCGGTTCACGGACTTGATGCTAGCCCCACTTCAGCTGTAACGAGCGCTGAGCTCTTTTGTCTAGTAGGTGTTTGTTCTTGAACTCAGCGATCGATCGGTCACCACTGCTTTCGCTCTCACTCGTCCTACTCTCTTCCTTCGTCACAGGCAGCTCGTACTGCGTCGTCGTGGCTGGAGGAACTAGCTTGAGCGCCCGACCACAACCTGCCATGGTGCCCCCACACTCACATCGCAGACGGAGATCAAGTTCACGATGACAGCACGCTCTCCTTTTGCACGATGGAGTCTGTAGACCCACGAATCACACACACAACTCGTCTTCATGTCGAGAGCTGCTGGAGCACAGAGATGCGCTGTGGCGACGTGAGCGACGCGCGCTGCTTGAGCGCGAGAGCAAACTCTTTGAATGACAGGTCGTGCCCCACGACGTGCTGCATCCAGTCCCGGAGCATCGTCTCGTCGCGCTTTGAGAGCTGTGCGGCAAAGCGTCTCAATCGGTCAGTACGCGCGCTCTATCGGACTCGCTGACGCCACACGAGCGCACCTCAAAGTCGATCCGGCGCAAGCCAGAGAGTATCTCGTCGGTCGTGATACCGCGGTCGCTATCGTGGTCGAGCACAAGGAAGACGTCGCGTGCGCGGTAGCCGTTCTGCTTGATGTACTGGTCGAGGCGCTTAAAGAACGGCGGCGGGTAGCCGTCCTGCCGTGTGCCTCCGAAGGCAAAGCTTGTGAAGTCAAGCAGTCCTGGCTGTTTGGAGTCATGCGTGTGTGAGTACCTCGCACGTGTCGTTGAGTCCTTGATTCTCGTATTGGAAGGAACTGGCGCGGTCATGACGCACCGTCTTGCGCTGCAAGCGCGCAGTAGACAGCACGTGCGCTTCGCTCGGAGGCGTGTACGGCAGCTCGTTCACTGGTGCGACTGCATGCGTCCTCACTGTGGCTTCTTTGCCGTTCCGATCGCTCTTCTCGAGGAGCTGCTGCTGATTGAGAGAGAGAGAGAGAGAGATCCGCGACAACGGGTTAGCGATAGCGATATGAGAGGCTAGCACCTCGGTAACAACGCCACTGCGGGCTGCTGCTTGTATGGCCGTACGTAGGTCGTGTCTGTCGACTGCAGTCGCTTGGGGCGACAGCAACAGCAGCAATAGCAGCAGCAGCACACCCGACCGACGCTCTGCCCCATCGCTACGCCGCTCCTCTCGAGATTGAACTGCCCGCACAACCATGAGCGGCTCTTCCAACGCGACGCCTCGGACCTGGTCCGCAGTTGCTGTAAGAGTGGATCTGACGCGCTCACTTCTCGAGCGCGCGCCGTACGACCGACAAGAGCTCACGACAACGCGTTGGTTCATTGGGATAAATACGACAGCGCACGCTCGCTCACGAGAGGTTCAGGATGAGGTAGTCGAGGCACTCGTCGAGCCACGGGAGCTCGACGTCGGTGTGCTGTGCCGGTAGACGCACTTCACTACTACTGCTACACGAGGCACCAAGCACCGCGTCGCGAGTGCTACTGCTGTTGCTGCTGATCGTAGTGGAGACCTCGGGAGCGTAGATCGCATCACCGAGGAGGAGCTGCTCAAACGTGCAGCACTTGGCAGGTGGCGCGAGCGACGGACACGCAGCGCTGGCAGTCGAGATCGCGAGCTTTGCTGTGTCAACGCCTTTCGGCGACGTCCGCGACCGCGCAGCAGCGCTCGAGCGTCCCATGCGCGGTGAGCTGGTGTAGTAGAGCTCCGGCGCGACCAGGTGCTCGTCGTCGCTATTACTGCTCTTGCGTGTCGTACGCAGTCCGCGCTGCCGGCGCTCGAGCTTCTGGCGGTACTTTTGTGCGTGCGTCATGGTCTGGCGCGTGTTGCGCGTGCCGACGAACTCGGCCACGAGCTTCCACGGTCCGTTCGGAAAGAGGCGCTTGCCTTCGAGGAAGCGCTCGTGCTCGACGCGCGTCCATACGCCGAGTCCCTCCTCGCTAATGCGTCGCCGCTCGCTGCGACGCGAAGACTTGGTGCGTCGGTAGAGCGGACTGTTGTCGTTGTTGTTGTTGTTGTTGTTAGTGCTGCTCGGCGCCGGTGCAATCGGCGTCACGCTGCTGCTGCTGCTGTAGTGGCGCGTCGCAACATCGGTCATGGCGTTCGGTGTGTCGTTGTCGTCGTCTCGGGGTCTGCTGTGCGCGATGAAGGAAAAGCAAGAGTGCGCGGCCGCAACGAACGAGCGCGTGCGAGCACATAGGAGCGAGCGAGTGTGCACGAGTGTTGTGTGTGTGTGTGCATGCGCGCATCCTCTCGACCAACCGACACGCGCTGCTGTTCTCGCTTCAACATCTGCAGCGCGTCGCACGTGAGCCACACACGCAGTCGCTGCAGAGTGGGACGCCGCCGTGACAAGGCAGCAGCAGCGCACACGCACTACGGTCTGCTCGAAAATCGCAAACATACCCATTGCCAGCGCGCTCGATCGATCGATCTGCGCACGCTCCGCGCGCCGACTCGATCGCGCCACACGGTCACAGCTCGAGTACGGCGCGCGTAGTTTGAGTGTCACGTGTGCATGTGTGCGCAGCACATGCCCGCGAACAGCAGCAGCAAGCAAAGCGGCAAGACTTGAGCGAGCGAGTGCCTTGATCGCTTGAGGCTCGAGCGAGCGAGTGCCCCCTCGCACGCTTGGCTGTGAGTCAGAGCACACGCACGCAGTGCTCCGACTCTGCACGGCGCAAATATTCGCGCGCGCTCAGCCACAGACACGAGCTGGCTGATTTGTGCTTGCAGAGGTTTACTTGGAGTAAAGTACGCGGCGCAGTCGTAGCAGCAAGTGAGTGCAAGCTTGAGCAGGGCTTCCGAGGCGCATGACACGCAAGACGCTCGATCAAGTGCGTGCATGTATGTTCGTGCATGCTAGTACTATGCATGCTGCATGGCTGATTGTTGACTGTGTCAACACACTACGATCAGCATGTCCGCGTCTTGCTTCGGTTCGAGTCCGAGGCGACTCCTTGCTTGAACGCCCTTGGCAAGCGCACATGCTCTCCCTTGAAGCAACTCGCTCTCTGCGCTGCTCTCAGTCTGGCCACACACACGTGTGCTCGCTTACAGCGATGTGATCGATCGATCCAGCACACACATCTTGCTCTTAGTCTGGTCACAGCGACGACTGCCACACAAGACACAAGAGTCTCTGCCCTTTGCACCGAGCTGTAGTTCGTGGTAGTCGAGCATTCGCCACCGAGCCACGCGGCGTGTCTGTGCATCGCGCGCGTACCAATTCGCATACGCAATACTACGCACTTGCTCGCGAAGCAACCTCGGCAGCAGCGCAAGCGTTCGTCGTTCCGGTGCAAGACACTCGCAAGCGCCCGATCGACTCGCCTCAGCTTCTTCGACGCACCGCACGGAGCGCTCGTCAACTGGCAGTCTTGCTGCACTTGTCGCCGGCAAACAACCGAGCATGGTCCTTCATTCGTGTGTGCGCATGCGTGCATGTGCATGTGCATGTGCTCGCGTCGAGTCGCCAGTCAGCGAGTGCGTCGCCGTCGTCAACGCCGGTTCAAGATCAAGATCGGCGCCACGACCGGCCAATGCCACCTGACTGACTGTGGGGCCAGATGAAGCCATTGCCACGACGCTGCGACGCGTGACTCGGTGTTTGTATGCGCGCGTCGCTTTCTATGGACGACAGCGCCAGAGAGTGGGCTGCGCCGCGCCATGTGCAATCGCGCCGCATCATGCGATGACCGACTGCTGCCAGCACGCGCTGCCTCGTGCATGGTGCGTGGAGCTCAATGCCCCGTCAGCGCTTCGTGCTCAATGCCATCGACGTTCAATACACACAACGCAATGCTCACTACAGACAACAACGTGCATGTGTATGTGTGCGTCACAGAGGATCATCGTCTTCATTCATGAGGCGCCCGCCATGCGAGCGCACGTTATCGACCTACACTAACTAGACGAGCGCCGCGGCTAGCGCAGCAGTAGCAGTGGCTCGACGATCGCGACTGCGCGTGGCCAGTTGGCATGCGCTCGCTCCTTCTCAAATAAATACGCGCTCGTGCATCGCACCGGCAGCTCGAGCAGCAGCAGCAGTGGCAGTCGTGGCATCTCTCGACGTCTCGCCGCGCTGCGCTCTACGTCTCGCTCCGGTGGAACGTCGCGATCAAAAAGTCCATGCACTTCTCGAACTCGAGGTCGTCTGTGTCCATGCTCGCGCACTCGCTCTCGAGGAAGTAGGTTGCGTTGTCGCCGTTCGAGTAGTCGATCGCGCCCGGGAGCATGGTCTGGTACGCCTCGGGCGGGAGCTCGCCCATCGGTGAGTTGTTCCCGTCCAGGTCGCCGAGCATGTCGAGCTCCTTCTCGGCTGCAATCGCGAGCGTCGTGGCGAGGATCGAGTCGTTGAGCTGCTCGTCGCTCGAGAGCAGCGCGTTGAAGCGCGAGGACCGGTCGAGGCTGTGCGGGAGGTTGTACTTGCCGCTCATGCGCACGTTCCGGAGCCGCCGCGCGATCTTCTGCCGGTACTTTTGCGCGTGCGTCATGGTCTGGCGCGCCGTGCGCGAGCCAACGTGCATCGCGATGTCTTTCCACGGCCCGGACGGGTAGAGCTTGATGCCGTGGATGAACAGGTCGTGCTCCTCGGGCGTCCAGAGTCCACTCGCGCGGCCCTGCTCGCTCTGCGGTGAGTGTTGTCCACTGAGGTCGAACGACATGCTTGCGTCTTGTGGTGTATGTGTGCTGTGGGTGCTGTGGGCGTGCGTTGAGAGACCGATCGGCCGCGTGCAGAGCTGCTGTAGTGCTGTCGAGCTGCTGCTGGTAGTAGTAGCGGTAGTAGTGGACGTCGTGCGCGGCAGGACGCAAATCTTCAACTGGCACGCGCTCGTTGGATCGATCGATCGATCGATCTGCCTGTTGCCTCTTGCTGCCACTCACACGCACTCACACGCACTCACGCACACAAGCGAGCAAGCAAGTGCGAGTGCTCTATGCTTGAGCACGGCGTGACGCGCTCCGGCGCGAGAACATGGGGCGAGTACCGTAAATCAGCGGCAGCGAACCAAACTGAAAAAGAAAGACGACGAGGTTTCGATATCGCGGTCGCCACATACAAATGTCAAGTCTCGTATTATTTGCCCAAACTTTGCTATAACTAGCTTGAGTGTCTCGCTCGACAGGAGTCTGGAGTCTCGCTCGGACTGCTTGAGCACGCCTGTGTCTTGGCGTCCTGGTCCTGGCGATCGGGTTGGCATGCAGTCGACCGACACTATGCTCTCGCTTTCTCTCTCTCGGGGGAACAACAGCAAGCGCGATCGATAGCTACAGCTTGGAAGAAGCTTCTCGGTGTTGCGAGGCGCATTGGTCGCTGCTACTTCGACTTCGGCGCCAGCAGTGGGTCCTCCAGCAGAGAGAGAGACACACTCAGGGCGTTAGCGCGGCGGCAGCGGCGGCACCACCACGCTCGCATTGCACACGGCGATGGTTTGGTCCGCCAGGATCGTGGCTGCAGCAATAGCCAAGCCAAGCTGCGATCTCGCTCGCTCGTGTTCGTTGCTCAGGACGCACGCACGCACGCTGTTTGGACGCAAAAGGTCTGCAGAGATGCGCTAGCGCGGCAGCAACACGGCATGCACGATGCCAAGGTACACTCGCCGGTGCTCGGCACGCACGCCGCGCCATGCTCAAGCACACGCGCGCGACCAAGACGACCAGGAAGCGTTGCATGTGCAACGGGAACTCTCGCGCGCTTGCGCTCGCAGTTCGGCTCTCGAGGCAGGCAGGCAGGTGCTGATGAGAATGGTGTGATTGCCAAGCAGTTGACAGCAGTTCGGTGCCGCGGCTCTCACACACACACACACCTGCTCGTCCTGCGTGATCGTGACCGATGCGTCAAGATGGAGCAGGCAATGGTGGCGGCGCCGGTGCGCGCTTGAGGCCAGCTGAGCGCTGGGGCTGCCGATCCGTGGAAAAGCACGAAAGGCGAGCTTCGATGACCATAGCGCCGGGCATTGCGCTCTGAGCTCCAGACACCAGGACCGGCCGGAGCAGCGCTCGCAGCTCCTGCAGGACAGAACAAATGAGCGAGCTGCTGTGCACGAGCATGAGCATGAGCATGAACATGACCGACATCGGATGGTCCTTCAGCTAGCAAAACAAACCACCAAGCAAGCCAACAAGCGAGCGAACGAACGAACGAGCGAGGTAGACGTACACATTGTACACATGTCTCGCGGCGGCGGCGTAGCAATCATCATCCGACCACCGCCGCTTGTTCATGGAGTTGGCTGGTCCTGCTCACTCGAGATGTGCGAAGTTCCGCTCGCTGACTGTACTCAAGCGAGCAGTAGCAAAAGCAGTCACGATGACGTCGGGATCCAATCTCGAGTGCGAACACAACGTTGATCGTGTGCTCAAGCGATCCAAGAGCTCATACACACACACAAGAAGAGCTCGTTCACGACCGCCAAGGCCATGCGCTCGCCATGCTCACGAGCATTGTGCATGTGCACGAGCACGAGCACGAGCACGAGCATGTGTATTGTACTCTGCTCGCGATGGTGCTGCCCGCCGGCGGTGCGTCCAGTGTCGGGCAAGCGCGCAGCTGGACACATCACTTGAAGGCTGCTGCTACAACCGGCGCTTCTCTCGCTCACTCACGCACACACTTGCTCGTGCCTGACCTGACGATCACGATCACGACCATGGCCATGAGTGCCACGACCGCAATGACTGCAGGAGCGTCCTGACCTCGGCGCTCCTTCATCACCACCAGCGACGACGACGACCTGCCACACAAAGCAAACCTACATGACATGTACAGAAGCTCGCCTCTTCCTTGTCGTCATCGCGCGCTCCGCAATGGCGACCAAGAAAAGGACACACACACAGGTGTGAACAGCGGCGTGACGTGCACGAGCGAGCGAGCGATGATGCGTTGCGATGGAGACAATGGTGGCGTCCCAAGGCAAAGCAGTCCGACGATCCTGACCTCACTCACTCACTCACTCACTCACTCATGCCCAGCAGTCGATCAATCGTCGTCTACCGCAGTCGCCGACGACACGCGCGTTCGCGCTCAAGCGCCATTGACCTCATGTTGGTCTTTGGTCATGCTGGTCGTGGATGTAGTTTGCGTCAAGCGAGGCCTTATCAGCTCGCGCAATATACGTTCTCGGACCCACATCATCATCATCGTCGTCGTCGTCGCCATGGCAGCACACGTAGCGGATGCGACTCAGTCGACGAGTGCCATTTGCGCTTTTGCTCACGAGAGAGAGAGAGAGAGAGAGCGACTCGCGCATGGCGATCTCGCAGCGCGTCCAGACGCAGCTTGTGCACATCGTCGTGGCCCCGAGCACTGCGCACACGACCGCACTGCGTTGCAGCAACAGCAGCAACAGCTCCGCTTCTTCTCACAGGCACCTCCAGCAACAGCAGCAACAACAAACAAAGACCGAGTCGTTTGCGTGCAGCAGCACGCCCACCTCCGAGACGTCGGAGGCTGATCCTCATGCCAGCAACATCAGCACCTCGACCGCGACCACGAGCGGAAGCCGAGGCGCGCCGTGGACGCCCGCCGAGCACGAGCGGTTCTTGCAGGCAATCCAGCTCTTTCCTACAGGTCCGTGGAAGCAGATCGCAGCGATCGTCGGCACGAAGACAGCGCGCCAGAGCATGACACACGCGCAAAAGTGCCGCCAGAAGCTCGCGCGACAGCAGCGCGGACTCAAGATCCACACCCGCAAGACAGCCGTGCCGATCGCTACAGCAGCAGCACCCGCGACATCATCAGCAGCAGTCGTAGACACAAGTTGGCACCAGCTCCAGCCTCAGGATCACTTTCCCCGGCACTGCACCGCGAGTCCCTATGGTACACTGCCACCGTTGAGCACAGCAGCCATATCAACGGGTACGAGCGCTCTGCTGCCGTACACGTCCACACCGACAGGAGGACCTGCAGCAAGAACGCATGCATGGCCGCCGCAGTGCAAGGCGCTGCTATTGCCTTTGACGATGCAGCACCTTGACGCAGGCGTACGCGCGCCGCTTGCGCTGCTCCCGTCAATTAGTCGCACTAGCACTAGCGATAGCACCACTAGCACTAGCACTAGCAGCAGCGCTAGCAGCAGCGTCGCGGCGACAACTGCGTGGTTCCAGAGCGAGCCGCGCTTGCCAAGTGTTCGTCCGCTGTTCAAAGGCGACATGAGCGAGCTGTTCAGGATCGAGCCGCAGTTGTAGCAGCCGTAGCAGCAGCAATGCAGCAGCGAAGCGCCGAGCACATGGCGCTGAGGCGTGCGCGCACGAATCCACCAAGCGAGTGAGTCATTTCGTTGTCCGCATGTATGTAGGTATGACATAGCTCGAAATGACTGGCGCACGCGCGTTCTCTCTCGCTCTTCCGCCCTTGCTTGCACTCGCTCGCTTGCACAAGTCCGTCACGCCAGCACACGACGACGATGCACAGAAGCCAAGCAGCTCCGTGCGCATGAGCACGAACGTTCGCTGTGGTGTGCGCTGGCGCCGCTTGGCAGGTTGCGAGCGCTTCGAGTACATGCGCTAGAGGAGGCTGCAGTATGCGTTTCGTGAGGCTGTACCCATCGTTCGGATTTGGCGCGCGCGGATTGGCTCGATCGATCTGACCTGCACTCACACTCTTTGCCTTGTATAATGCATTGTATAGCTGTTTGCAATAGTACAGAGGGTATATCTACAATGTTTTCAATACAAATACAACGTAAAAAGTCGAATCATTCTAAAATAAAAAGGCTGTGTTGTATAAAAAGGGTTTTCCTAAACTACTTTGAATAGAGAGCCCTCTTGCATTTATCATTCTTATTTGTACTTGCTTTGAATATGCTTGTTTAGAATATATGGTGCATTCTTTTGCGCCAACATGAATGTTGGTCGCCTTGTCGTGCGTCCTCAGCAAGCGCATACTGCAACCTCTGATAGAGCATACATTGCAGGCAAGCAAGCAAGAGCACCAGCAAGAGCAAGCGCATTCGCGAATCTCTCTCGTCAAGCGCACGCACGCACTCAAGCTCTCGCGCACGCTCGCCATCTCGTCACAAGCCATCACATCACATCACATCAGCAACAAGAAGAAGACAAAGCGACGAGGGCGATGACGATCTCGAAGCGCGTGCAGAAAGAGCTCTACTCGGCCGCACCTGCTGGCGTGCTGCCGCCGCTCGCGCTCGTCACGGCGCAGCAGCCGAGCAGCAAGAGCCGACGCGGCGCGGCGCCAAAGGGTCCAAAGAAGACCAAGAGCGAGCGTGCACTCGCAGCTGCGATTGCCGAAGAGAACAAGGGCAAGGCCTGGACCGACGACGAGCACGCGCGGTTCCTCGAAGCGCTGCGCGTGCACCCGTCCGGGCCGTGGAAAGCGATTGCCGACTTTGTCGGGACAAAGAACTCGCGCCAGACCATGACGCACGCACAGAAGTACCGCCAGAAGCACGAGCGCCGCGAGCGCGGGCTGCGGAACCGCACAAAGCACCGCAAAGCAGCGCGTTCGATGGTCGCAGCGTCGACTGCAGCAGCAGCAGCAGCAACGACAACGTGTACCACAGCGACGACGCGGAGTCAGCGAATGACAAAACGCGCAGCAGGCTACGACGCACTCGTGATCCCGCCGTCGACGCCGCAGCACAGCAGCGTGAGCAGCCACGCGTCGAGCGAGTCGCCGCGGTCAGGCGAAGAGAGCACTGCTAGCGGTGCGTACATCGAGCCGCTGGGTGTCGACGCGCTGATGGAGAGCGTCGATGCGACCGTCGCAGCGATCAGCGGCGCCGACGCGTACGACGACGCTGCGAGCTGGGAGCAGCTCAAGATCTCGAGTATCTCGGAGATGTTCCAGGATTTTGAGCCGATGAACTTCCTCCCAAACATGTGGAGCACGACGTCGCTCGGCGACATTGAAGCACTCGCGAGCGCGACTGCGGGCGTCGCGCCACCGTTTGGCGCGAACGAGCTCTTTAGCGACTGCCCGATCGCAACGACGACGATGACGAACCCCCTCTGGGGCTAACTTATGAAGACACCTGAAGACACACACGGCACGAGAATCACGACACACACACACACACACACACCACACTCGCCTGTAGATCTGAGTATAACTTATGCGTTGACAGTCATAGCCAGCCACACACACACAAACACACACACATACACTTGTAGTTCTCAACACGCGCACGCACTTGCTGTCTTTGCCATCCATGCGTGTCGAGAGCAGCAGTCAGTTGCTGGTTTTGAAAGAATCACGACGGAATCGTCACGATTGATTGATCGACAGACGGACTTTGTATTTGCAACGCACACGCACACACAGTCAGAACGAGCGAGCGAGCGCTTTAGAGCCACACTTCGTCTGCGCGGTCCGTGATGCTCGACCCGATCGTCGTGGTCGAGTCCCGAATCGACGACGCGCTGTCGCCGTTGTTGTGGTAGCGCCACGGCCCGACCATGTCCGAGCGACTCACAGAGCTGTCGTGGAAGCTGTACTTGTACGCGTCGTCTGCGCTGTCGCGGAAACTCCGCGGCGTCGCACCACTCGCGCCCGACTCCGAGCCGCCGAGGCGATCTTCGTTGTAGAAGAACACCTCCCAGCAGTCCTGGCAGTAGAGCTCGCGCCGTCCGCCTTCGAGCGCCAAGTCCGCGAGCTCGCCCGGCTTGCCGCACTGGTAGCAGCACTTGCGGCTCGACGGCGACGCTGGGACTGTTGACGACGTGCTCGAGCCGGCGTCGAGGCTCGTCGCGGACCCGAGCTTCGGGAGCGTCCCGATGCCCTGGTGCGAGTGGCGCTCAAACTGCGCCTCCATCTGGAGGCTCTGGAGAATGTCCTGGATCTCGTCGACCATGCCTTTCTTCATCAGGAGCGAGTCCACGGGTTTGTCCTTCACGACGTTGTGCAAGTCGGGGAGGAAGCCGTACATCTCGGCGATGAGCGGGTGCAGGAGCGAGCTCCGCTCGACGTGCGTCATCTCGTCGATCTCGCGCTGCACCGGGTCGTAGAACTGCCGCAGCTCGGCCTCGGGGATTCCGCCCGTGCTCGACATGAGCGACGCGAGGTCGTTCAGCGAGATCATGTCGGACCGTGCGCGGCGGTCGTCCTCGACCTGTCGCGCAATGTTGATGTCCGTGCTGCTGAGCACGCGCTGGTCGAGGACATCGAATGCGCGTGGCGGCTCTGACTGCGCCGACTCGTCGTTGTCGTCTTGGTTCGCTTGTCCTGCATTGTCGTCATCATTGTCGTCATCTTGATTTGTGACAGTCTCGTCGTGATTCTCCGAGTTTGTGACACCGCTGGTCACAGACGGCGCGCCACCATCTGCTTGGCTTCCAATGGCCAAGAGGATGTCGTCGTCGCTGTGGAGCGAGTACACGTGCGTGGACGCGCTGTTGAGGCTCGACGTCGTGTTGCGGTCCGACACGTGGCCGTCGTGCTGCACGACAAAGTCGTTGAGCGAGAGAAAGTCGCCGGACGACTCGGCCGCGAGCGGCAGCGCTGCGAGCGTCACTTGGTGCTCGCTCGCCGTGCGCATGTCCGACTCAATCGCTGGTCGAGGTGACGCAATTACAGGCGTTGGCTCTGGCATTGGCACAGGAGCTGGCGCCACTGGCTCTGGCACTGCGACTGGCGCCTTGGGTTCTGGCTGCGGAGCTTGGACTACTGGCGCTGGCGCGACGGACACGACTGGCGCCGAAGGTGGCGACACGACGACTGGCAACGGTGATGGAGACGGTGGCACAGCGGCGCTGCTACTCACGTGCGTACTCCGTGACGGCGCTGGCGAGCGAAATGGCGGGAGCGCCATCGGTGACGATTTCGTCGTCGCCGCGTCGGAGCTCACGGCGCGCATGCGCTGCGGCGACTCGTGCTCGGGCGTGAAGCCAAAGCCCATGTACTGCTGCGAGTGGTGGCGACCGACTGGCGGCGACGGCGCTGCACGAGATTGCGGCGAGTGGAACTGCTGCCAGTGCGGCGAGAGCTGGTGCTGCGGCAGCGGCGACGAGTGAAAGTCGCGCGTAAAGTCGCCGCTCGTCTCGACTGACGCCGACGAGTGCGTGCGGCCGCTGCGCTCGGCGCTACTGCTATCGCGGCGCAGCGGCGGTGGCTCCATGGCCTCGTCATTCGTCTCACGCGCCAGACACGCTTTCGCAAATGTGAGCAGGAGCTTCGCTTGGACCGAGCCTTCGCGGATCGAAAGGATCGGCGTGCCGCCAAACATGCACGCGGTGATCGGCTTGCCGCTCGAGCGCGCGACAATCAGCACGGCGTCATCGTGCGAGAGCTCGTCACGCGTCGGACGCCGCGGCGTCGGCGACGTGAACTTGTGCTGACTGGTGCGTGGCACTGGCGGTGGCGTCGTCGCGCCGGTGCGGCCAAGCGCAGACGGCGCGTTCGAGTACCGCCGGTCGCGACCGCCAGCGTCGCCGTCGTATAGGATGCGGTCGTTCGAGAGGTACTCGAACGTCGCAGCAGGTGCGTCGTCTGGGAACCGAGCTGGCGACGCGAGCAAGCCGTTCGAGAAGACGCGCGGGCGGCGCGTGTCCGGCGTCTTGGGCGCCGAGTGCTGGCGCCGGAGCTCCGGGGCGTTCCGCTCGCTCCGGCCGCTCACGCTCCCGGCGTAGTCAGTGCGGCCAGCAGCGCCATTGCCGTTGAACTCGTACGCAAGCAGCGGCTCGTCGCTGTGGATCTCGTGGTCCTGTGGCATCGCCGTGTTCGTGAAGCGGCGCGGTCGCGGCTCTGGTGCTGCTGGTGGTTCGTACAGGATCTGGAGCCGCGACGGTGCTGGCGCCGCCGCTGCAGCGCCGCCACGCGGTTCGCGCTCGGGCTGGTAGCTCTCGAGCACGCGGGCCGAGGCACTGACATTGGTGCTGACAGTCGCGATGACGCGGTTCGACGAGCTGTGGAAGCGCAGGACGACCGGCTTCTCGATGACCAAGAGCCACCGCAGGACGCGCTCGACGCCGAGCGCCTTGGTCTTCTCGCCGTTGATCGCAATGAGCACGTCGTTGACGCAGACGCGGTCCATGCCGCGGCCGCGGCCGCGCGTCCCGATGAAGTCGACGCACGGCACGTTCACGCGCGGACTGTACGGCCGGAACGTCATGCCGAGGCTCCCGTCCTCCCACACGGCCGTGTACTGCTTGCGCTCCTTCGCGACTGCGTCCGGACGCGGCGCTGCGCGGCTCGAGCCGCTCGTGATCGAGCGCGTGTCAAAGTCCTGCGGCGGTGGCGCGCCAATGCGCTGTGGGTACGGCGACCGCGCGTTGCTACTGCTGGTGTTGTTGTTGTACGCAGGCGACGGCTGCGGCGCAGCTGAGAGCGCACGTTGCCGCGTGCTCCGGTCGTCCGTGAGGAGCTGCGCGTCGACGCTCGAGTGCGCTGGTGGCGCAGGACGCGAGGCGTTCGGCGTGCGGAAGTGCAGGATCACGGGCAGCGACTCCTTGTAGAGCAGCTTCACGACCTTTTCGTACCCGAGCTTGGTCGTCTTCTTGCCGTTCACGCTGATGAGCATGTCGCCTGGGCGCACGCCCGAGAGCTTCGCGACCGACTGCTCGGGCAAGAGCGACGCGACGCACGGCGGCATGTCAGAGCCGAGGTCCGGCCGGAGCACGAGCCCGAACGGCCCGGCGTTCCAGTTGATGAGGTAGTCCTGCATGTCAAAGTGCGCGTCGTCGCCGCCCATGGTGACGAGCGAGCGAGCGAGCACGCAATGTGCAGAGTGACAGAGTGAGCTGTGGCGAGTGAAGAAGGAAGCTCTTGGCGACTGCGGTCGATCGTCGTCGTCGAGGAGGTCGTCGAGGAGGTCGTTCGCGCTGCTTGCGTCTGCACTGATTGGCACTCTACACTTGAGCTCAGTATGAGGGAGAGAACGCGAGTTGCCTTTGCAGCATCGGATATTTGACATTGTCCACTCTGCGCGACCATGCAACGTGGCATTTCACATACAAGAAGCAAGTGCTTTAGTGTGCGTGCGAAAAAAGGGCTGGTCCGCCCACACAAATATCGGACAAACTCGATGGATTCGCTCGAGTCACTTGAAAAATGTATGTCTCGCGCGAATGCTCGTTTGCCACTCAATCAAGTCGGTGCAAATACGCTGACTCTCTCGCTTTCGAAAATATCAGATAAATCTTGACGAATGTATGACTTTGTGAGAATCAAACCTGACTCGCTCTCTCTTTGAGCGTCATGTGTCTCGACGTCTTCGCGACCGTCCTCGTGACACCTCGTGACTCACGAGACGCATGCGACTTAAATGACCTTTATGGCAAACAATGATGGACTATCTGACAGACAGACAAAAGAGCTATTCGACCTAACTCGAATATATATTTATTGTGCGTCCACTACGTCTTAGAAGTGTTCTAGTCAGTTTTGTCACAACCATCGAAAACAACCTATCTTGGGGTGCATGAACCTCTAGCAACATACAAGCGGACAATAATAGAGACTCAACAACCAAATTATATACTTTAACCTACCAATATGTATTGTTATCTATATAATACGCCAAGTTACGCAAACGCGATAAATGTGATCAAGATCCTTAGAAATGGCCAATCAAATTTGCTGGGACAGCGCACGAAATAGATTAAAACTAAATAACATCGCTGTTTGTAGCCTTCGCAGAATATGCAGGTGGTTTACAATACTCATGCTATGAGCTTAAGAAACATCATTATGATACACCATTGATGCACAAGTGGAAAACGAGCTCTTGCTCGATTCTGTCTCGACATGATAGCGAGGATATCATGAAAGAGGCATAGCCTTTTGTTTGGGTTGGGATGGTGGAGGCGCTTCGTCTGCTGGCTGCACCTCTGTCAACTCAAAGCTCCAAAGCCCAAAGAAACGATATATCCTGAGGCTGTCCGTCGGACCCCATGAATAGACTGATCACGTCTTGGTCTTGCGCTTCAAGCCGGACGTGCTCAAGTTCATGGAGCCTGTGATGATGTATCTGTCGTCGATAAGAATTACCTGTAGGTTCGTTCGTGTCAGAACGTTTGAGCATTAGTGAGAGACTTGCACGACACACACCTTCGTGTGCAACATGGTTGAGTAGTACCGTACCTCGATACGAGGGTGCCGCCGGTTGTCGTGTTGCGCTTGGCTGTACTGCGAGGGCGCCTCTCTGCCAGGCAGGAGAAGCTGCGTGCGCAGCGCTGGGCGCTCGTCCACCATCGCATGAATGAACCGAGCGATTCGAGCGTCGGTCCAAATGTACATATGTATGGCAGCCACTCCTGGAACTTGCCGACGTAGTAGAGAATGCGATCGACACGCCCTTGACCATCGATGTGCATGTAGATTTTCGTGTGCAGCGTGTTTGGGTAATAGCTCAACCAAAATTTCCTGCGTGCGCGCCAGTGTTAGTGTGTGCAACCGTGCAAGCGCGATATGATGCGCACGTTTGTGTGAAGCATAGAAGGGTAGAAGCGGACCTCGATACGAGGACGGCCCAGATTGTACATATTGCTAACCAATATACCATATGTGTATTCGTGTACAACCAAGCACACACGCCACGGCACATGGCGCGCACCTTCATGTATAGGATAGAGCTGATATCGATGCGGGGGTGGCGCAGATGGTCGTGACGCATTGGACAGAACTACGAGTACTCCTCTTTGGTGAAGGACCTGTATAGCTGGAGGACATTTCCTACATGTGCGTAAGTGCGTGGGTCAGAAGACGAACGACAGTCTTGCACGACGCATGGTTGGTAAATAGCGGACCTCAATGCGAGGGTGCCGCAGGTTGCCATGGCGCGCTTGGAAGAGCTACGACCGCGTTTCTTGTTGCCGAAATGGAGAAGATGTACGCTCATTGCTCATATCGCTCTTGTAAACCGAGTGATACGCGTCGGTCCAAATGTACATCTGAATTCGGAGACATTCTTGGTACTTGCCCACGTAGTAGGTAATGTGGTCGACACGTCCATGACCGTCGATGGCCATGTCGATGTATTCTATGAAGTATAGCGCTGACCTGAATGAGTTGCCGGCGGTTGGCACATCAAACAGCAGCAAATCATACCTGTAGTTATAGGTCCAGGCGTTTGGCGACTATCGCTCTGATGTTTTCGAGTGGAGCGGAGTGCGGGTTTGTTTCTACGTACATCTGAATGCATAGAAACTTTAAACACTTGTTGAAGTAAAAAAATGCAATCAATTGGCATTCGAATACGTGGGAATATGGAATACGATATTCATTGAGGTCGATGTCAGTTTATGTCTTAGGTTTTTGTGATACACCGCATATCTTGTTGAAGGATGTCACACGTTCGAATATATATATTTTTAAGGTGATACACTTCACTACCTTGTTAGGATATTAATATACTATCATTTTTTGAGATACCCTTGCTGTGTTGGCAAGGATATCAGTGTGAATACGTTGGTGCTATGCAAGTGCCACATAATTACCAACAGTGGTCTTGAAGTTTTATCGGCGATTGTGCCTAGTATCGAGCTAAAAGTCGAAGAGCTCACACAATACGCCATTAATGTCAGTATTTGACTTGATTTGTAAATAGCGATATATTTAGCAAGCAGTGATAGTGAAATATTAGATTGCCGTGTTGAGGTCGTTACATAAGTTGATGTATTGTAGTTGTAGTATAACGACATCACAATATGTTTTAGTACTCTATAATACACTCTAAATCATTTCGTCGATCGTGAAATATCAATTTAAGTTTCGATACTATGTTATGTACAAACAGGTCACCCTATCGTGGGAATGTAATAGATACTGTTGCGAGCCAAGGCATGGAGTGCGTGGTGTCATTGTGATCTCGGATATTTGCTCTTTTGTCCTTGTGCGTTTTTGCTTTCGCGATATGCTGCTTTGTTGCAGGTAATGGGTAAACCAAATATGTATATTGTTTTTACTTTGACGAAACCCATTCATGGTTGTCGAAATATTGGGTTTATGTAATGCAATAATTTTAATTCACAATATCACTTTTGAAATCGTCCGCTTAAGTTCAAAAAAATATGATATTACATCTCGATAGTGGATGCGAGTGATTGTGCCTTCACTATTGACTGACTTGATGTCAAAATTTATGGACCTCCTTTACATACCGGATTCAAGTCAAAGCGCCTCACAAAGACACCATTGAACGATTGAACTGTGGCTCTCGACTCGTTCACTCGCTGCTACTCATTCCGATCACGTCTGTCTGTCGTTGTCGGAGCGACAACAACAAACACGCTCTCGCTCTCTCTTCTGACTAGAACAAGTGGCTCTTGACGAGCTTCTGGTACTTCTGGTACGCGAACGCAACGGCCGCGGCAAACACAAGGAGCAGTCCGAAGAACGGGAGGCGCCAGCTCGCGTGCGCCACGAGGAGCTCGCCCTCGACCTTGGACGCGATCTTGGCGTGCACTTGCGACCGCACGTCCGCCATCTTCTCGCCGACCTTGCGCTCGAGCATGTCGTTCATGCGGTCCGTGAGCGCCTGGATCTTCTGCTGGTTCGCGCGCTCCTTGGCCTGGAGACTCGCGACCGTGTTCGCCGTCTGCTCCTGGAGCTCTTCGAACCAGTGCTCGGTCTCGACGTGGAAGTTCTTCATGAACTTCTGGAGGATCGAGATCTTGCAGCTCTGGTCGCACACGGCGTTCGTCAGGAGCTCGTCGAACTGCTTCGAGTAGTTGTGCGTCCAGACGTCGGCGTCCGCTTGCGCCACGCCGTAGTCGTTCAGACCGTCGAACGCCTTCACCGACAGGATGTCGTGGTTGTCTGCGAGCGACCCGGTCGAGGCCGTGATCCCGAGCGTCGCGCGGCGGAGCCAGTCAGACGAGAACGGCAGCGTGCCGCTGTAGCAGTTGGTCCACGTCCCGGCGTTCGTCGGGTCCACTTCGAGCGACAGCGTCGCGCCGTCGACCTTGATCCGCAAGCGCGACGAGCTGTAGACCGGGTCGAACGCCGCGCTCTTCGAGTGGTACCGGAACGCCGCGTCGCAGCCGATCTTAGTCTCGTCGTTGAGCACGTCGAGCGTCTTCGTGCCGTCGTTGATCTGGACCGTGACGTCCTTGTGTCCGCCGCGGTGCTCGACGTTCTTGAACGTGTCCAGCACGATGCCGACGCCGTAGAAGCTGTCGGTGAAGCCGTGGTTGTCGCCGTTCACGTACCGCGGCTCGTGCGTGAGCCAGAGGCCGATGCCGTCGCCGAACCACTTCTTGCCCTGCCCGTGGATGCGGAACGTCACGACCGCGACGAACTGCTCGCGGTCGATCACGTGGCGGCTCCAGATGTTCCCGCGCTTGCTCTGCCGGTCCGGCGTCAGGCGCACAAAGCTCTTCTTCACGTCCGTCGACCCGCCGTGCTCAAAATGCTCGCTCAGCTGCCGCTTCCCGTCCGCGCCGACGGTCGTGAACGGCTCGCTGAACGTCATCGTCGGCATCGGGTCGGCCGCGACGTGCGACGCTGCGAGCACACACGCGGCTGCTGCGAGCGCCACGAGCGTCTTCTTGAGCAACATCATGGAGTGTGTACGCTACGAGGCACAGAGAGGCACAGAGAGACGGAGACGGAGGCGAATGGAGGGAGCGCGCGTCTAGATGACCTCCTTCGTCGAGCTTGTCGAGCTTGACACGTGACGCAAAATGAAGGCTCGAGGCTGAAAAGCGCGAAAAATGTGTAAACCGGTCATCGAGATAGATAAATTCGATATGTGGACCACACATCGTACCCGATAGTGACGTGGCACTTCACATGTACCAGCACCAGCAACAACATGGCTCCACTCGCCTTGAAGACCAATGGAGCTAGAGCGAACGAAGACGTGCACAGCGATGGGCGACATTGCTACTGCAGTTGCGACCCGACAGCTTGTCCTACTGCTGATCTGCTGCTGCGTGCGCACAGACGAGCGCGACGAACGAACGAACGACCTCACTACAGCAGGTGCGACTTCATGAGCGCGACGTACTTGCGGTAGACAAACGCGCCGCCAGCGCCGAGCACGAGCAGCAGCAGCGCAAACGGCACTTTCCAGCCGCCGCCGCTCGCAAGCGCTGGGTTCTCGTTCAGCTGCTTCGTGATCTTGTAGTCCACCGCTGCGCCGAGGTTCGTGTGCGTCGCATCGAGCGTCTCGTCGATCGTCTTGCTCATGCGCGCCTCGATCTCGGCCACGCGCTTCTCGTTCTCGCGCTCCTGGGCCTTGAGCTTCCCGACCGTGTTCTCGGTCTTCTCTTTCAAGTCGGCGAACCGGTGCTCGGCTTCGACGCGGAAGTTCGCGATCTCCTTCTGCAGCACGGCGATGAGGCAGTCCGTGCCGCAGTTCGGCGAGTCCATCCACTTCTTGTAGTCCTTTGAGACCGTGTGCATGATCGTCTCCGAGTCGACGGCGTTCGTCGCCGTGTCGGTGAACTCGGAGAACGCCTCGAACCGGATCACGTCGTGGTTGTCCGCGAGCGCGCCTGTGGCGCCCGTGATGCCGATCGTCGCGCTCTCGAGCCAGTTCGCAGCGAACGGCAGTGTCATCTCGTGGCACGCGACCCACCGACCGTTCGAGTTGGCGTCGATCTCGACCGCCAAGCGCTGGCGCTCGATCTTGATCTTGAGTCGCGACGTGCTGTGCACGGGGTCGAACGCCGCCGACTGCTCGTAGTACCGAATCGCAGCGTCGCAGCCAATGCGCGTAGCGTCGTTGATCTCGTCGATCGTCTTCGTGCCATCGTTCACTTGGATGCTCACGTCCTTGTGACCGCCGCGGTGCTCCGGGTTCACGAACGTGTCGACCACGACACCGACGCCCGTGAAGCTGTCCGTGAAGCCGTGGTTCGGACCTGCGACGAACGCTGCGTGGTTCGTGAGCCAGAGCCCAATGCCGTCGCCGAACCAGCGCTTCCCAAGACCCGAGATGCGGAACGTGAGCACGGCCGAGAGCGTGTCACGACCAACTGGTTGCGTCTGCCACAGAAAGCCCTTCTTGCTCTGGCGATCGGTCGTGAGGCGCACAAAGTGCTTCTTCGCCTCGGCGCTCCCGCCGTACGTCCACGAGTCGTTCACGATGCGCCGCCCAGCGCCGTCCACGCGCTCGAACGGCGGCTTGAACGACATGGCGTCGAGGCGCTCAGCGGTCGCTGGCTCTGGCAGCAGCGTCGCTGCCGCGACGCCGAGGAGCGCGAGCAGACCGGCTTTCATGTTGCGTGTTATGCGTGTGCGAGTGCGTGTGTGGATGTACGAGGCGCACGTGTGGCGAGCGAAGGCGCGTGCGCAGCAGCGAGCTCGAGGTGCTCGAGGTGCTCGGGCGATGACACGTGACGCGAAATGAGTGCCGAAGCGCACGTGGCAAAAACTGCGGTCTAGTGTGGTGACCGAGGTATACAGGGTTTTATCGCTTACAATTCTCAAGTGATATGTAAAGCGGTCGACCGGATTCAAGAGGGTCTCTCGATGACTGCTCTGACGCCTTGGACTTGGACCTAGACTCGATCGTCGCGAGCGTCTACGGCCGGTGATTCGCTTCACCTTGCGGGGCGATCGCAGTTGCGTGCACCATTGCGTCGAGATCTGGTAGCTCGAGAGGTTGGTTCGCTCCAGTCGGGTGCACGACGTAGCTCGGCGCTTGGTTCGACTTCGGGACTCGAGCGTCTGTCGGGAGGATGAAAACAGCGAGGACACCAACGCGTTGCGCGAGGACACGAAAGATACTCACGACTTGATCTGTGACCCACGAGGACCCGAGAACTGTCGAGATCGTCTTGTATCGCCGCGTCGCCACCTCTGAACCGCTTGCACTCGACGTGAGGACGAACGAGTAGCCGATCCCAAATGCGAGCAGCGCCGTCGTGAGCACCGCGCGTCCTGTGAGGATCCACGACTTGCGCTTTGCGCTGTCGCTCTTCGCGGTTCTCTCAGCGTAGCTACACGCTGCACTCACGACCTGCGTCAGCACTGTCGTGAAGATCGTCGCTTGGATCGTTTTGCCGACCTCGACCGACTGACACGCGCCACCCGATGTCGACGAGATCACTTGCGTCGTGACCGAGGTGCCTCCTTGCTGGCAATGGTCACCATTGATGGCCGAGTTGCACGCTGTTGTGTCGTTCACGATCGTTCCTGTGAGGAACGCGAGTGAGTGAGAACGTGATGGAAGTATCGGCGAAAAGCTCAATGAGCGCGCGACCGGGTGTCAAAGGAGGCTTGTAGTTGGGAGGCGCCGGACACGGCCGCGCACAGCAAACTGGGCTCAAGAGCGCGACCCAGACGTTCATCGACGCCCAGAACTCGCCCAGTGTCGTCATCGCGCCGTCGCTCCGGACATTTGGCTCAATCAACAAGCTCTCACAAACGTCCATCGTCTTCTTCATCGCGAGCGACGCCAAGTTGACTGGATGGAGAGACGCGAGAGCCTTTGCGATCACACCTTGCTTTGGCGCTGACGGGGCTGCTAGTTCTTTCCGACGTGTGAGCCAAGCGACACCTGCGAAAGCGCCTGCGCAAGCGACGTAGACGACACTTATCACGGCGAAGTCGGTCGCGCTGAGCTTGGGCGTCTCGGCTTCAGGCACAGCGTTCGGCCCATCGAACTCGCTTGAGCACACAAACGGCGCTCGGCACGCGACTTGGAGGTGTCCATTCTTCTCGCTACAGGTGTAGCACGTGCAACCAATGTCGTCAAAGGGCGAAGTGTCGGCGCAAGTCGTCATCTGGAGCTTGCGACCAGTGACACAGGAGCTCATCTGCGTCGCCGAGAGCGTGGGCGCTGGAGCTGGTGATGGAGCGTACGTCGCTGAGGACCGAGTCACCGATGGCGCTGGTGCGGGGGAAGGAGTCGTGAGCCAAGCGCTTCCAGAGCACGAGTACGGCGAGTAGCACGTGTACTGGATGTAGCCGTTCATGTTCTGACAGCTCCGCGAGCTGCATTGGCTCGACAAGTCGCTGCAAGACGTGACGCTGATGCCGAACGTCGTGTAGCAACTCCCAGCTTGCTCGTATGTCGCTGCTGCCACGAGGTGCGCGAAGACCGCAAAGGCGACTGCCGCCGTCATAGCAGCTACAGATGTGCCGCGCCACACGGACAAGCGTGCCAAACTGCACATTACGTGTGTCGTCAGAGCCGCCCACTTGCTCGTCGATTCTGGAGGTCATGTTCTCCCAAGGCCCCATGGCCTCGTTATTTTATAAGTTCGATTCCCTCGATTTAAAAAAAAACACGTCCTTAAATATCTCATCGAAATATATTTTTCCATCAATTAAAGGACACCAACATTCGACACTTGGCTGGCTTACACTAATTGAATGTCCAATTTTTTGTCCTAAACGTTCTGGGACACCAGAAACTGGATTTTGACCTTAAAGATAGAACAAAACGTGTCGACCCGAATATTACGCACTATAGAGTCGTCGCAAGCACCACAAAGACAGCAAGCACCACAAAGACAGCAAGCACCACAAGCACCATCGCAATCGACTCTCGAGCACGTGCTCGACTCGCCGAAGCGCACACCTCCTCGCGCCACCACAGACGACATCATGGACGTTGCTCGAGCACGCCGTGAACTTGCGCAGCGCGAAGACGAGCGCGCTCGTTCTGCTGCGAACGGAGACGCCATCGATGAGGTCGTTGATCCAGTCGTCGTGTGCGCCGAGATCTCTCGCGTTGCGTTTCGTGACTGGCTTTCTCACCACGACGGAGAGCTCCGGCGCTGGCTGTACGAGCCGATCACGCCGACGACTGGGCGAGTTGTTGTCTACAGCCTACCAACAGGAGTTCACGAAGTCACATTTCGCACAATGATGCGCATGGTGCTAAAGCAGCTCGACGCCGTCGACCAGCTGGAGGAGGACGCGCTCGATTTCACCGGCGCCATCACGTGCGACGTCGGCGACCGCGACCAAGAGCCGGACGAATCGTTCCGGCCCCATGGAGCGGCATATGATATCCCGACCGTTGTGGTCGAGATCAACTACACGGCCATGACTCGAGACGACTTTGTTGCCAAGCTCTATCGCTGGATGAGCTCATAGCTACCGGTGCGAGTCGCAATCGGCATCGCCGTCAGGAGCAAGGCAAAGGAGGTGATCGTGCTCGAACGGAGCCCAGAGTCCGGCCCGCACAACCCAGACGGCGAAGACGCGGTGCATACACGGCACTGGCGGTTCGAAGCCGGCGACAACCCACCAACGCTTGTGATCCCGTGGACAGCGCTCTTCTACGGAGTCGACATGCCAGAGGCGATCACTCAGCTGCGTCCCGACCACCCGAACGCCAACGGGGTCGTCATCGACTTGGTGCGCTTGCGAGACGTCATCGACCTCGTGCGCTTGCGCAACGTCATCGACGATGAGATGTGAGTCTCATAGCAAACAGACAGCGCGCTGCGGGCGAACCAGCGCCGATAGCGTAGTCAGTGATCGATCCCGTCAGCAGCTCCGATCGTCTTCAGAGACAGCCAAACTCTCTCCAGAGGTCGAACTTGTCGTCAGAGCGAACGAATGCTTTGTTCATGCGTCCTACGCTCATCTCTCCTTCCTTCCTTCCTTCCTTCCTTGTGACGCTGCATCAGTATGCGCTGGTTCGGTCATTCGGTCGTTTGTTCGATCACTGTCATCATCTCTCGTGTCTCTCGTACTGAAGTCAACCAACAAACGACTACACACGACGCGATGTTGCGAGCGACGCGCACTCCCTCGTAGTACACAACACATACACACGCTCACGACTACATCACGACGCAGCACGGCGCACAGCCCGAGACCTGCGCCGCTTTCTCTGCTTCGCGCTTCTCGCGCTCGCGTTCGTTCTCGGCCAGGAGTTTGCGGTAGTACGCCAAGTCCTCCTCGCTCTCGGCGCGTTCAGTCACGAGCTTGAGCTTCTCGGCGCGGTCCGGTTCGCTGCCTTTGCTCACAGCGTCTGCGCCAGCGGATGTGGCGGTCGTGCTGTCGACATCGCGAGCAGCAAAGCTCAAGTCGCCCTTGAACGGACCTGCTGCGGGTGGTGCTGCAGCACTCGAGTCTTCGTGGCGACGGAACTGCTCGTCTTGGATGCGCAAGAACGACTCGTTGCTGATCGTGTCGTTCGCGAGGTAGTCGGACGGGTCGAGGCGATCCAACACGCGCTCACGCGCTGCGCCACGACCAGCAGGAGACGCCGGCGTCGACTCGCTCGAGATAACTGCACTCGCTACAGCAGCAGCGGTAGTGGAAGCGGTGACGGCAACAGCTACTGGCGCTGCCACAGCGGCAGCAGTCGGCGTCTTGTGTGACGGAGACGCGGCTGGCGACGACACTGTCGATGCTGATGCGACTGGCGACAGCAGCGGACAGTCGGCCGTGAGCACGCGGAGCCACGTGTCCATGTCGTCGGCAGACGCCGCGGAGACGCGCAGCACGCGGTCACTCTCGAGCTGGATGCTCAGTGTGAACGCCTTGGATGCATCCACGCGCACGCCCGTGACAGTACCGTGGCCGTGCGCAACGCCGCCGATCTCGCTAAAGTACAGCAGCGCGCCGCGCTTGTACGTGAAGTACCGCCGCTTCCACGTCTTGAACCGCTGTCCCTCTTTCTCGAGCCAGCCGCTGTACGCCGTCACGGTCTTGCCCTCTGCGTTCACGGTCGAGACGCGGCCGAGATCCACTGCTGCTGGGATCGCCGGTGTCACGGGCGGTCGCGGTGTCGCCACTGGAGCTTGTACAGTCATAGCAGCAGCGGCCACTGGTGTGCTCGGCGCAGCTGGCGGTTTGCTCTTTGCGCTTGGTAACGCACTCGCGATGCTCGCAGTCGCAACTGGCGATGCTGGCGCCGACGATGTGACCTGAAGCGCCGCCTGGAAGCCACGGAGCCAGCGCGCATAGTCGTCCTTCGACTCGGCTGTGAGCACGAGCTTGCGGTTCAATGTCGTCGTCACTTCGAGCCCAAGCGGCAGTGCGAGGCACTCGTCGACGTGCGCGAGCGTGAACGTCTTGAGGAGCGAGCCGCTCTCGCTCTTGAACGACCGCAGCGTCGCGCCGTGGAGACTAAAGTACCGCCGCTTCCACGTCTTGAGCACCTTCCCGCCCTCTTTGTTGAGCCACCCGCGACGAGCGGCGGTGCTGTCACTGCGGCGCTCGTCGGAGCCACTGCATCTGTCAGCTTGTCGGTCGCGCTGCGGCGGCTCTGTGCGTCGTCGTCCCCTTCGTCGTCCGAGCTGCTCCAGGACGCGGAGCTGTCGAACTCGGGCTTGTTCTCCATCGCCGCCTCCCACGCCGCGTACCCGCTCTTCGGGTCGTTGTCGCCCTGGTTGTCGCTGCCGCTGCTGCTACTACTCTTGCGCGGACGCTCCCAGTCAAACTCAATCGCCTCGCTCGCTGGCGCTGGCGTTGTAGTGGCGCTCGCACCGTCACCGTCCTCGGCAACGTCCCGATCAAACTCGTCGTCAAACGCCGGTGCGCTCGTGCGGCTGTCGCCGCTCGCGTCGTGCTGCGACAGGAACGACTCGGTCAGGTTCGACGACGTCTCGAGTGCGCGGAGCCAGACCGTGAAGAGCTTCTCGTCTGGCGCCGCGAGCTGCAGGAGCCGGCCGTTCTGGAACCGCACGTTGATACACAGTGGCCGCGCGTCGCCGACCGAGACGTCAAACACGACGCCAGAGCCGAGCGCTTCGCTGCTGGCGACGTCGTCGCTGCTGTAGTAGAGCAGCCGACTGCGCTCGAGCACAAAGTACCGGAGTTTCCACGTCTTGAAGTTCTGGCCGCACTTGAGCAGCCAGCCGGACTGACCGAGCGTCGTCGGCACGTAGTGCGCAGCGTCCGTGTCGGTCGCCACGCTGCTGTTGGCGCTCGACAGTGTCGCCGTTTGGCTCACAAGCTGCGATGCGTGCGACAGCGCCGCGAACCACGTCTCGAGCTCGTTCGCAGTCTCCGACGCGACTTTGAGGATCCGGCCGCTCGTCAAGTGCACGTCCAGACCGCGCTCGGCGCCGCTGTCACGCACGACGCGCGCAACGACGCCGCTGCCGCGCGGCGCTTTGTCAATGTGCTCGTAGTACGTGAGCACGTCGCCTTCGAGCACAAAGTACCGGCGCTTCCACGACTTGATCAAGCTCCCTTGCTTCAGGAGCCAGCCGTACTTGATCCCGACTGGAGCAGCGACCGGCGTCGCGACGGGAGCAGCCGCGACGACAGCGACAGGCGACGGTGGCGCTGGTGCTGGTGCGGCGACTTGATACGAGACTGGTGAGAGCGGCGCGGCGACCGCCGGCGCTTGTGGCGTCAACGGCGTCTGCGTTTCTTGCACAACTAGCGCTTCTTGCTCCTGCTCCTGCTCGTCCTGGAGCTGGTTGTCGATGCTGAGCTCCTTGCCCAAGACGGCGCTGAGCGCATCGACCCAGCGCGCCAGCTCGCTCGGAGACTCGGCTGTGACTGTGATCGTCCGGCCCGAGTCGAGCGCAATGTACAGGACTGCGAGGTCTCCGAGTGCCGCCAAGTCGGCGTCGAGGATGCGCTCGTCTTCGTTCGGGAAGTCGTCCGGCGCGTGGCGGTACTCGAGCGAGTCGTGCGCGAGCGTGAAGAACCGGCGCTTCCACTGCTTCGACTGCCGCCCTTGCTTGAGCAGCCAGCCGTCGCACGTCTCGACGGGACCTGTCGGTCGCGGCCGTGGCGACGCAGCAGCGTCAAACTGGTCGTAGTACGGCGTCGGCGCAGTGTCTACGACGGCAGCAGTCGCGGCGGTCTCGTACGCGTCGTCGAGGCTCGAAGACGCTTGGTGGTCGAGGCGGTACTGCACTTTGCCGTGCTGCTCGAACGCGTCACTCGAGAACGACGACGACGAGCTCCGAGCCGTCGAGAGCGACTTGGCGCGCGTCTTCGCGTCGCTCCCGTCGTCTGCGCCGGCGGTCGAGATCGCGTGTGCGAGCGCGAGGTCCCACGACTCGATCACATCGAGCGAGTCGGCGGCGATGCGGAGCAAGCGGCCGCCAGCGCCGTGGACGTCGAGCGTGAACGGCGTCGTGAAGTTCGTCTCGACGTCGTGCACGACGACGGAGCCGAGCTTGGGCGAGCTCTGCTCGTCGGCGTAGTACGTCAGGACGTTGCCGCGCAGGACGAAGAACCGCTTCTTCCAGCTCTTGACGTTCCGACCTTCTTTGAGGAGCCACCCGCGCTTGTCGCCCGGTGAGCTGCTGATGCTGCTGCCGCGGCGGTAGTACTCGACACTCGGTGGCGGCGGCGGCGCCGAGTCGTTTGACACAGACAGCGACCGCTGCGACGCAAACGAGCGCTCGGGCACTGGCGGCAGCGGCGGCGTGGCGCCAAAGAAGCCAGTCGAGTTGTTGTTGTTGTTGTTGTTGTTGATGTTGATGCTGCTCGCGCGCGAGCTCGCGTTGCTGCTGCTGCTGCTGGTGCTCAAGTTGCTCACGCTCCGAGTCCGGAACGACGCCGAGATGTGCGGCGCCACGGGATCGACCTCTGCGACCGCTTGGCGGATCGTGAGGAGCCACGCCTTGCTCTCGTCTGCAGTCGCAGTCTTCATCTTGAGCACCTGCGTCTTGTTCTTCTTCTCGCCGCGGATGAGCAGTCCGTTCTTGAGGTCTGGCGCAAAGTCTGCGCCAACGACCGTGAGCCGCCCCTTCTCGTCGCTCCCGCCATTGCTGCTGCTGCTGTAGTACACGAGCTCGCGGCCGCGGAGGACGAAGAACCGCTTCTTCCACGTCTTGATTTTGCTGCCCTGCTTCGAGCCCCAGCCCGAGAAGTCGGCGCCGCGCTCCATGATCAATCAAGTGCGTCCGTACGTACGCAGAGAGCACTCTGTGCCTGTGCGCGTCGGTCGCGAAGTCTACGGATCACTCGCTCGAGTGCCTGCTGATCGAGTGCCTCGCGTGTCAAAAAGGAACCCAGCGCAGTACTAACAACTCAGGTCGTTCACTTGAATAAAGTATGGCGACGGAAGAGACCGCAATCGACTCGGTGTTTGTATACCGTCTCATGCGTCGAAAGAAATCGACTCTTGTATACAAAATCTAGTTGAAATGTACGATGCACACGACCTCGACCAGATCCCATGCACCTTCATGCAAGCACCTTCATGCGCGTGCTACGTGTGCGTGGGTGCGTCGATGACGACGTGTACTGCGCTGTTGCCCACACACTCGATATACACGACGACGCTCACAGCGCAAGCCCTGGTCAAATGGACGCTCTCTATGGTGCACACTCGCAGTGGCGACGCGCTGCGATGGCGCTCGCCACCTGCTGCGTCCAACGGACGGACGGACGGACGGACGAGCGGCGATGCGCCGTCTACTCGACCGTGTTGTAGTAGCGGTCGCCGTAGTCACCGAGACCCGGGAGGATGTACTTCTGGCTGTTGAGGCCGCAGTCGAGACCCGCCGTGACGATCTTCACCTCTGCCATCGCCATCATCATCATCACCATCGTCATCATCACCATCGTCACACACAACGCACACAGGCGTCAGTCCAGGCGCTCACAGAGCTAGTCGTGATCGTAGAGAGACGCGACGCACTCGGGTACGCGGCGCAGAGCGTGTCGATGCCTTCTGGGCACGAGATGACGTTCAGAAACGTGATCTTGTGCTCCTCGACGCCAGCGTCAAGGAGCGTCTAGCGACACACAACGTGCACGTAAGTGGCTCTGTCCAGTTCACAGCCATGCGCCGTCATAGAGAGTGTGAGCGCACACAAGTACCTTGATCGCCATGAGGACGCTGCCGCCAGTTGCGAGCATCGGGTCCACGAGCAGCACGTGGTCGAACGAGCGCACGGCAGGCGGGAGCTTCGAGTAGAACATCACAGGCGTCTTCTCCTCCGTCGCTTCGTCGCGCTGGATCAGGATCTTGCCGACTGCGACGCTCGGATCGCACGCAATGACGGCGTCGAGGAGCGAGTCACCAGCGCGGATGATCGAGACGGCGCACATGCGCTGCGCAGGCAAGAGACCAGTGAACGAGTCGCCCGTGGGCGTGACGATCGTCGCGCTCTCCGTCGCGCAGCTCGCGAGTCCCTCTTCTGCGAGGATCCTACGACACGCACGTTGTGAGCGCTTACGCATTCACAGTCACATCGCACTTCGAGCACACGCGCACGCACCGCATGAGCCGGTCCGCGTAGTGCTTGAACGTCGCGTGCGAGCTCTCCGTGTCGCGCAGCTTGATCTGGAGCGTCGCGAGCGCCTTGGACTTGAGCACCGTCAGGTGCGGGTACGTGCGCTCGAGGCGCGCGACGACGTCCGCACTCGCCATTGTCTGCTGCTGCTCGTGTGGTGCTCGCTGCTGCTGTTGCAGTTGAGAAATGCGCCGCCGACTCGAGTGGTCGATGGCTGCTGCCTGGATAAAGTGTGTCGTAAATCCTGCGCTTGACTTGATATCAGTATGCCTTCATGTGAATCCTGAAGGAAACACGCTTGTTTCCCTGTCACAGGCAACACTGACAGCATTCACTGGAGCTGCTAGCTCCAGGACCTCATGCTCCAGCTCTAGCTCCAGTACCAGCTCTTGGCTCCAAGAGCTCTATTGCCATCTCAAGTCTACACATGAGCGCACACAAGGCAACGTATTGCTACTACTGTACGAACGCCACACGCGTCGTCCTAATACTTCTTCTCCATCCAGTACGAGAGCGCGCCGACGAGGATGTCGTAGCTCGCAGCAATGGCGAGGAACGCGACGACGTCGCTCCCGCCGCCAATGTGCAGGCGCTGCAGGTGCTTGTGGTAGTCTGCAGGGACGCTCAGCGTGCTGCTGCACACGGCTTCGCGCGCGGCGCCCGAGATCTCGCTCATCGTGACGTAATGAAAGTGCGGGTCGCCAGCCGGCGACGCGGGGCGCTCGATCGAGACGGACGTCGTGACTTTGCCACGCGAGATGACTTCGCCCATGAGGAGGCAGCGGTACCCGAGCGTCCTGGACTTCTTCACAAAGCACACGTCCTCTTGCCGCAAGCCGCCGTGCTGCAGGTCCGGGACCTTGCGCTTGATCGCGACCATGTGTCGCGCTTTCATGTGGTGCACGTACCGATCGACACAGAGCGTGTAGAGCTCGCCGTAGTGGAAGTGCCGCACGGACCACTCCTTCCGCGACGTCCGGACGATCTCAAAGAGCTTTCGCCGCCCAAAGCCGTAGACCGCGCACTTCTTGAGCCCGCGCGTGGGTCGGAACTCGCGCTTGTCGAGCACGTACACCTAGTAGGACGCGCACGAGCGGATCAGTACGGAGCGAGGACTAGGACGTCTAAGGCCACAGGAGCGTACCGTGTCAGTGTAGAACGACAGCACGCCGCGCGACCACATGAGCGACTCGCTTGCGACCGTCGAGAACCGCTCCGGGTGCCCAAGACTCGCCGCTTGCTCTTTGTAGAACGCGCCGAAGCGGTCGATCGACTTGTGGTACGCGTCGCACATGCACGTGCTCGACGGATCCGAGCGCGGCGTGCGCGTGTGGTGCTGTAGGAGGTTCGTGATCTCACGGAGCACGACGGAGCCTTTCGTCGCGCCAATGAGCTCCAAGTACGCGGCGTGCGAGAGCACGGCGTCGACGTCCGAGATCGCTTCGAGCACTTGGATCATCTCCTCCGAGAGCTTGTCGCGCGAGACGTAGAGGCGCTTGAGCGACCTGCCATCGCCACAGTGAGACTTAGGACATACGAGACCGACCGTGTGGGTACCTCACTGACGCAGAACGTACCCGAGGAGGCCGTCGCGAAAGTACTTGGTCTCGATGAACCGGAGCTGCTCGGCGATCGCCGCGTCCTTAGACAGCGCTTTGTAGACCTCGAGGACCTGTGCTGGTGTGCACTCGAAGATCTCCTGCGTCGGACCGACCGAGAGCTCGTACGTGAAGCGCGTGTCCGAGTGCGACCCGACGTAGCGCGCTTTCTTCTTCGCACCCGCTGCGCCGCCGCTGCTGCTGCTGCTGCTGCTCCGGTCCTTTGTCGACGACGCGGACGGCGGGTCGAACGGCGCAATGTCGACGCGATTGTACTGAATATGCTCGGCTGCATGTGGTGGTGGCGATAGACAGACAGAGCGTGTGAGCCTGTGCTCATGTGTGCGGCAGTCGCGCGCGCTATCGAAGAGCTCAATCGCTCGTCGACGCTCGCTTGTCTATGCAGCAGCGATGGTCGCTGTCGTAGACGTACCGATGAGGATCGGCTTGGGGTCGTGCAGCTCGCACACGTACGTCGGGAACGTACTCATGGCGTTGTCGTCGTCGTCGGCGTCGCGGTCGTCGTCGCTTGCGTCTGCAGACGCTGCGTCGAGCTCCGAGCTCCGGTCCGTGTCTGTCGGCTCGAGGTCGTCCTCGGGGTCGGGCTCTTTCAGCGACGCTGTGCGCGCGACGTGCTCTTTCAAGTCGCGATTGTGCTTGCGCTTCGTCGCGGCCCACTTGCGCGCGACGAGGTCGCTCGCTGGCACGGGCGGCTTGACGCTGTCGGTCAGCGACGTCGGCGTGAGCATGATGTAGGCGCTGCCGCTGAGCGTCGAGGCCGAGGCTGTTGCTGCTGCTGCCATCGTGTCTGTCTAGTAGGATCTGTGTAGTGATGATGTCTATGAATGCGATCGCGCGCAGGACGTCGCCGTCGCTGTCGTCGTCGCGCTCGCGCTCGAGGTGCTCAGTCGTCCGCGCGCGTGCACTCGTGTTCGGTTGTGGACGACCTGACCTCGCTCAGGCTCGAACGAGCACAGCACAGTGCATGAGAAGCCGAGAGTGGGAAAGCGCAGGCCGCGCTCGCTCGCGAGATTCCCGCGCGAGAGGAGTTCCGGCTGCCCTAGCCCATCACCTTCGAAAATCTTGCGTCGTGTGGCGCACACGAAAAATCAAAAGCAAGTGCAAGCAGATCGCAACAACACGCAATGAGCAACAGACTCGCTCGTTTGCTCCAAGGCGTCGATCGATCATGGGGTCGCTTGTTGCTTGTTGCTTGTTGTTGCTCAGCGTCGTTGGTGGATCTCGAGAGCCTCGCTGTGAACGACGACGACATGCCAAGCCAAGACGCAGGTGTGTGTGAAGAAGAGACCAGGTCACGGGTGCGGCTCGATCTTGACCGTACCCAACACGCTCGAGTGCTTTGAGCGTCTTGGAGTGCTTTGAGCCTCATGTGCCGCACTTGCTTGCTCGTCGAGCGAGTTCGTCTGGATGAGAGCGCTGGATTTCTTTGGCGGGTTGAACCTGCTCGCTCGCAACGGTCCTCGATGATGGAGCCATTTCAGACACCGTTGCCCTCAAACAAGCACACAAGTGTTCTCATGCTTGAGAGTGCTTGAGGTCGAGGCCGAGCACCACCACCACCAGTCGTCGTGGTCTTACTCGAGACATGCGCGGAGCGAGAACAACGAGCGTGCTCTCCCGCGACTGTTTCAATGCTGTTGCTGCTTCGAGCGCGAGAACGAGAACAAGAACGAGCACCTACAACACGAAATTCTCCCTTGCGATCTTGGGCGAGAGAGAAGCAAGAGATCTCAAGAGCACGAGGTCGCTTGGGCTCGGACATCGACGTCATGAAGCGCGAGCTTCCCATGTCATTGCGCATTGCGACTTGTTCAAGGCAACAGCGCCAACGCGTTCAAGCAAAGCAAGCCCTCGCGTCGTGTATCGTATCACAAGCGCGAGCTTGCTTGCCTTGTCACCACCACCATCAGCAGCACACTTGCACATTGGCTCGTCGCATCCATGGAGCCACCACACCGAAGCGACTTGTTCGTCGACACGAGTCCTTGACGTGCACATGCGTGCGAGTACTGCTTTGCCTTGCATTGCCTTGCATTGCATTGCTTTGCTGTTGTCGTGACGACTGCATCAAGAAGCACTCACTTGAGCAAGCGATTGCATCCGTCTCGCAACGAGGACGTTCTCGTGTCCACTCTGACCGAGTGCTTCACTCAAAAGCACGCAACAACCACCTATGCTCCGACTGATGAATCACTCGAGCGATGAAGGACGCGTGGAGCACTCGAGCGAGCGATCTAACCACGACGACCACGACGACGTTGACAGCGTTGACGTCGTCGAGTGCAAGACACACATTGATTGCCTTCGAGCCAAACAAGTCGAGTGAGTCAAATCAGAGTTGCATGTGGTTTCAATCCAGTCAAGCAAACACTAAGGCTTTTCTATGCCAATAGTGAACGCAAGTGACTTCATGACACACAGAAAGGTTCACAGTATGTGGACATCGCGAGTGCAATAATAAAATGCTAGCATTGTGTGCAAAGTACTATTGAATAGCTCGACTCGATTGATCGCGCGTCTGACTCTCACGACAAATCGACTGAACAGCCACACTCCGATTCGCCTCGCCTCGCACGCTCGATCACTCGATCACTCGCACTGCCACCTGTCTGTCTGTCGACGCCGACGTGCGCGCGATGAAGACCTCTGCAGCTGTGCTCGCAGCCGCGCTCGCGGCGCTCGCTCCTGATGCCGCGCACGCTGCGACGAACGCCACGCTCTGCGCCGACCCGACGCGCGTCGTGCTCTCGACATGCGGCACGTCCGTGTGCGCTGCCGATCAGCCGTGCGTGCAGTTCCCCAGTGGCGCAAGTGCCAAGTGCAGCGCTGCGTCGCGCAACAAGTGCGTCGTCTCGGACGCCACGTGCACGTTCCAGTGCCTCAACGGCGCGTACAACCCGTCGCGGAACGTGCAGAAGTGGACGCTGTTTGTGAAAGAGCCCAAGACGACCGACATGTTCACAGACGCGACCGACGAGTTCCCTGCTGCGCTCGTCGACAAGATCGCGAGCGGCGTGTTCTCGAGCGAGACGCTCGGCATGTGCGTACTACTGACGCTTGGAGTGACTGTTGATCACTTGTACGTCGCACGAGACTGACACGCGATGGCTCTTCTCGCCTGCTGCGGCGACTGCAGTCAGATCACGGGCTTTGACAACGCGAACGTCCAGAAAGGCTCGACAAAGACGCTCGCGTTCGACGACAAGGCGTTCGCAGACGTCCCGACGCTCGGCGCGCTGTACGTCTGTCGTTCGCATCGAGACGAGCGTCCGCTGACGGAGACGGATCTCTGACGGACGGACTGTCGCTCGTGTGCTCTTTGTGCTAGTGCCGTGACGAACATCGACCTCTCGACGATCCAGACTGGACTGCTCCCAAAGAGCGTCTCGAAGCTGTGCGTCTCGTGCCGTGCGCTGCTTCATGAGAGAGAGAGAGTCTGTCTGGACCATGAGCTTACTCTCTCTCACTCTCTCTCATGACCCGACGGAGCAGGTACTTGCAGAACTGCAACCTCAAGACGCTCCCAGCGGACATTGGCGCCATGAGCAACCTCGCCGAGCTGTACGTTCGTCCTCTCTTTTCTGTGATGTCGAGTGTGGCACTGACGATGCGGATCCGAACGCGTGCGTGTCGTAGGAACCTCACGAAGAACGTGATCGCCGAGTTGCCAGTGAGCGGTTCGCCCGTGGTGCTCGCGCTCCAGAAACTCAAGACGCTGTACGTTCTGCCACTGCGTCGCTTGTGTGACGCCTCATGTGAGCTCCATGGACTGACTGGATGACGATGACCAACTCAAAGGGACTTGAGTGCGAACGCACTCAAGAAGTTCGACCTCGCGCTCGCAGAAGTCACGGCGCTGTACGTCCATCGCTCTCTCTCTCTTGTTGCCAAGTGGCTATGACTCTGACGCTGTGGACACGTGCGGCTGCTGCTCTGTCGACCGCAGCGACTTGAGTGACAACGCACTCGAGACGTTCCCGACCGCCGTGTTCAACATGTCGAAGCTCACGACGCTGTACGTCTCTCTCCGTCTTCTCTCTACGTCTGTATAGACAACAGAGGCACTGACACACTCGCTCGCTCTCTGTGCCACTTGTAGCAACCTCAAGGGCAACAGTCTCAAGAGCCTCGTCGTGACGAAGGCGCAGTTCACGTTCCTCAAGCGCCTCACGTCCGCCAGTGCGCTCGGCGTCACGGCCACGACGGGCTCCTGCGCCTCGGATGCGACGGAAGACAAAGTCCTCGACACCGTCGTGTGCATCTCCGAGTCGGCAGGCGCGAGCAAAGACAGTAAAGACAGCGGCTCGAGCGATAGCGGGTCGTCGAGCACGGTCATCATCGTGATCGCTGTCGTCGCGGCTGTCGTCGTGGTCGGCGGCGCTGGCTTCTTCTTCTACCGCCGCCGCGCGCGCAGCAAAGCCGACTACTTCGCCACGCTCTCGGACAACAACAACAACAACAACAACAACACGAACGCATCGGGCCGCACACCGTACTCGCGCACAGGCCAGCGTCCGTCGACAAACGGCCGCGGCCGCGCGTCGTCGGCGCTCACGGGCGGTCCGCTCAGTGCGCGACCCGGTCCGTCGTTCTCGACGAACGGCACGACCGGCGACTACTCGGAGATCGGTCGGTACGCCAGCGAGCTGACGGTCGCGACGCAGGAGACGCAGCACGCGCGCGAAGTGCCGCGCATTAGCTCGAGCGTCGTGCGTATCGACGCGCGCGACATCAACTACACGCGGAGCATTGCGAAGGGCGCGTTCGGGCAGGTCTGGCTCGCGCACTGCAGTGGGAACCTCGTAGCCGTGAAGAAGATGCTCACGAACGACCCGCAGAACGTCGCGGACTTTGTCGCAGAGCTCAACTTGCTCTCGACGTTCCACCACCCGCGCATCCTCGCGCTCGTGGGCGCCGTCTACGACGACTCGCTCTCGGACTTGCAGATCGTGATGGAGTACATGGACTCGGGCGACTTGCTCACGGTCCTGCGCAAGCACCCGCCGACGGAGCTCACGTGGGAGAACGGCAAAGGGACGTTCTGCGTCCAGATCTGCGAGGCCGTGTACTACCTCCACAGCCTCCCCAAGCCGCTCATCCACCGCGACATCAAGTCGCGCAACATCCTCATGGACTCGCAGAAGGGCGCCAAGCTCTCGGACTTTGGCGAGAGTCGCGAGCGCACGTTCCAGCAGACGATGACCGCCGGCGTCGGCACGGCGCGCTGGGTCGCGCCCGAGATCATCCTCGGCGAAGACTACAGCGAGCTCGCAGACATCTACTCGCTCGGCGTGCTCCTCACGGAGCTCGATACGCACAAGATCCCGTACCAGGACATGGGTCTCGAAGAGACGACGATCGTGCAGCAAGTCGCAGTCGGGAAGCTCAAGCCCAAGGTCTCGGACACGTGTCCAGAGGTCATCCAGCGCCTCACGCACGAGTGCCTCCAGTCGGACCCGCAGCTCCGTCCGTCGGCTGCGCGCGTGCTCCAGACGCTCATGTCGTCCACGCTCGCGCGTCGCCCCACGACGATTCTCGAAGCCGAGTAAGGACAGAGGAAGGAGGGAGCGATGTCTTGGAGCAAGATGAAAACGAAAGACGGACAGCGAGATCACTATGGAGGTTAGATCGTGTACGACTCCGCCCTCATTCATCGGTCCTTAGCCTACGGATGTCCTAATATACTGACGTGACGTGTAGATATCCATCGTAAGGTTGACAGGCAGAGGGTGCTGACTGGTCATGTGCGCGCTGTGTGCTGCGTGTGTGACCAATCGATCGAGGCTTGAGGTACAAGCGAGAGAGTGAGCGAGCAAGAGCGCAAGAGCGCAAGAGTGCAGGAGCGTCGGACGCATGGATCTGTGTATGAGCTGGGCAGAGCATTCGTTCGCTCTGGTGATAAATATGCGCTAGTATGTACTTTCAAGTACGACGCACACTACATTGTACTACTAGTACTTCGTAGTAGCTGCTAGAGAGAAGTGCGCGGTGACGGACGGCTTCAAGTCATCTGCGTTTGATGTATGTTCTTGTCGCGTCTGGCGCGATGCGATCGCGGCCATGCAGCGGTGGGCGAGCACTACGGAGTACCGCAGCTTCGTGTGAGTTTGTGCGTGCGCTGGCGTCTTTGAGGATCGGCACGTCGAGCGGGTTGGCGAGGTCGCTGCTGTCGTCTGTGACCAGTGTTGGGTCCCGTGAAGTGGGTCCCGTGAAGTGGGTCCTGTGAAATGGGTCCCGTGAAATGGGTCCCGTGAAATGGGCTGTGGATGGGAGGTCAAAAGTCGACTTGATCGATTCTGGGGTGGGTGTATAACCATAATAGGGATGGATGGACGACGGACATGCGTGAGCTGCATTGGGGTTATGCGTGAACTGTATTGGGGTGTTTGTGCGAAAGAGCCATCCATGAAAGTTGCTGCTTTCAAAGAGCTGGTTGTCATTGTCATGTACATTATATCTGGTACATCGAAAACTGCGCTCATTGTTGTTTTGATGATGGAACATGGATGGAGAATGAGCTCACACATACTATATAGTACTAGTAATGCCCAGCAACATATGACAACCAATTGTTGTATGAATATGGAATTGACCAACCTACACTGCCAGCCAGCCACTGCCTTGCGCTTCGTCGTTCGTCCGTCTCAAAGCTGTTAGTGCTGACCAAATGCGCTGCACGAAACACGAAACACGAACCACGAACCACGAACCACGAAGCAGAGAAAGCGGTCCAGGTCTCGGGCTGTGCGCCGTGCTGTGTCGCGATATAGTCGTGTGTGTGTGTGTGTGTGTGTGTGTGTGTTTGTGTACTACGAGAGAGTGTTGCGTCGCTCGCACCAGCGCGTCGCGCGTACTACGCGTCGAGGTCATTCGCTGGTTGACTTGAATACGAGAGACTCGAGAGATAACGACAGTCGACAGTCGACAGTGATCGAACAACTGACCGACTGAGGGCGTGAACGAACGAACCACAGGAGCACATAGCAGACAGCGAGGGATGCACGTAGGATGCATGAACAAAGCATTCGTTCGCTCTGACGACGAGAGAGACTTCAGGAGGGAGCACCCCGAGCAAAGAGCTCTCATTGCATTCCGTCAGAGCTACTGACAGGATCCGCACCGGCGCTGGGCCGCTCAATGCGCTATGCTCGCTAGCCGGTTCGCTTGCCGGTTCAGCGTTCTTCGTTCACCACAAGGCGCATCTCGTCGTCGATGACGTCTCGCAAGCGCACCAAGTCGATGACGACCCCGTCGGCGTTCGGGTGGTCAGGACGCAGCTGGGTGGTTGCTTCTGGCATGTCGACGCCGTAGAAGAGCGCTGTCCACGGGATCACAAGCGCTGGCGGGTCTCGCCCGGCTTCGAACTGCATGCATTGCTCAAACATCACGTCCGTGGCGTCCGGGTTGTGCGGGCCGGACTCTCTGCTCCGTTCGAGCACGATCATGCTCGCGCGTCGCCCGACTACGATTCTTGATGTTGGCGGTAGAGCCTGAGGAGAGAGAGCTGTTGCCTTGTAGTTGGGTCTAAGCTAAAGCGAGACGCCTTGGGATCGCACCACTTGCCTTTGGGTCGCGTAGGAGTCTCTCCTCGTCCTCGTTCGTCGGTTCTGAGTCGCTCGTCTCCGAATACACTGTGTGACGTGTGTGGAGACTCGTCAGTGCGATCGATTGACGGACCAATCGACTGATCATGCGCACGCTGAGTGCCGCATCACGGAGCAGCAGCAGCAGCGCGAATGCGACGACAGCTCCGCCACTTTGTGGCAAACCGCCGCCGTTCCTGCCGCAGGACGTCTTTCGCCTCGTCGTGCGCCTTGAAGCGCACAAAGTGCTTGGTGATGTCGACGTGAGTGCGCTCGAGCGCAAGTTCCGCGTCCCACTTGGGTACTCGGACGAAGACTCACAGCGGAAGCGCGAGAAGCTCGAGCTCGATGTGCGTGTGATGGAGATGTGTGAGCAGCATACGATAGATGGACTGGTCGACTCGCAAGCAAGCTGACACGGTGTCGTGTGTGTTGTTTGATGCGATCGATGGCTCTTAGAACTTGCCAGGACCAGGCGCGTACGACGTCGAGGACTCGTGGCGACTCGATGACCTCGCAGCGCACGAGTCGGCAGTGTTCGCGTCGCGCATTGAGCGAGATCCGTACCAACTCTTGCCATCACCATCTCGAGGCGTATCAGCATCATCGTCAGCAGCACCAAGTGCGTTGCCGAGAGGTCCAACCACCGCAGCTAGTCCTGCGCGGCAAACTGCGTTCGACACGTCACCGCCGCTCGGTTCATTCAGTCGATGTCCTCGTGGTCTCGAGCTCGAGTCTGCACTTCCGAGACGTCGACCTGGAGACGACTCGACGCCACAGCCGATCGACTCGCCGAGTCCAGTGCGGAGCCTGCTGTCGCACCAGAGCACCGTGTTCCCGCGCGTCTCGAAAGACCGCGAGTCGTTCTTGCCACCGAGCGACCCAGACATCGGTCCCGGCACGTACGACGTCCAGCGTCTCTGGGATGCGCCAGCAGCATCGCCAGCAGCAGCGTATCCACACCAGCGAGTACATAGTGACACGACTGCGTCTGCTGTCTTTGGCGCGTCGCGCGAGAAGCGCGAGGTGATGTGGTCGCCGGCGCGCACAGTGCCGTCGTGTGCGCTGCCAGAGGCCTGGAACGCGTCGCCGCACTACGCCAAACAAAAGAGCCGCGTGGTGCGCGCTGTGGAGCGCGAGAAGCGACGCTCGAGCTCCGAGATCAAGCACGCAGCAGCGCAGCTCGGACACTCGCAGTCGTCGCCAGGACTCGCGTCGCTCAATGCGCGCAACAAGGTCCTCAGTGGCAGCAGTGGCGACGCGACAGATCCGTTCGAGTGGCTACGACGACAGCCACAAGGCGAGCACCGCGTGCACGCGCTCGCTGCAAAGTATGGACTCCTCGAGCACGCCAAGGCGCGCCACGCACTCCCACGGAGCCCGATCGCTAGTGCAGGGACGTCATCCGCACTCGAGAGCATCAGCTCGACGGAGAACGCAAGCGACGCACTCGCGCAGCAGATGCGCGCGCGGCAGAGCTCGTCACACGAGCTCCTTCCAAGTTACCAGTCTACCGATCCATCAGGACTCGATCACCATCATCAGCAGCAGCACATCATTGACAGAGGCAGCAGCAGGAGCCACGACGGCGACGATCCTGACGCTGACGCGCCGCAGAGCGTCAAGGACACGCGCATCACCGTGAGCTGTCGCCTCCCAGGCGGCATGATGCTCAGCGCCACGCTCTTCTCGCGCAAGCGCGTGCGCCACCTCAAAGCCGCGATCACGCAGAGCCAGACGCGCTTCACGCACGACGAGCAGTTTGACCTGTTCCTGTCGAGCGGCCAGAAGCTCGCGCACCTCGACGCGACGTTGCACGCGTGCGGCCTCGCGACGCGCTCGCTCGTGCAGATCGTCCCAGTGGCGACCAAAGCACCCTCATCCTCACCCGTCGTAGCGAGTCACACAGCCAGCGACACGAGCGCGCAGCGCCTCCAAGTAGCAGACGTCGTCGATTGACGTGTACAGTCGTTCACTTAGTCCACTTAGTCGACCGTCACGGCCTTTGCCAAGTTGCGCGGCACGTCCGGGTTGATGCCCTTGCGCACCGCGAGCTCGTACGCAATAAGCTGGAGCGGCACGGACGCGAGGAGCGCAGTCATCGGTCCGTTCGTCGGGATCGGGATGATTGCATCCGCAATGTTGGCGCACATCTTGGGGTTGTCGGTGATCACGATCGTGTACGCGCCGCGCGCACGCACCTCCTCAGCGCACGTCTTCATGTGCTGCGCGTGCTCGTCGTCCAAGACGATGAGGATGATCGGCGTTGCGCCAAACTTGCCGTCCTTCTCGTTCTCAATGAGCGCGAACGGCCCGTGCTTGAGCGCACCGCCGGGGTACCCCTCGGCGTGGAGGTACGTGATCTCCTTGATCTTGAGCGCGCCTTCGTACGCGATCGGCTCGCCGTAGCCGCGTCCGAGCACAAACAAGTGCTCCGATCGCTCGAGCTTCTCCGCAATGCGTGCGCACTGCTCGCGTGACCGGAGCGCCATGCCGATGGCGATCGGTAAGCGGTGGAGGCACTGGATGAGCTCGTCCATCTTGGCGCGATTGCCATCTGCGCGGTTCTGCGCAAACCAAGACGCGATGAGCCCCATGACCGTCACTTGCGTCACGAACGCCTTTGTGCTCGCAACGGCGTTCTCCCGCCCGGCGTTCAGGTACACGCCGCACTTGGTCGCGCGCGCAATGAGCGACCCAACCGTGTTGACGACCGAGAACGTCGGGATCTCTGCTGGCATCTCCTCGGCGCACTTGAGCACGCGGTGGACGTCTTTCGTCTCGCCCGATTGCGAGACAACGAGCAAGCCGCCGTCACGCTTTGGAAGGCGCTCGCTCGAGCACTCGGACGCGTCTTCCGTGCTCACGGTGTCGAACGAGTGGAGCGACCGCATGAGCTTTGCGCCGTACTTGCTCGCGTACAGTGACGTCCCGCACGCGGCGATCATCAAGTGCTTGATCTTGAGCATGCGCTCCTTGTCGGCTTCAAGACCGCCCAAGTACACGTGGTCGTCCGACACGCGGCCGCCGTAGCCGAGCGCCGCGGCGACAGCTTTCGGCTGCTCCATGATCTCGCGGATCGTCCAGTGCGGGTACGGCGCGGGCGAGAGACGCACTTTGACGTCCGGTGCAATGGCGAGGCGGCTCGTAGGGAAGCGCTGGAGGAAGCCGTCGTTGTCGTCGACGGGGTTGAGCTCGGCCGAGTCGGACTTGAGCACGGCGAGCTCGCCGTCCTGGAGCGAGATGAAGCGCTTCGTGTAGCGGCTGAACGCCGTGGTCTCGGACGCGACGTACATCTCGTTCGAGCCGTAGCCGATGCAGAGCGGCGAGCCATTGCGCGCAATGATGATCTTCCCGGGCTCGTCGCGCGCCATGACGCACAGGCCCCACGTGCCTTCGAGACGCGAGAGCGCGATGCGCGTGGCCGTGAGCACGTCCGCGCCTTCGCCCATGAGGTGCCCGATGAGCTGCGCCGCGACTTCCGTGTCCGTCTCGGTCGAGAACACGACGCCCTCGGCCATGAGCTCCTGCTTGATCTCGTAGTAGTTGGTGAACGTGCCGTTGTGAATGAGCGAGACGCGGCCGTGCATGTCCGAGTGCGGGTGCGAGTTCCGGTCAGTCTTGGCGCCGTGCGTGGCCCAGCGCGTGTGCGCAATGCCGACGCGGTTGCCGTCGTGCTCGCGCCGCGTCTTCTTCAGCAGGTCGATCGAGTCGGCCGTGCTGCCGACGGACGCGAACTTGGTCGTCGTGATCGGCGACACGGACTCGCCCTGCGCTGGGACCTTTTGCGTCGACATGCCAGCCGAGTCGTAGCCGCGGTTCTGGAGGATCGTGAGGCCCTCGAGGAGGAACTCGGACGCGTCCTGCGTCTCGCTCACGACGCCGACGATGCCGCAGCACTCGGCGCTGTTGCGGTCCGAGAGCGCGAGCGCGCCTGCGACGCCAGTTGCAGCCATGGCAGCGAGCAGCACGCGGTGCAGTCGGTCGTCACTCGACTGCGCGATCGCTGCTTGCGCGACAGCAGGCGCTGCAGTCTTGCGCGCGTGTGTCGAGAGCATCGCGCGGCGCGTCGTCGGCGCGAACGTTCGCTTCAACGCAGCACTCGCAGCAGTAGCAGACGACGACGTGGCAGCGTGCGCACGGCGCAGCGGGAGGGACGCGCGCAGCATGGTCGCGCGAGTGGGAGATCCAGAGAGCGAGAAGCAGCAGCGAGCGCGTGTCGAAGAGCGCGCGGATGCAGATGTGTCCACGTGGAAGACCGATCGATCACTTCGGTCAAGCGGTATCTCGCTGACGACTGCGGCTCCCTGGGTTTTCGCACTATCATTTCAGTCAAATATGGATAAAACGAAGAAGTTAAATTCGAAATCTATACAGCGCGTCAAACAAAGTGTCCTGCTAATTGCTGGCTTGACTTGGCGAGCACTGATTCGTCAGAAGACGATGTAGTAGTCGGTATGTAGTCGCTGCAGCAGATTCATCGCTGACGTGGACCGATTCACACGTGAGACGAACGAAGTACATTGGTCTTGGAAACTCAGCATCTAAGGACGACTCTTGTCTGAAACAACATCTAATTATCCCATAGTTTTGCACAACTATTCTCGCCAAATGCAAATAGGTAATCTAGATCTAAGACTTTTTTCTAAATCTAACTATCCAAACAACTTTCAAATGCATGTACAGCTGCGTTGTCGACACGCACGAGATGTGGCGCTGTTAAGCAGCCGTGGGCCTTGTAAAGTTCGAGCAGCCACTTTAGTGCAGCGCCAACTCCATCCACGCGCCGAATCAACATAGTCGATGCTGCCAGGAGCGTCCGCGAGCCAGCGGTCGGCCGATGAACAGAAGAGGTAGCTTGTTTGGTTCGTCTGTATATGCAGCTACGGCAATTGTCACTTGATTTGCATCACAGCTTGCGCACGCACGAGGCACAGCAATTTCAACGCTTTACAGAAGCGCGTTGACTTGGCGACACTGTACACGTCTGTGGAGAGGAGCTGCGAACAAATACGCGCGAAGTGCAGTCAAACGGCTTTGGGGTCCGTCGAAAACACGAATCAGATCTCGTTGTATCTAAACACAACAAACATCAGAAAAGAAAAGCGCTGTCTCGTCCATGTTGTACACGTCTGTCGGTTGGGACAATGAGCTCACGTACAATCGCCGCTTGAGCTAGCGCCGATTTCGACTGACGCTACCAATTTCTGTATGTGTACCTCTATATCGAAACTCTTTGCAAGCAAAGAGGTGGCGCAACGAGGTAGCACGCATAAATCGCGGTCGAACGGCTTTGGGGGCCCATAGCAAGGACAAGATAGCGTTCTCGGTGGCAATGACATCGAGGTAGGACGCTGCGATGCTGGAGAGCTCTGCGCGCGCGGGAAACCCCACTACCACGGTGTCAAGGAGAATGATCATGAGAATAGCGCTGTTGTTCAAATCATGATGAAGTGCCGTTGCATGTACTGGAGGTAGCGAACTGCTGCCGCGTAGACATTCCTTGCTAATGATGCTCGTTGGTGTGTTGAACGGGTTGCTTTTGATTCGCACAACGAGGAGCTGGAGTACCTCGATAACAATTTTCCAAGTGTATATATATTTGTCGCCATTCCTCTATATTTTTTTATGTTTCATTAACAATAGGGGTTTTTGGCTTGATTTTAATACAAATTTGACGCGATCACATTCATCCAATCCAAACACTGCACTTTTTAGGCGTAAATGTTGTCTAAGGAGATAAAATGTAAGCAAACTGATGTCGTTTGGTGTGAGCGTTGCATCACAGTGGGCATACAACTTAGCAAACTCTAGAAGTGATCCAAGTAGTGCGTCTTGCAACGGTAACCAACACGATACCATGTTCAACGTACTGTTAGCGCTCATATTCTCCACACAAAATTACAGTCATTCTGGGCTCGGTTAAAAGTGGTAGGAAACCCAGCCAGTCCGAATCAACTGCATTTACGCTACACGTATAAGACAACATAAAAATAGTCATAATGAGTTTTACACTCGCACGACTGCGCGTCAGAGCGAGTTGATGTAGTGACCACTCTACTGTATAGTTCGACATAATACAGGTCTTGCCGCGTGCGACTTCGCGGAGTAGTTACGAGCGGTTGCATTTCTCGCATTCATGGTGTCGGGTGTACAAGCCTATGGTCGAGTGTCTGTAGCTAGCGCACCTGCATATATCCGGTACACAGTCTTCTATGTGCCTTTCACGACTTTCATCTATTGTCGCTCTTCAGCAAAGAATCATTGTGACCCTTATCGATGATGTTGGTGTCACCTCGTACTCTTAATATTCAGCTCGGGTTTCGTGTTTGCCCAGCGCTTCGCGTCTCGCAGTTGCAGCGGTACCAACACAAAGACGATCCATCTTGGATCGCGTGAGTGCAGCCGGTCATCGTCACGCAAGGTTTATAAGGTTTCTTGATCTATCGTTAGTTATTACATGGTGCAGGCTCACGCAACTACAAGGTCGCTGGGACGACACATCGGATGGCGACTCCTGGGAACCCTGACTAACCTCGGTCAAGACCGCAAGTTGATCGATCAATACATCGAAAAATTGCCTTCGACTCGGACACTACATATCTGAGGGAGGCCAACATGATCGCGCTTCGATCGATCTCTACACACTTTCAATCTTGCCGCACACTTTGCAAAGTCTACAGATAGCTAATTTTCGGATATTTCCACATTACATGCTTGCCAACCCATAAATATCAATGTCACGTATCAAGCCATAAATATCGCACAACTTGGTGCACACTGGTCATCAACTAGACTTGCTCGGTGCTCTCTCTCGGTGCTGGTGCTCTCGGCGATCTTCTCGTGCACAGACGCTTGTGTCAACCATTGTTTGAGCATTGACGCTTCGTGGAAGTGTGCTCTCTGTCAATTTAGCGTATGGTTCCTTCGCGGTGTGCAATCAGCTCAACGTCGTCAACGTCGAGCTTGCTCTTGCGCAAATACGATCGTCTCCGGAGATCCTGACGTGCTGGTGTTGTGGCGATGACAACAGCAGAGTAAGTGTATCGTCACTCGGCTCTTGGACGCTAGACAGCGGTCGATGCTCGTGTCTTATTGCCGTCCAAGTTTGTGCTTCGAAGTACATCGACTAGAGTTTGCGCCTCAACGTGGTCGAGATTGACAAAATGGCGCGAAGTGCAGCCTTGTGATCGCTCGAACGACGTCCATTTGCTCTCTTGCCTCGCAATGTGGAAAGCGACGCAGCGTGTTCAAGCAGCAACCAGACGCTGCAGCTCGCTTTGGCGCACAGGCTCGCGTTTGTTGTCTGAATCGACAGGAACGAGCGCCATCGATCCTGCATCGCGCATTGCGACTGCGCTGCTAGCACTCGTGGACCCAGTGCGCGCTCGAGGACGCGCTGCCTTCTTCCAGAGCGCGTATACGAGAGATGACACGTTCCTCGGCATCACAAAGCCCGAGTGCCGCGCAGTCGTGCGCGCGCACATCAACGAGACGAGTCGTGCCGAGGTGTCGGCACTGCTGCATGATCGTCGGCACGAGCTGCGCATCGCTGGCGGTATCTGTCTCGTCGAGGCGTTCACGCGGCCGCTCAAGCACGGCATGTGGCTCCAAGATAACGACGCAAGCGATGCCAAGTCGGGCACGCGCTCAGACGCTGCACTTGCGATCAAGCAGCAAGTCGTGGACATGTACCTCCATCACTTGGCGTGCTTTGACAACTGGGACCTCGTTGACCTCACGAGCTACAAGATCCTCGGTGCGTGGATGGCGCAGCACCATGTCGCGAGCATCGAGCAGTTCTGTGCGCTCGTTGACACTCGCACAACCACCGAGTCGGCGCTCGACGCCGCAGCAGAGCTCGCACAGCTCACGCGCGCATTCGACGTCCTGCCGGAATGGTACCAGCGCTTGCTGACGTCGACGGACTTTTGGGAGACGCGCGTGTCGATCGTGCTCGTCTACGGCATTCGAGCGCAGAGCGTCGCGTTCGCGCTGCACATCATTCGGTACCAGCTCCTGCGGCTCGTCGATGAAGCGAACCCGTATGAGCTGCACATTCGCGACGAGCGCTTTCAAGAGTACGACCTCGTGTACCGCGCCTGTGGCTGGATGCTCCGCGAGTGCGGACGAACGGACCGTGCGGCACTGTTGGCGTTCCTCGACCAGTACGCGTCGGTGGCTCCGCGTCGGACGCTCGAGTACGCGACCGAGCACTTGGACCCGGCACTTGCTCGAGCGATCCGCTCGCGAGCGCGCAAGGTGAGCACCACGGCGCGGACCAAGTCTAGTCGCAAGTAGGCATCGATAGATGAACAACAGCGAGAGACCTGACACTCGCTCTCACATGCGCCTCGACGTCGTCGCGACCGTCCTCGTGACTCGTGAGACGTGCATAGCGAGCAGTAGAGAGACAGAGTACGCGACTGAATGACGACGTTCGTGCTCGTTCGTTCAGAGACAGACACATGCGACTTATACACTGACTGACTGACTGACTGACTGGGGCTCACTGGTCCTAGCTGGTGGCGAGAGAGAGAGAGAGAGAGATGGGAGGGATGCGGTCGCTTAGATCCACACGCCGTCGTCCTCTTCGTCGTCGTCCGAGGCGTCCGAGTCCGAGTCCGAGTCGTCCTCTGGGTGCAGGCGGTCGACCGTCGACGCGCGCTCGTCGGCTTGCGTGGTTAGTTTCTTAAATAAACTAATCTGCTCGTCGCTCAAACCAAAGTCGTCGCTCGCTTCGTCGTCCGAGCCCGAGAGCATGATCGACATGCGCGCGCGCTCGACGACGCTGTGCGCTTCATCCAGCTGCCGCGCGAGCGCAAAGTTCTTCTCCTCGACCTCGCGCAAGAACGCGTCGCCGCCCGCGTCGTCGCCCATTGCGACTTGGTCATCCGCTTCTTCGTCCGAGTTCACGTCGTCGTAGTCGTTCGCCGCTGCTGCTGCTGCTGGCTCCGGCGTCGGCGTCGGCGTCGGCGTCGGCGCCTCAGGCTCTGGCGCATCGAGCTGGAGACTCGCGAGCATTGTCGCGCCGTCGACGCTCGCGCCGCGCTTGAGCGACGACGCCGAGGCGCCAGCGACTGGACTGTGCGAGCCCGAGCGCACGATACCTGGCGAGCTGCCGCTGTGGCCGTTGCGGTAGAGACTGCCGGCGTCCGCGTCGCTCGACGAGAGTCCAGCGTCTGTCTCGATGCGCGAGATCTGCGCGCTGAGCTTCTTCGCGAGCACGACGTTGCCGTCTGCACGCGCGCGCTCCTCCTCTTCCCGCAGCGCGCGCGCAAACTCCTCCAAGCCGCGGCGGTCGCGCTTTGTGCGGTCGACCGCAGTCATGCTCGGCTGTCGGTCCACAGGCGACGGGATCTTGCCCGAGTGACGCAGTTCCGTGAGTTCGACGAGCTTGCGCTCAGCCTCGAGCCGCGCGTTCTGCTCCTCGAGCGCCTTGTTCTCCGACTTGATGCGCGCGAGCGGACGCGACGGCGGCGCCTCGGGCTCTGGCAGTGGCGCTGCGGCTGGCGCTGGAGCGTCTTCCGTCGCTTCGACTGCTGGCGGTGCTGGTGCTGGCGCAGAGCACTCGCCCGTGTTGAGGAACTTCTCCCAGCAGTCCTTGCAGTAGTACTGCCCGTCGTCGTCGAGGTCGAGCGGACTCTCCGACTCGGTCGCGCCGCAGTCGGCGCAGTACTTGGTCACAGGCACGACCACGGGGATGTTCATGACGTTCTCGAGGTCGTCCAGGAGCGACTGGTGGTCCTTGTCGTCGAGCACCACGGGCACGACCTCGAGCTCCGTGTACGACTCGCGCCGGAAGCCCGAGATGACAGTCGAGAGCTCTGCTATCATGTTGTTCTGGCGCCCGACGACCTCCTCCGACTTGTTCCGAGTCGCTGATGCCAGCAGCTTCTCGCGCTTCTGCGCACCGAGGATCTCCTCGTACTTCTTCGCCTGGCTCTTGACTTTCTCGAGCGCCTCCTGGAGCACGCGCGCCTCCTGCTCTGCGCGCTCGAGCGACTCCTTCGCTACGGCGCTCGACGACGGCGGCGGCGCTGGGATGCTCGCAGCTGCCGCTGCGATCGTGTGCGCGCGGTCGCCGCCCATGATGCACACCTTCGCCTCCTTGCGCAGCATGTGCGCATGGGGCGTGCCCTCTTCGATCAAGTGGATCGGCATGCCGGCAAAGACCGCGAGCGTCCGGTCGACGCCGAGCGCCGCTGCGACCACCTCTTTTGCCACGTCGAGCGGGATCTTGCGCTTCTTCTTCCGCACCTCAGGCTCGCGTCGCGGCGCATCGGCGTACACCGGCTCGTGCACACGGCGACTGCTGCTGCTGCTCGTGAGCTGCCGCGCGTAGCCCGCGTCCGATGACGACGACCGCGCAGCGACGCGGCGGAAGCGCAACACCGCAGGCTTTGGCGAGTGCTTGAGCATGCGGAGCGTGTCTTGGTACGCCTCGCCTTCGACTGGACTCCCGTTCACAGACACGAGCTCGTCGCCGATGCTCGCGTGCTGCAGGCCACTCGCATTGCCTTTGCCCGTGAGCTTGCTCAGGACCGGGACGTCGTGGCGCCCGGGCTTGAGCTTCAGCCCCAAGTCGCCTTCGCGCCACACAATGTCGTACACGCTCATGTCGGTGCTCACGTACGGCACAGGCGGCGCTGCAGGCGACGGAATCGGCACGGCGATCGCGACTGGCAAGTCTGCGACCTCTTTCGTCGGCGGATCGCGGTACGACGGCGTGCGCGTGAGCGTGCGGTGCATGCGCTTGAACTTGAGCACCGCGGGCTTGCGGATCGTCTTGAGGAGCGAGATCGTGCTGCGGAAGCCGAGCGACTTGGTCTCTTGGCCGTTCACTGCGACGAGGATGTCGCCCACGGACGCGCGCTCCATGCCCGTGCCGACGCCTTTGCCCGTGATCTTGCGGATGCACGGGACGTGGCAGTCGTCCTTGTCCGGCTGGAGGATCATGCCGAGCGGGCCTTCGGTCCACACGACCGTGTACTGCTCGCGCGACGACGACCGCATGCCGGGATCGGATGCGGACGACATGGCCGAGTTCCGGTCCACGCGGTGGCGCTCCGAGCGCTGGTGGCGAAAGCCCGGCGCCATTGGGAGGCTCGGGATCGAGCCGCTCGCAAAGCTGCTGAGCTGCGCAGCCGACGGCCCAGACGAGAACGCGCGCGGGACGCGGAAGCGCAGCGTCGCTGGCCGCGGGATCTTCTGGAGCATGCCGACGACGTGGTCGTAGCCCTGGCGCGCCGTGTCGACGCCGTTGATGCTCACGAGCATGTGGCCGACTGCGACGTTCGCGAGCGCAGCGGCCGAGTCCATGCGCGTGATGCGGCCGACGACTGGCGGCATGTCTTCGCCCAAGTCGGGCCGGAGCGTGAGTCCGAGCGGGCCGTCGCCCCAGAGCACTTCGTACTCCATGATGCAGGTGTCGTAGTTGCTACAGACTGCTGCCACGTGGCGAGTGCGTTAGAATGAGAGAGAGAACGAGTGCGTGATAGAGGACAGAGGCAGTAGATACGAGCGTGTTGACGTACAGTGGACGAGTGGTTGCAGTGGTGAGTCGTGGCGATGCGCGCCGTGAGAGAGCGTCGAGCGATGACTGCGTGTGCGTGTACCTGCGCAGAGAATGAATCGAGCGCGCGACGGCTCTTGCTGCTGTCGTCACGCAAGCAAGCGATAGGAGAGAGAGAGAGAGACGTGTGCACATGAGTGAGCAGACGCATCAAGAGAGTGAGGAGCGCTGCCGCACACATGCATCGCCCTCTCACACACACGCGCGACGCACCTCGCGCCGCCTTCTTCTTCGCCTCCTGTTTGTTTCAAGCACCGCGCAATATGCCGCGTTTTCCGCAACGTGAATGGTGTGTGAGCGCATACAAATTCCAAGAACGAACAGGGCGGGCGAGATGACGCGCTTTATCCACATAGCGACAAGAATACGAAACCATAGGACAAATCAATGGGTCGAATGAATGAGGCGGGACGACGTCGTCGACGAGAACTCAGGAGGAGCACACTCCGAGCACCTCAACGCACGTCGGTCTCGGCCTCGCTCGACCTCTTCCGCTACCAACGGCAGCAACAGCATGCGCTGCAACAGTCCACACAGGAAGCGCGCGCGCGCCGAGCACGGACAAGGAGAAGAAGAAGTGCATGAAGAGTACGTAGTGACAAAATCGAGGTGCTTCAGACAGGCACAAAAGCGAATGTAACTAAATGTAACTGAATTGTAATAAGCGGAAAAAGTACGGTAAGAGGGTGCGGATTTGACTATTCACTTGAAATTTGTATAGTCAGAAGACATGTGCATTCTGACTAGGATATACAAACATGAAGTGAATAGTCAAATCAATTATGAGAATCGCGGGACATTTTGGCTGATAAATCTGTCGCCCAGCCGATCTCTCTCCTCCTAATCAGATTGAATCAGTTGAATCAGCTAAGGATCATTTCTGCGAAAAAATTGGAGGCAAAGTGAATCGGCGGGGTGACGTCGTGGGTCAACCTGTTTGTTGGACACTACGCGCCACACAATCGCGCACGTCATCTCGCTTCATTTTTCGCCTTTGTATTTCGGTTGACCGATCTACTCAATAGACTCTTGAACTCGGTGCACCGGTTTACACGGATCTTACAATTTGTATCGAACCAACGATGGACTTTGATATGAGGCATCGCGTTCGCGTCGACACGCGCGCTTGATTTCCTGCGCTTTCAACCCGCACTACTCGCTCTGTGTATGGAGCCGCAGCATCGTTTGAGTGTCGAACTGCTCAAACCGAGCGCTCGACTTGGACTTGGCCAAACGATGCCGCACTCGTACGCTTGCACGGTCGACTCGAAGCACTCAACGTCCAGAGCTCCAGTCTTCCAGTCCGACCTCAGAAGACCGTCGCTAGTCCTCAGCTCAACCGGCGCTACGTGTGTGTGAGAGGTGTAGTTGGAGAAATGACGACATTAGCAAAGACAGGATGCGTGGTGAACCATGAGAGGTAGTAGTAATGACAGACATGATCGAGCGGTGTCTTCCCGGGACGCTTGCGACGCTTAGATGACCTCGAGTCGTTCATCGGTTCACGCATCCGATTGTTAGCGCGTGCATTGGAGCGCTCTCGCGTATAGACAACAGGTCTGAGGCTTGAGAGAGCGACCTTGGTCATCGAACACTGGCCGTCGTGTCGGTTCTAAGGTCTGTGAACATCCTTGGTCTCAAGAGGGCGATGCTGGTCCTAGTCGTGTTGGCTCTGGTCCCGACCTATGATTAGTTCAACACGACGTGCTGGGCTGGGCGGTGCACGGCATCAAACGCTCGCTGCTCGCCTGTCAGCAGTGTGCATCCATCTCTTGCCGAATTGCCGCGACGCCAGGCAGTGGCTCTTGGTGGTGGCGACTCACAGACACGATGAACAAAGTGATGGACCTCGAGAGCGGCCACGTCGTCGCGGTGCTGGAAGAGACAGTCGCAGCGCTCGAGCTCGCTGCTGTGCTGCCGGACGCCAGCTCTACCGAAAGCGAGGGCGCGGCGTTTGCCGACACGTTGCGTCTGCTGTCGCCTGCTGCGAGTCGGACGCTCGAGCGCCACGTACGTCTCTCCAGCTCGTTCGTCTGTTGCCCAAGTTGCATCGAGTCTCTGGCGCTTGACTGTCGTGACGATGTTTGCTAGCGATCGATCGAGATGGCGGTGCTTGCAGATGCGACGCTCACGCGCAAGAGTGGACTGGACGAGCGACCCGAAGTAGACGATGGTGACTGCACGAGCGAGCACCTCGCAGCGTTCCCCAAGAGCCTCCATCGAGTGCTGCAGCTCCTGACTGTACGTGTCGAGTGTGTTGGGCTGCTACACACGCTCGTCTCTTTAGTGAGTCCTGAAGACTGCGTGGTGAAAGCTCACGCGCGCGTCGTTCTCATTGTGATGCACGAACACTACTGCTGCTGCTAGCACGACAAAGCGACTCGAGACGCACTGCGCCTCGCGAGCGCAACGACTGTGTCGCCACACTTTGCGCACTTTGTGCTCGCCTGGACGCAGCTCGTGATGCACGTCGAGCGCGTGTGCAGCACGAGCACTGATCAGGACGAGCGCGCAGCAGCGAACGTGCGCGAGAGCAAGCTCCGACTGCGCGAAGCCGAGGATGACCGCCAGCAGCTCACGTTCGAGCTCGCAGCCGAGCGCGACGCGCGCGTTGCGATGCACGAGCGTTTTGCAAAGACGATCGCAGCGCTGCAGGAGCAGCTCAAAGAGACGCAGCAGAGCGCCGTCGCAGCGCTCGTGGCGACCGAGCGCAGTCGCGAGCAAGACCTGCACACTGCACTATCGTCGTTCGAGAATCAGGTGATTCTACGTGGCTTGTCTGACTTGCCTGTCATGCTTGTCATGATTCTTTGACTGACTCGTGATTGATCGATCAATCGATGGCTCCTTGCAACTAGCAAACCGCTGCGAACGAGCGAGCGCTCGCTGTCGCGCGCACTGAAACGCGGGCGTCCGACGAGCACAAGCAGTTTGAAGCCGACGAGCGCAAGCGCAAGCAGCGCGTCGGCACCGACCTCCACGAGCTCCTCGAACGCTATGATGCCGAGCAGTTTGCGCTCGACGAGGCGATCGCGGTGGAGCAGCGCGAGCTCGCGCGCATTGAGCTCGCCACGGCGTCGCTCGTTGGGTACTTTGCGCGTATCGACGAAGACCGGAGCAACCAGCTGGACGAGCTCCGGGCGATCGAGAACGAGGAACGGCGACGCCGACAGCGCGAGCTCAACCTCTTTCACTTCATCCAGAAGCTCCAGGCATGCGTGCGCGGCTTCCTCGTGCGGCGGTGCTACCGCCTGCAGCTCCAGGCGCAGAAGAAGAAGCGGAGACGCAAAGGGGCGAAGAGGAAGACCAAGACGACGGCGGCACGTACAGGCACGAGCACTGGTGGTCGCAGTCAGAGCAGCAAGAAGACGCTCACGAGCGCAAGCACGAGTCAAACGAAGCAGCCCAAGCCGCCAATTGCAAAGTCACCAACAACAGCAAGGAGAACGTCAGGACGACCAGCGACTGCGCGTCCGAGTACGAGCGCGAGTCCTCGCAAGCAGTTGTAGCTCGCTTGAGCGCTCCCTCCGCGCTTGTACCTGACTGCCTGAAGCCGAGACTCCCAAGCACCGACACCGCCGTGATCTGCACAGCCACCGTCGCTTGTACAAGCACCCTCGCGTGGTCTGAGGCGCCTTTGCAAGTGTCGCTCGACTCACACGTCGGAAAGAACTAGCAGCCCCGTCAGCGCCAAAGCAAGGTGTGATCGCAAAGGCTCTCGCGTCTCTCCATCCAGTCAACTTGGCGTCGCTCGCGATGAAGAAGACGATGGACGTTTGTGAGAGCTTGTTGATTGAGCCAAATGTCCGGAGCGACGGCGCGATGACGACACTGGGCGAGTTCTGGGCGTCGATGAACGTCTGGGTCGCGCTCTTGAGCCCAGTTTGCTGTGCGCGGCCGTGTCCGGCGCCTCCCAACTACAAGCCTCCTTTGACACCCGGTCGCGCGCTCATTGAGCTTTTCGCCGACACTTTCATCACGTTCTCACTCACTCGCGTTCTCTCGCATGGGCGATCGTGAATGACACGGCGGCGTGCAACTTGGTCCCCAATGATGGCCATTGCCAGCAAGGAGGCACCTCGGTCACGACGCAAGCGACGTTGTCGCCATTGAATGATGCGTGTCAGTCGGCCGAGATCGGCAAAACGATCCAAGCGACGATCGTCACGACAGTGCTGACGCAGGTCGTGAGTGCAGCGTGCAGCTACGTTGAAAGAACAGCAAAGGGCAGCAACGCGAAGGCCAAGTCACGGATCCTCGCAGGACGCGCGGTGCTCACGACGGCGCTGCTCGCATTTGGGATCGGCGACTCGTTAGTCCTCACGTCGAGTACAAGCAGATCAGAGTTGACGACGCAGCGGTACGAGACGATCTCGACAGTTCTCGGGTCCTCGTGGGTCACAGACCAAGTCGTGACGATCTTTCGCGTCCTCGTGCAACGCGTCGGTGACCTCGCCGCGTGCACCTTACTGAAGGACGCTCGAGTCTCAAAGACGAACCAAGCGCCGAGCTACAACGTGCATCTGACTGGAGCGAACTAGCGTCTCGAGCCAACAGATCTTGACACAGCGTCGCACGCAAGCGTCACCGCTCCACAAGCTGAAGCAAGTCATCAGCCATAGCCTGGACGTTTGTGCACGAGGGAGTGTGCGTCGATCAAGGAAGAGAAGATGAACGCAGGACGCATGAGCAAAGCACTAGTTCGCTCTGACGACGAGAGCGACTTCAGGAGGGAGCACCCGAGCAAAGAGCTCTCATTGCATTCCATCAGAGCTACTGACAGGATCCGCACCGGCGCTGGGCCGCTCAATGCGCTATGCTCGCTAGCTGGTTCGCTTGCTGGTTCAGCCTTCTTCATTCGCCTCACCCACGGCGAATGAAGAACGAACGACCGACCGAGTGAATGACCGAACACAAGAGCGCATAGCAAGATAGCGACGAAAGAGGGACAAACGTAGGATGCATGAACAAAGTATTCGTTCACTCTGACGACTACTACGACTGAGGAGGTGCTCTTGATAGGATCGATCGCTCCCTACGCTGTCGGCGCTGGCTCGCTCAAGGCGCGCTGTCTGTTCGCTATGCGTCTCATCTCGTCGTTGATGACGTCTCGCAAGCACACCAATTCGATGACGACCCCGTTGGCGTTCGGGTGGTCGGGACGTAGCTGAGTGATCGCCTCTGGCATGTCGACTCCGTAGAAGAGCGCTGTCCACGGGATCACAAGCGTTGGTGGGTTGTCGCCGGCTTCGAACCGCCAGTGCCGTGTATGCACCGCGTCTTCGCCGTCTGGGTTGTGTGGGCCGGACTCTGGGCTCCGTTCGAGCACGATCACCTCCTTTGCCTTGCTCCTGACGGCGATGCCGATTGCGACTCGCACCGGTAGCTATGAGCTCATCCAGCGATAGAGCTTGGCAACAAAGTCGTCTCGAGTCATGGCCGTGTAGTTGATCTCGACCACAACGGTCGGGATATCATATGCCGCTCCATGGGGCCGGAACGATTCGTCCGGCTCTTGGTCGCGGTCGCCGACGTCGCACGTGATGGCGCCGGTGAAATCGAGCGCGTCCTCCTCCAGCTGGTCGACGGCGTCGAGCTGCTTTAGCACCATGCGCATCATTGTGCGAAATGTGACTTCGTGAACTCCTGTTGGTAGGCTGTAGACAACAACTCGCCCAGTCGTCGGCGTGATCGGCTCGTACAGCCAGCGCCGGAGCTCTCCGTCGTGGTGAGAAAGCCAGTCACGAAACGCAACGCGAGAGATCTCGGCGCACACGACGACTGGATCAACGACCTCATCGATGGCGTCTCCGTTCGCAGCAGAACGAGCGCGCTCGTCTTCGCGCTGCGCAAGTTCACGGCGTGCTCGAGCAACGTCCATGATGTCGTCTGTGGTGGCGCGAGGAGGTGTGCGCTTCGGCGAGTCGAGCACGTGCTCGAGAGTCGATTGCGATGGTGCTTGTGGTGCTTGCTGTCTTTGTGGTGCTTGCTGTCTTTGTGGTGCTTGCGACGACTCGTCGATGGCTGGTGTGTGTGGTGTGTTTGGAGACTTGGTCGGATGGAAGCAGATGCGAAAGTGAGAGCCAAAGCGAGCGAGCGACGGAGTGCGCGCAGCTGAAGGGAGGCGAAGTCGAGGTTGCAAGGCTGCGACTGGCATCGCTAACACTCGAGAACGGCTCGATGTGAGCTGGCTTGGAGCGAGCGAACAAGAGAGCGAGTGAGAAGGCGAGGATCCCGAACCGGGGCGTGAGCTGACTTGGACTTGTGTGGCGTGTTGGACTCGACGTGACGGTGTTTGACAATCTGAATGGCGATGGATGGACCGTGAGCAAAGCAAAACACTGTGGATCGATCAATCGATCGAGGCTTGAGGTACAAGCGAGAGAGTGAGCGAGCAAGAGCGCAAGAGCGCAAGAGTGCAGGAGCGTCGGACGCATGGATCTGTGTATGAGCTGGGCAGAGCATTCGTTCGCTCTGGTGATAAATATGTACGTACTAGTACTTCCAAGTACGACAGAGACTCGACTGTACGCACTACCTCGTAGTAGCTGCTGGACAGCGCTGCGCAGCGGCGGTCGGTCGCTGGTCATCTGCGCTCGATGGGCGTTCTCGTCGCGTCTGGAGCGGTGCGACCGCGACCATGCAGCGGTGGGCGAGCACTGCAGAGCCCCGCAGCTCGGTGTGAGTGTGTGCATGCGCTGGCGTCTTCGAGGATCGGCACGTCGAGCGGATCCGTGATGTCGCAGTCGTCTGCGAGCACTGGGATGTCAACGTCGTCAACGTCGTCAAGGTCGTCAAGGTTGCAGACATCGCTGAGCACTCTGACGTCCAACCACTCGTCAGCGCTGCCACTGGCGCTGACCAAGTCACTCGGTCCTCTCGGGAAGTCCAGGATCGGAATCACGTCGCGCTCGTCGCGCTCTGTGTCGAGCTCGATGCGAAGTGAGATGTCTAGCGCATCGTCGTCCGCGTCGACGCTGATGCTGTTGAGCGAATGCGCTGCGATCACAGCGAGCGCCGCGAGTGTGATGATGCTGTCGAGCACGAGACGCACGACGACGATGCTCGTACGCGCCATAGTGTTTCGCGTCGTCTTCCATCCAGTCGCACTCACTGCTGTGGCACGCACGATCGCCGAGGCAAACGCCACTGCGATCGCGACGATCGTTGCGCTCGTGTGCAGGACCGTGCCCGAGACCATCGCGTTCTTGTGCGCGGATGTGGCGGGAGCTGCTGTCGTGTGTGTTGGAGCAAACATCTCGGATGCCGCGGCGACCTGCTGCATCACGTGCTGCGCTCGAGTCGAGTCGAGTTGATCGGTCTGCCGTCTGGTGCGCGAGATCGCAAGTGCGCAGCGCCGTGCGAGCGCTCGTGCTCTATTCGACGAGCTCCGGTTCGTTGCTCCGAGTGAACCGAGTGAGTGAAGACGCGCGCTGACAGCAGCAGCGCCGTCCGGTAGTTGACGCGGCAACCGCCTGCTGCTGTTCGGCGTCCTGTCGTCGTCGGGAGCTCCGCGCGTCCACATGGTACGCGTCACATCTCGCAGTCGGTCGAGGTCGCCGGGAACCGGATACTCGCACAGCGAGAGAGTCGTTGATGCGCGTGTCGACCTGTCAACTGGCTGTTTGACAGACCTCCTCTCCATTGACTTGAGCACGCACCGAAGACGGCGGACTACGTGTGTACGAAGACGCTCATGCATCCAGCGCTACAGCAGTGTCGACGACGACATCGAGCGCATGTTGGTGTTGGCCGCCAGCTGCATGTCCGGACTGAAAATGCCACGTGTCATGGCAGATTGACTTGAAAAATGTAAGCCCAGGTGGGTCAAAGTGCCACTTGTCACACTCGCCAGCTCATTGTCTCGATCTTGATCACGATCGTCTCCATGCCGAGACGTCGTCGTGCTGCTGCTGCTGGACACGCTCGATCTCGAGAGTGTCTGCGTGCACGCGCGCGACTGGATACTGCTGAGCTTCAAACGTCTCGCACTTGGATCGAGATCGATGCTGTCTTTCGCTCGCAGACACTCACGCGCGTCTTGGCGATCGAGACACAGGACTCAAGTGTCATGACCCGACCGTCTTTGGTGCAAATGCAGCACTCGCATCGAGCTCAGCAGCACGGAAGGACAGATGCGTGCTCGAGGCACCAGAGGTGTTGGCTTGTGCGACACGAGCGCGTCTCACACTCACGAGCTTGGTCCGATTGACCGAGTCTGCGCTGCGTCTGTGATGTTCGTTCGCCGCGCTGGTTTGTGAAGACAATGAGCGAAAGCATTGCAGAACATGTATGCGTATGACACTGCCAAGCATGCGCTCTCCACTCGATGGGACCCACAACACTCAGCCCAGCATCACAGACACACACACGCAGACACATCGAGGACGTCCTGCTGCTCGACGACGACCAGGAGTAGTGTCCGCTCACACACACGCGCCTATCGTCGACTCGAATCCTTCTCATAACTTGTAAATTGTATGCACAAAGCGAATTGTGTCATATACCCATTCGTCTGATTTTTGTCTCCCAATCACTTGGAAATCCGCTCGCTCAAGCGCTCTTGAGCACGAGCACGAGCGCCGCTGCTGCTGCATTCGCCGACACACCGCGCCGCGACGACCATGACGACGGATCACGGCAGCGGCGTGACGTACGCTGGGTGGGTCTTCAAAGAGGGCTCGCTCGTCAAGTCGTGGAAGAAGCGGTTCCTCGTCGTGAAAGGCGCCGAGCTCGCGTACTACAAGAACACCGAACAGGAGAACAAAGCGCAGCTCCTCGGCGCTATGACCGTCGCGCGCGTCGAGAAAGTCGGCGACATCACGAATGGTCTCCTTGTCACGAGCGTCGAAGGGCGGCAGCTCAAGCTCTTCACGGACACGCAGCGCGAGTGCGACAAGTGCTTCCACGCCATTGCGCAGTACGCACGCAAGCAGCGCGGCGGCGATGGCAGCCGCACGCCACACAGCAGCAGCAGCATACCGCACGGCAGTAGCAAGCACAGCGACGCGATCACGCACGTCGGGTGGCTCGAGAAGGAAGGGCAGCACTTCAAGACGTGGAAGAAGCGGTACTTTGTGCTCGAAGAGAACACGCTGTCGTACTCGGCGCAGATCGGAAGCACGAGTCTTGGCAAGTCCCGCGTGATCGCGACGCGGCGCGACCTCACGCGGCCGTACACGCTCGTTGTGATGTTCGAAGGCGGTCGGGAGCTCAAGATCGGCGGCAAGACCGAAGCGGAGATCCACGAGTGGCACAAAGCGCTGCGGCGCGCGATCATGAAGTACGGCGGCCACCGGTCGCCTGGTCACCGGTCGCCAGCGCAGTCGCCTGCAACAATGACATCGCCGGCGCAGCGTGCGCCAGTGCACGGCCAGAGTGCGCGACTGCAGCACGCGCCGCGCGCACCATCGAATGATCCGTACAGCCAGCCACCGCCCGCGTACATGGAGCACGTCGCGAGCTCGCGGTCGACGACGGATAGTCAGGACTACTCGCCGCTGTTCGGGTCGCTCCCTGGCGGTCCTGGCGACCGCATGTTTGCACCGGACGAGCCGCCGCTGACGCCGACGCCGCACTTTAGCGACGAGCAGCAGCGCAACATGGCGGCGCGGCAGAACCGGGACCTCGCAGCGTCGTTCCGGCGCCACATCATCGTCGACGCAACACCGGAGAACGGCGCGAGCTTCATCGAAGTCGAGCCGGAGAAAGACGCTGTGAAGCCGTGGTCGCCGAAAGCGCCGGGTGCAAACACGATCATGCACATGCGCTTGGAAGACAAGCTGCTGCTCGAGGAGCTCGAGGAGGAGCGGCAGGAGGCGCTGCTGAAAGAGAAAGCGCTGCTCGCCGACGCCACGGAGCAGAAGAAGAAGCAGGAGGCGCTGCACGGTCCGTGCTGCTGTGTGGTGATGTGAGCGCTCGAGCGCGTAACAAGAGAGCGCGAGTCGCGCGTGTGTGTCGATTCCGCTGCTGTGTGCATGTGTGTGTGTCCATGGACCAACGCAATCGTGTTCGTGTGTGTCTGCTCTGGTTGACTTCATACTATGTGGAGCGAGACGCTGCTGCTCGTGTTTGCAGTCGACTGCGAGGTTTTGCACTATAGAACATGCAGTACGCGAGCGCGATGAGCAGGAGATTGTACGGGTTTGACGACATGTGCGGATGCTGCTAGTAAGCCGTGGCGATCGTCTCAATGCCGCTCGTCGCGAGCGCCGGTGTCGTGGCATTGAGACGCGTGGTGTGTACTGTGTTGTTTAGCGTAGCTGGCGACGAAGCGACTCGAGTTCTGCTTCTGCTCGAAGCACTTGGAGCTCCAGAGCAGCAACATCGAGCCTGTGCTGAAGCACAGCAGTCTCGAGCGCGTGCTGGCGTTGCTGCCTCTGGAGCTCACAGAAAGAAGTGTAGAGATCGAAGCCGGACTCTGCGATCTGCGCACTGCGTTGCGCTGCGGAGCGCGCGGCGAGCGTCCTTGGTGTCGGGCGGAAGTCCGGGACCGCACTAGCGATCCGCAGTGCTGGACGACGCCCGACCACCGACTCATGCACGAGTCGAGGACGCTCCCAGGTCCGAAAACATGCGACGCCTCGACGTTGCGCTGGACGCCATTGATCGTCAGGTTCATCGAACCGGTGACGACGATCTTGGCGTCGATCACAACGTCCTGTGCACGCATGATCGACCGTGTTAGACATAGCAGGCATAGCTCGCTCAGGCTCAGTCCGCACCTTTGCGTGCAGGGTCGTTGCGGCGAACGCAACAAATACTCGACTTGGAGCACGATCCTGGACGAGACGTACTTGAGAGCGTCGGTCCTTTGCCGTGCCAGCGTCCGTCACGATGTACACGACGAGCTCAGGCAGCTTGTCGTGCATGTATGTCATGTATGTGCCTGACGAACTTGCCGATCTGTAACAATTCCATACAAAAAGAGTGTTAGGTCTGTGATTTTTCTGTGGCGAAGAACCATCGTCGTGTTGTGTATAGTCGATAGTCAACTCCAGTGTGTTTTCTGATTTGACCTTGTTCCTGCGTGTTTTCGATCCAATCTCTAGTACTCAAGCTCGGAACAAGTCGCGCTTGATTTTTCAAGCCACAAGCATCGATCGCTTCAGACATTGTGATTTTGTTTAAAGGGCGATTGTCACAGATAAGCAAGATCAAATGTCTGCGCGCGGGACTCGAGCACGATTTGATTGAGTTTGAGTATGCGATACAAACGCCTGCTGTTTGCAAGAGAACGCGGCATCCTCGACCGCCATTCGGCTTCTCCAAGCGCAAAACGGAAGCCCTCGCTGCCGGACGACGACGACGACGTACGTGCGCGCGCACTCGCCTGCCTCGCTCAAGCGCCTACAGACACACTACGACTACATACACACAGACACACAGACACACAGACAAAGCGCAGTAGACACGATGAGCCACGGCGGACAGCACGCAGGCTGGGTCTACAAGCAAGGCAGCCTCGTGCGCAACTGGAAGAAGCGGTTCCTCGTCCTCCGTGGCAAGCAACTTGCGTACTACGACTCGGCCAACATCACGCCAAAGAGCAAAGAGAAAGGCAGCTTCCAGGTCATTACGGTCGAGCTCAGCTCGGATATCCAGAACGGCTTGCTCGTGCACGGCAAAGGCGGTCGCGTGCTCAAGCTCTACACGGACAGCGCCGAGAGCACGCGCGCGTGGCACGCTGCGATTCTCGAAGCAACAACGGGCGTTGCGCCAGGCGGTGGCCGCATGAGTAGCTTTGGCGGCGACATGCGCTACTCGGTGCTCTCTGCTGCTGCGAGCAACAACGGCAGCAGCGTCGACGTAGACGAAGAGCTCGAGCTGCTCGACCGACTCGACTCGCTCCCGCTCGACGACGGCGGCGGCGTCGAGTCGATCCACCACTCGGGCTGGCTCAAGAAGGAAGGCAGTCGCGTCAAGTCGTGGAAGAAGCGGTTCTTCACGCTCCAGGGCACGACGCTCTCGTACTTTGACTCGGACGACACCGGGAGCGCCGCAAAGGGCTACGGCCACGTGAAAGGCGTCGAAGTGAACGCGACGAAGCCCAACAGCCTCGACATCATGTTTGAGCGCGGACGGCTGCTGCGCGTCTGCGCGCGCACCGCAGACGACATGGAGCAGTGGCTGTGCATACTGAGCGAGGCGATCGAGCTCCAGAACGCTGAGAACAACAACTTGCGGCAGTCGATCGCGTCGCGCGGGTCGTTCCGCATGTCAATGCCGGCTGCTGTCACCAAGCCGCGCGTGTCGTCAATGCCGATGCGGCACTCGATCGCGTCGGCGCCGTCGCTGCCGCCAATGGCGCCGTCGCCAAGCAAACCACAGCAGACGCAGACACAGTTTGGCGGCTCCGTGCCCGCCAGTGCGACTGTGTTTGACAAAGCCGCTGCGAAAGAGTCGTACGCAGCAACGGCGTCGCTGTCGTCGCACTCGTCGTACCTCGAAGAGTACTCGATGGAGACCGACAGCGACGAGTACGCAAGTGACGACAGCGAAGGCGACTGGATCTAAGGACCCACTGACAGGGCTCGCAGTGTCGTCAGTCCGTCCGTCAGCAGTCCAGCGAACTGACCGATCGGTCCGTTCGTGCGTCCGTCCATCAGTGGCAACGAGCAGCACCATGCGCTCGCTTTTGAAGGACGAGGGTCGACCTCGTGCGATCCGACGACCGTAGTCGCAGTGGTGGTGTGTGTAGCTTTATTATGTAGTGCAGGGTCGCGCGCGCGCGGCGGAGCGCTCTCTGTGCTCCTCGTGGTCGTCTCTCGATGCGCCGCGACGGCTCGAACTGGACGCGACTCCAACGAGCGGCACGGATGCGTCCGAGCGTTCGAGAGCGCGCGCGCATGTCACGGCGCATCGCATTGTCCGCTGCTCGCGCAAGCGGCCACGCACTCGCGGCGACCTCGACGAGAGGTAGTTTATACCATAAGACGATCTGTTTTAGAGCTGCTCATGGACATCCGCGCGTCTTGCGCCTTGCGTCTGCTCGGATCCGACTGGGAGGCATCGCAACGTTCGAGTTGAGTCTCGCCTCGGAGTGCTGGACTGGCGCCTCAGTGCTGCGTCAGAGTGCTTCCACCGGTCTGAAGTATCGAGTACCGACCGAGTTGTCTCGCTCCCGAACACGGTCGAAGGCGTTGATGGTGGTGCTCGGACGAGGGTGATCGCAATGCTATCGGACGCACCGGGCACGCAGGATCCTTCTTGATGTCATAGTCGTTGTCGTTGCTGTCGGAGAGGGAGCACAAGACCTCCAACAGCATGCGTGTGTGTGCAACCGGAATAGCTGAGCGCGTGGTTCGAGACCGAGGAGCTCCCCATGGCTATGATCATGATCGTGGCGTTCTTGCCCATAGTGCTTTCTTATCGCAAAAAGCTACGGCTCAAGTTAGCACCTCCGCGCTGAGCGTCGCCTGACGGCGATCAGCGCTGCGATCGCTCCTGCCTTTCACTCGGACTCTGCCACGTTTGCAGCACATCGCAGCGCCTCCGACACACACGACCGCACGACTGCCAGTCGACGCACTTCAGCAGCAGCAGCAACACACGAGCGACAACATCAGCAGCCGCTAGTCTTGAACGAACGAGTCGCTTTGCAACACCACTGACAAGAGCGACAGCAACAACAACGACGACAACATGGGTGCCGGCGCGTCCGTGAGCAGCCCGCGATCGGGTCAGCCTGTCCCGATGGACGGCGACACGGAAGTCGCGCTCTTCACGATGATGAGCCGCGAGTACGAGCAGATGATGCACGACGAACTCGCGGACGAGCTCATGTTTGAGCGCATGAAGCATGTGGGTTCATACTTGCAACGCTTGTTGTGGGCAGCGACAACGAGAGTTCGCGTCGGACGCAGCTGACGCCGCTCTCTCACTGCTCCTCTTGTCTCCTGCCATGCCAGATCTGCGCAAAAGCGTTCGTGCCAGACAGCGGCAAGTCCATGACCAACGCGTCGAACCGCATGCTCTTTCGTCGCTCGTCGGATCCGCACCGGAAGAAGCGCGAAGTGGTGTACTCGAAAGGCTTGGTACGTCTTCACATTGCCGTGAGGCTTGAGTGGCGCTGACCTGCTACTCTTAGCTACGAACTCCTACTGACCTACTGCCCCCATTCTCTCTCTTGCTCGTTACGATGGCTGTCGTAGGACGTCAGCAGCGACGCCGGTCTCGTTGGGAAGCGGCCGTCCGAGTCGAAGACGACCGAGTGCGCCAAGATGCTCAAGACTGCGCTCCAGTCCGTTCTCTTCGCTGGCTCGAGCGAAGAAGAGCTCGACAAAGTACGGCGCTGCCGTGATCATTGTGTCGACGACTCGGTTTGTGCGAGATGGAAGCACCAGTCGTGACTAACCGTGAGCGTATGTGCGTCTAGGTGCTCTTTGTCATGAAGCGCTTGGTCGTGTCGCCAGAAGAGACCGTGATCAAACAAGGCGACACAGGCGACCAGTTCTACGTCATCCAGAGCGGGACGCTCGAAGTGATCGTCAACTCGGCCGTCGTCGGCTTCCTCCACGCCGGCGACAACTTTGGCGAGCTCGCACTCATCTACGACGGTGCGTTCCAAGCCACTCACTCGCTCGCTGATCACTGACTGATCCATCTCACTGGCGGACGGACTCGCCTCTCGTTGCTCGATTGCAGCTCCACGCGCCGCAACCGTGCGCGCTGCGACGAACGCGATCCTCTGGACGCTCGACCGAGACGAGTTCCGCATGGTTTGCATCGCTCTCTTGCTCTGCTGCAATGGCCTCGAGATGCTAGCCACTGACTCGACCCAACCGCTTGCTCTGCACGTGTGTGTGTATCTCTTCAGATCCAAGCGCGATCGTCGAGTGACTCGCTCGTGAAGCGCGCCAAGTGGTTGCGCCAAGTCGAGATCCTCGGGAGTCTCTCGGAGCGCCAGCTTGCGCTCCTCGCCGGTGTCTTGCAAGCCGTGACGTTTGGCGACCAAGAGATGATCATCCGGCAAGGGGACGTCGGCGACACGTTCTACATTGTTGAAGAAGGCATCGTGTCGTGCCGCATTGAAGGAGCACACTCTCGAGATGCGCAAGGCTCCGAGGTATGTGCGTCTCTCTCTCGTATGCTCGCGACTACGGACGGCGTCTCTCACACACATCACACCACTTGCTCGACACTAGATCGCGTCGTTCGGTCCAGGCGACTACTTTGGCGAAATGGCGCTCTTGAGCGACATGCCGCGGAACGCAAGCATCTACACGAAAGGCCCGGTCAAGTGCCTCAGTCTCGGGCGCCAGGAGTTCGACTCGATGCTCGGGCCGCTCACGGACGTGCTCGATCGGAACGGCCGCATTCGCATCCTCCGGACGTTCCCGACGTTCGCGACCAAGTCGAACGAAGCGCTCGAGCACATTGTGTCGCAGCTCGAGATCAAAGCGTTCCACGACGGGCAGTGCATCTTCCGACAGGGCGACACCGCCGCGGCGTTCTACATCGTCAAGTCCGGCTGTGTGAAGCTCATCAAGAAGACGATCGACAGCGACACGGGCAAGACGCAGACGCACGAAGTGCTGCTCAAAGCGAACGACACGTTTGGGAACGAAGTGCTCGACCAGATCGGTCAGTACACATCGTCGGTCATCTCCTGCGGTCGGTCGCAGTGCCAGCGCCTCAAGGTCTCGAGCCTCGCGCGCTCGGGCTCGCGGCAGTTCACGCAGGTGCGTCCTCTCTAGTGCTTGCTTTGCATCGACAGTGTCCTGACGAGCGTGTGCTCCGTGTCGATCGCGACGACAGCGCATCAGCATGCCGGAGAAAGGACTCCGCAAGTTCTGCTTCGTGACGCTCGACGACATCCACATTGTACGTCGTCTGCTTGGCGATGTCCTGTGTTGCTACAGTCAGTCGGGAGCTCACGCGCTTTCTGTGTGTGTGACTGCGATGCATCGCCGGACGAACACACTAGTCGGGCGTCCTGGGCGAAGGCTCGTTCGGCAAAGTCGTGATGGTGTCGACAAAGGTCGAAGGGAGCGACCGGCCGATGGCGCTCAAGATCATGGCCAAGTCGCACATCATCGAGTCGGACCAGCAGATCCAAGTGATGCGCGAGAAGCAGGCGCTCATGTCGATGCCGCTCCACCCGTTCATCGTCGAGCTGTACGGCACGTACCAGGTACAGACACTCTATAGACTGATCGATGGACGCGCGATCGCCACTGACTCACTCACGCGCATGTGCGCTTGCTACTCGTAGGACCAAAACAACTTGTACATGCTCATGGAGCTGATCCAAGGCGGCGAGCTCTTCACGCTCTTGCACAACGAAGAGTTCATCGAGACCGTGGACGAGTCGTCCGTGCGGTTCTACTCGGCGAACGCTGCGCTCGGGCTCCAGCACATGCACCGGTACGACTACGCGTACCGCGACCTCAAGCCCGAGAACCTCCTCATCAGCAAAGAGGGGTACCTCAAGTTCGTCGACTTTGGCTTTGCCAAGAAGATCCCGTTCACAGTCGTCAACAGCGACGGCATCGAAGAGCTCCACTCGCGCACGTACACGCTCTGCGGCACGCTCGAGTACCTCGCGCCCGAGTTTGTGCTCAACACTGGCCACGACCTCGCCGTTGACTACTGTACGTCTTGTGCCGGTCTCGTGTCTTGTGTGCCTTGCGCAGTGGATGTCGACTGACTCGTGCGTCGCGTGTCTTGACCAGGGGCGCTCGGGATCTTGATCTACGAGATGCTCGTGGGCTACACGCCGTTCGGCACCGGCGACGGCGACACGACACAGCTCTTCCGGAACATCGCGATGGTCCGCACCGGCGCGAACGCAGTCGACTTTCCATTCCACTTGCTCGAGAACTGTCCGCATGCGTGCGACCTCGTGCGGCGCTTGCTCCAGGGCGACCCGGCGAAGCGCATTGGTGTCGGTATCAACGGCGACCAAGACGTGCGGCAGCACCCGTGGTTCAGCAAGATCGAGTGGGACAAGATGTACGCGATGGCGCTCGAGCCGCCGTACTTGCCGCCGCTGAGTGGCAAGTTTGACATCTCGCTCTTTGAAGGCGAGATCGGGAACCGCGCCAAGGACAAGCCGTTCGACGGCAAGGGCGACGAGTTCTTCCTCGGCTTCTAGGACCACCACCACCCGTATTTATGACCACATCGATGCCATCGCTTGAGCGGCGTTCGTTCCGTGCTTGCTACACACTTGCGCTCGATGGTTCCATGGCGTCGAGCGGCGGCGACTGGAGGTGCCGATGCATGCGAATCGCTTTCAGGCGCTCGGCGATCTCGCGCTGCACGGCGAGCGTCTCTTGCTGGAGCTCAAAGATCGCAAGGAGCTGCTCGTGCGGATCCATTCGCAGTGGCTGCGGCGGTGCAGCGACTGCGGGAGATGGCAGCACTGGTGTTGGCGCCGGCAGTGCGTCCATTGGATGCGGCACGGCCACAGCAGCAAGAGCAGAAGCGGTCGTGTTGCTGCTGTGGCGTCCAGCGCTTGTGGATTTGCTTGAGCGCGACGTCGACGCGAGTCGGACACTCGAACGGTAGAGATGGCTGTGGTGGCGGTGACTGAGGTCGCGGCTGCCACTCACACTCACTGGCGCTGTCGCGAGGCCCGACTGCTCGCGCGCTTGGTCTATGACTGCGATGAGCTCGTAGATCTTGGCGTGCTCCTGCTGGAACTTGCGCTTCGTCCTCGAGAGCGCAGGCGACGGCGCGCCTCCGTGCGCGAACTTGCCCTTCTGCGTGAGCACGTACATCTCGCGGCGGCGATTCCGAATGAGCTTGAGGAACTCTTGGTGCGTCAAGCGCGGCTCGTCCGGCGCGCCGCCGGCTTTGAGGAACTCGAGGTAGCTCTGGTGCAGCAGACACTGGCACTCGGTCTTGTCTGGGAGCTTGCTGTGCGTCTTGGTGAACTGCGCGTAGCGCTGGAGACAGAGGAGCTGGAGCTGTTTGCTAAAGTTCTTGCGCTTGCGGCGCTGCTGTTGCTGCTGTGAGTGCCGAGCTGCGGGATCGTCATGCTGTTGCGGTGCTGGCAGCGGCCCGAGCGCGTGCTCGTCCTGTTGGTGCTGTTGGTCGTGGCGCGGCGTCGACTGCTGTGGCGTCGGTTGCGCTGGCGCCTCAATGCGCGCGTCGTGGTCGTATGCGAGCGCTGCAAAGTCGTCGTCGTCTGCTTCTGTCGAGAGGCCGCTGCTGTGCATCACGTGGTGGTGGTGATGCGCATGGCCATGGACGTCGTCATCGTCGTCTGGGACGTCTAGCGTCTTCCACGACGCGAGCACCTCGTCATCGACCTCCTCCATTATTGTCAGTGGTTTGTGGCGAACTTATGTTGACTTTATAAGAAGCAAACAAAGTTCGCAAATATATGCGAACGTAGAGTACAGAATTCGCCTATCCATTCGCAAAATACTATTGAATGTGACATTCGCGAATATCTGCAAACATTACACAAACGTAGCGCTATAAGTTTGAGTGAGTGTGGTGTGTGTGTGTGTGGACGCAAATGGTTCGCGAATGTAGAACATAATATACCCTTATAAGTACGATGCAAAGTGCGATTTTATGTTATTACGCACTGTAGCGAACGTAGCAATATTACGTTCGATTTTTAGAACCTAACGAGATTCCCGCGAATCTATCGATATTATGGTTGATTTTGAAATATATCGCTCTTTGTTACGTTCGCATACTGCAACTGCATTCGCGTGTAACCTTCATAACCTGACCAATTCACTAAATTTGAATGTACAATACGCCACAAACGGAATGTACAATATAACAGCTGCCCAAACATGTCTATTTCGTGCATATTATATTGAACCATATCTAGGTTATGTCAAGATTATTATGACAGCAAAACGTTCAAGCGTTTTGACGTGTAGATAACAATTTCGGTATATCACTATCGTATTAAGGCATTCACGAAACAAGAAAGACAACACAACGTGCTGCATGAGCTGTACATGCCGACGCTGCTAGAGAGACCGCAAGACGCGCTGGAGCGCTACCTGTCTTGCGCTGCAGCCACACGACAAGAAGGACTGTCGCTGATTTGACGAGAGCACAATTGTCACCGGAGCGTTCTCTGTGACGTAGTTTACACGAGGTCTTACGAGGAAGCGATGGGTGAAGTGCAGAGGAACTGCGCTGAACTCGGTATTTTCAACTGAGGTTTTTGTATTAGGACCATGCATAGTGATGAAAGTGAGGGAGCTAACCTAAATAGTGAGCTGTCTGATGGGACGACCAAGGTCGTCCGGAAATCAGGTTGAGCCACTAATTGGGTGTCTGCTGTGCTACTTCGTACTTAGCACAGCAACCCCGTTACACCATCCCCCACACAAGCTTGCAAGCACGCAAGCAAAAGAAAGCAAAATCACAAAAGAAGAAGCAACACGAAGCGCACACGTGGTGCGACGAAGCGAGCAACAGCAGCGACGACCCCGACGACAATGCAGCGCGGCAATGAGAGCCGCGCTATGTGCGAAGCCTGCAACCAGCCTCTGCCGAGCTCGAGCGTGATCGCAGCGACGGTGACGTACGCCGACGCGCTTCGCCGACTGTCGCTGTACGACTGCAGCACAGTGCGCGACTCCCCCGGCGACGAGGCGCTCGCTGACATGTGGCGCCGATGGCGACAGTCGCGTGGCAAGCCAGTCACGACGACCAGCAACGTGACGAAGGAGGCGCTCGACGAGTCGTGGACGCGCTTCGTCGCGCGCTGGAACCTGGAGCCTGGAATGGCGCTCGCCCTTGAGCGCCGCGAGTCGCAGCACGAGCGCTACCATCTCGGCGAGCTCGCCGAGCGTGTGTGCTCTGCGTCGTGGGACGCAGACCGGCCGTGCTGCTTCGTGCACGTCGTCGCGTACTGTCGCATCTGCTCGCACCGCGAAAAGCCAACGCTCGAGCAGTGGGAGGCGATGCTCGCGGAGTATCCGCTCGATGAAGACGAGAAGGCTCTCCTCGCCCAGTATCGACGCGCGCTTGCGGCGAACCGCCGCGGCGTCTCGCCACCTCGTCGCTTGCACGCGCGCGCGAAGCGCTCACGCTCTCGGTCGCCATCTCGTCGCGCGGCAAGCGCGTTCTTTGTCTCGAGGGCGCAGCCCGCGCGCGTATCTGGGCAGCGCGCGCTTTGCACGCTCGCAGGAGCGGCATGTGGCGTGGCAAGAGGCGGCCGACGATCGCGTTCACGCTCTCGGTCGCGTGGTCGCGCGCGCGCGCCGTCGCCTTGGTGTGAGCAGCGGCCTCGTACGCCTTCACCAAGTCGGGGGCATCTTCGAGAAGCGTGGTGCGAGGCTCCCATGAGTCACTGGACGAGTCGAAGCCAAGCCAGCGAACACGATACCCGCGGCGACTGGCACTGCGACCACGGTCGCGGTGTTCAAGGAGACGATCGACGATCCAGCGTGGGTGACCCGCGCTATCAACAAGCGGCGGCGGACCATCGCGGCGGAACGTGGCGCGACGAGACGACGGTCGCGCCTTTGCCTGACCGTCTCGAGATGGTGTCGCATGATGCGGATGTGGCTCGGAGTCGCGCTGACGACGCGATTGCGGAGACGGATCGCCTCGACCAAGAGGTTGCTGCGCTTCGAGCGCAGCTGGCGAAGGTGGTCCAGGCAAACGAGGCTCTTCGCGCGGACAATCGAGCGTTCCGCGCGGGTCAGACGCCACCAAGCGCTCTTGCCAAGCCGCGTCCTCGTCACGTCGGGTCGCGCATCGAGCCTGGCGTGGCGGCTCGTCCGTCGGAACCGTAGCAGCCACATAGCGCTTTAAGCGCCCGACATAAAAAAGTCGGGTGCACTTTCAATGCACTTGGCATGTCAAGTGTGTACGCCTCGCCCTTGCGTCGTGTGATCGTGAACGCGCCGATAAAGCGTGGTGCGAGCTTCGTCGCACCAAGATTCGTGACAGAATCAGGTGCAATGCCGGACGCCGATAACAAAACACGGTCACCGACCGCGAATTCCTCGGAATTCTTGCGCCCGCGCTGATCGGCTGCTGTTTTCTGCCGATCGACTGCTGCAGCGATTGCATCGCGCACAAAGCGCGCGATTGACTCGCGCTTTTGGACGAACTCGAGCACACGATCGTCGCCGATTGGAGACAGAGGCGCGGATGGCTTGCCCGCGCCGGCACGAGTGGTGATGGCGATCGCGCGTCGTGATGGCGCGATAAGCGCCGCGTTGGCCCAACTCGTCGCCTCGGTTGGAGTCATCACGACTGCGCAGTGCGACGGCCTGTTGGAGCGCGGGCTCGCCTCCGAAGATGCTGGAGGAGCGACGCATGACGCCGACGCGCTCGGTGTCCCTTCCCCCTCAAGAAAGCCGTCGTCGTCAAAGCCAAGAACCTCGGGAACGCGCGGGTGGCGCGCGTTGTTGATGAAGAACGGCGTGTGACCGGTCGACTCGTGCACCGCGTTGTTGATCGCAAACTCGACCATCGGCAACAGCGAGCTCCACGACGTGTGCGACGACGCGTAACTGCGCAGCACGTCCTCAACGACGCGATTGACGCGCTCGGTCTGCCCGTCGGTCTCCGGATGCGATGCGGTCGACATGAACAGCCGCGTCCCGAGCAGCTGGAAGAGTCGATCCCAAAACGCTGCCGTGGAGCGCGGATCTCGATCAGAGGCGGTCGACGTCGGCATGCCGTGGTGTCGATACACCATGTCGAGAAAGAGCTCGGCTGTCTCCTGCATGGTGATGCCTACCGCGACGGGCGCAACGTGAGCCATCTTGCTAAAGCGATCGACAACCACGAAGATGCCTGTGCGACCAGCGTCATCCCGAGGCAGCCCGAATATGAAGTCCATGCTCACGGATCGCCAGGCATCCGCCGCAATTGGGAGGGGCTGCAACGGGGCTTGCGACGACTGCGACGGCTTCACGCGCTGGCACGTCTCGCACGACCGAACCCACTTGCGCACCCACTTGTACATGTGGGGCCAGTAGAAGTCGCGTGCAAGAGCGAGATACGTCTTCTCACGGTCAAGGTGACCACCAGGCGCAGCGTCATGGTACTCGTGCAAGATACGAGCGCGCAGGTCGTCGTCGAGCGGCACGACGACGCGAGGGCTGTCGAAGCGATCGATCTGGTACTTGAGCAAGTCGCCGGATACCGAGTAGCGCGGTACTTGACTCCGCGCTGAAGGCGTCAGCTGCAGCAGCACCGACGGAGACGGGTCTCGACAGTACTTGAGCATTGCGGCGCACGAAGGGTCACGGGAGTAAGCCGCGGTGATCTCCTATCGTAGTGGACTCGCTGCGACCGAAGTCGTCGCGCTTATTCCAAGCGCGGCGCACGCACTGCACTCTTCGTCATCGTCATCAACCTCGATGTGCGGCTGGGAGTCGGGTCGCGGGTCGTAATCCGGGCGCCGTGACAACGCGTCAGCGATGATGTTCGTCGAGCCCGGCTTGTAGAAGACGACGAAGTTGTACTCAGCGAAGAACGACAGCCAGCGCGCCATGCGCTGGCTCAAGTGCGGCGATTTCGTCGCGGTTCGGAGGGACGCGTGGTCGGTGTAGATCGCGAACGTTTGCTCGCCCAGCAGATACACGCAGAACTTCACCTGCGCGTAGCGCATCGCGAGCAGCTCTTTGCCGTGCACGGGGTAGTTGCGCTCCGCGGGCTTCAGCTGCCACGACTGGAAGCTGATGGCGCGCTCTCGTCCCTCGTCGTCGTGCTGCATGAGCGCGCAGCCGATCGCAAAGTCGCTCGCATCGCAAACGACATGGAACGCCTTGGCGTGATCCGCCAGTGCAAGAACCGGCGCGGTGGAGAGCCGCGACTTGACGTCGTCAAACGCGATCTGGTGCTCACGACGCCATTCCCACGTGGCGTCTTTCTTCAACAACTGCGAGAGCGGGAAGATCACGGCCGCGAAGTCTTTCGCGTAATGATGAAGGTAGTTCGCAAGCCCAAGCCACTGGCACAGATCCTTCTGGTCGCGAGGTACCGGCCACGCGACGATCGAAGCCACCTTCTCTGGATCAGCGCGGACGCCGTCCGCGCTCACGTAGCTGCCGAGCACTGGGATCTCGGGAGCGCAGAAGATGCACTTCTTCAAGTTGGCGTACAGCTTGTTCTCGCGCATGGCTTCGAACACCTTGCGCAAGTGCCCGAGATGGACGTCCAGGTCTGTCACGCCCTCGGTGGCGCGACTGTGTACAAAGATGTCGTCAAAGCAGCTCGGGGCAAAGTCGCGCAGCGGGCGAAGCACGTGCGAGACCATGCGGTTGAACGTGGCGGGGGCGTTCTTCAGCCCTTGCAGCATCACGAGCCACTCCCAGAGCATGCCGCTGGGGTGCTGACCGCCGTTAACAGGACGTCCGACTCGCGCATCAGGATCTGGTAGAAGCCGTCGGTGAGATCAATCCCGCTGAAGATCGTGCTGCCAGTCATGGTGGCAAGCACCATGTCCTTGCGCGGGATCGGTGTCTGCGCAGGGATCGTCGCGTCGTTGGGCTTGTTGAACGCGTGGACGATGCGCCAGCCCCCCCCGTCGCCTTCTTTACGCAGAACGTGGGACTCGAATGCGGCGAAGTCGACTCGCGCACGTGGCCGGCGGCTCGCCGGCCCTCGAAGAACGCGTCGATCGCGTCGACTTGGTCGCGCGGTAGCGGCCACTGCCGCGTCACGCAGTACTTTGCTCCGGGCACGAGATCGATCTCGTGTCGCACGCCCCTGTCCGCCGGAAGCACCGGCGGAATGGTGTCAGGAAAGATGTCGGAGAACTCGCGGGCGAGATCCAGGACGGGATTTCCAGAGGCTTCGAGCTCATCCCAGGACTGCGCAGCGTAGCGTTCTTCACGAGCAGACTTCGGTTCCGCGCTAATTGGGCGCTCACTAACAACGAGCGCCGAATCCGCAGGGTCGATCACGATGGCGCAAAGCTGCTCGACGAGACCAAGCTTGATCTCGCTGAGCATGTTCTTCCAAGACATCACAGGCAGCCGAGTGAGTTCGGCTGCTGCGCGTGTTGGAGACGCGACCTTCATGTCATGGCGCGGCGGGCCAAGACCAGTCATGTTGATGACGTGGATCGTGTCGAACGACGGCGCTGGCGCAGAGGGCCAGGCCGGTGCGCGTGGGAGGCTCTTTTGCGTCTGATGAACCGGAGCGCGAGCCGCAGCTCGCGCTAGGATGGCTTCTGCGCGATTAGACGCCGACGTACTACTTGCCGCAGGGACTGTGGCCTTCCTGCGGCTCACGGTGACCCACCGGTCTTCGGCGTCCGGTTGTCTCGTTGGCGTGGCGCGCGGTACTTTGCAGCAAACCGCGCATGAAGGACCATCGCTCACTTCATGCGTGTTGAGCGTCGTGGAGTCGGGATCCACGACTGTCACGTGCGGCCAGGCGCTTGCGGTGTTGGTTAGGTGTGCGAGAACACCGCTGATGTCGATGTCGCGCGGTTTTACTGTGCGACTCAGCCAGTCGATGTCAGGCCAGTGGCGAGCGAGCCATGGCATTCCAAAGATGCAGTCGAACGAGCCGCCAAGATCGACAACGAGGAACGAGTCGCTGCTCTTGAACCCGTCGAACTCGTACCCGAACTTGACTGATCGCCGCGGTAGCGACCGCGGTTCGCCGTCGGCGAACTTGACTATCATCGCGCCTGGTTGCTCGCGGGCACGCAGCCGCGAGGGCAGGAGTTGTAGCGTCTCGGCTCGTACAAAGTTGTTCGTCGCGCCTGGGTCGACGAGGGCGCGAAGGGATCGCTTCGCGCCAGCGACGTGCAAACTGAGTACGATCAGCCGCTTGTCGCTGCTTAAGGTGGTGGCAAAGAGCTGCGCATGAAGCGCAGCGTTGGAGGGGCTGGCAGCAGGTGGCGCCACCGGAGGCACGTTCCGTTGGATGAGCCCAGTAGGTCGCCCTGCACCTACTGGGAGCCCGCGTTTTTTGCATGCGCGGGCTGCTCGGACTCGTCTTTGACCTCATCAGTAGCAAGTACTGGAGCTGGCGCGCGGCACACTGCCGCGCGATGACCGACCTTGCGGCAGCGAAAGCAAATGAGTTGCTTGTTGCTTGTTCCGCCGCGGCGACCGCCGTTGCTGTTGCCGATACCACTGCTGGCGCGCTGCGGGGTTGCGTCGTGCTCGATCGCGTCGATCTCCATCGGTTCGGCGCCGTTGTCAGCTCGCGGGACAACCGCGTGATGGCCCCGCGAGGCGGATACGCTGAAGTCTTCGCGAATCGCGATCGCAAAAGCCTCCTCGAGCGACGCCGGAGGCTTCCGGGTCAAGTACAGACGCTGGTGTCCAGCGTTCAGACCGGAGACGAACACATGGACTTGCGTCGCCATGTCGATTGGGGCCGAGGTCACGCATGACACGAGGTGGCGAGCGCTTTGCACGTAGTCGCGCATGGACGCGCGACCTTGCTTGAGCGCGAGGAACGCAGCGCGATGGTGCATCTCGTCTTGAGGCGGCTCGAATGCGAGTCGCAGGTCGCTTTTCAGCGCGTCAAGCGTCGGGAAGCAATCGGGGTCGGCGACAAGCCGGCCCAAAGTCCACTCCTTCGCACGGCCACCGAGCTTGGACAGGAGGAAGTGGGTGCGCGATAGCTCGGAAGTGAGCTGGCGCGCGTGGATGGCAATGTCGATCTCGCACAACCAGCGGTTCAAAGCCAGTCGGTTTGGACCTTCGCCGTTGTAGCTTGTGACGTCGATATTGACGCGTCGCCCCTTGTTGATTCCGCGGGAGTTGAGCCTCGCCGACGCGCGTCGGCGAGTTCGCGGACCATGAACTCTTGTGCAGCTGCACGTTGGTGCTCCTGCGACATCGCGGACAGCATCGCTGCGACGGCCGTCAGGCCGGACACGTCAGCGAGGCGGCGTAGCGCGTCCCACTCGTAGGGTGTCAGGTGCGCGAAGTCGCTGTAGTTGAGCGACGTTCCGTTGTCACTTTCGATCGGGAGCGTGCTCATCTTGGTCGTTAGACGGACTACAAAGTGCTACCAGATGTCACGGGAGAGTTCTCCGTGACGTAGCTCGCACGAGGTCTTACGAGGAAGCGATGTGGTGAAGCGCAGGGGGAACTGCGCTGAACTCGGTATTTTCAACTCTGAGGTTTTTGTATTGAGATCATGCATAGTGATGGAAGTGAGGGAGCTAACCTAAATAGTGAGCCCACTGATGGGACGACCATGATCGTCAGAAATCTGGTTAGGCCACTAAATGGGAGTCTGCTGTGCGTCTTCGTACTTAGCACAGCAACCCCGTTACACTTTTCTCTCTTGCTCGCTCGTTCACGTCTCGCTCGTTCACTCTTGTGTCTCTTTGTGAGTCTTGTGTGTTTTGCGTGTTTACAGTAGTTAGGTACACATGTGTAGTCTTGACAGCGCTACAGAAACCTCTCAAACTTCACACGGATGGAGCAGGTTCCAACAATGACTGGAAGATTGTATCGATCCGTTCGCACTCCTAATCACCCTACTCAAGAGACTACCGTTAGGATATTTCTAGGTTCTTAGATATATCTAGTTTACATTCAGCTTTCGAGCCACCGTGTCGAACCGAGTTCATACCCTTTTCAGTATACTTAGACATTCGACACACTCCTAGCAGCACAACAAATCAATTCGAATTGCAACATTGCATAATCATTTTTCAGATCGTTCTGATAGGGTAAATTGGATTTATCCGACAATTCAATTTATCTGACAATCAACTCTGTATCGTTTGTATACTTATTTCAAATGTAAACCATCGCACTGTTGGACGTTTTGGCTCGTAAGTGAAATAGCAAATGGCACTTCTAAATTTGAAAGCTGTCGTTCTAAATCTAGAAATTTGAATTCATTAGTGTTTGGCTTAGGCAAATTCATTATGACTTCACTATAGATTGAGACGGAATATGTTGCGAGCCATTTGCGTCCACACATACACTCAAGGAGCTCCCGTCGACGACGATCAAGGAGCGAGCGAGCGAGCGAACGAGCAGGAGCGCAGGCACCGCGGCGAAGACAGAGACACAGAGAGTGAGCGATGATGCAGCGCGTGTTGGCGGCGCGCGTGCGTCTCTTCCAGCGCCCAGTGCGCCAGTCGGTCGCGACTGCGGCGACGTCGCGCAGCTTTGCGGTCAAGGCGCACGACGACTTTGCCGACATCACGTACGGCCAGGACGTGGGCGTGCGCACGGTCGAGTTCAACCGCCCCAAGGTGCTCAACGCGCTCAACTTGCCGATGGTGCACCACCTCACGAAGCGCTTCCACAAGATCGAGGCGAACGAGACCGTGAACGCCGTCGTGTTCTCTGGCGCAGGCGACAAGGCGTTCTGCGCCGGCGGCGACATCCGCTCGCTCTACGACAATGGCAAGGACGCTGCGACGCGCCACTTGGTACGTTTGTTTGCGGCTTGTCCTTCCTGCTCTTGGCGCTACCTGTTGTTCGTCCTATAGCGTCCACCGAGCGTCGCAACTCACAGCGCTCGAATGCTTGCAGGCGCTCGACTTCTTCCGCCACGAGTACCGCCTCAACTACCTCCTCGCGACGACGGAGAAGCCAATCGTGTCGTTCCTCAATGGCGTGACGATGGGCGGCGGCGTCGGTCTCTCGATGCACGGCAAGTTCGTCGTTGCGACGGAGAAGACGCTGTTTGCGATGCCAGAGACTGCGATCGGGTTCTTCCCGGACGTCGGCGCGTCGTACTTGCTCTCGCGCCTCGGCCGTCGCTTGGTCGAAGGCGAGCACTACACGTCGGACGTGCCCAAGTCCAGAGCGCTCACGGGCCAAGGCGTACGTCCTTTGCTGCTTGTTCATGCGCGTAACCAGCGACGTAACCTTGGACTAACCTCGGCTTGAAATGCTGGACTACTGTAGCTCGGCACGTACCTCGCGCTCACGGGCGAGCGCCTCAAGGGCAGTGAAGTGATCGGTCTCGGTCTCGCGACGCACTACATCCCGTCGAGCGAGTACGAGACGCTCGTGCACCACCTCACGGGTCTCGAGTTTCAGAGCTACATGACGCAGGAGGAGCGCGACGAGATCATCCACGAGTCGCTTGAGGAGCTCGAGACCGACGAAGCGCGCGCGGAGGTCGACCCCGAGTACCTCGCGACGGTCGAGCGCATCTTTGGCGCGCAGAACGACGACGACTCGATCGAAGGCATCATTGCGCGGCTCAAGGCGCTCGACACGCCGTGGGCGCACGAGACGCTCGCGACGCTCGAGAAGATGGCGCCGCTGAGTCTCAAGGTGACGCTCGAGCAGATGCGCCAAGGCGCGGTGAAGAACTGCGCCGAGTGCTTCCAGATGGAGTACCGCATCGCGACGCGCATGATGGAGAACCCCGACTTCTTTGAGGGCGTGCGGTCGGTGATCGTCGACAAGGACCGGTCGCCAAAGTGGGCGAAGAAGGACGTGGCGCACGTGGCGCGCGAGGAGGTGCTGCACTTCTTCGAGCCGCTCGACGAAGACAAGGAGCTCGTGCTGTACGACGCAGCGTCCGAGTAGACGAACAGCCAGCTGTCTCGACAACGACGCACGTGCATGAGTGTGCGAGTAGGAGAGCGAGAGATACGGAGCAACCGAGCTGAGAGACGAAAGTGAACGGACAAGCAGGCGCAGCGTGTGTCTAGTACGTGTGTGTGTCTGTCGTGCGCACGCACCCACGCCACTCGAACCTTCCATCCATCCATCCATCCATCCTATCAATCAAAGAGCGAGCGTGCCATGGAGTAGCGTCCTTGCGATCTGCGCTAGCCGAGGATCTTAGCGAGCGCCGCTTTCTGGAGACTCGTCAAGTGCTTTGGGAACGCGATGTCAAACTTGATGACCAAGTCGCCGCGGTCGCTACTGCTGCTACTCGCGCGGCTGCTGCTCACGGGCATGCCCTCTTGCTTGATCACCTTTGTCATCGTAGGCGTCACGACGTCGTTGCACGAGATCGCGAGCTTGCGGCCGTCGAGCGTCGGGACGTGGACGCAGCAGTCCCCGAGCGCGTCGCTGAGCTTGAGCTTTGCGACAAAGTGGAGGTCGTTGCCGTCGCGCGAGTACAATGCGTGTGGGAGCTGCTGGATCTGGAACACGACGTCGCCGGCTTCGTGCGTGCGCGACTCGTTCCCTTCGCGCTCGAACGTGATCTTCGTGCCGTGCTTCCAGCCGGGCTTGACTTTGATCTGGAACGTCTTGGTCTCGTCCAAGAGCTCGTCGTTCTGGAGCCGCGTCCGCGCGACCTCGAGCGTCTTGGTCGTGCCACTGAAGAGCTCTTCGAGCGTGCACGCGACGTCCGTGACGATCGCCGGCGCTTTCTCTGGTCCCTTCTTGCGCAGCGCACTGGCGAACGGCATCGTGTCGCTAAAGCCAAAGTCTGCAAACGGGTTCGCAGACCCAAAGAACTTGTGGAACACCTCCTCGCTCGCGCGCTCGTTGAACGCGTAGCCGTCGCGCATGTCGCCATTGTCATCTGGGACGCCGTTCTTGAGCCCGTCGTAGCCGTACTGATCAAACACTGCGCGGCGCTGCGGGTCGCTGAGGACGTCGTACGCCTCCGAGACCTCTTGGAACTTGTGCTGCGCTTCGTTCAAGTTGCTCTTGTTCTTGTCTGGATGCCACTTCATCGCGAGCTTGCGGTAGCTACGACATGACACGTATTCACAGGTACCTCATGAGCACATCCACGCACACGTACACGAGCGCTTGTTGTCTATCGTGACAATGGACGTACGCTTTCTTGATGTCCTGGTCGCTCGCGCCACGCGGGACTTCGAGGATCTCGTAGTAGTCCATCGTGACGAGCGTGCGTCCACAGCACAGCAGTTGATCGGATTGAGCCAATGAAGACGGTGCCGACGATGTGCGCTGCTGCCTCGCTGCGTGTGACGTCGAGCGCACGTGATGCTTCGCGCGACGCGAAGCGACGCGAAGACTGTCGAGTCGCGTGACGATGTATGACATGTATAACAGTTTATGGATTTGTGTATGCAGTAGTTTATGGACCGTGTGAAGCATCTGACCTACTTCTTTCAACTCACTCGACTGCAGTCAGAGTGTCGTCGTTCGAGACAAGACTGCTCTGCGCTGATGATCCTGACGTCTCTGACTTGGACACAGCAGACGCACCGTGTTGATCGTTGACAAACGCGAGCTCGAATGGTCGAATGACGCGCTTGGGACTCTGGACGTGCACGAGGAACGCGATGCGCTCGCTGACGCCGTTCGTGAAGAAGACTTCGTAGAAGCCTGGGAAGACGGTGAGGTCTCCAGCGTCGTCGACGAGCGCGAGCGTCTCGTCGTTGATTGTGAACGTCCGCTCGACGACCTGCTGCGGCGCAAGGCGGACGCGCGCATAGTCAAAGAGCTGCTGGTTGAGCAGCGTTGCTGGACCCGTGAGGTCGTCAACTTGGAGCGGTCGGAAAAACGCAAACACGACTTCGTCGCCCTTGACGCGGCCGTCGTTCGAGATGACGATGCTGTACGTCGCCGACGCGTTCGTTGTCACGACTTGCGTCGCGTACTCAGCTGTCGACGCCGTGGCGAGCGAGAACGTCGTGTAGCTCAGGCCGTAGCCAAACGGGAAGACCGAGACCTCTTTGTAGTACTTGTACGACCGCCCAGGGTACTCGGTCATGCTCATGCTTGCCATCGACACGGCGTCGACGTAGTTCGACCGGTACATCGTCACTGGGAGCTTCCCGCTCGGGTTGTGGACGCCAAAGAGCACGTCTGCGACTGCCTGTGCGCCGTACACGCCAGGGTAGAACGCCTCGATGAGACCATCCGTGTGCAAGACGATCTCTTCCGCGCCAATCACGCCGCCGTTAAAGAGCACGACGACCGTTGGTTTGCCAACGCGGCGCACGGCTTTGAGGAGCTGGAGCTGCGTCGCTGGGAGCGCGATCGTCTCGCGGTCCGCGGCTTCGCGCTCGATCGTCGTGTCAATGCCGAGGAAAAGCACGACTGCGTCCGCTTGCCGCGCAGCGTTGAGCGCATCCGCAAAGCCCGCTGTCGACGAGTCGTTCACACCGCAGCCGCGCGCATAGAGCACGTGCGCTGCAGTGGCTTGGAGCGCAGCGAGCGGCGTTGTGACGCACCCGAGCTCACTGTAGTCGCCGTGGCAGAGCTGCCCGTAGTAGTTCCCGAGCATCGCCTCACGCGCGTCAGCGTGTGGTCCGAGCACTGCGAGCGTCTTGAGCGTCGAGGCGTTGAGTGGCAACGTCGCATTGTGATTCTGCAAGAGCACGAGCGAGCGGCGCGTGAGGTCCAGACTCAGCGCCTGGGACGCCGGTGTGTTCACGTCGCTCGGCGGCACGTGCCAGTACGGCTGGTCCTCGATCGGATCAAAGAGTCCGAGCTGGAAGCGCAGCGTGAGCGTCCGGCGCACGGCGTCGTCAACACTGTCGACCGAAAGCTTGCGCTCCGCCACGAGCGTCTCGAGACAGTCGTGGTACACGCCGCCGCTGTTGATGTCCGTGCCACTCAAGAGCGCGAGGCGTCCAGCGTCGCAGAGCGTCGTAGTGTAGTGGCGCTTCTCAAAGATGCCGCGGATCGCGCCCGAGTCGCTCGTGATGTAGCCGTCAAAGCCGAGCGTCTCGCGCAGGAGCCGCGTTGTCTGTGCGTTTGCGCACATTGGGACGCCGTTGAGACTGTTGTACGCGCACATGACGCCTTTCGCCTTCGCATCGACGACGGCAGCGCGGAACGCGCGGACGTACGTGTCGGTCCAATCGTACTTGGACACGACTGCGTCAAACTCCATGCGGTCAACGCCAGCGTAGTGCTCGTACGAGTACGCGGCCCAGTGCTTGAGCGTCGCGATCGCTTGCAAGTACCGCGGGTCTTTGCCTTCTTGGAGCCCGCGCGTGTACGCGACGCCGTAGCGCGCGTTCACGACCGGGTCTTCAGACGGCGTCTCCATGTTGCGGCCCCAGCGCGGGTCGCGATTGATGTTGATGTTTGGCGACCAGCAGTCGAGCCCGAGGTGCGGTCCATGCGCGTAGTTCTCGCGCGCGCCTTCGAGCCAGAGCGCGCGGAGCTCCCAGCCAACGACTTGCGCCATTGATGTGACCGCGCTCGCGTCAAAGATCGCGCCGAGGTTCACGGGGTTTGGGAAGCTCGTGGCGCAGTGCGTGCCGCACGTCGACTGCACGCCGTGGACGCAGTTTGCGCCCCAGTTGTACTCGGGCAAGCCGAGCGCCGAGACGTTGCCTTTCGGACTCGCGCGCGCTGTGAGGAGCCAGACTTTGTCGCGTAATGTGAGGCGCGCGAGCAGGTCGTCCACGCGCGCAGCAGTGCTCATTGACGTGTTGCAGAACGGGAACGCATCGAGCGGCGGCGCACACGCGCGTGGGATCGCTGCACGTGCGACAGCAGCGAGCGCCGCAAGGAGCAGCAGCAGCAAGAGCTTCATGCTTGCGGTTTGGCTGTCGAGGATCGCAATGGAGAAGGAAAAAGGACAGTTGAAGCGGCGTTTGCAACAACAACAACTGTCTACTTCATAACAGCACAAATGCACACAAGTGTCGTATTGTATTTGTGTGTCAGAATGGCAGTGGCTTGCGCAGTGGCTGCTCTTTCACGCTCTTGGGCTCTTTCATCCACTCGGTCACGTTCGGCTGCTTGTGCAAGTTCACGTTGTGGAACTCCTGGTCGTAGCGATAGTCAAAGAAGAGCTGCAATCATCCAGTGATCATGAGTCCTCCAGTCAGTCAGTCCATCAAGCACTACGAACAAGAGAGAGAGAGACAAGAGACGTACCTCGGTGTGCGGCTCCAAGTCCCGCAGCGCGTACATGCCGATGCGGTAGTCGCTGTTCACGTTCACGATCTTTGCAAAGCAGTTGGGCTTGACCGAGTCGTGGTTGATAAACTACATACATATAGAAAAGCGGACAGTGAGTGATGGTCCCATGCAACCAACCATCTAGTTCCTCACACGACAGACGCACCCGCGTCTTGTTGCCTTTGCGCGTCGAGTCGACGACGCTGCCCGAGTCCAAGTTGAACAAGTAGCTCCGGTTGAGCTTGTCGTAGACAGCGCCGCGGCGCTCGGCCTCTTCGTGCGTGACCATCTCGCCAATGTACTCGATCAGGAACTCGTCCTTGGCGACAAACTCGTCGACAAAGAGGCCCCAGCCAGCGTCGCCCATGGTCGAGCGCGCGACGCGCATGTGCTTTGTGCGCCCGAGCGTCATGCTCCGGTTGTGGCACTGCACTGACGACGACGGCGACGCTGTTGTTGGAGCTGCCGACGGCGCAGTCGACGGCAAACCCGCTGCGGCGTTTGCACGGCACGCGCGCGCGGCGATCTCGTCGGCGCAGCACACGACGCACTGGTCGAGGTCGCACTCGCGTCCAGCGGCAAAGCACGGACACGTCTTAGTACGACAGCGGCCCTTGGCGCACTTGCAGCCGCGGTAGAAGATCTGGCAGCTGCTATGCACGCAGTTGCAGAGCTTCGAGCAGAAGACGCCGTCGGTGATGCACGAGCAGTTCTGGTCGCACGGACCCGCGTGCGCACACGGCTCGATCCTAGCAAGAGCAAGAGAGTGGCGTCGTTGTGAGCCAAGCATGTCGATACAGTGCGACGCAGAGAGTCTGGGAAGACGATGACGTACTTGGTCGGGACGCCGTCGACGAGACGCGAGAGCGTGTCTGGAAGCGTCACAAGCACAACAGACACAGCGACAGTGTCAAGAAGAGAACAAGAGAGCGACGCACATGCGCACACAGCAGAAGGACGACTGGTAGTCGTGCACATGCAAGAGAGAGAGTGTAGCCACAGAAGAGCCTAGCGAGCGCATCGCTCCGTGCGCACTAGGAGGAAACATCGCGGCGAGTGTGCTGTGCGTCGGTCCTCGTGGCCGCACTGGATGAGCTCGACCAGCACAGCGTATCTAGGACGACGGTGGCGACTGCCAGTACAGACACAGCCAGACAGACGGACGTACGCTGGAGGTGCGCGATCGATGGCGCCATCTTCTTCTTCTTCCCGCCGCGCCGCGGCTTCCACTGGAGCTTGCGCTGCATCCCATACACCCACGCCACAGAACTGTCAGTCTCGCGTCGCTCGCCACCGTTACCTCTCATAGAGACGCACCTCTTCTGCGAGACTCATCTCGTTGATCTCGTAGAAGTCGCAGAACTCGGCGACGTCCAAGCACGTCTTGTCCCCGAGCATCTTGGCGATGTCGCAGAAGTTGCCCGAGCAGATGAAGTACGCGCGCGCACACGCGAGGCGCTTCGACGCGTCCCAGCCAAACGCCGTTGCGATCGCGCGCGCTTTGACAAAGTGCTGCGACGCGCTGCCCATGCGGCCGAGGAAGCACTCGTTCCCGCAGTTCCGACCCGTGTTCACGGCGCTCGTCTTGCGTCGGATCTTCTCAGCCACGGCGTTCTGCTCCGTGATCTCCTACACATGAGCAAGTGCATCGTTGTGAGCTAGCGTCCGACTAGGCGAGTGAGCGAAGGACGTAGGACGTACGAGCTTTGGCGCTTCGATGCAGCCGTGGTAGTCGCAGTCGTACTTGTAGCACCGGCGGCAGAACAGCGCTGCAGTGACAGCCACCGCACGTGTCAGTCAGTCGGTCCGTCCGTCGCCACTCCGTCCAAGAGGCGAGCGCTTGACGACGTACTTCGGTACGAGTCGACTGCTTTCTCGTAGAGCTCAAAGTAGTTCTCGAGCGACTCGGGCGTCTCCGTCGTCGGCTGTGCTGCTGGCGTCGCTGCTGCTGCGTCTGCGTCCGTCGGATCGGCAGGCGCAGCCGCGCGCTCACGCTCGCTCGCAGCTGCTGCGTCGGCGCGCCGCTTCTTCTTTGCGCGACGCTGCGCAGCGCGCGTCTTCTTGTGGATCTCGGTGACGACTTCTGGCTCGACGTGGATCGTGCGCGCGACGCGGTCGAGGTCGCTCGCACTCAGCTCCCACGTTGAGTGGAGCTGCTGGAGCACCGACTCGCACATCTCTTTGGCAAAGTCCACTTCGAGGACGCTCGTGCCCTGGAGCCTAGCGATCAGAGGCGTTAGGTACGAGCGATAGCAAGAGAGAGAGAGAGATGGACGCACTTGATCTGGTAGAACTCGGACACGACGTCGTCGTCGTCGTCGTCGCCAAAGTACGGGAGGTACTTGAGCTGCGGCTGGTCCTCGACGTCGTAGTTCTTGCTCAGCGCAGTCCACATCGTCGAGTTGGGCGTTGGGAGGACGCGCGGGAGGCGCACGCTGCGCTGGAAGAACGTCACTGTCTCGGTTGGGTTGTGCAGGACGGTCTGGACCGTCTTCTTGACCTTTGGCAGCGGCGGCAGCAGCGGCTCGGACGCTGTTGTGTGTGTGTGGCAGTCGAAGCAATGAGTGAGCGATGCGCACGAGCAGCAGCACAGTCGAGTGCATGGATGCAGGAGCACGCACTCTCGACGACGTTCACGTTCAAGAGCGCGTTGTGGTGCTGCTGCGTTGCTGCGACTGGGTACGAGCGCCGCGTTCGCGCTGCGGCTTCTTGATGCCGCACGATCATCATGCGATTCGCTGCTATGAGTTCCTGTGGTTGTGTGCGTGAGCAAGAGATGTGGAGCGACAGAGAGAGCGCAAGTGTGTGTGAGTACGTTATGCGATGACGCACACACCGAGCAGTTGGATGCAATGAGCTTGTCACGACCACACACAGTTAGTCAATCAACATGCTCACAAACGTACGCTCGTGCGGCGCTGGAAGAACTGCACAAAGTCGTTGTACGCTGACGCTGCGTGCGCGCAGAGCTGCTGCTCGATCTCATTCAGCTCACTGTCGGCTGCGCTCGTGTCCACAGCGCCGTCAGGAGCGTCCGCCCCAGCCTTGCGCTTGCGCGAAGGAGCCATCACTCCGCTCGAGCAGATCAATCGAGCAGATCAATCAAGCAGATCGAGCAAGCTGATGGAGCACCTTGCGTTCACTATGGAAGCTAAATAGTAGTAGTGAAGAAAACGAGGAATGGTTGCTAACTATATTGTTCAAAACAGTATATAATCATTAGTTTGTCTTACATCTGTACCCATGACCATCACTTGTTTTTGTCGCTATCGAGAAGCGCTTCCCCCGACCTTCTCTAGACGCATCAAGTCGACAACCTTGTGCGCCGTCGTGCTTGTGCTACATCGCCCAAGAACGCATCGAGAGCGTACACAACAGCAAGCACGATCATACAAGCACACACGCGCGCTTCAAGCTCCACGCGTCAGTGCGACTGCAGCTCACACAACACAACACGCACACACGACAGTTGAGCATGCGTCTGGACCACAACGTGGCTGCTCCTGCCCCCACCATGGACGTGACGTCGTCAACCGACACTACAAGCGCCATGCCTAACGAGAGTGCGGTGCGCGTCATCACAGACCGGTCGCTGCTTCGCTACATCGCGGGCTTTGAGGTCGAGTGGGGCGATGCGGTCGCCGAGTTCCGCACGACGATGGTATTTGGCAAGTACAGCTGGCCCATGCGGCACCACCTCGACGTTGCAGGTCGCTTTGGACGCGATCCTGAACCCGACGCGTTCCCAAAGCCTCGCGGCGCACTGCCGCAGACTGCAGTGCTCGAAGGCGACCTCGCAATGCTCGAGATCCTGCTCTACATGAGCCGCCTCGAGCGCTACCGCGGTCACCCAGCGCTCGACTTTGACGATGCGCTCCGGTGCGCAGTTCTCTCAAACCGCATCGAGGTCCTCGAGTGGTTTGACGTCAACATGCCGGACGCGCCAGAGCGCCAGCGCCTCGCGCAGACCCTCAATACGTACATGCTGAGCGACGCGCTCGCGTATCGCTTCCCGACGTACGTCCGAGCTGGTCAGACCGACCAGAGCTTCCTCAAGATCATCCAGTGGCTCCACGCAAACAACATCGCGTCGGCTGTGAGCTTTGTCGAGTGCGCCGCGACTCACGGTCACTTTAAGGAGCTCCGCTACATGCTCAAACACGAGCCACGTCTTGTGCTCACGCCCACAGTCATGGACAACGCCGCGGCAAACGGTCACATGAACATTGTTAAGTACTTGCACAAGACGCGCGCAGAAGGCTGCACGACCGCTGCGATGGACGCCGCAGCGGCGAATGGCCACTTGGACATTGTCAAGTTTTTGCAGACGAACCGCTTGGAAGGCTGCACGACCGCCGCGATGGACAACGCCGCAGTGAATGGTCACTTGGACATCGTCGCGTACTTGCACGCGCATCGCTTGGAAGGCTGCACGACTGAAGCCATGGACCGCGCCGCTGCGCGTGGTCACGTGGACATTGTGCGGTTCCTGTGCGAGCACCGCACGGAAGGCTGTACGACCAAAGCCATGGACGGCGCCGCAACGAACGGCCACTTTTCGATTGTGAAGTACTTGCACAAGCACTACCGCAGCGTCGGATGCACGACAGACGCCATGGACAACGCAGCGCGCAAGGGCTTCCTGGACATTCTCGAGTTCCTCCATACGTTCCGCCACGAAGGCTGCACGACGGCAGCGATGGACCTTGCGATGTGGGAGTGCCGTCTGAACATTGTTCGGTACCTCCACGACAACCGCACTGAAGGCTGTACGACTGAAGCCATGGACCTCGCTGCGCAGTATGGGAACCTCGAGATGGTCCGATTCTTCCACGAGAACCGCACCGAAGGCTGCACTATGGAAGCGATGAACGGCGCTGCCGAGTCGGGCCACTTGCCTGTGGTCCAGTTCCTCCATGAGAACCGCAGCGAAGGCTGCACGCACGCAGCGATGGACCGCGCAGCAGCGCGCGGCTATACTGCAGTCGTCGAGTTCTTGCATACGCACCGGACTGAAGGCTGCACCACTCACGCAGTCGACAACGCGATCATGAGTGCGCGCTTGGCGACGGCCGAGTTCCTGCTCGCGAACCGCCACGAAGGCTGCTCGGACGGGCTCTTGCTCCGGACGGTCATCCAGTCGGCGCAAGTTCGGTCGGCGCGCGAGAAGGTCCGGTTCGTGTGTGAGCGCTGCGACCGCGGGTGTCTCGTTGAAGCGCGTGCGTTCGCGCAGCAGTCGAACCGCGTCGCTGAAGTCGAGCTCCTGAACGAGTTCATTGCAGACGACATTACCGAGTGCTCGCTCGCACTCCACGCACCGGCCGGTCCGCGTCGGTGCCAGCGCCCGCGCGTGGTCGAGTGACGACAGCCTTGATATCGATATCTGTAGCTAGTAAGAAGGCATCGACACGCTCGCTGCGTTCGAGACGCGCGAGTCTCCAGTGCACGTCGACGATGAATGAAGAGCAGCGAAAGAACGAGCTAGACGCACGTGCACGAGCTTTGCAAGTAGGAACTGTCCGCATGTCAACATTGTCGTCTTGCTGTACATGCATCCAACGAACAATGTTGATCGATCTGGTTGCTCTGCTTGTACTGATCTTGGAGCTCAGTGTGACGTGCGACTTGAACGGAGACGCTGTCGACGACCTGGGACACGCTGCAGGTGCGCACACACTAGCTCTGGGACCTAGGACGGATGCACACTAGCTCTGGGACCTAGGACGGATCGAGGACTCGAACCTTGTCGAAGACCTGATCGAGGATCAAGATAGAATCTCTCACTGCTGCCTCTCGGACTGGCGCGCCGACACACACGCCACGACAAACGCACACTGCAGTCTCGACGCCGCGCGTGCGTGTGCGACGTCGTCACGCGCGCTGCTCGCAAGAACTTGCGAACACGAGACCTGAATGATATCGCCCGATGCGCTCGGTCGCGCGCACAAGCGGCGCGTGGCCGACGTCATTCGCGTCGCGCTCGAGCCGCGCGGCGGCGTGATCGGCTTCATTGACATCCATGAGTCCATGAGTCTCCTTGACGCGCGCGCGTTGATCTGCGAGAACGTTGAGAACGCCCCGAGCGACTTCCAGTTCGTGCTCGACGATGGCGCGCCAGTGAGCGCACGACAAGAGGCGTCGCAGAAGATCGCGAACTTCTACCCGTGCGTCAAGATCCGCGCGTACAGTGGCGGCGCAAGCAAGAGCGCGTCCTCGACACCGCCAGGTCTGTCAGTAACACGCACTGGCTTTGACAGCGACGGTGAGAGCGAGAGGTACCAAGCAGACTCGTCCAGTGGACTGAGCAGCGCGACCGAGAAGATCATCGTGCACTCGTCCGGAGGCGACGAGTTCTCGGCGTGGATCTCAGACGACTACACGTTCCAGCAGCTCCGGCGCGACGCGTCTCGGTACTGGAACCTCCCGCCCGGCCAAGTCGCACTCACCGACGCCGATGGCTGTCTCTGGCCAGAGCAAGCGCGGATCCTGTCGGTCATGACGCTCGACGAGCTCCATCGCAAGCGCATCGTGCTCGAGCACAAGAGCGGCGGTGCATCAAGTGGGTCAAGCGCGCGAGTCAAGCACCTCGCACGCTCGCAATCTGCGTCACTATCCAAGCTGTCGCCGTCGACATCGTTTCGCCACACGCTGCTGCGTGGTGACAGCACTCGAGGCAGCAGCGCACTGAGTCGAACGGAGCCAAAAGCAACAGCAGCGTCCAGCGCATCGAAAGCATCTGCCTCGTCGCGGCGCTCTCCACCGCCGAACGCCATCGAAGAGCTCTGGCTCATCTTCACGCTCTACTGCGTGAACGGCGACAGTCTCGAGCTCGAGTGCATCAAGGCGCACCAGTTCAACAAGCTCTTGCGCGACGCACGGCTTTTTGGCGGGGGCCTCACGCCGGCGATCGCCGACATCATCTACACGTCCGAGACGAAAGGCAAGCCGCAGGCGTCGGGTAAGATGAGCTACGACGAGTTCCTCAACGCGCTCATGAAGATCTCGAGCGCCAAGCACAAAGTGAGCGCCAAGCAGCCGGCGCGAGACGCAGACGGCGAAGAGCAGCTCTTCCAGAAGCTCGTGCTCGAGAGCATCTTGCCACTTGCGTCGCGCTGGCCCACTGCGACGTGGGACGTCCACACGCACAAGCTGCGGCAGCCGGAAATCGTGTCGTTCGTCTCCAAGTTCCTCGAGCCGCTGCTCGAGATCTTCTTGTTCTACGCACGGAGCCACCTCGTGAGCGCCGCAAGCGGCTCGAAGGAGTTCTACATGTCGTACGCCGACTACCAGCGCTTCTTCACGGACTTTGCGTTCGCGAACCTCCAGCTCTCGAGCGTCGACGCCGCGCAAGTCTTTCTCGCCGCGTGCTCGAGCGCGCCGTTCCACACTGCACTCTTCAGCTCAAGCAATGGCGATGCTGTCGATCCTAACACCGCGGCGATCCAGCGCGTGCTCGAGAGCTTCGACGGTGTCGTGACGTACGCCTTCCCAGAGACGCAGATCGGCCGCATGTGCATGGGCGTCTCGGCGTTCCTCGACGCGCTTGGCCGCATCGGACTGGTGGCGTTCGCCAAGATCAAGGCGATCAAGACGCTCCACTGCGTGAAAGCGATCTTTCACCACCTCAGCCGCGGGCTCTCGCGCACGCGCGTGCAAGAGATCTTGCGGAACCACAGCTCGACGTCGATCCACGCGACCAAGTTCTACTCGGGCACTGTAGCGTTCAACAACCGGTTCCTCGACATGTGGCGATACGAAGGCTCGCCCGACTACCTCGCAGGGAACATCTACAGCAGTCTCGACCGCTCGAGCGGTGATCTCCTTGTTCCCGCCAGCACCGACATGGCAGCAACAACGAGCCTGAACGCCATTGCGTCCATGTGCAACAGTGTCGTTGGTGGCGGCGGCGCACTCAGTCCGGCGGCAAGCCCAGCTCGTCGACTCATGATGACGTCGTCGATGTTTGACGACCGAGTCATTTCAAGTGGTGCAGGTCGCGGCCGTGAAGCGCTCGATCGGCTTGTCCGCAGCGCATTCCTTCGGAGCGCTGTCGACAGTGTGAACGCTGGCGCAGCGACAGCAGCAGCAGCCGACTCTGCGCCGCAACCCGCTGCATCACTCGCCGACGATCATGTACCACGATTGCCGTCCCCTCGAGAGCAACAACGCGCGTCCACAGAGCAAGACTCAGATAGCGAGCTGCAGCCCTCTGAGCTTGATCGACCAGCCACGCCTCACTCTGGGCGTCGTAGTCGCGATTGCCACAACGATGCAAATGGCGGCGACGATGATGACGACATGCTGCGCGAGAGCGTGCGGGCTATGGTGGTCTCACAAGCAAGTGAAGAGTGCGGCAGCGAGATGGGCGACTCGCTACCTCCACCGCCGCTCTCGCCGCTCAACGCGCACGCACAGGTTCGGCCAATGAGTCCTGTGACGGCGAGCACAGCATCGTCGTTTTCGAGTGCGATGCAGATTGCGCCACTGTCGCCGACGCTACGTCGCGAAGACGAGCGCGTGCTGTTCGAGAGCATCTTGCTCAAAGGCGGCGTGTTCAAGAAGTACGGGCAGTGGGGCAACCCGCACCGGCGCTACGTCTGGTGCGCAAAGGACTTTGACGCAGTCTACTGGCGCCCGCTCAATCGCAAGAACAGCCTCTCGAAAGAAGGCATCGCTGTCGCAGGCGTCGTCGCAGTTCTCCCTGGAAACTCGAATCGCACGCGCTACGCGTTCATGAAGCACCTCTCGGACGGTACGCTTTGTCTTGCCCTACACGTCCTTTGAGGCGCAGACACTCACGCGCTCTTGCACTTATGTGGTGGTGTTCTGTTCTCATACTGTTGTACTAGAGAAATCGCTCTGCCGATGCTTCTCGGTCGTCGCAGAAGATCGGCGCCTCGACCTCGAAGCCGACTCGGAGTCGACGCGAGACCTCTGGGTGAACGCGTTCCTCTACCTCATGAAAGAGCACCGGCCGCGGCAGCTCGTCGCTTAGAACCAGCGAAGAAGACTCGCTTGCTAGCAAAGATGGTAGACTCTTGTGCATACCTCTCCACAATCCGTTGTTCGATCCGGTACATCATCTGCACGGATCGTCTTCCCCGAGACGGTCTTGGAACAGGACGGACTCGGGTCAAGTCTTGGCTCAAGCAGATTGTGAGTAAGATTGTCATATTTGATACCAAATATGATTTTGATACCAATATTTTGCTCAAATTACAGAACTGTGAATGTAGCAAACACAAGGTGAAGATGATAGCACTGCACGTCTACGCTGCTCATTCGTTGAGCTACATCACTCCTACTCTAAGGACGCATCGCGCGTAGACACGTTGTGCTACTCAGATCAACATCGAATGCGTAAAAAGCACAACTTGTAAGTGAAGTGTCGCTCATTCGATGAGCTACATCGCTTCTTTACATTACTTCTTTTCTATGGATGCATCGCGCGTAGACGCGTTGTGCTACTCAGGTCAACATCAAATGCATAAGAAGCAGAAGTATAAGTGAAGCGCAGCGCTTATAAATTCCGGTCCCAAAGACCCAGGCTATACACATACATTTCGGCGCTGCGCGTGAGTGCGAGGCTGATGGTGGAGTGTATTTCGCATTGCATTACGTGCCCCTGATGACTGATTGAAGCCTGTTAAGTGCTATACGCCGACACTACTGATCTCCAAGGACAGCGACCAATAAGACACACAAAGAAACGAAGTCCCGCCGATCTCAAGGTGATAGAGAATCCTTGAGACTCAGTCCCGAGACGAAGGAGTGCGTCCCATTTTGCGACGAGGGGAAACATCTCGCTTGACTGCAACGCTTCTTGCCTTTTTGGCATTGAAACTGCCATCACAGACGACGCGAGCTTTGTTGGTGCGGCGGTGCTGCGCCTCAGCCTATAGAACTCGATCATCACCTCCATTGAGAGCGTCTTCTCTGCATTCAAATCACGAATGAAAGCGCATTTTGCCCGTGATGTTGCTCGCGTCAACAGTGTGCCGCCTGGTGCGTCCATGGCAGCGTACTGATCCTCAATTCTGTAGCAAACTGCTGATCGGTTCATACAAGGCAGCAACAGAGTCGGCATGCCAAGCGTCTGATACGCACACGCTTTGCTTCTTCCATCGTGTGTTTTTGCGTGAGGATATGGAAGTCGGGAAGCGATATGGTTCACACAAATATATAGGCTTGTTTCGACTCCAACATTCGACTTACAAATATATAGGCTTGTTTCGACTCCAACATTCGACTTGAAACACCAACTTGATATGAAAATGATGTACTGTGCGAACAAGCGACTCGCATTTAATCTCGACGTTCTTCAAATTGAACGTACAAGCCACTGACTAAGCCTGGCTGCACAAGTCCACACGGAAAAAGTGTAGTGTAGCGCTTGATGAACATATGTAAAGTCTTGGCGTCGTTCATTACATATCGGGGTTTGAATGTGTATCAATCCACCACGTGTTCGAGCTTGCACATCCAGTTCTTTGTATGAGAAGTGCCATCAGCTCAACTAGTATAGAAGCGCGAGGGGTATTATGGGATTTGTCTGAAGACAAAGGTATGGTGTAAAATGTACTAGTTGTGGTAGGTACAGCACTCTATTATCTCCTAATAAAGTGATGACTTTTCCATAGCTTGGAAATGTGTGTCTGGCAACTGCACTCTCGACAATAGCAAAGAGATGACTGCTTGGTATGGTACAAAGCTAAATAATTCTGGCTAATGCAAAGACATGATTGATTGGTATTTACAAAGCTAAAGTTTGTCTAGATACAAAACAAAATGGCTTAACAAAACTTGAAGTACAAAATATTATCTCCTAGTATAACAACTGTCGGTCATTATTGTAAGCACAAGAGTGAACGGTATTATGAGGTTCGTCTGGAGATAAATGTATGGTGTGAAAAATATCCTTTCCTTTTATAGTGATGACTTCTCCACAGCTTGATGTTTTTCTGGCTACAAAACAATGACAACAGGACTTAAATTTGAAGTTACAAATATTAGCTCTATGTCAAACAGTTATACAAAATAATAGCTCTTAGTATAATAGCCGTAGGTCATTATTGTAAATACAGGTAATTAAAATAGATGTTATGCTTGAAATAGACATGGCTACATTTACATTACTGAACCCACTGTCCTTAAATGCATGGCGTCGAGCAAGCGCTGGCTGGTGCTCGCATTCTCGGTCTTCCGCACTCGCAGCGCGCGCACATCACATCGCTACTTGCGTGCTGCTGCCGTCGAGACGAGTGCGCGTTGGCAGTATAGAAGCACATGCGCATGAACGACCGGATGCTGTCTATCGGCATGGCGCCGCAGCCACCTCCAGTGCCAGAGATCGAAGGGTACCTCAAGAAGCTCAAGCGCAAGACGAGCAACTTGAGCGGGAGCTGGAACAAGCGCTGGTTCTTCGTCGACCACAAGCGACGCGAGTTTGGCTACGCGAACAGCAAAGCGCCAGGCGCACCCAAGAGTACGTCCTGACGTGACTTGCGTGCCATGCGGCCTATCGTCTGTATGCGCCTGTACATCCGAGCCAATATTCTCTGACCACACACACACACTCTTTCTCTGATGAACGCAGGCTCGATCTACCTCAACGACATCACTGCGATCGTGCAGTTTGACGACACGCACTTCCAAGTCGAGAGCCGCACGCGCAACTTCTTCCTCTGCGGCGAGAGCAAGGCGTGCACAACGTGCTGGGTCAAGAGCCTCGACGAGTATCGCAAAAAGCTGAGCGAGTACGAGAAAGAGAAAGCCAAGTACGACGCCGCGCTCACTGCAGCGCAGTCCCAGCTCTCGGCCGAAGCGCAAGCTGCGTTCTCGCCAAAAGCGGTCGCAGCTGTGGCGCAGCTCCACATCGCGACGCCTGACGACCGACGCTCGACTGCGAGTAGCAAAGCGCCAGGCTTTGACGAACCTAGCCGCGAGTCGTTCTCGTCGTCGTCGTCGCTAGCCTCGAGCTCGTCGTCATCGACGGCATCGACAGCGTCGAGCTCAAAGCGCGCGAGTCGCGGAGCTGAGCGCCAGGCTCGGGCTGAAGAGCGGCGCACACCGTCGCCAGCTGAGCACCGGCGGAGTCGAGACCGCGACTCGTCTGCGTCGCGCAAGCCGGAGCGCCAGAGCCACGACAAGAGCGAGCGACGCCGTGAGTGCGAGCGCGACGACAGTCGAGGTACAGACCGCAGTCGGGAACGGGACCGCGATCGCGACCGTGAGCGTGAGAGAGACCGCGGCCGAGACTGCGGTCGAGAACGCGATCGCGACCGTGAGCGTGAGGGAGACCGCGGCCGAGAACGGGAGCGTGACCGAGAGTCTCGATCAAAGCCAAGCGTCTCTCGGTCCAACTCGCGGCAATTTGAGAACCGATCGATTTCGGAGGCCACAAGCGTGCGCGCGCACCCAGGCAAGGGCTACGTCATGCAGGCGTGGGTCGATGACGATAGCTAGGACGATAGACACAGGATCCTGCAATGCACCGCCACGGCCATTCACTCTCACAGTCACACCACCGCTCACTCGCTAGTTTGACTCGTGAGCTCGGTCTTGCTGCTCATCAGCACCGAGCTCCTCTTCCTCTTTCTCCTTGCCATGAACTTCGTGCTGTCCAGTGTCGGCGTCAGCAACAGCTACAGACGCTACCTGCTCGCTGCGCTGGGCTGTATGGCATCCGAGCGGTCAAACGTCATGCGCGACGTGATCGCGTGCTCAATAGCGTGCGAGTAGAGTTGCAAGCTGCCGACTGGTGCAGGACTGCCAGGCGACTTCGTAGCTGCAGCTTTGACTTTGACTTGAACTTTGTCTTTTGCTGTCGCTCTGTGGGTCTTTGCAAACGCTATTGGCGCAGTCTCTGCTGGCTCGGCCGTATCGGCGACCGCATCAGTGAGCGCACGCGAGACCAAGTGCGCACTTCGCGTGCGCCGCGCACAGCGGATCGCGTCGCGCTCGAGCGCATCGCCGCCAATGAACGCGTCGACGCAAAAGTGGCGCCGCAAGTGCTCGGGCACGAATGCATACGTCTCGCTAGCGTCATTCTCGCGGCTGCTCATACCCACCTGCTTGTTCACGCGTCGACTCGACTCACGCCCGACTGTTCACATCGGAAGAGGCGAGAGCTCTCGCACATTCAGTTCGATGTCAACAAGAAGCACGGAGGTCGAGTCCGAGCTGTCTGGTGCTCTCGCACTCCAGCTCGACATCAGCAGATCCAATGTGAACAAGTCGTGTGAGTAGAATGGAGTGTGTTCATGGACTGATCCAAGTCGAAGCGATGGGTTGTCCTTGTTTCACATACACGACCAGTACTACATGAAGGCTTCCTACGCTCGCACACTGCTGGTCCCAGCTTTCTGACAGCGCCGCGGACCGACTGCAGCGTGCTGCGCGAGGCTGCAGGACGCGACGTCACGTGCAATGTACGCGTCGAGGACGTTCAGCGCGCGGCAGTCGCCTCGGTGCTGCGCGACTTCGCGAGCTTCAAACAAGCACCCGCACGTCGAGTACGCGCAGAGCACTGCGAGGACGTGGTACTTGTCGCCTCCTTGCCGAACGACGTCAGCGAGCGCAGAGTCGGCAATGGTGTCTGGGTAGCGCTGGCACTGGAACTTGACGAGGTCGAGGTACGGCAGGCTGTAGTATTCGTCCAGCAACATCGCGAACTGCACGCGCAAGTAGTCGTGGACGCTCAGCAGGTGCTTGCGCGTCTGCAAGAGATGGTCGTGGCCGCGTCCTACCATGTTGCGACGGGTGGTGTCGCAACAGATCTGATCGAGGTGCTGCAGCGGGTCGAGGACGTCGCCTGCATCGTCGGGCGTCAAGCGGAGTGTCACCTCGACAGACCAGGCTTGAGTGTAGTGCTCACACAGGAACTCGATGATGTCGATGTCATCCTGCGCGACCATGTTCAGTGCCCATGTCGAGCAGCCTTCAGTGCTGTGTTCGTGCAGGAGCCGGAGAATGTCGAGGTGTCCGGACAACGCAGCGATGTCGATCGTGCCTTCCGACACGCTCCAAGGGTAGCGCGCTTGGAGGTACCGGACGACAGGAAAGTTGCCATCAGCAACAGCTTTGTCCATCGCCTTGGTCAGGGAGATTTCGCAGATGCACTCCGCGAGCAACAGAACGACGTCCATGCGACCATCGCGCGCTGCACAGTTCATCGACTCCGTCACGAAGCCTTCGCTCCGATGCTCGAGCAGCAACTGAGCGACATCGATGTGACTGCTTGCTGCAGCTTGGGTGATCGCTTCCATGGTACAGCCTTCACTGCGGTGCTCGTGGAGGAACTGGACGACGTGGAGGTGGCCGTTTGCAGCGGCTTTGTCCATTGCTTCGTCGTACAGCCTCCTGCACGATGTTCGTGCAAGAACTGGACGACGTCGAGGTGACCACTTGTTGCTGCGCTGTTCATCGCCTTCGTCGTGCAGCCTTCCGTCCGATGTTGATACAGGAACTTGACGACGTCGAGGTGACCATGGATTGCTGCGGAACTCATGCAGTCTGTGACCGAGTAACCTGTATCGCACAGGAAGCGCAACGTCTCGAGGTGACCTCGTTCTGCTGCGAGTGTGGTCGTGTTATCAGGGAGAATGTAGCCGTGCTGCAGCAAGTACTGGACAGTGGCGAGGTCGGTGGGAATCCGTCTTCCTCTCCGAATCGACGCGCTCTCCTTTGGACAGTGCTGGCAGAGCCACCGCACGACCTCGACGTCTGGATTCGGGTTCATGAACGCACTATCCAGCATGTCGAGCTCCCACGTCCACGCTGGGTCGCGCGAGAGCGTCGCGAAGAGGCACTCGAGCATGTTCAGGCGGCCAAAGTACGCTGCGCAGCGCATGACGCGCGTGACGCTCAGGAACTGCTTCGTGCGGTAGAACGCTTGTTGCCACAGCTTCATGAGTGTCTGGAGCATCGTCAAGTCGTTCTCTGCGATTGCAACGTGGAGCAAGAAGCCGTCGTTGCATGGATAGGAGGACTTGTTGCGAAGTTTGTACATCGACCCGTATCGCGGCTGGATGCTGCGGTAGAACTCGACGATGCACTGCGAGTAGCCGGTCACAGAGCTCGCGATGACATCGAGGAGCGTCGCGTCGGTCAGGACGCGCATAGCAGCAGACACGTGGCGGTCGTCGTTCATTGCACGTGTGGTGGTGGTGTTGTGGCGTCGAGTGCGTGAGGTTACAGCGTAGAGAGAGATCGAACGAGCGATCTGGTGCTGTCGAGTGTGCCCTTTGCTTGACTGCCGGACAGATGTGCGCAGAGATGAAAAGTGTGAGATGATTGACATCGAGTGCGAGTGCGACACAGGACGAGACCTACTACTGGTAGAGGAGGATGTGAAGACAATAGACTGAGGTGGTAACTCGCTCACTACAGTGCACGCTCACTACAGAGCAGAGCACACATTAAGACAGCGTACCAAGTCGTGCTCTCTCACTCGACATCAATCCATCAATCACGTGACGAGTGTCAATCCATCACTTTTCGAGTGTCAGTCAATCCTTTGTCAAGTATCAACATTGAAAGCTTCGCGATGATGTTCGCCTGAACAAACAATGCAAGCAAATTGGATCGTTTCAGCAAAATACAAAGTGTGTCAATCCATCACTTCTCAAGGAGTGTGAGAACCAAGTAGTCTCGGTACAGTATCGATTTGATACGTTTGTGCAAAGCAATACCATGAGTGTCATTCAACAACTTTTCGAGTGTAAAGTAATCATTGTTCGAGTGTCAAAGCGAAATGTATTCGGTATCCTCTCAAACCGTTTCATAAAATAACATGAGTGTCCATCAATCATTGCACAAGTGGCAAATCAATCACGAAACTTTCCTTGTCGTTCACAAAAGTGTCACGAATAGTGTCACCATCGATCCGATCCATCAATCAAGACGTCTGGTCTCCTGCTTCCACTTGCTGTTCATGCGCTCAGGCTCCCTCAAGCACAAAGCGTGCGACTCGACTCGAGTCGACGGACAGCGTGATGAAGTATCGACTGACATCAAGAGCTGTTCCAAAACCTACGACTTGGTTCCTGTCGTCGTCTCTCTGTCTGTCTATCGTTCTCTAATCATCTCACTCTTCTCTCTCTCAACCAACAGCTTCTCTCGACTGCATCATGCACAGTCGTCATCGCTCTATCGCAGCGTGCTCGTCGTGCTCATGTTCGTGTTCGTGCTCTTCGTCGTGCCGCTGCTCGATCTGCGACAGCTTGCGCGCGAGCTCGTTGAACGACATCTGCGACTCGAACCCGTCGCGCTCGTGCTCGTGGTCGGCTTCTTCGTGGACGTGCGACGGCGCCATGGACGGTCCGCGCAGCGACGGCTCGTTCCGGAGCTGACTGTGGTGCGTCGAGATCAAGTCGGCGTTTGCGATCGCGGTGGAGATCGACGACGTGCGACTCGACTGTCGCGACCCGGCACCAGCAGGCTTGACGAGTCCGCGCAGTCGGAGACTCTCGATCGAGCCCTCGCGCCGCGCGTTGCGCCAGCTCCCTGGCCGTGACAGCGCCGGGCGCTTCCACACCTTCTTCTCGTCTGTGCTCTCGGGCGTCGCGACGCCGTCGATGATCTGTGCTTCCGGTGACACTGCGCGACTCGCGATCGCTGGTGTGCTTGTGCGAGAGAACGCTGCGAAGAGGTTGCGCTGCGATACGCGCTCAGGCTCGAACGCCACGTACTCGGGCACGGACGCAGACGCAGAGCCTACGCTCGGGTTCCGTGACCCCTCGGACGCGTTGCGGTGGTACCCAAACTCCATCTGGAACCGCACGTCGCTATTGTGGCGCTCGCGCGCTTCGCGATCGACGCGGTGCTCGAGGCGCTGGATGCGCTCGTCGATCTTCCGCAACAGCTCAAGTGTCTTGCTCTCAACTGCTTCACTAGCGCACTCGGCCGTTGCAGAGAGTGGTCGCGGTGGTGAGATGCTCGAGCGAATCCCGACTTCTTGCGACTGCTTCATCGCGGCTTGGAGCATCCCAGGGTCGTACTTGTCCATGATGAACTTCTCAATGATGTTGCGGTCCTCGAGGTACCGCAGCGAGATGCTCTCAAACACCTCACGCGTGAGCGTACAGAGCTCTGAGAAGACTTGTGCGCGGACGTTCGCTGTCCGTTTACAGTTCATGAGCAGCGCGATCTCGCCAAAGTAGTCGCCTTGACCGAGGACCTTGAGCACGATCTCGTTCGTGGACGACTCGTGGTCGTTTGCAATGCTCGAGAGCGATCGCCCAGACTGCAGTGCGATGTCCTTTGTGACTTCGCAGACGCCGTTCTGGACAAAGTACATGTCGTTCCCAACTTCGCCGCGCACGACAATGTAGTCGCCGGGCATGAAAACCTGGAGCTCAAGCTCCATCACGAGTTCCTGCACGACTTTGGCGCTGCAGCTCTGGAAGATCGGCGCGCGGTTGATCATGTCCATGCGCAAGAACAGCTCGACTTCGTACGCGAGGTTGCGCGAGAGTTCAGGAATGAATGCTGTCACGGCGCCGTCGAGCGTGCCGTGGCGCTCCCACATCGCCTGGTAGTAGTCGTTGATGCGGTTCTGGAGCTCGATCGGGAGCTTCATGCGGCTCATGCTCGCAAAGAGCCACTCCATCTTTTTCTGGTGGCTGCTCTGGTTCTCGTAGTAGTTCGCAATGAGGATCGCGACGTTGCCAAACACAACGGCCATGAGCACAGCGCCGAGGACCATCACGATGATGCAGAAGATGTACTCGGTGTCGTCGTAGATCGTGATGTTCTGCCCCATGACGACGAGGATCGACGTGTAGAACGACGCAAAGTACAGGTGGAGCGGGTCTTTGCTCGCGTCTTGGCTCTTGAGCTCGTCACTCGCAACAGCGCCGTACCAGATGCACGCGACGTAGTGGTTGATCACGAGGAACACGAGCACGAGGCGCACTAAGCGGAGCAAGTTGGCGTGGCGCGAGTACTGGAGCCACCGACGCAGCTCTGGCCGGATCTTGAAGATCTTGACGACGCGCAAGAGGCGCACGAGCCGAAGCAGTCGCGGTGCGCGCAGCGCTTTGAGGAGTCCGAGGATGTTGAGGTTCCCAGTGCCAGCGCCTTCGACGTTGTTGATGAGCAAGAGCACGTAGTCGAACGGGATGCACGCAATGACGTCAAAGAAGAGCCTTCATGAACATGCGTGTATCGAGTAGAGAAAAGTATCAGTATCAGTGTCAGTCCCGTTGCAAGCGTGTGCGTGTGTCAGCTCGATTGCAACACAGTAGCGAGAGAGAGAGAGACCGAGTCGTACGTACCATCCACGCGCATAGGCGATCGCAATGAGCTTGCGATTCGTGATGTACGTGCTCTCTTCGTCCGACGACGCGATCGGCGTGTTGAACTGGATCGCAATGTCCATCGCAAAGACGCAGCTGATGAAGATGTCGATGAAGTTGTTGTCGCTCGTGCCGAATGCGAGGCCGTACGGCAAGATGAGGCTCTGGTAGATGATGAGCAAGAGTGTTCCCTATTGATCGCACGATACACCCAGACACAGTCCGTCAGTCTCACAACACAGCGTTGCCAAGCGGTCAGACAGACACACAGACGCAAGCGCACCAGTTGCCAGAACTTGAACAAGTTGCTGTGCGGATTCACCATGAACCAGCCCATTGCCTTGAGTCGCACGGCTTCGGGATCAGCAAAGTCCACGCGCCGGATCTTGTACCGCGACAGCACGTTCTTGTGGCGGTCCATGTTTGCCTGCACTTCGTTCACGCGCTCGGTCTGGGCGTCCACGCCAGACTTGCGTTGCCGGAGCACGCGACGTATTCGGAGCGCAGCCATGAGCGTGTTGGGCTGATGTGCACGCGCTTCTTCGAGCGACGCGGTTGTCGACGCTCGCTTCTCGGCCAAGATGCCCTGCACATGCGCATAGTAAACATCCGTCTGTGAGCGAGAGCTAGACCGAGCGCATAGACATACCTACACCACAACAACGTACTGCTTGCATGATCGCCTCAGTCATTGCCGGCGTCAGGACATCTTGCGAGATACTCAAGCGCTCTGGTGCATATGGGACGACCGAGACCGAGCGCGACTGGAACGTCGTGAGCTTTGAGATGAACGACGTGCGGCTGCTCTGCGGTCGCGGCAGACCTGCCGGTGGAGGACCGCCAGATGACGACGAAGGCTGAGGGCCAGGTGGCGGAACTCGAGTTGGCTGAGCGCTTGGAGGAGCTGCTCGCGTCGGCTGCGATGTCTGGTGTGTCTGGTGCGTTTGATGTGGCCCGCCACCGCCACCTCCTGCTGCTACTTGCTGCCGCAGGTGGCGGCGTCGTCGCGGCCGCCATTCCCGACAGTGGCATGCTCCCAGCAGCAGCAGTGCGTCGTCGCGACGAGCGACACTCACACACGCAGACGTGCTTGCGGTCTCGCGCGTCCTTCAGCTCGTCGTTCGAATGCGGCAGCATGTAGCCATGTGCACAAGACATGGCTACAAAACGAAATACCCATAGCTATTGTTAGCCATTTTCGTCGGTTGCATGCATCGTGCTGATTGTTTTGTTTGCCCCTCGTGATTGATCGATCACGAGCGCAAGTCGGTGCCACGTACCGCAGCATGCGCTTGTCTTACCTGGGGCGCTCCGACTCGGTGCACAGCGCTAGGTCCGACTCGAGTGACGTTGCTCACCAAGAGGCAAAGAGTGAGAGAGCTGTCGACAGCTCAGCCAACACTCTGAGTGTGTTGTCAAGTGAGCGCGCGCGCGAGTATCAGCGCTCAGGACCCACACGTGTTAGTGACGTTAGGATTCGAGGTCGTGAGGTCTCGTGCGCTCGCACTCGTGTGCGTGTGTGTATGTAGCATTCCCACGCCGGCAGAGCTCTTGTGGGTGCGCTTGCGTTTCGAGCACCGCGTTCGTTCGTACACGCGCCTCCAACGAGATAAGACTGACTGACTGCCATTCGGATACTCACTGTTTGCTGTTCGACACGACATGAAGCAGTCGCCCATCTGGGACTCCTTTCTGTGTAGTGGTCGATAGTGCTGCTCGTTCGCGCATCTTGCTGCAATCGTGGTGTGCACACATCTGCACATGACGCTCCGTCAAGTATGCGTCGTCGTTGCTTGATGCTAGTGCTGCTGCACGACACCAGCAACAAAGGGAGCCTTCGTGATTGCAAAAGGCAAGTTCAACTCGCACCATCACTATGTGCGCAAAAACTATAAGACCTTGTCCTGCCTGTCTGTGATTCAAAACAAAAGCCACTAAATTGGCTCGAAATTGCTACTTGAACAGCGGCTATTGTTTTGAGTTGCGCTGTCGATACTGAAATCAAGTCCACTTGTGAAAAGGGGGAGCGAGCCCATCAAGGCGGTGCTCAAACTCGAACTCGGTGTGTGTGCGCACGTGCGCGCGTGTGTGTCTACGTCTGTGCGTCTGTGCACGTGCGCGTGTGCAGGTGTCTGCGATCTGTTCGTGTCGCGAGCGCGCCCTCACTCATTTGCACGACTGCTGTCGTCGCTTGACCAGCAGCAGCAATGATGAAGAAAGAGAAACTCGAGCAGATGAAAGAGCTCGGTCGCGGCGGACTCTCCAAGGGACTCACGATGCTCCGCAACGCCGCCGAGAAAGCTGCTGCTGCCGCTGAAGCTTCGAACGAGAAGAGCGCGCAGCACGCAGCGCTCGAGGACGGTACCGCTATAGACGTATCTGCTGCTGCAGGTGGCGCTGCTACAAGTGGCAACGGAAGCAGTCGCCTCACGTACGACGAGCTCGTGACGCTCAGTATGAAGCTCACGCGGCAGAACAAGATGATGAAAGCGCAGTTCCAGAAGATCCAAGTGCGCATCAACGCGCTGAGTGTGAAGGAAGCGAACGAGCGCGTGCTCACGGACTTTGTCAAGCACGTCGTTGGCGTCGACCTCGACGCGTGTCACGTCGACGAGAGCAAGAGCAGTACCAGTAGTGAGACTGCAAATGACGCGACTACGAGCACCACTGAGCAGCCAAGCGCTACTGCGAAAGCGACGATCGACGCTGCGGAGCTCAAGCAGCGGTACGAGATCCAGCACGAGCTGAACGAGCGCGAGCACCGGCGCATCGAAGAGCGACTGCGCGCTGAGCTCGCTGCGCTGCAGACTCGCACGGCGTCGACCGGCAGTAGCAGCAGTAGCACCGGCGCAGCAGCAGCAGTGCCAGGCGACGCAGAGAGCGTGTCGCTCCTGTCGTTCTCGCCTGTCGGTGCGCCGCCTGCGCCAGAGCTCCGCACCTACGACGAGATCGACCTGCTCAACGAGCCATTCGCCGCTGCACCGGCGCCTGCACCAGTGTTCCCAGCGTTCGATGCGTTTGCGAATGGCACGAGCAAGAGCAGCGCCGACACGGTCGCGCGTCTCGAGAAGCAGCTCGCAGACGCGCACGCAGCGCTCGAGCAGCTGCGGACGGAAGCGGAGCAAAGCGCTCGCGAGCACGACGAACAGACCACTGCGAGCACGAACACCTTGGCGCAGCAAGGAGAGCGCGTCTCGGAGCTCGAGGCGGCGCTTGCAGACCTCCAGCGCACGCTTGCGGACCGCGAGAGCGCTGAGCAGACGTGGCAAGCGCGCTGGGACGAGCAAACCGAGACGCTCGCAGGGCTTCGTGCTGAGCTCGCGCTCAAGAGCGACGCGGCGACGAACTTGGCGGCCGAGAACGCGACGATCACCGCGCAGCTCCAAGAGCTACAGACTGCGCTCGCAGCTGCTGCAGCGGGTCCAGCGACAAGCGCTGATCGCGACGCAGTGGCGCGACTGACAGCAGACGTCGCGCGACTGAACGAGACGATCGCGTTGCTCACGGAAGCGAGCGCAGCGACACAGGCGTCGCTCAATCAGACGCAGCGCGACCACGACGCGCTCAAGACTGAGCTCGACGCGAAACGCAGCGAGATCGAGACGCTGCAACGCGAGATCGCGTCGCTCGAAGCTGCTGCAGTGAGCGCAACGAGCGCGAGTGATGCGACGAACGCAGACGGAGAGGAGCTCGCGCGTCTCCAGGACGCGGTTGCGTCGCTTACAAAGACGCTCGCAGACAGAGACGCGCAGGTCGCAGCGCTCGAGAGCGCGTTAGCAGCCACTCGCACTGAGTGTGACGCACTGCGTGATGCAGCAGCAGCAGTAAGGACAGACGCGACCAACGACAGTGAGCAGCGCGCAGACGACGAGCGCAACGCAGAGCTCGCGCAGCTCCGAGACGCCGCGGCGACGCTGTCGCAAGAGAACGCGGCGCTCCAAGCAAAACTGAGCGCTGCGAGCAAAGAAGCGAGCGCAACTACGTCCGCTGCTGCTGGTGCAGATGACGTCGCAGCGCTGCTGGACGAGCTCGAGCGCGTCAAGATGGCGCGCGCAGAGGTCGATCACGCGCTCCGCGCGGCACAAGGTACGTCTTTCGTGTCTCTCTCTCTGTCGCTATGGACGCGATGAGCTCACACTGTTGGACGACTCGCTACCTCTAGACAAGCTCCGCGCTCTCGAAGCGCAGCTCAAGGCCGCGCAGGACGAGACGGAAGCGAGCAAGGCGCTCGTCGATGCGCTCAAAGCCGACACGAGTCGTCTCGTCGACGAGCTCGCTGCGTCTGAGCGCTCGCGAACGCAAGTGCAGAGCGAGCTCGACGCACTCGCAAGTGCCAAGTCTGCTGTCGACGAAGAGCTGAGCGTCCTTCGGCACGACACGACTGCGAATCTCGAGCAGACGCTGAGCGAAGTCAAGGCGTTGAAGGCGCAAGTCGCGACTGCCGAGCGCGAGCAGGCGCTTGCAGAGACCCGCATGGCTGAAGAGCGCGCGTACCTCACGACGAAGCTCGAGAGTTTGATCAAAGAGCACGCAGCGCTCGACGCGACAGTCGCAGACAAGGACAAGCAAGTGGCCAAAATGGCGGCGTCGCAGGCGTCGATGACGTCCGAGATGATGGAGCTCCAGACGCAGTTGGCGGCGATGCGCGAGGACCTGCACATGGCGGCGGAGGGGCTCGAAGCCCACGCGACGCGCGCCGAGCAGAGCGACCTCAAGCGACAGGAGGTCGAAGGCAAGATGGCGAACCTGACGCTCCAGCTCGACGCACTGCGCGATCAGCACGTGACGGACTTTGAGATGCTGCGGCAAGAGAAAGAGCGCGAGCTCGAGCGCGTCAAGCTCGAGCGCCACGGCCTCGCACAGCAGCTCCGCGCGCTCGAGACGACGCGCTCGGAGCTCGAGACGTCTGTCGCAGCGCTCGAGAGCGCGCTTCAGGACGAACAAGTGCGCGTCGCGGAGCTCGAGGCGATCGCGTCGCAGCAGACGACGGAGATTGGGAACCTGAGCGTCGACTTGGCCGAGACGAAGAAGGCGCTGTCTGATCGCATGGGCCTCGCGACGCGCTTGCAGACGGAGAACATGGGCATCGCGGCCAAGCAAGCGGAGCAAGCAGCGCTGATTGAGAACGCGCTCAAAGACGCCGCGGCGAGTCGCGCGAAGACTGACGCCATGGCTGCAGAGCTCCGCGACGCGCACGACGCGATGGCGCGCGCGACGCAGCTCAAAGACGAGACGATCGCTACAATGCGGGCGATGGAGCGCGACGTTGCAGCGCAGACGCTTGCACTCGAAGACGCCAAGGCGCGCATGGCTGCGCAGTGTCGCGCAGACGTCGACGCCGAGCGCGCTGCGTGCAAGCGCGAGATCGAGCGCATCGAAGCCGAGAGCAAGCACAAGTCGAAGCTCGCGCTCCAAGCCGTGCTGGAGAAAGAGGCCGAGATCGCGCGACTCTCGACGCGTCTCGCGGAGCTTGAAGAGGACGTGCGGTCTGGCGACGCGGACCACCGCAAGATCTTTGAGGTCGCACAGCTCCAAGCGAAGCGCGAAGCCGAGTCGCGCGCACAGGCGCTGCAGCTCCAGGACATGGCGGCGCAGCTCAGCGACGCGCAGCAGCAGATCCAGCGCCTCTATGACGAGAAGCTCGCGCACGAGAGCGAGCTCACGGCGCTGATGCAGACGCAGCGGCGCGAAGGCGTCAACATGGAGTACCTCAAGAACGTCGTCGTGCAGTACATGTCGTTCCGTCCCGGGTCGTCGCAGCAAGCGCGGCTCGTGCCCGTGCTCTCGACGCTCTTGCAGTTCTCGGCGCACGACGTGAAGGAGATCAAGAACGCGTCGAGCACGCGCCGCAGTAGCTGGACGTCCTGGGGCACCGAGACGAAGGACTACAAGCCGATCCTCGACGCCAAGACGCCGCGCCACTCGATGATTCCGCCGTCGCCAGGCATCGCAGGAGGTACGCGCGCCTCGAGCTTTACGCTTCCGCACGCAATGGCGTCTGCGTCGTCCGACCCGTCGGCGTTTGCGTCGCACGCGACGAGCGAGAGCCACGACTTCTAGGACTTGAGAGTGTAAGACTGAGAGAGAGTGTGATGGAGAGTAGGCGCCTCACGCGAGGCGATAGGAGGCGAGAGCAAAACACGCGCAGTCGGCGTTTACATGGGATGGAGACAGAGAGAGAGAGCGGTACAGAGTGGGCCGCCAGTGGACGATGAGCGCATCAGCGCTGGCTCATCTTGCGGTTCAGGATCAGCTCAGACGTTCGTCTAGCGACAGCGAGAGACGCACACACAAGCGTCGTGAGTCCAGATGCACGCGACGAGCGATTGCAAAGACTCGCAAGAAGACGCAACCGTTTGGCCGCGTCAGTGCGCGACATGCGCCGCGCTTTGTCGCTCCCGCTCGACGACGTGCTCGCGCTCAAGTTGGTCGCGATCGCGAGTGGCGTCGTGGAGAGGAAGCTCTGGTGGCGCGAGAGCGACGCGATGCGATTCACGCTGCCCCAGTACCCCCGTCGCCGCGTTCTTCTTGAGCTCGAGCTTGCCGTTGCTCGAGCACAGCAGGCGCATCCACTCGAGGCAGTGGTCTGCGCCGTCCATCGTCGTCATAGAGAGAGGAGTCATAGAGGCGAGTGCGTCTCTCAGTCAGTCAACACTGTCAACCAGACACACACACACACAAGACAGCAGACGCACCAGCTGAGTCGCAGCGGATGATCATGCGCTCTGGGAGCACGCTCGCGCCCGCGGCGTCTGCGCTACCGGCAAAGCCCGGGCGGAGCGTGACGACGCACGCAGTCTTGACGTTTCCAGTCTCGGCCTCTTCGACTTCGTTGCACGACCGCACTTCGACAATGTCCTTCGTCGCAAACGACCCGAGGATGTCGGGCTCTTCGTCGTACAAGTGGAGCGCGAGCGAGTTGACGAGCACGCGCGAGCTCGTGAGCACAAAGTACTTGGGAATCCACTTCTTCCCGTCCCAGTCCTGCAAGTTGGTCGAGTAGATGACGGCCGCCTCGATCTGGAGCCGCAAGAGCTCTTCGTTGTCCTTGTGGATCGAGAACGTGCTCCCGCGGCTGATAAAGACGCCCGAGCCGAGGATGTCGTCCTTATCTTTGCCCGACTCGAGCTGTCCGTACGCGCGCTTGACGTCGAGGAGCGAGTTGCGCCACATCACGGCCTCTTCGTCCGTGCGCGGGATGATGATGACACTAATGTCCGAGCCGAGGATGAGCTCAACGGCGTTCTCCGGTGAGTTGATGTACGCAAACTTGACGTCCACGAGCGCGCGGCAGTCGATTACGCCGTAGCGAATCGAGTTGGCTTCGTCCGGGAGGATCTCGTGCTTGTAGATCGAGAGCTCGTAGCCCCACTGGACAAAGTACCGCAGCCGAATGCGCTCTTCGCTCGACGTGCGGTAGTACAGCCAGCCGCTCGAGCTAAAGCCGTCCGACTCGGTCGGCGGCCGCTGAACCACCACGGGTGCAATGCCCGAGCCAGACGCAGCAGCTGCGTCAGCGAGCGCCTCGGCATCAGCGCCAGTGGCTTCAAACGTGCTCGTCTTGAGGAGCTCCTTGGGCAAGACCTGGATGTCGCCGAGCGGCGGGAGCGACGAGTTGGACTTGAGTGACATCGAGTTCGTGCAGCAGTCATAGATCGCACTCGCCCACGCCTTGAGGTCCTGCTCCGTGTCAAACGCGAGCAAGAACGCGTAGAAGTCGCCGATCTGGTCCGTCCGCGCGCTCTCTCTTCTGCTGCCGTTGGGATCGCAAAGCTGATCTCGAGCTGGTAAAAGTCCGCGTCGTCCTTGCTCCGACCGCACACGCGCGACATCTTGAGGTTGAAGATGCACGGCAGCGCGATCATGCCGAGGAGCCGGCCGTTCGGCTCCGTGTAGAAGATGAGCTGGTGGTTCCGGAGCGAGAAGTAGCGGCGGCGAAAGACCTGGTAGAGCCGATCGAGTTTCCACAGCCACGCCTCCTTCGGCTGCGTGCTCGCCCACGAGTCCATGCGCGAGACCTTCTTCAAGATGAGCTCGCCGCACGAGCACATCACGAGCATCCAGCGCTTCGCGAGCTTGGCGTTCTCAGCGATGAGCTGCACGTCGTTCTCGCCGCGGAACGTCACGACAAAGCTCCCGGCGTCAAAGCCGTCCGAGTGCACGTCCTGGAGCTTCTTGAGCGAGATCGCGTCGATCGCGTCGCCCCACTCGTGCACGTAGTCCTCCTTGCGCTCGTAGTAGTGGAACACGCCGTTCGAGATCGCAGCAAAGACCTTCTTGCCGGCGATCTGGAGCGTCCCCGAGATCTCTGTGACCGTCTCGGACCCGAGCGAGAACGGCGACTGCGCCACAGGCTGCGGACGCGACTTTTGCCGCGGCCGGCTGCTCTTTGCCGCGTCAGCGTCGTCTGCGGCACCTTCTGCAGTCATGTCCAACGCTTTGGCGCTGTCGAGCATCTCTTCCTCCGACTCGGGGATCGACCGCATGATCCCCGCAGTCTTCATCGCAAAGCGCTTCTTGTTGCGACTACTCGGCGACAATGCGTCGTCGTCCGAGGCGCCAAAGCTCCCGCGGTAGTGGTAGTCCGAGAGCCAAATGAGCGACGAGAGCCACGTCTCTTTCTGCGCGTACGTCTCGGCGACGAGCTACAGACACGCACAAGACACAAGGTCGTGAGCGACAAGACCGTCCATCAGAAGCAGGACGGTCAGTAGATAAGAGCCACAAGCAGACGCACGCACCATCCAGACGACGTCGTCGTCAGTCGTGAGCTGGATCGTAAAGTCGAGGTTCTCCTGGAAGCCCGACTCAGCTTCTCGTACGTCCTTGATGCTCCGGAGGTCCAGCACGCTCGAGTACGAGTGCAAGTTCTCGTCGTCGAGCACCTCGTACTTGAACAGCAGCAGCTCATTGTCGTGGAGCACGACGAACCGCGCGTGGTACGCGTCCATACCGACCGACCGTGGCTTCTTGACAAAGAACCAGCCGCGCGTCGCTGTCTGCTGCGAGACGTCTTTGAGGCTCCGGTAGAGCACTGGCGCGTCCGTCACGCACGGGTCGACATACTTGGACTGGTTCGCCATGAGGCGCGAGACCGCTGGGCGGAACGAGTTTGAGTCCCGCGGTCCGTACGACGACTGGCTGCTGCTCCGCGACGCGCGACGCGAGATGAGCGAGAGGTCGTACTCTTGGCCAGTCAAGCGCTTGGACTCGCGCGCGATGCACACGCCCCACTTCATCATCTGCTCCTGCGACTCGAAGCAGAGCACGAACGGCCGGCGGTACTTTTGCACTGCGCCGTTCACGAGCAGTCCGAGCTCGAGGCGCCACGGCATCGCTTCGTCCACAGTCTGCGCCGTTGTCGAGGCCACTGGCGCTGGTGGCGGCAAGTCGCTCCACGTGACGCTGTTGCCAGTCCCAGCTGCCAGTGGCGCGCCACTCGGTCCGAGCGACGACGACAGCGACACGCCGGACGCGCCGAACCGGTCGCTGCTCTTCTCGCCCACGTGGCTCGGCACGATGCTCACGATGCTGTCGCACCGGACCGTCCCGATCGGCCGCGTGCGACTCGCTGCGTGCTGCGCGTTGAGAAAGTAGAGGAGCTTGCCGTCGTCGAGGAGCACGAAGCGATGGCAGGCAAACGTCGGGACGAGGTCGCCGAGCTTCCCGACGTCGCCGTCGAGCAGGACTTTTGGCTCGAGCACGGGGTCGAACTCGACGACTGCGACCGGGTGCACTGGGATCGAGAGCCGCGTGGCGTCGGCGCAGAAGAGCGGCGAGTTCTTGAGCAAGTCGACCCACTGGACCATGTCCTCGCGGTTCCGCGTGTAGAACGTGAAGATGCTCTGCGTCCCTTCGAGCGTCACGCCCCACTGCTTTGGGTGGCACTGTGTGAACGCCGACACGACCTCGCGGGCGTCGTTTGTCGGCCGAATGTCCATGACTTCGTCCATGCGGATGCTTAAGCACGGCTCGTCGACGCGACCGCCTTGCATGCTCGGCTTGAACAGGTTCAAGCGGTCGCCGTGGAGCTGGAGCATGCGAATGCGGAAGCGGTGCGCCGCTGGTTCTTTCGCAACGATCCAGCCCTCTGCGATGCGCGTCGACGCCGGCGGCGCTGGCGTGTCCATGCGCGAGAACCGGAGCGTGAGCGGCCGGTCGGCGTCCTGGATGAGCGCAATGGCCTGCGTGAACTCAATGTTCGTGAAGTAGTGGTTGTTGATCGAGATGACGAGGTCGCCGACGCGGATCGCGCCAGACGCCTCGGCGAGCCCCATCGCCGCGCTGCTGCCGTCGCGCGACGAGTCCTGGAAGCCGCAGACCATGACTTCGTCGTCGACTGTGCCGCGCAGGATGAGGTTCAACGGCCCTGGCTGGTCGAACGTCACTGTGATGATCTTCTCTTTGAGCTCTTCGTCGCGGCTCTTGTGGTCGTGGTCGTCGCTGCTGCCGCCGCCGAGTGTCGACGTCATGCGAATGCCGTTTGCGTCTGTGAACCGCGAGCCCTGGACCATCGCAGTCTTGCGCGCCATGGCGCTCGGTCGCGGGATCACAGAGCTCCCGCGGATGATCGTCGACTCGGGGCGCTGCATGAGCTTGGGCTTGTACTCGCCGCGGAGCTACAGACACGAGCAGCTCATTAGTGCTTTGAGAGCCACGGACGAGGTCCTGATGAGCGCATGTAGGACGTACCACGAGCGTGAGGACCGTCGCCCAGCGCACCATGTCTTCGCGGTCGTTCCCTGCGATCGTGTAGATGCGATCTGCACAGACCTAGCGCCATGGGCATTCACAGCGCAAGCCATAGCAGCGTTGTTAGTGTGGCTGGACACGCAGGCGCCGCCTTGGAGCCTCAGTGAGCGTGTGGGACGTACGAGATCCAATGCGTTCTCTGGCGCATCTGCGACGCTCGATGGGAGCACGGCGTTCACGGACGTCAAGTGGATCGCACCGAGCTCCTGCTCCTCCGAGTTGTTCTTGAAGTAGCGCAAGATCATGCCGTCGAGCACGAACCAGCGCATGCGGTACGTGTTGCCCGGCAAGTGGATGCGCAGGACGCGGGAGCTATTGAGCTTCTTGCCGCCCGCGCCGACGTGCTGCGCCTTGCGCTTAAAGTCCGGCTTGAGGAGATACCCCTTGGGGTTCTCGAGCCAGTCGGTGTGGATCGCACCGGTGATCTGCATCTGGTGCACCTCGCGCGAGAGCTTCTCGTACGCGTTCTCGGTCGCAGGCGGTGCGCTCGACGGCGTTGCGACCACCATTGCCATCGACGCCGCCATTGCGTTATTCTCGTTGTTGCTGGCGTTGCCATGGCCGCCGCCGATCGCACTTGCGCTCAAGTCGGTCGCCATTGCCGAGAGACACACAAAGCAAGCGCAAGGTGCTTGTACGTCTTACTTGGTCGTTCTTTTCAACTCACTTGCGTCGTGGGTTTGTTCAGTGGTGGTACTATATACGCAAAATTTATAGATCCAATACAAACAACAACAACAACAACAACAATGGACCTCAAGCAACTTGCTCGTCTCTGCGTGACGACGCAGTCTCTAGACGCAAGACGCACGTGTGTGTATGTAAGCATTGCATCTATGTATCACCACCACCACCACCATCGTCATCGTCGTTCGGTTGCATCTACCTACGCTCTTGCTCTTGCTCTCTCTCAACACAACACCGCACTCTCGATCTCTTAAAAGTCGCGGTAGAGCATGAGCATCGCGTCGAGCTGAATGATCGCGCGGTCGAGACGATCGAGCGCGCGGCTGAGCTTGTCAAACTTGGCAATGTCGTTCGCTTCCACGAGCTGGTCCGAGCGCGCAATGAGCTCTTTGTTCTGCTCGGCCTCGAGCTTTCTCCGCGCGCGGAGCTTGCAGAGCGACGCTTCGATGCGCTCGCGCACGCTCTTCTCCATGCGCGGGACGTCGACAGACCAGCAAAAGATCGTGAACGCCGGGTTGTGGTCCGCGCGCTTGGGGATCTCCTGCATCTTGACGAGGTTCTCCGTAAAGAGCTCGTAGAGCCGACGCCGCGCGTCGTGCGACGGCACGAGCGCCAGCTCGCCGATCGTCTTTTGCTCGAGCTGCCGCTTCTCCATGAGCAGCCGCACAATACGCGCGCTCGCGACGCCGTACTTGTCTGCGACGTACGCGTGCGTCGTTGCGTGCTTGAGGAACGCGACGATCTTCTGCATGTGCACGACGTACTGCCCGCCGTCGCCCGCGCGCGCGTGCGTGGCGTCAAACGTCTCTTGCGCGACCTTCATGACCATGCCCGACTTGTCGCGGCACATGACCGTGATGTAGTTGAGCAGCAGGCGCCACGTGTCCTTTGAGTCCTTTGGGAGCGCGCTCTTGACCTCCGGCATGCCAAAGAGCTCGCGCGCCGAGACCGGGAACGACGTCGGCTCGTCTTTCTCGCGCTCGTGCGGCGACGAGTGCTTGAGCATCGCAGCGACGATCACACCGGCGACCGTGTTGATGTTCTCAGTCGCAAACTTGATGCACGCGTCGTGGCGCAAGTCGCGCATGAGCTGGTCGACGCCGTAGCGCCACACGAGCGACTGCTCGGCCATTGCGCTCGTTGGCGCATCCGCGTCGTCGCTATTCTCCGTCGCGCCGACGCTCGAGACGTTGCGCGTCGGGAGCTTCGCGCGCTTCGTGAGCTTGCGCTTCTTCGTCGCGCGCGCCGCCGTCTCGGGCTCAAACTCGGCTTCGTTGTCGTCTGCGCGCTTGCGGGCGTCATCGGCTTCGAGCATGAGCTGAAGCTCGACTGGGATCGCGTTGCTTGGCGCAGCTGCAGCTTTCTTCTTCGTCTTGCCGCGCACTGTGATGCCGTCGTCGTCCGGTTTGTCTGCTGCGGCGTTCGCGCCTGCGCGCTTGGCGCTCGCGCCGTTTGCAGCTGCAGCAGCGCCGTTTGCACTCGGAGCGTCGCCGTTCGCCGCAGTGTTGCCGCGCGTGATGCTCGCTGGGAAGTCCGGGCGCTCGGCTGGCTCTGGGACTGTCATGTCGAGCGGATGCACGCGCGAGATGTAGCGCTTCTTGGCCATTTCGACAAACGTCGCGCGGATGAGCGCGCGGCTCTCGTCGAGCTCGGCTTCACTGATCTCGTCGTCTGGCGCGTCCGACTGCTGGCGCCGCACTTCTGCGAGGTTGTACGCCATCGACTCGAGCGACTGGTCCATGCGCACGCGGCCGTGCACGAGCATCTCCTCCATCACGACCTCGCCTTCGACGCCAAAGCTCTTCTTCGCCTGCTCAATGAACGTCGGGAACCGCAGGCGGTAGAGCGCTTCCTGGACATTGATCTAGCCGTGCGGACAGCGTACACGCATGTCAGTCAGTGTCCGTCTGGAGCGTCTCCACTCCAGCTCACGACGACAGACAGACAGACAGACACACACACAGGCAGACAGACGTACGTTGTAGATCGCAGCAGTCGCTGCGTGACCGCGCGCGACGGCACTAGCAGGCTTGATGAGCAGCAAGTTGTGCTGCAGGAGCTTGAGCAGCGTGCACTTGATCTCGTGCACGCTCGGCTTGACCACGAGCGCCGCTGCCTGCACTTTGGGCACAACCTCGACGAGGCGGAGACCGTCTGAGCGCAGGAGCTCGAGCGCGATCTTCTCTGCGATTTCGCCAAAATCGTCGCGCAAGACACTCAGCACGACCGCGCGCTCCGAGCGCGTCGCAAACGTCGGCGGCGCTGCAGCGCTGCTGCTCCCGACGGCCGCGTTGCTCGTGCTCATGCTGCTGCTGCTGCTTTCGAAGCTCTTCGTCTCCACTGCTTTTGTTCGGCGCGCGAAGTGGCGTTCCCTCATTTATGTCGCATTCGATATAATACGCAATATGTGACAAATACGAGGTATTTAGATGTGAGTACGTTCTGAGAGTGAGATGCATGTGCAGCTATGAGCTATGCTCAATCACATCGACTGCCCGTGAGAACAGTTCTGGTCCTGCTGCGCGCTCGAGCTCGGCTGAGAACATGACTTGCATCGTCAGGAGCTGGATGTGGAGAGCCGATAGATGCGCTCTGTTGAGATTGGTCGAAGGAGTGGGCTCCATCGCAGCAAGCTCGGCGTCTTGGATCATACCTGCGACGAGCCCCTCCATCTCCGAGAACTGCTGTACGCTCGCCGAGAGCGACTGTAGGAACGTCGGTTCTGGTGACACCGCTGTCCTCGTACGTAGCTGTAGCTCTGCAGAGTGCTGGACAACTTAGTACATCATCGTCCAGCGACACAAGCCGATGACAAATGGCGCGCCGCCCTTGAACACAGTGGATGACTCGAAGTTGGACGTCATCTCGTTGCCAGAGCGGTTCGCAGACCCAGTGATGTAGTAGATGTCGTCGACTAGGATGTCCTGCGTGAGCACAAGCAAGCGCAAATGAGCACAATGTGCACCATGAGGATCAATCGCGATACGCTGTGCTCACCTTGGCAACGGAAGAACGTCTCTGGCACTGCGACGCGGACACGCGGATGTGTCGAGACCAACATGACGTACGATCGGGTGCCCTTCAGCGTGGCTCCGTATGCGATGATGATGACCCATATCTCTGGGTTGTCCCCTAGAGCCTTCAGCACTGCTTTGTATATCTGCAGCACGAGCAATGACACACAAGTCAGTCGCTCGACCACAAGCGACCACAAGCACGCGCGAGCGTGTTCTCACCTCTTCGCTAGTAAAGACGAAGGCCATGATGCATAGGCAAACGCGTCCGAGGCCAATGTATTTCACGTACAAAGACACCATCTTCTTCTTCTTGGTCGTTCCCGTGCCGTGTCGATCGAGCGGTGCTGCTTCTCCAGGGTCGGGTCGTGTTGGTTCTGCCGAGATCTGTCGCGTTGGATCTGTACTCTCGTACGCAGAGTACGCACACAGTTGAAGGAGAGTAGCTTGGTCGATCTACACAAACGAGCAACGTGTGTTCTGAGGTTGTGGGTGCGTGGTGTCAAAGGCGGCGATGTCAAAGTCGAAGTCGAACTCGATGTCGTCGAACTCGATGTCCTCGTCGATGTCAAACTCGAAGTCGATGTTGAGAGTGTCGGCGTGTTCATTGTTGTTGTTGAGCGCGCTGTTGTCTTCGAGTCCGTCCACGATGAAGCGACTGAGCGATTCATCAGTTCCATCGTCTTCTGTGTCAGGCGTCATTGCCCAGTCGGTCTGCGTGGCTTGATCTTGACCGTGTTCGTCGGGAGATGCGGCGATGAAGCTGGCTGCATGCGCCGTTGCCTCTTGAGCTTCATGAGGAGCGCGATCGTCTTGGTTGACGTGGGCAGCGTCGCTTGCGCAGTTTAGAGCTAGCAAGTTGCGAGCATGGTTGCGCTGGGTCTGTCGGTACCATTGCGCGTGCGAAAGTACTTGTTGGATCGAACGAGTAGAGACGTGCCTTGCGACGCGCTCCCATGGCCCGCGATTGAAGATCTGGATCGCGTCGAGGAAGCGCTGGTGCTCCGCGAATGTCCACATCTGTGAGCTTGTGCTCACTCCATACGTGCGCATGCCGAGCCGAGGCAGCTCTTACTTGCTTGTGTACACATCGTATCCTCGGTACTCGGTTACATCTGAATCCTTATTGACTCGGAAGTGTATGTGAATTTTATTCGGAAATGCTTTAGTCCAGGATTCGACGTGCAGGTCTGGCCCAGGATCGTGTTTCAGGTTTCGTCCAGGATCAGGAAAGAAAAATTGCAAGCAAATAAACCTAACCCTCCGATCAAAAGCGAAGAAATCGAAAGAATAAAAAGTGAATCAACATGAATCGGTTTCAAATGTTTTGTCGGATTTTCCCCTCATCCAGCAACCAGCGCGGTCCCCTCGCGGTCGTAGTCTATGCCATACGATATCCCTGTCAAGATTCTATTTTATCCGACGCGCTTCCAGCTCGGTCAAAAATGTATGAAAAAATGTATTGAAACCAAACTTTGGAATTATTTTTACGTTGCGTATGAAATTTCGCATTATTCTCTGTACTTTGCTGACAACGTACAGTGACCTTCACGAAAGCGTGTATATTTCGCATTATTCACTGTACTTGGCTGACAGAGCGTACAGTGACCTTCGCGAAAGCGTGTTTGAGAGATAGCCACTGCAGCGACAACGATCGCACCTACAGATGGTGGCCAGAAATGCTCGTTTTCATTCATTTTCCAAATCAAGCGCACGGTAGGAGCGAGAAAGCTCGGCAACCGGCAAATCGAGGTGTGTGTGTGCACGCGTGCGTGTGCAGGGGCTTCCACGAGTGCGTGCTGACGCTGTGCATATGCCGTGTGACTGCGCGTAGACGTGTAGGACGAGTGCTGCGCGAATCCATCAACAGTGACGTGATACAGATCCAGATATCGACGGTGGTGCGTTTGTGTGTGTTTGTGTGTGTTGGCGACGCATCTCTCGCTTGTGCACGGTCCCTGACATCGCAAACGCCTCGTGCGTTGCGTCTGCACGTCCCAGTAACCGATCTCGGTGTCGGCAGTGCTCGCGACTTTCAGCGAAGGCGTCGTTCGACGTGGTACGTGCGTTTTGAGTGCGACGAATGTCTGTGCGACCTGCTAACATGCCATCGCCTGTGCACGTGCCGCACGCATGTGGATGCGCGCGAACGAAAACGCTCACACTCTGTGTGCGTCGTGTGTGTTGTCAAATACGAAGCGCCATGAGCGAGGAAAACCACACAGCGAAACCGATCACACGATCAGCGTGGACAAAGTACAAGGCCGACATTGCGAAGACAAGACAAGACAAGCCAGCTTGGCGTCAGTTCCAGCCAAGCGAAGCGCCTCGTCATCCGATACCGAAGAGGCGTCTGAGGTCGAAGACGTCAGTGAAGATGATGCGCAATCCGATGACGCCGACTCGAGCGACAACCAGTTCTCAGACGAGTCTCGTCCAGGTGTCGTCCAGGTTTTGACCACAAACGTGCGTGTCACGCCGCCGCAGATCGTGCACAAGACGTGGGACACGTGGAGCGAGTACCTTGAAGACTACTGTGAAGAAACACGTCAAGTGATCCGAGTCCACGAGGTGATGAGCTGCACCCAGCGGAACAAACGACTCGCGAACACGAAAGCGGCGAAGAGCGGCAAGTCATGCAGACAGTTCCAGAGGAGCGGAGCACGTATCAGCGCGTCTACATCTGCACGCATGGCTGGAAGTCGAAAGAGCGAGGCACCGGCAAGCAGCCACGTCGGCACGTCCGGTTCACGAACTGTCCGTTCCGGTTCGTCGTGCAGCTGACGAAGGAGAAGAACGATTGGGCTTTGGTCGTGGAGAACATGCTCCTCCAGCACAACCACCTAGTCGACGACGACACGTTCGGAACGTATCACACGTCGCGCGGTATCCAGTGCGCAGAGACGCAGCAACAGGTCAGCACCATGATCGCAAACGACATTCCACGCTTCAAGATCTACGACTACCTGCTTGCTCGAGGCGAGAACGTCATCAAGCACGATGCCGACAACATGGTCAACACGCATCGGTCGCGCGTCTCTATGAGGGACGGCGGTGACGCCAGGTCTGAGGTCATTGCAAGCTTTGTGCGAGACGACGGCGAGTGCGTCGTGTCTGTCGACAAGTCCCCGGCTGGTGAGAGCGGCGTCATTTCATTGACCGCCCGATACATGCGCGACATGTACTCGCGCTTTCCAGAGATGCTTCTCGTGGACTGCACACACAAGACCAATAGGCACGACTCCATAGCAAGTTGTACACTTTTTCCTCCATGTCCAGTACAGGATTCGTTCATGTCGCCTCCATGTATCACTGTTTGACGCATTTTTGTGTTGACGATGCGTATACGATTTGCTTGTGCCTAGGTGCAACAATCAGCTCTGCACGTTCATGGTCATGGACGAGTTTGGCGAGGGTCAAGTCGTGCAGCAGTCGCTTCTCGAGATCAACAGCGACTGGCACATGGAGTGCGCCATCGAGCACTTCAAGCGAGCTCACCATGTCCGGCACAAGCTTCTTCAAGTCGTGGTGGTTGACAAGGACCTCCAAGAGATCCGAGTTTTGCGCACGCACTTCCCGGAGGCGCGTTTGCTAATCTGCATCTTCCACGTGGTCAAGTGGCTCAAGCAGCACTCGCGCAAGCCAGAGTTCGGGAAGCTCTCTGCTGACGACCACAGCGCCCTCGACCATCGTGCACAACTGCATCTACGCAGCAAGCGCAGAAGAGTACGTCGAGCACTACGCGGCTCTCGGTGCCATGTGCAAGCGCATCCACTTTGACGCGTTCTACGACTACTTCGCGCGCAATTGAGACTTCTGCAAAGCGATGTGGGTCATGTACATGCGGTCGAAGATCCATCACTTCAAGAACCACACCAACAACCGGCTTGAAAGCTTCTTCGGGAAGTTCAAGGACGGTGTGTCGGGGTCGACAAGCATGGCCAATTGCATCCAGTCGATCATTGCCACAGCTCGTCGTCACGAGAACGAGTGCATGCACCGAAAGCTGCGTGTGGGCACGTACACGAACCTCAACTACGGCGACGAGATGAGTCAAGTGTTGCAGTTCACGACCCACTGCGTCGCCGAGCAGATCGCGCCCGAGTATGCAGCCGCGTTGCAGAAAAGCGACTAGTACATGTTCGCCGTGGACAAAGACGACGGTGTTGTGGTCGCCCAAGGCCACACACATCAGCAACGCGTCAACACACTCGACTGGACGTGCACCTGTCCGTTCTCCATGAGCATGAAGCTGCCATGCAGACACGCCATGGCGTACCGCAAGCACAAAGAAGCCAGATCGGTCATCCCGTTCTCCCGGATCGACGTCAGGTACATAGTCCGAACGTACTGACCAGGACTCGAACACGACTCGACCATGGATGGCCCACGGTTTGACGATTTGCTCTCTCGTATGTCGTTCGCCCCACTAGATGGCTGCGAAGTGTCGGTGATCTTCCGCCAGTTCGTCAGCTCGTCTGCCGGTGGGCACAGACAGTCGCGGCAAAACCGCCGACTCGAACCGCCACCGAAAGATACAATGAAGCGATGCAGCACGCTTGCATGATCTCTTCGGAACTTGCGGGCATCGACGACGACGACGAGTTCGACGAGTACCTTGCGTACTTCGTGAACACGTGGCGGAACGTGCGACAGCGGAAGCGCGTACGAGTCGATGCAGCCGAGGCTCCAGACGAGAACAAGGGACCCACACAGATCAGTCAAGCGCACAGCCTGTGGTCCGAGGAGCTTGGCAACGTACCGATGGTGACCAGCACCGGTGTCGTGCTCCAGCAGCCGATCCCATTGAGCACGTGTTCCCAGATCGAGCCAACAAGCACTGCAACACACGACGACTGCGCGAATCCTGGACAAGACCTGGAGCGTACATGTGGCAGTCCTGGACAGGATCTAGACCAGGCGTGCGACAGCCACGAACTTGGATCTCCTCACGAGCAGATTGGTGGCGCGGCTTCGGGTCAGCATCTTGATAAGCAGTCGGACGACGACTTCGACGACACCGTCTCGCAGCGTCCGATCCGGTTGAACCAGAAGGCCAAGAAGACAGGACGGCCGGTGAGCGATCGCAAGACACGGGACGCTGCTGAGCGGCAGGATCGAGCTCGCTTTAATGCGTCAGAAGAAGCACGACGGGCGTTGGGCGCGCTGTCGATTAAGGACGTCGTCAACTCGCTCGACGAAGAGAAACCAGCGCTGGCCGACGCACTTGAGCTCCTCGCTGCGTTGCAGGTCAAGTACCACGACCATGCGGGAAAGAGATCGAAGTACGACACGCAAGTCAAGTCGGTGCTCAACCAGGACGCCTTCTACCTGCTACCGCCTCGACTGCTCGCGTTGTGCGTGAGCAAGTTTCCTGCCACCAACCGCCACGATGAAGCAATCAGTGTGTCGAGCCAAAGTCAGCGAAGCACACAAGAGACGGACGCTGATGAAGTTGTCTCCATCGCAGGCGTCGGCACGTTCTCGAGGGAGCAGATCGAGTCGATGAGACGCGCCGAGATCCAGCGCGAGCTTTGCACGAAAGGCACTGCGTTCAGCGAGTGGTTGCGGACGGAGATGGCGAGCTGCGCGGCGCCGCACGATCAAGAGGAGGTCTGCGAGATCGCAGACAAGATCGAGACCATGTATCCGTCTACTATTCTTCCAGGTTTCGACCAGGATTTTGCGCTCTCCTCGGTGTACGTCCTGCAACCACCGGCATGGCTCAACGATGCGGTCATCCTGGCGTTTTGCGAGCGCCTTGCTACGTTGCACCCGTCAGCTCGGCTTGGCGGCATGATCGGTTTGAAGCAGCCCGGGTCTCGTGGCTCAGCGTCGCAGACGGTGCCGTTCGAGATGCTCAAACGCATCCAAGCGCTTGCATCAGAGACTGGTGTGCACAACATCATGTGCCCGGTGAACTACGGCAACTACCACTGGTGCGCCATGACGATCGACGTCTCGTCGAAGTCCGTGCTGTACTACGACTCGCTGAAAAACGCGCGCTACCAGTCGACACTTGACGCAGTGGCCCACGATTTAATTGCCAATGCGCTCATGGGCTACAACGCAGTCTGCGTCAACACGCCGATACTGTTTGACGGGCACAGCTGTGGCGTATTCGTCTTAAGCAAGTTCTGGCGTCACTTGGACAAGACGGTCTCGACGGACCTCGCAGGTCGCGCACTCACTTGCCGACGCTTTGAGATTCTGCGCCTTCTGCTTCAAGACGTCGACATGAAGGCCGTCTAGAGTGCGAGCGTGGAGTGCAAAAGCACACACAAGTAGCGTAAGTAGCGTAAACCGATTGCAGTTTGTAGTCGAGTGATGTGTGCGTGTGCGACAAATGCACACTCAGTTACGAACAAAGCAGTACCGCCGCGTGCTCATCCACACCTCACTTTGCGTTCTCATCGGCACACCTCTTTGCCCGTTCCGACGAGTCACACGATAACATGCACACCGCGCACGTAGCGCGACTCGTACGCGCAAAGCGCCTCACATCTCCCACGTTAGCACCATCGCGAGAAATCATAGGCATCAGACCATGCCGTGTGCAGACACAGTGTGCTACCGTCAAAGCGGCGACGTTGATGCAGTCGGAAGCAATTCACGAGCAGTCACAATCGTAGAGTGAGCGAGTGATAATCCACAAAGACCCGATCTGATCATACTGATGATCCTGTACAAATACGAGGACGAATCATTGTCTAAACATGACCGTTTGTAGTTTACGACTCATGCGATATGCCCGTAGTTTACGACAAGAAGCTTATCGCGACCTTTCGCATATATTTCGCGTATCTTGCATCGTTTTTGAAAGGGTATCGTCACGTTGTAAAATCATGGGCCAGTCCTGAGCAAATCCTGTACAAACCTTATATTAGTGTGGTCCACCTCTATTACGAATCCTGGACCGAAGCATCCGCCAATTTAATTATATATAAAATTAAGTGACGAAGCAGTTACGAGATCTCCTGCTCTTGCAAGCTCCTGCTCTCACAAGCTCCAGCTCGCAGTCTGCTCCTGCTCCTGCTCGTTGGCGTGCGTGTGCGTACGTGTGCGTACGTGTGCGGGACGACGACATCGAGATGCCACAGACAGGTCTAGCTACAGCTGCTGCTAGTGCTAGCGCTGCTGCTGCTGCTGCTAGCGCTAGTGCAGAGTCATCAGCAGCGGCAAGCGCTACTCGCAATGCAAGCAACAACAACAACAAGAACAACAAAGTGACAACAGCTCAACAACAACAACAACAAGAACAAGAACAAGTTGAAAGTGACATCCCAACGACAGCAGCAACAACAGCAGCACCTGGTGCGGCTGGTGCTGACACAAGCGCAAACCACACAGAGGTACAAGCGCCGCCGTCGCCTAGCAAGCGCTCGCCTGCGCCATTTCTCAAGTACGGCTACCTCTTCAAGCAGAGCTCGGGCAAGTGGAAGCGCAAGCGCTGGAACCAGCGCTGGTTCGTCCTCGACTCGGAGACCGGCGTGCTCACGTATTTTCGCCACGCGTCGCTGCCAGAAGCCGTGCACTTTCGCCAGGACGCGCACGGCGCGCTGCAGCTCCAGGAGAAAGGCGTGACGCTCGTGATCCAAGGCGACTTGCCGCGCGGCGTGCCGACGCCGTTCTGCTTCACGGTCTCAGGTCGCAGCGGCCGCGAGATCCGCATCTGCGCCGACACGAACCAAGAGTTCAAAGAGTGGACGAACGCCATCTCGCTCGTCATGAGTCCGCGCGACATTGCTGAGTGTCACGGCACAGACGACATCGACGCATTCCAAGACGGCAGCAGACGCACAAAGCAGCCAAACAACGGTGCAATGCGCGAGTCGTCTGCGTCGTCGGCATCGTCATCGTCGTCATCGTGTCCGCCGTCGCCGTCGCGAGGCGATGAGGACGACGCAGACGACGACTCGGTCTCAGAAGACGACGACGACAACGACGCAGAGGAGCTTGTGCGCGTGCGGCGCAACAACAGCAGCGTCACACACGCGAGTCCAGTCGCCCGCGTAGTCAAAAAGCGCAGTGCACGCGACGCCATCTTCCCGCCAAACATGGTACGACGCTCTTGCGTCCACTTGTATGAGTAGCTCGCGTCTCACAGTGCCGCTCTCGTTCTCTCTTTGCTTGTGTCTTGCTAGCGCAACAAGCTGTCGCGACACGAGACGACCGCAGCGCTGCTTATGCTCAACCCTGTCGTCGGTACTGTACTCGTACTCGCTTGTTTCGTTCGTGGCTCTGACGCTGACAGCATTGATAGAAGCAGCAAGAGCGCTGACAACACTGTCTTGTGGCTTGTGACTTGCATCTCGACAGTGCTCATTCGCTTTGGGAGTCTCCAAGCCGTGTACGCGACGGCGTTCTTCATCAACGCAGTTCTCGTCTGGCTCCTCTGGCTCCACAACGCGCCAGACGACGGCGCTGTATCTGCATCTGCGCCAACGCCAAAGCCGCGCCGTGCGTCAACTCGATTCGAACCAAAGCTCGACTTTGACGCACTTGGTCTCGGTGGCAGCAGCAGCGACAGCAGATTAGCGCTGGCGTCACTTGGTCAGTCCGTGACGACATCGTCGAAGCTCTCGAGCAGCGGCTCGCAGCAACAGCCGTTTGTGTCCAAGTTTGCTGGCACAGTCGACGGTACGAAGCAACGCTGTCGAGCATTCGCCGCTCTCTTTGTGTCCTTGACACAGTTTGGCTGTCGAGACTGACTGACTGGCTGACTGGTGTGTTCTACTCCTTAGGCGTGCGCGTGTTGGCTGGTGCGTCTGTGAAACAGTGTGCGCCAGCGCCAGCAGAGATCGTCCCAGGGTGCTGGACGCAGATCTGCGCCACACGATTCAACGTGCGCCAAGGTGCGAAGCGACTGGTCTTGGCAGGCGAGGCGCGTTCATACGAGTGCGCACTAACAGTGTCGTCTTGGCGAACTACGCGCACTCACACTCGCACAGGACCAAACTACCGGCGCACGAAAGTGAAAGCGGCGTCGACGCCTGCGCTGCTCGACCTCGTCGCGATTGACGTGTACCGAGTACGTTGCGCTGCTCGCTGGTCGTGACGCTGTGAGTGAAGCGATCGATTGAAGGAGCTCACCACGAACACTTGCGTTGCGACTGCAGTCGGACGGCAAGATCGACAACATCGCGAGTGTGATCGACATCAGCAACCTCAAGAACGCGTCGTACGTCCAGGCACTTGCGTGTCACAAGCCGTTGACTCTCTCTCTCTCTCTTCACTGTGACGCAAGAGACCTCCCACTGTCTCTGACATATGTGATCGCTCGTGCAGTGGCGCTCTTGATCTCTTTGTCGTGAACTGCCAAGTGCCGAACTATCAGCCGTCGAATCCGCTCTGGGGCGAGAAGCAAGGCGACGGCACGGGCTTCAACTTTGTCACGTACTTTGCGATCCCACCGGCTGTGCGCGCGATGCTCGAGAGCTCTGAGCCGCCGCTCCAAGCTGTGCGCGTACGTGCGACCCGCTCGCTTCTCTCTCTCGCTGTTGTGATAGCACTCTCTCTCTCACGCACTCGCGTGCATGTGTGTGTTCGATAGTTGCTCAAGGACTTTATGCTCGGTACTTGTGGCGTGGTACGACCCACGCAACCGCTTCGACTGAGTCTTCATGCGCTCTCGCTCTCTCGTCTGACGCTCGTGTATCGCTACTGCTACTGATATCTCAACGCAGCGCGATCGGTTCAAAGCGATCGGGATCGTCGTGAACCCGCACGAGCAAAAGCTCGGCCGCACGGAGCGTCACTTGCTCGAGACGTACAACGGCCAACCGATCCTCACGCGGCCGCAGCACCGGTTCTACGACGGCGACGGGTACTTTGAGGTTGACGTCGACGCGCACGAGTTCAACTTTGTCGCGCGCAAGGGACTCGTCGGAGTCTCGGAGCACTTTCGGAACATGGTCGTGGACTTTGGCTTTGTGCTCGAAGGCCAAGAGGATGCCGAGCTGCCCGAGCAGATCCTCGGAAGCGTGCGCCTCTGTAAGATCGACGTGCGCCAAGCGCTCGTGATGGACTGACGCAGTAGCGTCTCGTAGTGAGTGAGATCGTCAGACAACGAGTTGCGTAAGAAGTTGCGTATTGGACCAGAGACTGCGCTGTCGATCGTGTTGGTTGCGCTTGCGTCGTCGTTCAGAAGGACTTGCGTTGGTAGTGGTAGTGCCAGAGTGAGTGCCTTCATGCGAGATGATCGCAAACGCCGACTTGATCTCGACGCACCACAGTCAGCTCCGGAACGAGCCGTCGCTGCGCGGACCGTCCATGGCGCCGTCGCACGTCCACGAAGAAGCCGACCACGAGCACGAGCGCGACGGGTTCGAGTCGCAGATGTCGTTCAACGAGCTCGCGCGCAAGCTGTCGCAGATCGAGCAGCGGCACGACGAAGAGCACGAACACGAACATGAGCACGACGAGCACGCTGCGATAGAGCGATGACGACTGTGCATGATGCAGTCGAGAGAAGCTGTTGGTTGAGAGAGAGAAGAGTGAGATGATTAGAGAACGATAGACAGACAGAGAGACGACGACAGGAACCAAGTCGTAGGTTTTGGAACAGCTCTTGATGTCAGTCGATACTTCATCACGCTGTCCGTCGACTCGAGTCGAGTCGCACGCTTTGTGCTTGAGGGAGCCTGAGCGCATGAACAGCAAGTGGAAGCAGGAGACCAGACGTCTTGATTGATGGATCGGATCGATGGTGACACTATTCGTGACACTTTTGTGAACGACAAGGAAAGTTTCGTGATTGATTTGCCACTTGTGCAATGATTGATGGACACTCATGTTATTTTATGAAACGGTTTGAGAGGATACCGAATACATTTCGCTTTGACACTCGAACAATGATTACTTTACACTCGAAAAGTTGTTGAATGACACTCATGGTATTGCTTTGCACAAACGTATCAAATCGATACTGTACCGAGACTACTTGGTTCTCACACTCCTTGAGAAGTGATGGATTGACACACTTTGTATTTTGCTGAAACGATCCAATTTGCTTGCATTGTTTGTTCAGGCGAACATCATCGCGAAGCTTTCAATGTTGATACTTGACAAAGGATTGACTGACACTCGAAAAGTGATGGATTGACACTCGTCACGTGATTGATGGATTGATGTCGAGTGAGAGAGCACGACTTGGTACGCTGTCTTAATGTGTGCTCTGCTCTGTAGTGAGCGTGCACTGTAGTGAGCGAGTTACCACCTCAGTCTATTGTCTTCACATCCTCCTCTACCAGTAGTAGGTCTCGTCCTGTGTCGCACTCGCACTCGATGTCAATCATCTCACACTTTTCATCTCTGCGCACATCTGTCCGGCAGTCAAGCAAAGGGCACACTCGACAGCACCAGATCGCTCGTTCGATCTCTCTCTACGCTGTAACCTCACGCACTCGACGCCACAACACCACCACCACACGTGCAATGAACGACGACCGCCACGTGTCTGCTGCTATGCGCGTCCTGACCGACGCGACGCTCCTCGATGTCATCGCGAGCTCTGTGACCGGCTACTCGCAGTGCATCGTCGAGTTCTACCGCAGCATCCAGCCGCGATACGGGTCGATGTACAAACTTCGCAACAAGTCCTCCTATCCATGCAACGACGGCTTCTTGCTCCACGTTGCAATCGCAGAGAACGACTTGACGATGCTCCAGACACTCATGAAGCTGTGGCAACAAGCGTTCTACCGCACGAAGCAGTTCCTGAGCGTCACGCGCGTCATGCGCTGCGCAGCGTACTTTGGCCGCCTGAACATGCTCGAGTGCCTCTTCGCGACGCTCTCGCGCGACCCAGCGTGGACGTGGGAGCTCGACATGCTGGATAGTGCGTTCATGAACCCGAATCCAGACGTCGAGGTCGTGCGGTGGCTCTGCCAGCACTGTCCAAAGGAGAGCGCGTCGATTCGGAGAGGAAGACGGATTCCCACCGACCTCGCCACTGTCCAGTACTTGCTGCAGCACGGCTACATTCTCCCTGATAACACGACCACACTCGCAGCAGAACGAGGTCACCTCGAGACGTTGCGCTTCCTGTGCGATACAGGTTACTCGGTCACAGACTGCATGAGTTCCGCAGCAATCCATGGTCACCTCGACGTCGTCAAGTTCCTGTATCAACATCGGACGGAAGGCTGCACGACGAAGGCGATGAACAGCGCAGCAACAAGTGGTCACCTCGACGTCGTCCAGTTCTTGCACGAACATCGTGCAGGAGGCTGTACGACGAAGCAATGGACAAAGCCGCTGCAAACGGCCACCTCCACGTCGTCCAGTTCCTCCACGAGCACCGCAGTGAAGGCTGTACCATGGAAGCGATCACCCAAGCTGCAGCAAGCAGTCACATCGGTGTCGCTCAGTTGCTGCTCGAGCATCGGAGCGAAGGCTTCGTGACGGAGTCGATGAACTGTGCAGCGCGCGATGGTCGCATGGACGTCGTTCTGTTGCTCGCGGAGTGCATCTGCGAAATCTCCCTGACCAAGGCGATGGACAAAGCTGTTGCTGATGGCAACTTTCCTGTCGTCCGGTACCTCCAAGCGCGCTACCCTTGGAGCGTGTCGGAAGGCACGATCGACATCGCTGCGTTGTCCGGACACCTCGACATTCTCCGGCTCCTGCACGAACACAGCACTGAAGGCTGCTCGACATGGGCACTGAACATGGTCGCGCAGGATGACATCGACATCATCGAGTTCCTGTGTGAGCACTACACTCAAGCCTGGTCTGTCGAGGTGACACTCCGCTTGACGCCCGGCGATGCAGGCGACGTCCTCGACCCGCTGCAGCACCTCGATCAGATCTGTTGCGACACCACCCGTCGCAACATGGTAGGACGCGGCCACGACCATCTCTTGCAGACGCGCAAGCACCTGCTGAGCGTCCACGACTACTTGCGCGTGCAGTTCGCGATGTTGCTGGACGAATACTACAGCCTGCCGTACCTCGACCTCGTCAAGTTCCAGTGCCAGCGCTACCCAGACACCATTGCCGACTCTGCGCTCGCTGACGTCGTTCGGCAAGGAGGCGACAAGTACCACGTCCTCGCAGTGCTCTGCGCGTACTCGACGTGCGGGTGCTTGTTTGAAGCTCGCGAAGTCGCGCAGCACCGAGGCGACTGCCGCGCGCTGAACGTCCTCGACGCGTACATTGCACGTGACGTCGCGTCCTGCAGCCTCGCGCAGCACGCTGCAGTCGGTCCGCGGCGCTGTCAGAAAGCTGGGACCAGCAGTGTGCGAGCGTAGGAAGCCTTCATGTAGTACTGGTCGTGTATGTGAAACAAGGACAACCCATCGCTTCGACTTGGATCAGTCCATGAACACACTCCATTCTACTCACACGACTTGTTCACATTGGATCTGCTGATGTCGAGCTGGAGTGCGAGAGCACCAGACAGCTCGGACTCGACCTCCGTGCTTCTTGTTGACATCGAACTGAATGTGCGAGAGCTCTCGCCTCTTCCGATGTGAACAGTCGGGCGTGAGTCGAGTCGACGCGTGAACAAGCAGGTGGGTATGAGCAGCCGCGAGAATGACGCTAGCGAGACGTATGCATTCGTGCCCGAGCACTTGCGGCGCCACTTTTGCGTCGACGCGTTCATTGGCGGCGATGCGCTCGAGCGCGACGCGATCCGCTGTGCGCGGCGCACGCGAAGTGCGCACTTGGTCTCGCGTGCGCTCACTGATGCGGTCGCCGATACGGCCGAGCCAGCAGAGACTGCGCCAATAGCGTTTGCAAAGACCCACAGAGCGACAGCAAAAGACAAAGTTCAAGTCAAAGTCAAAGCTGCAGCTACGAAGTCGCCTGGCAGTCCTGCACCAGTCGGCAGCTTGCAACTCTACTCGCACGCTATTGAGCACGCGATCACGTCGCGCATGACGTTCGACCGAACGCTCGCGCGTCTCGATGCCTACTTTCAAGAGCACGTGAGCACGCTCAAGCGCCTCGAAGCAACACACTCGACAGTCGTACCTGTGTGGCTCTACGACAGCAGTGTGAAGCTCCCGACGCTGCTCCAGGTCCAGCGCCACGTCATCCAAGCGATCGAGTCGTGTGTGAACGACTCGGACATCTACTTGGCAATGTTCGAGACGCTGCCGAGTCCTCCCGCGCCGTCGCCAACGCCGCTGCTCCGATTCGCAGTGTGCTCGTCCAAGAGCTCGATGCAGCACCGCGTGCTCGTGAGTGCGGTCGATGCGTCCGACCATTCACATTCGAGCGCGCCGCAGTCGAACCAGGACGTCGACAGCGCACACGCCCGGTCGCCAGCACGAACGCATAGCGTTCGCAACACTATCAGCTTTGAGGCGATGGCGATCCGTCGAGAGCTCGTGATCGAAGACATCGAGGCGTACTCGCACGAGCAGATCCGGCGCTTCACGCCCGATACGGTCACGGGTCCGTTTGCGTGCTTCCCACTCCTTGGCAGTGGCGATGGCAGCGATGGCAGCACTACCAACGCTGTTCCAATCGGCGTCCTTGCGCTCGACAGCTGCCGTAAAGCGCTGCGGCTCCGCCCCGAGTCGATGACCGTGGCAGACGTCCACGCGTTCCTCACGCGCAAGCACGTGCGTGACGCCGCCACGGAGCTCCGTCGCCACCACGTCGCTGGTCCGCAGTTCCTAGCGATCACAGAGCGCGACCTGAACCACAAACCGATGTTCAGCAGCCTCAAGATCTCGACGCGCAAGCGCGTGCTCGAGCTCGTGCACTTGCTCAAGCGCGGCGCGATAGTGCACTTGGCCCAACCATCGCAGTACTTTATCGACGACCCCGATGCGATGCGATTCCTCCGCGACGTGACGCAGCGCGCCGGCGCGTTCCTCGACGGCTACCGCAGCGTGCACTGGCACCAAGTGATGGCGAACGCCACGCGCGACGCCGCGTGCACAGTGTACGACGTCTTTGACGTGCTCGTGCGCGCTCTCACTCGCGCGCTGGACCGCGTCGAGCGCATCGTGGTCTGGAAAGTCGCGCTCGCGCCGCGCGTCGACGTCGCGGTCATGGCGTCGACGCACGTGCCAGACGACCGCCTCATGTCGTTCGTGCAGTGGACCGAGCGGCTCATCAAGCGCGTCGTGCTGTACAAAGAGGCGAGCGCCGAGACTGATGCTTGTCGCCTCGTTCAAGGCACGATCACGCGGATAATTGCGTCGAACCAGAGCACACGCGACAGTGTGTCAGCAGCACCGCCGTCACTGCCACCACCGCCTGACCACGACGCGAGCGCACTGTGCGAGACTGCGCAGTACGTCGTCTCGTGGTCGAATAAGACGGTCGAGCGGCTCACGTGGACGCAGCTCCGCCAGCTCTTGCCGATCCGCGCGATGAACGCCAAGCACTTTCAGCTCACGCACCTCCTCGAGCGACTCGCACAGCACCGCCGCGACTGCAGCGTCGACGCCAGACGTACTACCACTGCCATTGATAGCACGATAAGCGCTAGCAAAGGCACGGATGTCATCCGCCTCTCAACGCCACACGGTGTCGCGCTCGTGATCCAAGACGCGAGCTGCGCTCCACACGCGCAGTACGTCCTTCAGGTCGACTTTGCCGGCAGTACCGGCCAGGACAACAACAACCAAGACACTATGACAGACACGAGCGACGCCTCGATCCCACGCCACGTAGTCGCAGTGCTCCAACGAGCAGTCGGGATCACAGAGAAGAGCCTCGCGTGCGTGCGCGGACGCGACGCGCGCCGTCTCCACCGCCAGCTCTCGTCCGTGCGCGTCTCGCAGGCGTTCCACTCGATTGGACTCACGCCGTCGCCAGACGCGCTCCGAGCGCTGAGTGAAGTCGTCGCGCGCGTGTTTGCAGAGATCACAGCTGCGTTGCCGGGCGTCCAAGTGCAGCTCGCAGAGCTCCAGTCCGACGGCGCGCAGCTGCGCTACACGTTCGTAGCGAACGGCTCGACGCTGCTCGGCAACGTCCTGCACCGCGGCCAAGGCGTGTCGTTCCGCTGCGTCGACACAAAGGCGCCGCTCGTTGTCCAGCGCAGCTCGGACGACGCCAGTCGCTTGCGCCGGTTTGGTCGGCTCCCAGACCCAGAGAGCAGCGCGTCAGCCGAGTTCCCGTTCGTCTTCCTTCCGCTCATGCACGACGACTGCGTCGTCGGCGTCGTGAGCGTGAATCGGTTCGGCGACGTCCCGAAAGGACGGCAGGACGAACTGCAGCCGGAAGCCGGCGTCCTCGCGTACCTCGAGTTGGTCGTCAAGCCGCTTGCTGCGGCCGTGTATCTCAAGCGTCGGTCACACGCACTCTACGAGCTCCAGACACTGGCGCGCGAGCCACTGCGGTCGCCCCACCAGCTCATCTACCACACGTGTCGAGCGATCAAGCACACGGTCGTCGGCGCCTGGAAAGTGCGCGTCGTCGAAGTCGACTGTGCGCGCGGGAAGACGAGCGCGGTCTACGAACTGTCCGAGGCCGAGCGCGCGTTCGCGGCGTCGCAGGACTTTGTGCTCGTCGCGCCGCTGCGACTGCGCAGTCCCGAGCTCCTTGACGACACAGTCGCGCAGCACTTTGGTATCGACACGACCGCGCTCGCAGCGATCCACGCTCGCATCGACGCGCTCGAGCAAGAGGACGCGACAGACGCCCAGGCGCTTGCGGAGCTGGACAGCGACGCCACTGGACGACCTGGCAACGGCGCAGCAGTCGCTGTCACTGAGTCCGAGAAGCGGCGTCTCGAGAGCAAGCGCGTGGCGACCAAGTACTTTGCGCTGCGGCTGACTGACGCCGAAGCGCACGAGGACGCGACACAGGCAAGCGACCGCACGCTCTTGAGCGAAAAGTACGTGCACAACGCGCTCGGCGTGTTCCTCGGGAGCAAGACGAACCACACGAGCGCCGTTGCGTCGCTTGCGCTCCGGACAACGCGCGTCTTCCTCGCAGTCTCGAGTCTCCCGCAGTTCTTCGCCGCGTGCGAGCTCCACTTTGTCACGCGCGTGAGCGAGACACTGTCGAAGCTCATGGACGAGCTCCACGCGCGCGTTGAGCGCAGTCGCCGCCGCGTTGCTGCGCTCGACGCCTTCCGGTTGACGTGCGCGCACAAAGTCGCCGCGATCCAGGAGCGCCTCGCTGCTGTTGCTCCAGTCGAGGCCGTCAGCGCGAGCCACAAGAGCGCGAGCTCGACAACGAGCTCTCGTGTGAGTACGAATGTGCGGCTGACGCCAGACGAAGAGCTCGCGATCGAAAGCGTCGCGGTGCTCCAGGAGCGGGCGATCGCGCTGATTGAGAGCGCACTTGCGGCGCCGAACGTGTACATTGGACTGCTCGAGCCCACGCTCGAGCGCATTCGGTACACGAGCGCGTCGAGTCGCAGCGTCATGCGCGGCAAGCACTTGAAGCGCGGCCATGGCGTGGGCTTCCACGTCCTCGCGACGCAAGCGCCGGTCGTCGTCACGCAGCTTGACGCGCAGCAAAGCGCTGGTGGCGGTCGCAATGGCACGATTGCCACCACTGGCAGCCAGTTTGCTTGCCAGCTGCGCCACTTCGCCGCTGAGTCTGCTGAGCACGCGTGGCCGTTCATCGCCGTGCCGATCGGCGCACTTGGGACGCTGAGTCTCGACAACCTCGAGCGGTACGAGCGCCTCGCGAGCGAGCCGCAGCCGGAGCTCGGCGTCGTCGACTTTCTTCGCCACGTCGCGACTGAGATGCACACTGCGGTCGATACTGTACGCTCGGCGTCGTATCAAGTGCGGCAAGCGCTCCGTGCGCAGGCACTCACGCGCATCATGGCGGCGTGTGACGATGCCCGACCGCACGCGCCACTGTACATCCAGACGATCGTGGTCCAAGAGATCGAAGCCGCGCTCACGGGCGTCGACGTCTACATTGGCATCGTCCAGCCGCTGTGCGAGTCGATCGTCTTCACGAGCGCATCGACGCGCAGTGGGACGGCGAGCGCTCGCGCCGACACGGACCAGAGCGCGTCGTTCCGAGTCTTCACGACGCAGCGGCCGCTCGTTGTCTCGGACCTCCATACGTACCTCCAGCAGCAAGACAGCGCGGCAATTGCGGCGAACGGCAAGCTCCGAGTGCTTCGTCCAGCGACCGCGTCGTACACACCTGTCGGTCCGTTTGTGTGCGTCCCGATCCCGTTCGTCGGCGTCCTGTCGGTCGATACGTTCGCAGGCGCAGCGCGTGGGACGTACTCGTCGCGCGTACCAGAGCGAGGCGTCGTAGACTTTCTCTCGCGCGTCGCCAACCACCTCGGCGAGCACGTGCGCACGCGATGTGCGCTTGATATCGCACAGCGCACCCCGACGCTCTTTCAAGGCAACAAGAGCACGCTCGCTGTCGTGTTTCGCGGCGTGCTCGAGCTCCTGTCGACTGCTGTCGTCGCTGCGGATGGACTCTTCGCCTTACGCTTCACACGAGACGCCGCACGGCGAGAGCTGCCGCTGCTGGCGCATCTTGAGCGACCTGGTTCGTCAGCGCACAGCATTGCGACCGACGCTCTCAAGCCGCGCGTGCTGGAACAGATCGAGCGTCTCGAGGCTTCAGCAGACGACAGCGCGCGCTGTGTTCTGTTGCCAGAGACGCCAGAAGTCGTACTCGCAGTGCTCGAGCCGACGCGCGATGTCAATGACGAGAACGGCGCGTTCGCGTCGACTGCGCTCGTGCTTCGCCGCGTGCGCGGCGCGACGTGGATGTACGACTTGGAGCTCGTGCAGTCGCTCGCGCCGCTCGTGAGCGCTGTCATTCGCCAAGTGAACGTCCGCATCGAGGCGATCGTCGCGCGGCGGCACGCACTCCAAGCGATCGATGCCATCAGTCGTCGTCTCGAAGCACTACTGTCCCACGACGCACTTGCAGCGCTGCAGAACGCCACGCGCGAAGCGCTCGAGTGCATCGCAACTGGCTTGAGCGTCACTGAGGCGTGTGACGTGTACGTGGGCGAGCGCTCGATCGGCGGCGACGCGCTCATGTTCTCGTGCGCGACGCGCGAGAGCGGCATGGAGAACGTGTCGCTGAGTCTCGTGGACGACGCAAACCAGTCACTCGTGACAGTCCAGTGCCTCGCGACGAAGCACCCGTCAGTCGTGCATCTCATAGACACGACAGCGAAGAACGAGCGGCTCTTGCGGCCGCTCTCGGACAAGAAGTGCGCGCGCGTGCACATCGTCGTTGCAATGGGTGATGACCGCATCCTGTGCGCAGACAGCTTGGGTCTCGATGCGTTCCACCCGACGACGCGACGGCTCGAGCCCGACGTGCTCGCGTTCTTCACTGCGAGCGCCGCGAAGCTCCACGACGTGATCCGCACGACGCACTACCGCCGGAGCTACGACGACCTCGTGCGCTTGAAAGCACCGGGTGAGCGCCATCCGAACCTCCGCCGCTTCTTCGCGACGCTGCTCGAGATCGCCCGGCGCGATCTCGTCGTGCTCCACTCGCAGCAGGTCCTGACGCTCGCGAGTGACTTCACAGGGCGGTACTTCACCGAGGCGTGGCACGCAGCGCTGACGCGACGGCCACTACCACGTACTAATAGTGCGCCGACGCACATGTGCTACCTGAGCCAGTGCGACGCGCGCCTGATCGCGCTCGGCGTGCACTTTGAGAGCCGCGTCGAGCTCCCGATGACGAACCTCCCGCGCACGCTCGACGCGAGTCGGAGCTCGCTCGAGCCAGCCGAAGGCCACGAGAAGCGCGGCGCGTTTGCCTGCGCGTGCCTCGCAACGATGCTCGACGCCCACTTTGCCGCCCCGCGCGTCGCGCTGTGCGTGTACTCGCACGACGCAACGTCGCGAACTCGCAAGCCGACAATGTTCACGCCGACGCAGCGGCAGTTCTTCTTCGCGCTCGCTGCGGTCGCCGCCGACGTCTTCACGCACGTGTACAGGAGCTGCGCGCTGTACTCGATCGCTGACGAGCTCTTTGCGAGTCTCCGCGAGCTCCTGAGCGCAAAAGACGGACTCGCTGTGCGTGTTCACGCGAGCAAAGACAGCAGTGCGAGCGCTACTGGTGGCAACAAGCAACGATGCGTTGTGCTCTGCAGCTCGCAAGAGACCAAGTTCCCGCGCAACGCGGTGCTCCCGGACGCCGTCGCGGCCAAAATCCTGCAGTTTGCACAGTCGACGACCGACTTTGCTGTCTTTGTGCGCAAGAAGCCGGACGCAGCTCTGCTAGGTGGCGCTCCAACTCACGCAGCACCGACGGCGGCGGTGCCATCATCATTCGTCGCTGCAGCATTGCCTAGCGCTCCAGACAGCCGCAAGACGCAGACGAAAGCGCCGTCGCACTTGTTCTTCAAGCGGCCAGCGCACCTCTTTGGCACACGCAGAGCCAACGCTGCTGCGCCGACGCCAGCGCACACTGTCTCTACACCAACGGTGTCATTACCATCAACAGCAACAACACTGTCGACTCCGAGCGACGTGACGCTGAGCCAGCAGCAGCAATCGCGGTACAAGTTCCATGTGCTCGTGCGCGGCGTCTCGGTCTCTGGTCAGTCCGACGTCTTCAGCTTTGACGTCGAGCGGCGGAGCATGGACAGCGTGAAGGCGCTCGAGCAGATCGCTAAGCGCTGGTGCGCGAGTGCGCGGAGCATCGTCGATGCGTTCATGAAGGCGCCACCGCGCGGCGACGAAGCGATGCTCCGACCTGTGCTCGGTCCCGATGCCCGCAGCGACGCGTACCACGTGAGCACCGGTAGCGGCTACTACCTCCTCGCACAGCTCACGCAAGTGCGCGAGCGCTTTCAGCACGACGCGTTGGGGCTCCAAACCGACATCCGCGCGTTCCTCACTGGCGTCCAGGCGACTGCGCGCGACGTCATGCTCTCCGGTCGCCCTGTCGACTCGCTCGAGCACCCGTCAACGTCGGCATCGACGCTCGCTCACACAGCAGCGTCATCGGTGTTTACCAACGACAACCCGAGCGCCGAGACGCCAACGAGCAGAGCGGCCATGGCGCTTGTCGAAGCGGCGATGCTCCTCGTCGGTGCCAAGAAGAACGCGCTTGCCGCGCTCGACAAGCACGCGGTGCTCACAGAGTTCCTGCGCTCGAACGCCGTCAAGAAGGTCGCGGCAGTGAACCCGCGCGAGCGCAAGCAGTGGGGGCCGATCCTGCGCGCGCGAGCGCACCTCGTACAGTCGCAAGACGAACTGGCTGTCGTTCTGAGCCAGTCGCCTTTGTTGCCGACGCCGTCGTCGCCACAGCGCAGTGCGGCACCCTGCGCCGCTCACCACAGTGTCGGCCATAACAAGCACTCGCAGACACAAGCGCTATCGTCATCGCCACCGCCGAGCGCAATGACGGCTCTCTGTGCGCTGTACACGCTCCTGATGGCGCTCGCTGCGATCGTGCGGTACGAGAAACAGCTCGACGCCGACGTTGCGCGCGAGCGCCAGCGTGTCGACCGCAACGCGACCGTCCTTCAGTGCGCTGTCCGCGTGCTCCAGGCAAAGCCGCGGTTGGCCCACTTGCGCGAGCTCTTTGTCGCTGCGCGGCAGATCCAGTGCGCTTTCCGGCAGCACCTCGCCCGGCGCCGCGTGCTCTTTCTCCAGTGGACGCGCGCCGCGACGAAGATCCAGCGCGCGTACCGCCTCAAGCTCTTGCGGCGCCGCGGGTCGCGTCCAAAGCGCTTGAGCGACGAGCTCCTTGCGATCTCCAAGCAGTTTGGCGGTCTCGCACCGTCCACTGCGACGCTGTCGCGAGGCAATCGCACCGGCGTTGGCAGCGATGACGACAGCGCTTGGCGCACTGAGATGGACGCGTTCGAGACGTTTGGGTCGTACATTGCGAGTCACGCCGGCAAGGAGCAGCTCAAGCGCGAAGAGAGCGTGATGCTCGAGCGCATGCACGAGCTCACGAAGGCGCGCGAGAAGCTCCCAGTGGACGAGCGCATGCGCGAAGACGTCCACGACTTGTTTGAGCTCCTCGACACGGACGGACGCGGCGAGTTGAGCCGCGAGTCGATGCGCACGATGATGGCGCGGCTGCGCATTCCGCTTGAAGCGGACGAGACCGACGACGTGATTGCGATGATGGACAGCGACGGCTCTGGCGCGATCTCGCTAACCGAGTTCATGAGCTGGTTTAGCCACGAGTACGCGGTGCTGAAGAAGCGGTCGCGCGACTGCGGCGTCGTCTCGCGCAAGGACTGGCAGTGGGTCATCGAGCACTCGGCGCGCGAGGCCTTGCGCAAGCGCTACCGCGCACTCCGGCTCGGTCGCCACACAGCGCAGCGTCGTGAAGGGGTGGAGCCTGTAGCTGTTGCTGACGCCGACACTGGACAGCACGAAGTTCATGGCAAGGAGAAAGAGGAAGAGGAGCTCGGTGCTGATGAGCAGCAAGACCGAGCTCACGAGTCAAACTAGCGAGTGAGCGGTGGTGTGACTGTGAGAGTGAATGGCCGTGGCGGTGCATTGCAGGATCCTGTGTCTATCGTCCTAGCTATCGTCATCGACCCACGCCTGCATGACGTAGCCCTTGCCTGGGTGCGCGCGCACGCTTGTGGCCTCCGAAATCGATCGGTTCTCAAATTGCCGCGAGTTGGACCGAGAGACGCCCGTTCTCGACCGCAGTCTCGTGTGCACGTTCAAGCTTACGCTCACGATCGCGGTCCTGTTCTCGGCCTCCGTCACGCTTGCGACTCCGGTCTGTGTGCCTCGATTGTCCACACGCGATGTGCGCCAAGCGCTCGTGATGGACTGACGCAGTAGCGTCTCGTAGTGAGTGAGATCGTCAGACAACGAGTTGCGTAAGAAGTTGCGTATTGGACCAGAGACTGCGCTGTCGATCGTGTTGGTTGCGCTTGCGTCGTCGTTCAGAAGGACTTGCGTTGGTAGTGGTAGTGCCAGAGTGAGTGCCTTCATGCGAGATGATCGCAAACGCCGACTTGATCTCGACGCACCACAGTCAGCTCCGGAACGAGCCGTCGCTGCGCGGACCGTCCATGGCGCCGTCGCACGTCCACGAAGAAGCCGGCCACGAGCACGAGCGCGACGGGTTCGAGTCGCAGATGTCGTTCAACGAGCTCGCGCGCAAGCTGTCGCAGATCGAGCAGCGGCACGACGAAGAGCACGAACACGAACATGAGCACGACGAGCACGCTGCGATAGAGCGATGACGACTGTGCATGATGCAGTCGAGAGAAGCTGTTGGTTGAGAGAGAGAAGAGTGAGATGATTAGAGAACGATAGACAGACAGAGAGACGACGACAGGAACCAAGTCGTAGGTTTTGGAACAGCTCTTGATGTCAGTCGATACTTCATCACGCTGTCCGTCGACTCGAGTCGAGTCGCACGCTTTGTGCTTGAGGGAGCCTGAGCGCATGAACAGCAAGTGGAAGCAGGAGACCAGACGTCTTGATTGATGGATCGGATCGATGGTGACACTATTCGTGACACTTTTGTGAACGACAAGGAAAGTTTCGTGATTGATTTGCCACTTGTGCAATGATTGATGGACACTCATGTTATTTTATGAAACGGTTTGAGAGGATACCGAATACATTTCGCTTTGACACTCGAACAATGATTACTTTACACTCGAAAAGTTGTTGAATGACACTCATGGTATTGCTTTGCACAAACGTATCAAATCGATACTGTACCGAGACTACTTGGTTCTCACACTCCTTGAGAAGTGATGGATTGACACACTTTGTATTTTGCTGAAACGATCCAATTTGCTTGCATTGTTTGTTCAGGCGAACATCATCGCGAAGCTTTCAATGTTGATACTTGACAAAGGATTGACTGACACTCGAAAAGTGATGGATTGACACTCGTCACGTGATTGATGGATTGATGTCGAGTGAGAGAGCACGACTTGGTACGCTGTCTTAATGTGTGCTCTGCTCTGTAGTGAGCGTGCACTGTAGTGAGCGAGTTACCACCTCAGTCTATTGTCTTCACATCCTCCTCTACCAGTAGTAGGTCTCGTCCTGTGTCGCACTCGCACTCGATGTCAATCATCTCACACTTTTCATCTCTGCGCACATCTGTCCGGCAGTCAAGCAAAGGGCACACTCGACAGCACCAGATCGCTCGTTCGATCTCTCTCTACGCTGTAACCTCACGCACTCGACGCCACAACACCACCACCACACGTGCAATGAACGACGACCGCCGCGTGTCTGCTGCTATGCGCGTCCTGACCGACGCGACGCTCCTCGATGTCATCGCGAGCTCTGTGACCGGCTACTCGCAGTGCATCGTCGAGTTCTACCGCAGCATCCAGCCGCGATACGGGTCGATGTACAAACTTCGCAACAAGTCCTCCTATCCATGCAACGACGGCTTCTTGCTCCACGTTGCAATCGCAGAGAACGACTTGACGATGCTCCAGACACTCATGAAGCTGTGGCAACAAGCGTTCTACCGCACGAAGCAGTTCCTGAGCGTCACGCGCGTCATGCGCTGCGCAGCGTACTTTGGCCGCCTGAACATGCTCGAGTGCCTCTTCGCGACGCTCTCGCGCGACCCAGCGTGGACGTGGGAGCTCGACATGCTGGATAGTGCGTTCATGAACCCGAATCCAGACGTCGAGGTCGTGCGGTGGCTCTGCCAGCACTGTCCAAAGGAGAGCGCGTCGATTCGGAGAGGAAGACGGATTCCCACCGACCTCGCCACTGTCCAGTACTTGCTGCAGCACGGCTACATTCTCCCTGATAACACGACCACACTCGCAGCAGAACGAGGTCACCTCGAGACGTTGCGCTTCCTGTGCGATACAGGTTACTCGGTCACAGACTGCATGAGTTCCGCAGCAATCCATGGTCACCTCGACGTCGTCAAGTTCCTGTATCAACATCGGACGGAAGGCTGCACGACGAAGGCGATGAACAGCGCAGCAACAAGTGGTCACCTCGACGTCGTCCAGTTCTTGCACGAACATCGTGCAGGAGGCTGTACGACGAAGCAATGGACAAAGCCGCTGCAAACGGCCACCTCCACGTCGTCCAGTTCCTCCACGAGCACCGCAGTGAAGGCTGTACCATGGAAGCGATCACCCAAGCTGCAGCAAGCAGTCACATCGGTGTCGCTCAGTTGCTGCTCGAGCATCGGAGCGAAGGCTTCGTGACGGAGTCGATGAACTGTGCAGCGCGCGATGGTCGCATGGACGTCGTTCTGTTGCTCGCGGAGTGCATCTGCGAAATCTCCCTGACCAAGGCGATGGACAAAGCTGTTGCTGATGGCAACTTTCCTGTCGTCCGGTACCTCCAAGCGCGCTACCCTTGGAGCGTGTCGGAAGGCACGATCGACATCGCTGCGTTGTCCGGACACCTCGACATTCTCCGGCTCCTGCACGAACACAGCACTGAAGGCTGCTCGACATGGGCACTGAACATGGTCGCGCAGGATGACATCGACATCATCGAGTTCCTGTGTGAGCACTACACTCAAGCCTGGTCTGTCGAGGTGACACTCCGCTTGACGCCCGGCGATGCAGGCGACGTCCTCGACCCGCTGCAGCACCTCGATCAGATCTGTTGCGACACCACCCGTCGCAACATGGTAGGACGCGGCCACGACCATCTCTTGCAGACGCGCAAGCACCTGCTGAGCGTCCACGACTACTTGCGCGTGCAGTTCGCGGTGTTGCTGGACGAATACTACAGCCTGCCGTACCTCGACCTCGTCAAGTTCCAGTGCCAGCGCTACCCAGACACCATTGCCGACTCTGCGCTCGCTGACGTCGTTCGGCAAGGAGGCGACAAGTACCACGTCCTCGCAGTGCTCTGCGCGTACTCGACGTGCGGGTGCTTGTTTGAAGCTCGCGAAGTCGCGCAGCACCGAGGCGACCGCCGCGCGCTGAACGTCCTCGACGCGTACATTGCACGTGACGTAGTGTCCTGCAGCCTCGCGCAGCACGCTGCAGTCGGTCCGCGGCGCTGTCAAAAAGCTGGAACCAGCAGTGTGCGAGTGTAGGAAGTGCTAGTACAGACAGCAAGACCAAGAGACGTCACACCGCTTGTCGTCTTCTGATCTACTTACTCTACGGACTCGCACTGCGCCTCGCTCTCTCGAGCAATGGGCTTCTGGAACTTGGCGTGAACCCAGACGCGGTCCATCGTCACGTGCTTCTTCCGGTTCACGAGTCGCACGGTGCAGTACTCGTTCTCCACGACGTCAAAGCCACACTCGGCGCCAAAGAGCGTCGCGAGGTCGTCCGTCGAGAAGAAGTACGCGAGCGTGCCGTCGCTCCGGTAGTACAGCGACGGACCGAGGCGCTTGGCATTGCGCATCATTGCGAGGTCATAGAGACCGTAGTCGCGGAAGCACACGATGCCGCCAGGCCGGAGCGCGCGGTAGACTTTGCGGAGCGTCGCAGCGAACGCTGCAGGCGGCAGCGCCGAGAGCACAAAGACCATGAGCACAATGTCGACCGAGTTCGGTGCCACGCCCGTGAGCTCGTCGCGCGCAATGTCACAGACAAACGCGCGGCAGCGCGCGACGTCGAACTGCTCGTGGTGCGTCAGGATCTCGATCGCGCGTGCGCTAAAGTCGCACACTTGCGCGCGGACGTTCGAGCACGCGGTGAGGATCGGGAACACGGCGCTGCCGTAGCCGCAGCCGAGCTCGAGGAGCTCAACGACGTCGCGGTCCTGTCAGTGGTAGGAGCAGTCAGTCAAGATAGATGAGCTCGCCAGAGAGAGCGAGCGTGTGTGTACGAGTGCAGTGGGCGAGTCGTGGCAGTGCTCCATGGACGACAGTCACGACGACGACGCACCGAGGTCAAGAGCTCTGGGAACTCCTTGACCAAGTAGTTGCGTGGCTTGTACACTTTGCCTGTGGTGGTATACGAACGAGCGCATCGTGGATCGAGCAGAGCGCAGATAGTAGCGTGAGCTCTGTGGAGCTTCATGCGCTTATGATGCACAGCGAGACAGGATGCGATTGACACATACACACCGTTGTTCTTCTGGTGGAAGACGTCCCACTTGATTTTTGCGACGGCTGCGAGCTCCTGCGCATCGTCATCTGCCTCGCGAGCATCTGCAGCTGCGCTCGCGTCGTCTGCGCTGCGCTCGATCTGCTCGCGACACACGCGCGCGAGGTCTTCCCACTCAAAGTCATGCGAGTGGAGCTCGACTGCTTTCATGATCGTCGTCGCGAGTATTGCAAAGTGACTTGCTTTCAGTATGCTGACGCCAAACGGTGTCGAGTCACTTGACAGGCGGCACGAGCACCATTGGCATCGGCGCTGCGATGGCGGACACCAGCAGCAGCGATCGCGTCGTCAATGACGAGCAGGACGACCACAGCAGCAGCAGCAGTAGTATAAAGCGCGACGACAGCGATGGCAATGGCAACGACAGCAAGCACCGCAACCACGAAGACGAGGAGACCGAGCACGTTGTCTGGATCGGACGCGCGCCACCGGCGCTGTGTGTCGGCGAAGAGCCTGTGCGCGCGCTCTTTAGCTCATTTGGCGAGCTCCGCTCGATCAAGGTGCGCGTGCTTGTCATGCATGCTTCACGCTCGACGAGCGCTCACGCACACTCGTGCACGACTGCGTTCTTGCGTCACAGATCCACCACGACTACGAAGACATGTCGGCTGAAGGCTTCATGTTCCTCGGCTTTGCGTCGCGCAGTGCTGCGCAGCGCGCAGTCGACGCAGTCACGAACGGCACGCTCGACGCAGAGAGCCGCTATTACGACACGATGCAAGCGCGCATGGCGCTCCGACGCGGCGGCGCAGCAGTCATCGAGCGCGACGAAGACACTGCCGACTTGCTCCTCGGTCGCCGCGTCGCAAGCGCTGCGAACGCGTTCTCGCAGCGCAGCGTGGGCGACGACGAGGACGACCTCGTGCTCCAGAGCCTCTCGCAGAGCGCGTTTGGCTTGAGCAGCAGCAGTCAGAGCGCGAGTCAGCGGGCGAAGAAGGCAAAGAAGAGCAAGACCAAGAAGGACAAGTCCGCAGCGACGACAGGTGCGAAGCGCCAGCGCCGCGCACGGGCGTCGAGCTTCCTGTCGGTCGGCGACGGTACGTGAGAGCGACAGAGAGCGAGTGCGTAGGTCCTCGTAGCTTAGCTTAGTAGAGTACACGGATGCTACAACGAGCGGACAGGTCACGCAGTCACGGATACGGGGGGTCGACAGACGCGACTTTGCGCTTCTTGCTCGGTCGCCAGGACGCCGCGGCGTCCTCTGGCGCGGAATGGGGTGCGACTGTGTCGACACGGTCGAGCACTGCAGTGGCTGCGTCGGTCTCGCTGTCGCTGTCGCTCGGGAGCACGTCGTGCTCGTAGCTGTCGTCGCTGCTCGATGCCTCGAGCACTTCGTCGGTCGCCAAGTCAAAGTCGAGCAGCGCATCGGCGTCGAGGACATCGCCATCATCGCCGTCATCGTCGACTGCAGCGAGCGGCTCGACCGTGTTCACTGGGACCGGAGTAACTGCAGCACGTGGCAGTGGTGCTGTCGCGACGGCGGTCGGCGCCGCAGAGGACGACGATGCGAGCGCAACGATGCGCTTCTTACGGCTCGGACGCGCTGCTGGTGGCTGCACTGCGACGTTATCGTGAGCGCTGCGGCCGACGAGTCGGCGCTCGAGCGCTGCGAGCACGCGCGTTGCGTGCGCGTCCATCGGCGCTTTGAGCTGCGCGAGCCGCAGCGTGTGGCGGATCGGACGCGGCGGCGTCGTAGTTGTTGCGTCATTCACGCTCTGGCTGCTGCTGTTGGCGTCGTCAGTGTCGTCGTCGTCGCTGTTCGCGAGCTCTTCATAGTCAAAGCTCTCGTCGTCGTCGTCGTCGTCGTCGTCGTCGTCTTCATCGTTGTCGTCGTCCGAGAGCTCGAGCTGCTCAAAGTCGTCCGAGTCGCTCGCAGCGTCGCCATCAGACGACACGAGCTCGTCGTGTTCGTAGTCGCTGTCGTCGTCTTCGTCGTCGTCGTCGAGCGTCACGGCCATCGGCGCATCGATCGCCACGAGATCAGTTGGCGATAGCAGTGGCGGCAATGGATCCAATGCATCCGCAGGACCGAGCGGTTCGTGTCCTGGCGTTGCGACACTGAGACTCGACACGTCAGTGCTCAGTGCGCGACTTCGGTCGCCGCCGTCGTCGCTCTCGTCGTGCTTCTCTTCCTCGTCTTCATCGTCATCGTCATCGTCATCGTCGTCGAGCGGCATCTGCAGCGCCTCGGTGGCGCTAAAGTTGAGCGCCGCCATCGTGAGGTCCATCGCAGCTTGCGGGTCGGCAGCGGTGCTCACAGCCATGCGCGCCATTGCCTCGCGCGCTTGCGCTGCGACGAGCTCCTGCTGCTGCTGCGCCATGCGGTCGACAAACGCCGGCCAGTTGTGCTCGCACGTGCGCTGGAGGAGCGCCTCGGGTCGAATGAGTGCCCACGACGTGAAGAACAGCGCGGGGTGGAGGTCCTTACCGACACAGACGTCTGCGGCCAGCAGTGGCTCGCCTCGGTCGCGCGGCGCGCTCGGGAGACTCGGCAGCGCCATCGTCTGCTGGCGATCGAGCGCTTTCGCGTCCGAGTCGGACTCGCCGCCGCTCTCGCCGTCAAGCATCAGCTCTAAGCTCTGCTGCTTGACCTGCTCGCGGAGCTTGTCTTCGAGCAAGTCTTTCACGAGCACGGCAAAGTCCATCGACGAGTCGTCGATACCAGGGCTCATGGCTTCGACGACACTGTAGAACTTGCGCTGGATGCGCGTCCAGCGCTTCCGGAGCTCGACGCGGCTCCGATGGGGCAAGTACGCTGCCGCAGTGCGCGCGTAGCGCTTGCACATGTCGCCGTGGAACTTGACCATGCCGCGCGCGATGCGCAAGTCCTCTTCGAGGATCCACGACGAGTCCCGGCGGCGCGCAAACTGCGTGTGGTACGCTTTCACAGCGCTGTCGCCCGTCTTGTTGCTCGTGAGGTACCGATAGCGGCGCTGGATCGCCGATGGCGTCTTGTTGGGGAGGAAGTGCGTCGCGATCGACGCCCACGGGTCGGCTTCGAGCGCAAAGCGCTTCGCGCCGTGCGCCAAGAGGTTGTCTTCGCTGAGCGTGAACGGCTTGCGCTGCCGCGTCTTGGCCTTTGGCAGCGGCACGATATGCTTGTCGACTTCGCGCATCGCCGCGGTGATCACAGTCGTGCGGTCCGAGACGCTGCACTGCGCCTCGAACGTCTGCGTGAGCGCGTCAAGGTCCTGGAGCCCCACGAGCTCAAACATCGACGGGTGCGTAACTGCTGCGTGCGCTGCTGTGAGCGACCGCGTCACGCGCCGCGACGCTGCGCTTGTCTGGTCCTGCTGCGACTGGCTGAGCTTCGCAAGCAGCGCCGTCTTGCACGCCTGTGCCTCTTTGCCGCGCAAATGGAGCTCGTCGAGCATCGCGCGGCACTCGGTGAGCGCAGCGCGGCGCTTCGCAATCGTCTCATCGGGTGCTAGCGCCGGCACCAGGCGCATCGCGGCGCTCCTTCGCATCTTGCGACTCGTGCTCGGGTAGCCACTGTTGACAGCCGCTGCGGACGAGGCGCAGAGGTGGTAGCTCTGGAGCAAGAGCTGCATGTGCTTGTGCATCTGCGACGCGAGCTGGAGACACTGCTCCTGTGTGATCGCGCCGTGGAGCTCTTGTACTGGCGCAGCTGGCGCACCGTCACTGACGCGACGGAACCACGCCGGTGGTGGGCACGCCGGCTTGGGTGGCGGTCGCGGCGGCAGCGCAGTGAAGAGCGATGCGAGCATTCGGATCGACGCAGCGCCATCAAGCGCGCCGCTTGACGCACTCGCGTGTGTGCTCGTCCTGCGGTTGCTCAGGACGCTTGCTGCTGCCGACATGATCGCTGGGACGTTGTCGCCGAACGCGCTCAGTCCTGGCACAGCTGCTGCGGCAACCTTTGCGCCAGCAGCACCAGGTGGCGCAACGCCGAGCTGTGACGAGTCCATGAGCAGCTCTTTGAGCTCGGCCTTGGAGATCTTGCTCGACGTGCGCACAGGAGGAACTGCAGTCATACTGGTGGCAGTATCGGCGCTGTCGCCGTCTGCGCCGTCGTCCTCCTCTTCCTCTTCATCGTCGTCGTCCTCTGGCGGCTCGTACTCGTCGTCCTCTTCGTCCAGGAACGACAAGTTCTCTTGCTCATGCGGCAAGAGTGACGACAAGAAGCGCTGGTACTCGCGGTCGTACTCGGTGCCGCCAATGATCTGACAAGACAACGACGGACGATTGTCAGTTCATCTCGACCGCTAGAGGCTACGATGTCAAGCGACTAATACCGGCTCTGCGATGTCTGGCAAACACGACTCGAGCGTGTCGATCGGCACGTCCACAAGCGAGAACTTGGTGCGCGTGCGCGTCGCGATCGTATCGGCGTCGTCGTCGTCCGTGCCATCGTGAAGTGCGTCGTTGTCGTCGTTGCGAGTGTCTTGTGTTGATGGATTGTCTGGACTCGTTACTGCTGCATCAGCAGCGATGCTTGCTGAGCTTGACTGCAGTGGATCTACACTTGCATGCGGAGCATCTGCAGTCGTCTCGGACACACTGTCTGCGCGCTCGTCGTCGTCGCCGTTGCTGCCCGAGATGGTGCTCGCCATGCTTCTGCGCAACATTCACTCACCACATCCAAAAGCGCGCCAACAACAACAACGTGCCGCCAAAATGCACAAATTCGCGTTCGAATATTCAATAGTGATATAAACAAGTTTCTCCCTCGTTTTCATCACTTGATAATTTTGCGCACTGCATGCGTGCGAACCGGCGCAAAAGAATTGCGCACACGGCAACAACACCAAGCAGCATGATGACCTGGGCGATGATGTTCCAGCAGCTGCGAGGCACGCGCATGCAGCGCGCGAGCGCGCGTTCGCTGCATAGGACGCACTGCTGCAGTGGCACTGCGCGGCACGCTCGCTCGACGAGCGGCGTCAGGGGTCACATTGCAACTCTTTCCCTTGCACACTCAGCAGCAACAACAACAACAGCGTCGGCGCGTGACGATCTTCGCACCGTCACCTGCAGCACAAGACAGACCACCGCGATGGCCGCACGCCTCATGGCAGCGCCAACAAGTAGACGATTCCACACAAACGCAATGGCCGACACGGCGCCATTCGAGCTCGACAAGAGGTGCGCACGGACTACGATTAGCGTAGCATGCATGTGTATGTCTCCATGTTGGAGCAACAGCCGCAAGCACTAGACACTAAGTGCCATCACGTCCATGCTTCTCTCTCACTCACACGCACTCTCGATAGCTTTGTCGAGACGTTCAAACACGTGCGTCCGCCGTTCGGCTTCAATGGACTCGGCGAGCTCGCGTACATGCGCACGTACTCGCGCGTGAAGCCCGATGGCACAAAGGAGCAGTGGTTTGAGACCGTCGAGCGCGTCGTGAACGGCACATTCCGCATGCAAAAGCGCTGGCTCCGCGCGCGCGAGCTCGAGTGGAACGACCGCGACGTCGCAGCGCTCGCGCAGGAGATGTACGCGCGGATCTTTGCGATGAAGTTCTTGCCGCCAGGTCGCGGGCTCTGGGCCATGGGCTCGCCGATCACAGAGGACCGACAGCTCTTTGCTGCGCTCAACAACTGCGCGTTCGTGTCGACGAGCGACATCGCGGAAGTCGCGTCGCCCGCCGAGCCGTTCTGCTTCCTCATGGACTCGGCGATGCTTGGCGTCGGCGTCGGCTTTGACACGAAAGGCGCGTCGCAGCTCGTGGTCCAACGCCCGCGTATTGACGCCACTGCTGCAGTGTTTGAGATCCCCGATTCGCGCGAAGGCTGGGTCGAGTCCGTGCGCTTGCTCCTGAACGCCTACTTCCTCGTCGGTCGCGCTCGTCCGACGTTCGACTATGCGCGCATTCGACCTGCAGGCGCGCCGATCCGCGGCTTTGGCGGCGTGAGCTCTGGCCCCGCAGCGCTAGTGCAGCTCCACGAGACGATCGCAGCGGTGCTGGACCAAGAAGTCGGGTCGCCACTGAGCGTCCGGACGATCGTCGATCTGATGAACCACATTGGCGTCTGCGTCGTGTCGGGGAACGTCCGGCGCACAGCCGAGATCGCGTTCGGCGCGTACGACGACGACACGTACGTCGACTTGAAAGACTACCGCAAGCACCCCGAGCGCGCAGCGTACGGCTGGACGTCGAACAACAGCGTGTTTGCTGCGATCGGCATGGACTACGCGCCGCTCGCAGCGCGCACTGTCCAGAACGGCGAGCCGGGCTTTGCGTGGCTCGACAACATGCGCCAGTTCGGTCGCATGAACGGCGTGCGCGACGACCGCGACGCGCGTGCGGCGGGTGGGAACCCGTGTCTAGAGCAGACGCTCGAGTCGTATGAGATGTGCTGTCTCGTCGAGACGTTCCCGGCGGCGCATGCGAGCTTGGATGACTACGTCGAGACGCTCCGGTTCGCGTACCTGTACGCCAAGACCGTGACGCTCGGACAGACGCACTGGCCGCGCACGAACGCAGTGATGCTCCGGAACCGCCGCATTGGCTGCAGCATGTCAGGCATTGCGCAGTTCATCGCTGCGCACGGACTCCATGAGCTCCAGCGCTGGTGCAACGTCGGCTACGACGCGATCCAGCGCTATGACCGCGTGTACGCTGACGCGTTTGGCGTCCCGCGGTCGATCAAGACGACGTCGATCAAGCCGAGCGGGACGGTCTCGCTCCTCGCTGGCGCGACGCCAGGCATGCACTACCCCGAGAGCCGCTTCTACATCCGCCGCATGCGCCTCGACCGCGCCTCGGACCTCGTCCCAGCGCTCACGCGCGCAGGCTACAGCCTCGAGCCAGCAGTCGAAGCGCCCGAGTCGACGTTCGTCGTGTCAATCCCGGTCGACGCAGGCGCTGGCGTCCGGACGCTCGACGACGTCTCGATGTGGGAGCAACTCGCGCTCGCGAGCTTCTTGCAGCGGTACTGGGCCGACAATCAAGTGAGCTGTACAGTGACGTTCGACCCTGAGCGCGAAGGGCCGCAGCTCGAGCATGCGCTCGCGTACTTTCAGTACCAGCTCAAAGGCATCAGCTTGTTGCCAAAGCTCCCGCTCGGCGCGTATGCGCAGATGCCATACGAAGCGATCGATCGCGCGACGTACGAGCGCATGACGCAGACGCTCACACCGCTGGCGTTCAACTCGATCGTGTCGACTGAGACTGTCACGCCCGTGCCCGACAAGTTCTGCGAAGCGTGTCAAGCGGATTCGCTCGCATGAGAGACCGAAGAGACGAGTCAAGACGAGGTACAAGGTGTTGATTTATAAGAACGTGTTTGTTCGAGACATGCGTTTACATCAGCTCACTGTGCAAGAGCAAAAAAGAACACATTGGTAAGTTAGTCGGTCACAACAAATACAGTCCGTCCGTCACAGCAACAGCAAGAGATGGTACGTACTAGGCAGGGCCGCCCGCGCCTTCTGGCACGGTCCAGTTGATGTACTCCTTCGGCATCTTGATCGAGCAGCACTTGCAGTGCACGCAGTTCTGCGCGTTGATCACGAGCTGCGGCACGCCGTTCGCCTCGCTCCCGTCCGTGTACTCGTACACCTTTGCAGGGCAGAAGCGCTGCTCCGGACCGGCGTAGATCGGGAGCGACTCTTTCGACGGCACGTCCGCGTGCTCGACCTTGATGCGCAAGTGCGCTGGTTGGTCGTGGCTGTGGTTCGTGCCGCTGCGCTGGAGGTTCGAGAGCAAGTCGAACGTGAGCTTGCCGTCTGGCTTCGGGTACTCGATCGGCGCAAAGTCCTTCGCTGGCCGCGTCTTCGCCGAGTCCGGGAGCTTGTTGTCGATCGTCCACGGCTCTTTGCCCTTGAGCACGAACGCGTTCAGGCCGGCGTACAGCAGACCCGGGAGCGTGCCGTTGTGGAACGCCGCGTGGACGTTGCGCACGGCCTTGAGCTCGTCTGCGACCCACGACGACTCGATCGCGGCTTCGTAGCTCGAGATGTCGGCCGCTGGCTCGTCCGCGTTGATCTCACCAGTGTTCGACACTGGCTCTGCGTCGGTCGCAGTGAGCGCGGCGTACGTGGCCTCGGCAGCGAGCATGCCCGACTTCATCGCCGTGTGCGTGCCCTTGATCTTGACGCCGTTGAGGAAGCCGGCCGAGCAGCCAATGAGGCCGCCGCCTGGGAACGTGAGCTTCGGGATCGCGTGGTACCCGCCTTCGTTCAAGCACCGCGCGCCGTACTGGACGCACTCGCCGCCGTCGAGGTACTTCTTGATCTCCGGGTGCGTCTTGAAGCGCTGGAACTCTTCGTACGGGTTCAAGTACGGGTTCTCGTAGTCGAGACCCACGACAATGCCGATCTGCACGAGGTCGTCCTCCATGTGGTACATGAACGACCCACCAAACGTCTTGTCCATGACCGACTGCTGCAGCGGCCACCCGAGCGTGTGCTGCACGTACCCAGGCTTGTGCTGCGCCTTTGGGATGCGCCAGACCTCTTTGATCCCGAGACCGTACGTCTGCGGCTGCTTGCCCTCGCGCAAGTTGTACTTGGCCATGATCTCTTCGCTGCACGACCCGCGGCAGCCTTCGCCAAAGAGCGTCACGCGGCCGCGGAGCTCCATGCCGCGCGCAAACGTGCTCTTCGGCTTGCCGTCTTTGCCAATGCCGACGTCGCGCGTCGCAATGCCTTTCACTGCGCCGTCGTCGCCGTAGAGCACTTCCGACGCCGAAAAGCCGGCGTAGATCTCGACGCCAGCTTCTTCAGCCTGCGCGCCGAGCCAGCGCGTGAGCTTGCTCAGACTGATGATGTAGTTCCCGTGGTTGTGCTGCTCTGGCGGGAGCAGGAAGTTCGGGAGCTTGAGCGACTTGTCCTCGGTCACAAACAAGAACGCGTCTTCCTCCACGGGCGTGTGGATCGGCGCGTCGAGCTCCTTCCAGTTCGGCAAGAGCTCGTCGAGCGCGCGCGGCTCAAAGACGTTGCCCGAGACAATGTGCGAGCCGACTTCTGCGCCCTTCTCGACCACGCACACCGACAAGTCCGTGCCCTTTTCGGCCGACAGCTGCTTGAGACGGATCGCTGCGGCGAGACTCGCGGGACCCGCACCGACCTGCATGATCATGCGGATGTGCATGTGGGTCAGTGATCTGTGTGATCTGTGTATGCGTCAAAGAAGCGAGAGAGAAAGAGCTACACAAATAACGACAAGCACACATCGAGACGTACCAAGAGCACGTCGTAGTCCATGCCTTCGCGCGGCTCGTTCAGAAGCTCCTGCTCCTCTGGCGAGAGCGCCGTGGACATCCAGCGCGCCGAGAGCGAGCGCGGCGCAGCGCGCTGCTGCTGCTGCTGCTGCTGGAGCGAGCGCGCGGCTGCCGTGCGGAGAGCGATTGATCGGCGCCACATGATGCGTCAGTTGTTCAGTCGGTCGATCAGTCGGTCGTCGTCGAGCTCGAAGCGCGCGCAGAGAGAGAGAGGAACGAGCGGCTGGCAGGCGATTCCGGAATGCGGGGATTCCGTTGGTGCCTCCACGCTTCCAATCTGCGGCTCTGAACACGTCGGGCGAACGTTGCGATCCGAACGGGCGCAACCCTCGCTTTCGTCACTAGCATTGCGCATCAGCGTGTGTGGCTTCAACGATAGATTTGACAAAAAGCGCATGTAGTATCTTGTGTTTGTATTGCAAGATGGCGGTTGATTGGAATTGATAGTGATGAAAGCAAGGAGAGCGCAAAGACACGTCTACAGATAAACATGTCGCTTACACTCTGTGTGGGCCACAAGATTCCGCGCAGCACCAGGCGCATTTCACTTGATTTGAGTATGGGTATGTGCTAACACCCATTTGCGAAAAAGACACAATATTAACTCAAAATTACACATGTGTACGATCATATGTGTAAATTCAGAACTTAAATGGTGGTATATTTGTCACTTTGAGTTCATACGATGTTATTCTTGAAACAACATCATTCTCTCGCTTTTGTCACTATCGCCTGAACTCCTTCAACGACATGGACTTCCTTGATCATGTGGCGATCATGTGGCGATCATGCTTCCGATGACGGCACGACCACTTGGCACCGCCGTGTGTGTGCATCTGCGCGGTGCATCGCGAGCGAGCAGGACGACACGTCGCTCGAAATGAACTGCGAGAGGATCTCGACGTGACGTTCGTTGTGCCACGCGCGCGCGCGCTCGCGGGCAGCAAACAGACACCCTTTCGTCGAGCGCTCGCACACGATCTGGAGCACGTGCTCGCACTTGCCCATTGCAGCGTCCTCGAGCTGCTCGTCCGAGCACAAGTGCGGCGCGCGGTCGAGCAGCAGCTTGAGCACGCGGCGATTGCGGTTGTACGCTGCCCAGAAACACGCTTGCGTCGTGCCGCCTTCGCGTCGGTGGTCGAGCAGGAAGCGCACGACGTCGATGTGACCGTGCTCTGCTGCGCTATCGAGCGCGCGCGTCGTGCAGCCTTCTGTGCGATGCGAGTGGAGAAAGCGCACGGTGTCCAAGTGACCGTATCGCGCTGCATGGTCCATCGCAGCGACTGTGCAGCCCTCGGTGCGCTTGTTGTGCAGGAGCTCAACAACGTCGAGTCGCCCGTGACTCGCGGTGATGTCCATGCACCTTGTCGTGCACGATGCGTGTGCGTGATGGAGGTACAGCACGATGTCAAAGTGTCCGTACCTGGCAGCGTAGTCCATTCCATTCGGGCTCCGAGTCGCTGGGACGTGCTCGTGGAGGTACTGCACGACTGCCAAGTGGCCGTGGCGCGCAGCGTTCTTCAGCGCGTTGGGCGTGAACGTCATGCCGTGCTCGTGGAGCCACGCGATGATCTCGACGTTGTCGACCTGAGCTTGCTTGTCTGCGTTGAAGACGCGGTGGTCGAGCGGACAGTGCGCGTAGACCAAGTCGAGCAGCGCAGTGTCTTCGTGCACGAGCGCAGTACGAAGAGCGTTCTGTCCCCACGACCAGCTCGTGTGCATTGACGAGCGCTCAAGGAGCCACGCGAGCGCCTTGAGGTCGCCGACGTGGACTGCGCACGCGAGCGCTTTGTCAAAGCTGTACACAGGCTTCTTGCCGTAGTGCCACGTCAAGTAGAGGTCGTAGAGCACTGCGAGCGCGCGCTCGTCGCGGAGTAGAATCGCGAGGTGCGGCAGCACGCCCGGCTGTCTGGGGAACGTGAACGCTCGGTTCTTGCGCTTGCGGCAGCACTCGTGAGCATTGCTCGTGTGGTACATCTGCGCGACTGCGTATGGCCAGCCATCGACGAACTGCGTCACGGAGCGCCAGAGCACGACGTTCGTTAGCACAGCGACGCTCGCATTGTTCACGTCGTCGTCGTTGCGAATGAGCATCGCTGCGATAGGTCTCGCTTCGAGCGCTTGCTGCTCGCAATCGAGCGCACTCGTGTTGCTCTCAATGAGCTGCGTGGACACCAATGCGCACTCCATCTCTCTCTGTCTCGGCCGATCTGCGAGTGAGTGAGCGAGCGCACTGGGTCCATCGAAGATCGACTGACACTCACGAGCGCCACACGCATTTTCGCACGCGCTTCCATATGGTGGAGCGCCACTCGCAGTCGAGAGCTTGTAGCCATGCGCTCTTCATGGCTCAAGTGACTGGATCAGCAGGCCGATGAGTACGAGAGAGAGAGAGCACGCACCAGCGCTCATGAGCTATCCCATAGTAGAAGTAGCAGTAGTAGTATACTGTGATGCGATGCGTTGCTGCAGCGTGGTGCGATGCGCCAGACTGCAGCAGCTCATACTCACACTCGCGCGCCTTCTCATCGTCACACACTCGCGTACACACACATCACTCACGACGTCTCTCTCTCTCTCTCTCATAGCGCCACACGGCACTGCCTTCTGTACTCACTGCCGCCCGTGGCCATCGAGCGCCTCGAGCAAGAGATGCGTGGGGTCGGTGACGCCGCGGCGCAAAGCGTGCCGCAGCACCGAGTCGCGCGAGAAGCCTTCGGTGCGGTGTGCGTGCAAGAAGCGCGCGACTGGCGCGTGGCCTTTGACGATCGCCTGTGTGAGCGCCGCCTGCGTGCAGCCTTCGGTGCGGTGCGCGTGGAGGAACTGCACGACTGCGACGTGTCCTTCGCGCGCGGCGCTGTCCATGGCGTACGTCGTGCACGCGGCGCGGTCAGTCGCGTGGAGGAACTGGACGACGTCGAGGAAGCCACGACCGGCGGCCGTGTCCATGGCGTACGTCGTGCAGCCTTCGTTGCGGTGCGCGTGGAGAAAGCGCAGGACGTCGAGACAGCCGTCGCCTGCCGCGCGGTCCATCGCAGCGGTCGTCCAACCCGTGGCGCGGTGCGCGTGCAGGAGCTCGACGACGTCGAGGCGGAGGTTGCGCGCGCTCCAGCTGATGGGTTTGGTCGAGAAGCCCTCGGCGCGGTGTGCTAGCAGGAAGCGCAGGACCGGTGTGTGGCCGTTGTCTGCAGCGCCGTCGAGCGCCTTGGTCGTGCAGCCTTCGCTGCGGTGGATGTGCAGGAACTGGACAATCGGCAGGTGGCCATGGCGCGCCGCGTCGTCCATCGCGTCGGTCGTGCAGCCTTCAGCGCGCTGTGTGTGCAGGAACGCGACGACGTCGAGATGGCCGTGCTTGGCGGCGGCGTCCATGGCGTCGGTCGTGCAGCCCTCGGACCGGTGCGCATGGAGGAATGTGACAATGTCGAGGTGGCCGTTTGCAGCGGCGGCGTCCATCGCTCGTGTGCTGCAGCCTTCGCTGCGACGCTCGTGCAGGAACCGCACGACGTCTGCGTGTCCGTTCGCCGCGGCGTCGTCCATCGCGTGGGGTGTGAATGCGTACGCGTGTGCGTGGAGCCACTGCACGAGCACCATGTTGCCGCGCGCCGCGGCGCTGTCGACGAGCGCTGGTGTGAGTGTGATGCTCTCGCGTGGAGTGTGCGCAATAAGCCAGTCCAGGAGCGCGACGTCGGGCTCGACGAGCTGCACCGCGTGCACAAGCAGATCAGGCTCCCACGCATCGGACGCATGCGCTGTTTCGCGGTGGTGCTTCTGTCGCTGCATCGACTGACGGAGCCACGCGAGCACGTCCGCACGCTGGAACGCGACGGCGCAGCGCTGGGCGTGACTGAAGTCGAGCGCCTCGGCGTGCGCGTGTGCGTAGTGCGGCTGCTCGTGGAGCTCAGCGAGCACGCGGAGTATGTCGGTGTCGTGCGCAGCGATCGCGGCGTGCACGAGCCAGCCATTGCGCATCGGGAAGGCGCCGCTGCGCTTGCCGGCAGTGGCTTTGACGCGCTGAGCGAACTCGACGACGCGCAGCGGCCAGCCGTCCATGAAGTCTATGATCGTGCGCCAGAGCACCCGCGTCGCGAGCGTCAAGAGTGCGCTGTCATTCGTAGTGTGTGGAGCTGCTTGTGCCAGTGCTGTCGACATGTCTACGAGTTGTGGCGACGGCTGTTGTCTCCGCTTGAACTGAGCACGTTGCTGGACAGTGTCGAGTGGCGCAGTGAAGCTGCTACTGCTTGCTTTCTCTGTTGGTGATGCTTGCTATATATGCTGCCGTCGTCGCTTCTGTCGCTGTCGTCGCTGCTTGCTGCTTGCTGGAAAGAACGCGAATGAGCGAGTGGCGGCGGCGGCAGCAGCAGCAGCAGCAGCGGAGCGGGCCACAAGCTCGCTGCATACTCGCTCGCTCGTGTGCTCGTGTGCTCGTTTGTGAGCGAGCGAGCGAGCGTGAGCAAGCAGTCCCAGATGGACGGACGCAAACGCACACGCAAATCCAAGCAGCCTTCAGACGTCTCCAAGCACCATTCACTCATTCGCGCATTCGCTCGTGTCGTCTGAGACTGCCTGATAATGTGGTTTAACTCGTACTTACTGGAGCAAAGTAGCAAAAGGGAGATGGACCCAATCAATCGCTTCTGGATTCAATGATGACATCGACACTATTCTTGCGACACTGTCGAGAACTGTCGAGAAATGACACCAGCAACAATACTATTGTGTTACAGCATTGCGAAATACAACATATAAAGAGCCAATATATCTGTCGATGATGATAACATGTCACTAATATGCTGACACAACTGTCAAAAACACAAACAACTCTTCTTTTTGTACAAAGAAGACAATACTAGTACGACAACACCAACAACGTTATGCCTGTTGCGGCTCTCAGGAATATCACCAATAACAACGTATTGCGGCAATATCTCGCAATATCAGCAAACGACACACGCTCCACAGTTGTTGACAAAGGAAAATGACACGTCACAACGAACAAGTTACAACACAGCAAAGTATACAAATACATGTGCTGACTGACTGTGCTACCTCTCATTCCTGCAACAAACTCTTTAGTGTCGCGGCACTGCAATACAGCAACAGATACACCCACTGCGAAAACGATACATACACAGATACAACAACTTCGTAGGCGTAAACTTCCTACCAAGGGGAGACAATTTGAGACTCTTTCATACGAAATCATGCTTATAAATCTAAGTACGAATCGCGATTTTCGCGCACCATCGTGTAGAGGGGTGTCTAAGCTATCGATTGAGACCCTCAGCAGCTTTACAACTGATTTGGTCGCGGAGTACTCGCTGATCTCCAGAAGGACCCAGACTTGGTTGGCCATTTTCAAAAAATAATTTGCCTTGTTGGGGTAAATTTGAGTGCTCTATCCGAATCTGCACTTATATTTGCCAAATTCGTGCTCCAAGTTGAAGGTTTTTGTATTTTAGAAATCGGGACGTAAGAATGATTTAGATCAAAACATGAAGTAGCATGATTACGATTGAATACTCAATCTGCAAATCAGACTATCGCGGTCTTCTCTTCCTCCTCGCTGTCCTCTGCGTCGTGGCTCGCGACAGCTTTCATGTGAAGTGATCTCCTGGGTGTGCACGCTTTCTTCGGTGATGGCTGCGGTGTCGCGACCGACCTCGGTGCTTGCTTTCGCGAGGATGGAATCGCACTGCGTGCTTTGCGCACCACCGCACCAGCCCTCGCCTCGCCTTCCATCGGCGCTCGGTAGAGCGCGTCTCCTGCAAACTCTGCTGGCACGTACGGATAGATCTTGTCTCGTACATGAACGAGCTTCTCGGGATTGAGCGGCGGCGGCGGCAGCGCCTCGACGTTGTCGCTCATGTCCACAACTTGCTCAATAGTCGGGTAGACGCAATCAATCTTCTTGCGCAGGTCAAACACGTCCTGCGCAGAGTCAGGAGAACGCCGACAAGTGAGCACGCCGGGCTGGTCTGTGCTTGTCGAGAAGATCTGGTAGCGCTTGATGCCCTTGACGACTGTGTAAAGCTTGGAGAGGAGCGTCTTGTAGTCTGAGAATGGAGCGTCGTCGACCTCGAGAAGCGTGCACTTGGACGACTCCGCCGCGCTGTGCACAGTGTCTGCGACGTGCTTCATCGTCCAGCAGTCTCGACGCTCGTACTTCTTTTGGATGTGTCCGAAGCCGCGATCGCAGCTGTTCTTCGTGTGTCCCTTTATAAAGAACCTGTAGTGCGTCTCGCTGTAGGCGCCGATGTGGGCGAGCAGCAACATGAACTTCACGAGTGTGTTGCTCTTGTTCTGCCCGCCACGGTTGTCAGCATAGACCATCAGCTTGCTGCTCTTGTCTTGAACTGACTCCACGTACGTCGCGAGCATCGAGGCGACCTCGTTGCTGCCCTTGCCGCCCTTTCGTTCTGTGTAGACGTAGTTTGCTTGGATGCCTCGATGCGCGTCGTGGATGCCAAAGAGCGAGACGGAGATCAGAGACGCGAAGTACCAAGACGACGGTGTTTCGCCGGCGGACGGCAGCGCGAGGTTCTGCGCGAAGTCCATCGTCAACACGACGTGCTGATCGCATGCACTTTGCGAGTTATGGTAGTACTCTGCCCTGTTGATTGCAGATAACAAACGAAGTGCTATCACTCGGTCACTCGTGTCGCTGTTTGTGTCGCGATTGCGCGTCGACAAGCCGCTGCTCTCGACGTCGCTCTCACCGGACGAGCTGTCGTGTGCATCGGCGCTTTCGTAGAGGTAGTCGTCGTCGCTGTCGTCCGCGCACGATGAGCCGCTGCTGTGGTCGTTGTGCGCCATGTTGGCTTGTGATCGATTTCGACAAAACTCAAAAGGCTCGTTTTCTCGAGACTTCACATAAGTGCGAAAATGGGTGGTCAAACTTTGACAGCGTTTTTCTCGAAAACTCTCAATGGTTCGTAAGAATGATTTCGTATAAACGGGTCTCATATCCCCACCACTCTTTCGACCTACATGCACTCCGCACACACAATAGTACCTCTTTAACGGCGGTCGTCACACTCTCTCACGCTTTTAAAGCATGCTCAGAACCAAGAGGCTTGAGCAACTCTTACAAACTCACTTGCGACATCGAGATTATTGACACGTGCAGCCATTGCTCATGGGCGACGCGCCGTGCGCACTATTATCGTACGACTTTCAATGGCACACATTCGCGACACGATAACGAACGAGAAAGCATGTTTGTACAACAGCGAAAGCGTGTACTTAAAATGAGAAGTATCGCGTCGCGGCATTTTTGGACCTGATGTTTGCTCACAGCAATTGTGTTGACGAGCGATTCTCGCTGCTCCTATTTGTGGTATTGCTACTGGGTTCAGTACCACCGGCGGCTCTGGATAGGACCACCTGAACGAACTATCCACCGGTGAGGGTAGAAGTCAGTTGTCTCGAGCTGGCCGCCAGAGCTGCTTAGCCGACACAGCTTGTGTGTGCATTAGAGCCCAGTCGTTCAGGTATAGATGCTGGAGCACTGCTTTGCTGAAGTGATCTCGAGCTAGTATACGCAGCGACAGGTCGTCCGTGAGCGATGCTGGGAACATCGCGCGCTTGGACGGTACGTAATCGCGTGCTGCTTCGTTGAGTTCCACCGCCATTGATACATGCGTGTGTAGATGGTGAGCACATTGCCTTTTAACAAGCATGGCCAGCGCTTTAGGGACGCGCGGTAGCCCTCGATGCGTAATGTACCTTGCAAACCGAAGCGAGTCACGCTCGACGTCCACATTCGGACCAAGCGCCAACGTCAAACGTGGAGCCACACGTCGTCTTCGTACGCAGGCTTCTCTTCAAAACCACGTGCACCTTGCTCTTGTGCAACTCGTTCTCGGCGAGTGTTGACGCTCGTGCCTGAAGGCGCTCATCGATTGACGAGGCGAGCAGGAACGACCCCTTTCGTGCGTGTGACTCATGGTATGCACAGGCACCAGAGCGCCGGAAAGCTGGGGAGTCCTCCTCCAGCGCATTGATCAGTGCGAGGTCAGTCTGTAACGATGACGAGCGGGTACTGGATGCCTCGATCGTCGAGGACTGTCTTCAGCTGCAGCACCCTCCCCCCAATGTAGTCGCCCTTTGCCTCACCTCGCATGAACACTTACGCTCAGTGCAGAGTAATGTTCATTCCGCCGACGACAACTGTGTTGAATAGGGGCACGATGGTCTTGTACGTGCAGTCAAGTATAACGACGTCTGGATTCGTTCAATAGATGTCCAACACCTCTGCTAGGCCGAACCACAGGTGCATCACTCGGCGTTGTGAGTCTACCCGATAATTGACGACGAAGTCATCATACAGAGCGCGTCTAGAAGGTAATGAATCCGGGTCTTGTCATAGAGACACTTTGACTACACTCTTTCGCTAAAAAAGACATCTTCTACTACAATCGACGTGTACCAGACTATCTCTCAAATCCGAGACAATGTTTCTGACGTCCGAATCACATTTGCGCATTAGTTGCGATCTACTTTTGTGATTGGTCGTGGGGGTCGGCTCGGTTGAGGATGGGATAAGTTGACGACTTGGAAGATGGAGGGTGCATATAGTTCAAAAGAGTGGTGCGGATATTGTCTCCCCTTGGTAGGAAGTTTACGCCTACGAAGTTGTTGTATCTGTGTATGTATCGTTTTCGCAGTGGGTGTATCTGTTGCTGTATTGCAGTGCCGCGACACTAAAGAGTTTGTTGCAGGAATGAGAGGTAGCACAGTCAGTCAGCACATGTATTTGTATACTTTGCTGTGTTGTAACTTGTTCGTTGTGACGTGTCATTTTCCTTTGTCAACAACTGTGGAGCGTGTGTCGTTTGCTGATATTGCGAGATATTGCCGCAATACGTTGTTATTGGTGATATTCCTGAGAGCCGCAACAGGCATAACGTTGTTGGTGTTGTCGTACTAGTATTGTCTTCTTTGTACAAAAAGAAGAGTTGTTTGTGTTTTTGACAGTTGTGTCAGCATATTAGTGACATGTTATCATCATCGACAGATATATTGGCTCTTTATATGTTGTATTTCGCAATGCTGTAACACAATAGTATTGTTGCTGGTGTCATTTCTCGACAGTTCTCGACAGTGTCGCAAGAATAGTGTCGATGTCATCATTGAATCCAGAAGCGATTGATTGGGTCCATCTCCCTTTTGCTACTTTGCTCCAGTAAGTACGAGTTAAACCACATTATCAGGCAGTCTCAGACGACACGAGCGAATGCGCGAATGAGTGAATGGTGCTTGGAGACGTCTGAAGGCTGCTTGGATTTGCGTGTGCGTTTGCGTCCGTCCATCTGGGACTGCTTGCTCACGCTCGCTCGCTCGCTCACAAACGAGCACACGAGCACACGAGCGAGCGAGTATGCAGCGAGCTTGTGGCCCGCTCCGCTGCTGCTGCTGCTGCTGCCGCCGCCGCCACTCGCTCATTCGCGTTCTTTCCAGCAAGCAGCAAGCAGCGACGACAGCGACAGAAGCGACGACGGCAGCATATATAGCAAGCATCACCAACAGAGAAAGCAAGCAGTAGCAGCTTCACTGCGCCACTCGACACTGTCCAGCAAACGTGCTCAGTTCAAGCGGAGACAACAGCCGTCGCCACAACTCGTAGACATGTCGACAGCACTGGCACAAGCAGCTCCACACACTACGAATGACAGCGCACTCTTGACGCTCGCGACGCGGGTGCTCTGGCGCACGATCATAGACTTCATGGACGGCTGGCCGCTGCGCGTCGTCGAGTTCGCTCAGCGCGTCAAAGCCACTGCCGGCAAGCGCAGCGGCGCCTTCCCGATGCGCAATGGCTGGCTCGTGCACGCCGCGATCGCTGCGCACGACACCGACATACTCCGCGTGCTCGCTGAGCTCCACGAGCAGCCGCACTACGCACACGCGCACGCCGAGGCGCTCGACTTCAGTCACGCCCAGCGCTGCGCCGTCGCGTTCCAGCGTGCGGACGTGCTCGCGTGGCTCCGTCAGTCGATGCAGCGACAGAAGCACCACCGCGAAACAGCGCATGCGTCCGATGCGTGGGAGCCTGATCTGCTTGTGCACGCGGTGCAGCTCGTCGAGCCCGACGTCGCGCTCCTGGACTGGCTTATTGCGCACACTCCACGCGAGAGCATCACACTCACACCAGCGCTCGTCGACAGCGCCGCGGCGCGCGGCAACATGGTGCTCGTGCAGTGGCTCCACGCACACGCGTACGCATTCACACCCCACGCGATGGACGACGCCGCGGCGAACGGACACGCAGACGTCGTGCGGTTCCTGCACGAGCGTCGCAGCGAAGGCTGCAGCACACGAGCGATGGACGCCGCCGCTGCAAACGGCCACCTCGACATTGTCACATTCCTCCATGCGCACCGGTCCGAGGGCTGCACGACCGACGCCATGGACGCCGCCGCCAAGCACGGCCATCTCGACGTCGTCGCGTTCCTGCACACACAGCGCGCTGAAGGCTGCACGACCGACGCGATGGACGACGCGGCGCGCCATGGCCACCTGCCGATTGTCCAGTTCCTGCACATCCACCGCAGCGAAGGCTGCACGACCAAGGCGCTCGACGGCGCTGCAGACAACGGCCACACACCGGTCCTGCGCTTCCTGCTAGCACACCGCGCCGAGGGCTTCTCGACCAAACCCATCAGCTGGAGCGCGCGCAACCTCCGCCTCGACGTCGTCGAGCTCCTGCACGCGCACCGCGCCACGGGTTGGACGACCGCTGCGATGGACCGCGCGGCAGGCGACGGCTGTCTCGACGTCCTGCGCTTTCTCCACGCGCACCGCAACGAAGGCTGCACGACGTACGCCATGGACACGGCCGCCGGTCGTGGCTTCCTCGACGTCGTCCAGTTCCTCCACGCGACTGACCGCGCCGCGTGCACGACGTACGCCATGGACAGCGCCGCGCGCGAAGGACACGTCGCAGTCGTGCAGTTCCTCCACGCGCACCGCACCGAAGGCTGCACGCAGGCGGCGCTCACACAGGCGATCGTCAAAGGCCACGCGCCAGTCGCGCGCTTCTTGCACGCACACCGCACCGAAGGCTTCTCGCGCGACTCGGTGCTGCGGCACGCTTTGCGCCGCGGCGTCACCGACCCCACGCATCTCTTGCTCGAGGCGCTCGATGGCCACGGGCGGCAGTGAGTACAGAAGGCAGTGCCGTGTGGCGCTATGAGAGAGAGAGAGAGAGACGTCGTGAGTGATGTGTGTGTACGCGAGTGTGTGACGATGAGAAGGCGCGCGAGTGTGAGTATGAGCTGCTGCAGTCTGGCGCATCGCACCACGCTGCAGCAACGCATCGCATCACAGTATACTACTACTGCTACTTCTACTATGGGATAGCTCATGAGCGCTGGTGCGTGCTCTCTCTCTCTCGTACTCATCGGCCTGCTGATCCAGTCACTTGGGCGCGGCTTTGCGAGTCTGCTCTTTGCCGTACGCGATCGAGCGCGACCGCCGCAGCGCCGCTGCTTCGACGACTGCTGCACCGTCACGCCGCACTTTGAAGGGCGCGAGTCCACTGCCACTGCTGCTGCTGCCAGTCGTGCCGCGGTGCTGGAACGCGGCGAGCTTCTCCTGCATCAGCACGTGGTCGCCGTTGCTCGCGAGGATGCTCCGAGGCTGTGGCGTCAGTGGACGCGTGGTAGGCAAGTCTCGTGACGGTGAGTGGCTCGAGCGCTGCGACTCGGACCGGCGACTTGGTCCAGTAGGTGGTACTGTGAGCGCTGCAGGGCGAAGCTGGAGTTGTGGATGCTGGCGCTGCTGCTGGTGCAGCTGGCGACTCGATGCGCCTCGTGCTGCGCTCGTGCTTCTGTGTTGATGGTGTCGGTTGTTTGACTGCGGTGATCGGTCGTTCGCGAGAAGCGACGCACGCGCTTGCAGCACTACGCGCGCAATGTTGCGGCTCGTCACGACTGCTGGCAAGTGGTCGAGCGACTCAATGCCGCCGTCGACTGCGTAGTGCGCAAAGACTGCGCGCACGGCTGCTGTGATCGCTGCGACGACAGACTCGCGACCGCAGCGCTCGAGCAGCAGACGGATCGTGTCGACTGCGACGGCAGCTCGAACGCGGCGCATGCGAGCGCTGGCGTCTAGTGTCGTGCTGTGTGCGGCTGTCGACGTATCTGCTCGTTCGTCACTTGACTCGGACACTTGATGATGCGTCCCTGCTGCTTCTGCTTCGGTAGCTGATGAATGCGCAGATAGCGCTGCGTGCGCTCGAGCGAGACGCCGCGGCGTGAGGTCGTGCATCGACAGTGCGAGAGCATCCGAGTCGTGCGGCAGGTGCGCGATCATCTGAGCAAACGCCTCGTCGTCGTCGTCTTCACTGCTGCTCGAGTCATCAGATGACAGTGCGTCTTTGTCAACATCGCTGCTGTCATCGAGTGACGCTGGTGTCGCTGGGTCGTCGTTAGCAGTAGTGTCACTGCCGCTATTGTCGTCGTCGGCGCTGCGACTCGCGACACTGGCGCGAGCATGAGCGTCGTCAGCGCACGCAGCGTCCTCTAGCGGCTCTTCACGCAGCGTTGGGAGCGCACTCGCTCGTCGAAAGCGCTCGCTCGTGCCGCGGACTAACGTAGGAGACACAAGAGCTGGAGCGATCGGCGATTGTGTTGTGTGGACTGCTGTTGGTACTGCTACTGATAGCGACGAGCTCGTGTTCGAGGCACTCGCAGTCGTGTGTGAACTCGAGGAAGCGCCAAGCAGCGCAGTGAACGTGCTCTTCTTCTCGGCGCGTCCAGTGTCTCGACGCGCAGGTTTGGTGGCTGTGCCACCGTCGTCACTTAGTGTAGCAAGTGCGTCTGAAGGAGCCGTCGAGACCATTGGAGCGCTCTCGAAGTCGACGCGCGAGAGCAGCTTGAGCTCTGCGAGCTGCTCACTCGTGGATGCGACGACAGCAGCAGCTGGTGGTGCTCCATCAGTCGACGCTGTACTAACACTGCTGCTGCTCTCTGTCGTGTCATCCGCAGTTGCAGCATCGTGCAACCGGAGCTCAATGCTCCGCAGCACGCTCTTCATCGTGTCTGCTTGCTTGAAGTGTCTATCTGCTTGAAGTGTCGCTCATTACTGGTTCGAGTCGATAAAGTACGAAATTGTTGGTACACTAGATTTTTTCACTATTACGATTTGAATGGGAGTCTTTAGTATCGAGAAAATGTATGAACACACTCGCATGCACTGCTCGACGCGCTCTGCATGACACTCGACGCGCGCGCGACAGCAGTCTCTCACACGCTCTCGTGCGCGACTGCTTCTTGTCGACTGTCTGCTATCACCAGTGCAAGCACCGATGACGCCAGCAGAGCGCGTCTTGACGGACGCATCGCTCTTGACTGCATCACGAGCTGCATGACAGGCTGGCCACAGCTCATCGTCGCGCTCCACCGCGCGACCGCACCGGCGTACAGCAACGCGACAGCGCACACACACACACACGAACCGCTCGAGCCGTCTCCGCAGTCGTTTGGGTTCTTGACGCACATGGCGATCGCAACAAACAACATGCGCGTGCTCGAGACGCTCATGAAGCTCCGTGAGCTCCCGCACTACCGCTCGATGTCAGTCATGAGCTTCAGCGACGCGCTCTGCTGCGCTGCGCACTTTGGTCGCCTCGAGATGCTCACATACCTCGCTCAGACGCTGTCACACGACCCTGCGTGAACGTGGGAGTCTCGACTGCTCGTGAGCGCGCTCCGGAGCTCGCAGCCGAGTCTCGATGTGCTCGAGTGGCTCTGTGCGCACGCGCCAGCAGTGTCGATCGAGCACTATCTGTGGGAGACAGCGCGGCACGTTGAGCTTGGGAATGCAGACGTCGCGCGCTTCCTCCATCGCCACGGCCTTGCGTTCCCACTCGTTGCGATCGACAGCGCAGCAGACAATGGTCACTTGGAGATCGTCGAGTTCATCGATGCTCACCATGAAGAAGGCTGCACGAGCCTCGCAATGGACAGCGCAGCAGGCAACGGCCACTTCGATGTTGTCCGGTACCTCCATGCGCACCGCACAGAAGGCTGCACGGCGAAAGCGATGGACCACGCACTTGCTGGTCACCACGCTGCGGTCATCGCGTTTCTCCAAGCGCGTGGCGTCGAGCGATCGTCGGCGTCGATGCGCTCACGCTTGGAGACGCGCGTCGACCAGCAGTTCGGAGTGAGACGATGAGGGTCCCGTCTGTGCTTTCAAAGCGCACGACGTCGTCAAGAGCTCTCCACCACCGAGTCGATCGAGTCCTCCAGGATGAGTCTTCTTGTGTCGCGTGTAGGACATCAATACAATTGTACAAAGCCTTTGATAATTCCGCATCTGTACTTAGTAATTGTATTGAAAACGAAGAATGTACGGAAATCATGTGCGATTGATCTGTCACAGTCCGATATCAACAGCGAAGAAGACAAGAGAGCATGGTCCACATCATCAACGGCGAGATCGTCCAGGACGACGACCCGCGCGTGCTTGCGCGCAAGCAGTCGCAAAGCGGCGGCGCAGGAGCAGCGAACGCAGGTCGCCGTCGCCCGATCGCAGGACTCAACTCGCTCGGCGACACGTCGTCGCAACAGCAACAGCAGCAGCAACAACACCAAGGCGCAGGAGCGCCGCAAGCTGCGGGCGCCTCGCCGCTCCAGGGCCTCGCGCGCACGCTCTGTCTCGACGGCACGGTGACGATCCCAGGCTTCTTTGGCTTTGCGCCGCGCCCGGTGCAGAAGATCTACCTCGCGCTCTCGGCCGTCTCGGTCCTCGTCTTTGGCTGGCAAGCGCTCATTTTCCTCGGCGTCGCGTTCTGCCTCACTGCGTAGGCAAGTGTGCGCACTCGTGCGGATCGGAAGCGCTCGCTGTAGGAGCTCAAGCACGCATTGCCATCCATAGCGCACTTGTACATTCACACGACAGCAGCAGCTATCACTCTATCTATCACTATCGCTCACTCGCTCTAGAAGGCACTAGACGTCTTGGAAGTACGCATGCTGCAGCAGCGCGTCGAGCGTAATGCGCTTCGTAGGCGCGACCTGGAGCATGCGGCAGATGAGATCGCGCGCGTCGGGCGACACGAGCTCGCTCCGGATCACGTTGCGCGCAAAGAGCGCCTCGGGACCGCCTGTGACCATGCTCTGGAAGCGCCGGTCCGCGAGCGGCGCGGCCGCCGAGAGCAATGGTGCGCCAGTGAGCAGGATCACAAACAGGATCCCGAGCGACCACATGTCTGCGAGCACAGGGTCGTAGCTGTCGTCGTCGTCGTCGATCGCGCTTGCTGGGTCGTTGTCGCAGTCCCGACCGTCGCACGCGTACACCTCCGGCGCCATGTACCAGAGCTTGCCAACGCGCTCGCGCGAGCGTCGTCGGCGTAGGCTGCAGCTTGCGCTCTCTCCTACACGCGCGATGTCGCACGCAAGACCAAAGTCCGAGAGCTTGCACACGCCCGAGGCTGTCACGAGCACGTTCTCGAGCGAGATGTCGCGATGTGCAAAGCCTGCGCGGTGGAGGCACTGGAGCCCGAGCGCGACGTCGCGGAGACACGAGCGCGCGTGGCGCTCGTCGAGTCGGCGCCGCGGACTCCGGTGCACGACGTCGAGCAGGTCGCCGGCGGCGCAGTAGTCAAAGACCATGTAGAGCACGCCGCACACTTCGATCTCTTCCTGGACAAGGAGCAGGTTTGAACTCCCAGTCGCTGCATCGCCGCCTGCTGCAAAGCGCTTGCGCAGTGTAGCGTGGACGCGGCGCTCGCCCTCGATGTCTTCGTGCACGAGCACGCCGCCGCGGACAGTCAGCTGCCGATGCGCTGCAACGAGGTTGATCGACTTGACAGCGACGTGGCGTCGACTCGTGCTGCTCGTGTCGCGACAGAGGTACACTTGTCCGTAGAGCGCGGGTGCGAGCTGCTTGACGTGCTGGAGCTGCGCGAGGCGCTGCTGCGGATCGCTCGCTTTCGTCTGGTGGTGGGAGCTGCTGGTGGTGCTCGCGCTCTTTGCGAGGTAGAGTCTCGATGCGATCGCTGTGAGTCCCATCGCAAGATGAGGTGTGGTGTGGCGGTGGCGGTGCTACGAGTGTGCGTGTGTGGCGAGGTCAGTTCGAGACTGAACACCGAGGCGGACGAGTTGCCAGCGAGTATTTGTAGAGCAGAGCAACAGACTCGACGGACTGAGTCGAGTGCTGCAGAAGCGCGTCAAGGACGCGCGCCTGGCAATCCTCGCAGTGGTCGCGCCGATTGCGCAGGAGCCACATGCAGGAGCTCCAGCTGGTGGCTTGATGTCCACATCGATGGAGCGCGTCCTTTGTGTTGCAGCTGCCGCTAGCTTTGGCTCGTGCTCGTGCTCGTGCTTGGGCTGCTAGACAGATCGAGTGCCCGAGCGCCTGACGGACAGACAGACAGACAGACACTGCGAGCATGTGGCTGTCCGTACATGTGAGTGCGTGCGTGTGTGGGGGTAGCAGGTAGAGGCGCGTCGCTCAGGAAGGAGCGAGAGATCGCGGTCGCCAACTGGGCAAAACTCACTCGAGGCGGACGAACTGGAGGTCGACGATCATATCCTACCACTCGCTACTCACGTTGCGCACCAAGCAGCGCTGTCGTTCAGGTAGCAGACGACGACAGGTTGTCATCTAGGTGCTGCTCATGCAGGCTCCTCTTCTCTGTGATGTGAACAGACCAGAACAGATTGAGGAGGAACCTAGCAACATCCATCCAGGTCGGTCGCTCGAGAGTCTCAAGGATGATGAACCGAGCGCCGTGTGCAGCGACAACATCCATGATCCGCCATGTCATCCAGCGCCACGAGTACTCGCTGGATCTTGATGAGTGCAGGACGAGCTTGAAGCCGCTCGAGCGTGCTGGTGCAATCGCGAGCGCGTGTTCGCTCGTGAACCTCGTGTCGGTCCAGACGCCCTGACGACACGGCAGGAGGCGAGCGAGCGACGACCGCACACACGCTCTGAAGTGCCACTTGCTCGTCGCGCCACGTGGCTCCGAGTGACACGTTGAACTGACGCACGTCGGGCGCCTGTCTCGTGTCTCGTGTGTGTGTCTGCTCGTGCAAGTGGATGTTGCTGGGTGTTACGAGATGCAAGGGAGTGCTTGTGCTTCATGGCAACTTGTTGTACTGGTACACTACTGCTACTGCTACGACTTGCTTTGTTGGTACGCGGTCTTGCTTGACCTCCTTCTTCTTCATGGTGATGATGGCACGCCTGGCGGTAAATAATAAATACGCACAGTGTGCTCTTCTTGATGGGCTCGCTCACGCAGCGACAGCAGCGCACGCTTTCGTGCCCGTGGCGGAGCCGCACTCGGACGCAGCAGTCGACTGACGCGGCGGCGGCGGTGGCGGCACTGCCATCACGCGCTTCGACGACCGACGCCGCAGAATGCGGTTGATCGCGCGCTTGATGAAGTTGTGACAGCGCGGCGTCGGTGTCGAGCTATCGCGACTCGCGCTCGCAGCGACCGTGTTGTCGGCGCTGTCGCCCATCTGCTGCTGCTTTGCGAGGTTCGGGTACGACGATGCCATGCGGCGGAACACGGTCGACGGCTGCGGGTGCGGCTGGCGCAGCACAGGCGGGTGCAGGAACGCGTGGCGCACGACCGCGTCGATCGTGAATCGCCGTGCTGGGTCGACCTCGAGCATGCCGGCGAGCAAGTCGATCACAGTCGACGGGAGCTCGCGCGTGAGGCCCCAGCGGTCAATGAGCGTGCGCACGCCCTGGGCCGCGATGAGCCGAAAGCGCGCGTCCGACGACGCCGAGCACTCGACTGGCGGCGCACCAATGAGCATGATGAAGAGCATCACGCCGAGCGACCAGACGTCGGCCTTGGTCGGGTCGTACTGCATGCCTGCGAGCACCTCGGGCGCCATATAAAACAGCTTCCCGACCGTCTCTTTCGACGGCGTCGTGGCGCTCGCAGCGAGCCCGAGGTCGCACACTTGGCACACGTCGTCCTTCGTCACGAGCACGTTCTCGAGCGAGAGGTCGCGGTGCGCGTACCCGCTCTCGTGCACAAACTTGACGCCGTTCGCGATCTGCTGCATGTACTTGCGCGCGGTCGCAGTCGAGAGCTTGCCGTCCGGCGTCGCCGCCACGAGCTCGTACAGCTCGCCGCGCTCGCAGTAGTCGAACACGAGGTACAAGTAGCCGTCAAACTCGATCTCTTCGCGCAAGCGCAAGACGTTTGCGTGTCCAGCGCCGTTGTTGCGCGTCTGCAAGTGCCGGTAGAGCGCGCGCTCGAGCGCGACGTTCTCGCGCACTTTCTTGTCGGTTGCGAGTGTGCGCTGCGCTGCTGCTGCGCTCAAGAGCACACGCTTGACCGCGACGAGGTCGCCCGTCGGCGTGTGCGTGCACAGGAGCACGTCGCCAAAGAGCGCGGCTGCGAGGCGCTTCTGGATCACGTACGCTTCGAGACGTGATGCAGGCATGCCAGTTGTGTTTGTGGTGGTGGTTGTTGTAGCTGGTGCTACAGACACAGGCGCAGCGCGTGGCGTGCTACGCGGCTGTGTTGCCATCGTCGTGGGTTGTTGGACAGCGTCCGTGTCGGTGCTCGTCGAAGTCTCGAGGAGCGTCGACTGTGTGTGTTGTTTCTTGGCTGTGAACTTGCGGAGCAAGTGGGCAGCGAACGAGAAGAAGATCGGGTCCTGCGTCGTGCCGAGAGGTGAGAGTCGCGCGCGCGAGGAGCGTGGCGAGCGACGTCGAGTGATCGAGAGCGTGCGAGTTCGGGAATGGCCATTGACAGACACACCTGTTGCTGCCGCTCGGCGAGTTTTGTGGCTTGACTGACTGTGAGTGGATGGATGGCCCGTCTGCTCAACATTTCGCATAGTTGCTGTCGCGGTGTCGTGAGCTGCGAGGACCCTCATTTATCGCACTATGCAAAATTTCTGCGCGCATACTGGTTGGAAGCTTAATCGTGACACCCATGTCATGAGCACGAGTGTGTGTTGAGTGCTGTGCTGTGCTGTGCTGGCGGCCAATACACGTGGTCAACGATACATTCGTTTCGGTCTCGAAGCGCTTCATGCTTCTCAAGACGAGATCTCGCGCTGGTTTGACGTGGAGCGCTTGGAGCGCGTTGAGTGAGTGTGCTGTTACCTCACGCTTGCACAGGCCAGCTGGAGTGCAGTGCGCTCTGTGTTGATCGCGATAGAGTGAGTGAGAGAGCGAGCGCTGGATGATGATGGCTCCATCGAAAGTATCTTTTCGTACAGCACGGCCCGCTCTCTCTCAAGATCGAGAGCTCTCGAGTTCGAGAGACCCGAGTTCTCCAACAGGTCGTGGTTGGTGTTCTCGCAGAGAATGCGGCGCGAGTTCGCGAGAAGCAAATGTGTAGCGCTGTCTGAGTATCGGTCACACATGGCTGCTCGAAACATTCGGGTCCGCGCGCGGTCCTTGCTGCTGCGAGCGAGTACTCGCTCACGCTCGTCAGGGAGCGTGTTAGTAGTACGTGGTATGCGGCGCTTGCCCCAAACAAGAAAGCAGACGCCGCCTGCCTCGTGCCGATCTTGAAGGAGCGCGTGGGCTCGAGCTCACGTTCGCTCACGCGCAGCAAGTAGCTTCACTACAACCACGACCTCACCTCGACGACCTCTTCACACACACGCACACGACTGCTGCTGGCCAGCCAACCATATGCGCCAGTGATTAGCGAGAAGCACGCAGTACGCAGCGCGAATGACCGCTCGACCTCCGATGCGCGTGAGCGTGAAATTGCCGAGGGATCGCGCAGGAACGTTCCAAGCAGGGCAATCGTCGCGGACGTCGTCCGCTCGACGACGTGTCTCGCATGCACGTCAACCATCGCGCGCTCGTTTGCTGTCGCACCGCAGCAGCAAGGCGGACACTCGGGCACACCGCGATGACCGACGCGAGAGTCCTTCGGGTGTCTCGGCGTGCTCTTGCGTTGCGGTGAGCGAGCGAGCGAGTCGCGATGGCAGATCAACGCATGGCAGCATGACAGCATGGCGTGTGCGGTCGAGATCTCGAAGGGAAGCCCTCGAGCGAATCTGGCGTGTGCAGGTGCGTGCGTGTTTTCGATGCTGGTTGCGCGTCATCGAGATCGCGATCGGCGTGCGATCCACGACGACGACGACGACGACGACGCACTTGCACGCTCACGTCTCACGGTCTCTCGCTATCACTTCGCTTCGCTTCGCATGTGTGTGTGTGTGTGTTCATGTGCTCACGATAGCAAGACCTCGAAGCTCAACGACGTTGATGTTGAGTGCGCGCGCATTGTAAGCATGAGGACGAGGATACAAGGCACTCTGAACTTGAGCAAGCTTGGTGTCTGTGCGAAAATGTGTCCACCTGCACATAGAGTTGTTACAACAAATAGTGGACTTATAAAGTGCTTGCATAACTAGCCTCTTCTCACTTCAATATTACTACAAGCGCTTTTTACACGACAGGATGTATTTACGTAATGCCAAACGACGCGAGCACAGTTTGGTTCATTCCGCTGCAACCAGTCATTTTTAGTTGGTCAGACTGTGTGCTGCTCGAAGCCGACAAACGCTCAGTACTCTGTCCCATCGCACATCAGTAGTCCTACCGAGCTGTCAGCGTACTGTAGAGTCGCTCGCCGTCGCGAGCGCCGCAGATAGCACATGAGTTGGAGATGGTATTCAGAGAGAGATATCGTAGTACGAAGGGAGGTCCTAGCGTGGTTGAAATACGCTCAAGCTCGCTGCACAACACACTCAGTTTAAATTTGGATCGCACTTTTGCTTACTTCGTGGTTATTCTGGGGCTTCCTCGACGCAAGAGAAGAGCGGACATAAGAAAGTCATCTGGAACGACTAGCACACATAGCCGAGTCAGTGCGCGCACGGGACGTCCGTTGCGAGTACAAACGGTCGTCTCACGCCGCTCGGTGGCACCGCATCCGCTGCGCTGGGGCGCGAGCATGGCCCTTGTTTTTGCCGCAGCGGGTGGCACTGCACCGAGTGAAGGCGTCACAACACGAACGATGGCGGTGCATGCGGTGTCCGCCTCACCGCTCACGAACAATCCACGAAACACCGCTTACTCAAGAGAATTGGGGCGCATATCATGCCTCGTGGCGGAGAGCTGTGGTGGCGGCGTGGTAAGCGAGGAAGCGCAGCCGACCATGCAAACCTATGGGGTCAGTTTGGACGGCGACAACTCAGCAATTCAGCGAGATGTGGTGATGCACGGCCCGGGATCGCGCAACAGCAATGTCTGCGGCGCTCATTACTGCTACAGACCAATACGCGTTTTGAGCTGCTTGACTCCCCGCACTCGTCGCCCACACGCTGGTTGCTCCCAGGGGTCCAAGTACTCGCGAGCCGCCGTGAGGTTGCACGTTCAAGAACGAGTGGTAGCTAAGAGCGCCTGCATATGACACTCGGACGCGCCAGAGATGTGACTGGGTTCACGACAGCGCTCGACTAGCCGGGAGACCCAGGGGCACTGCGAGCAGTTGTGGTTTTCAGTGAATGACTAGAAATACCACTTGCCCTTTGCTGCCGGGTATGCTGCCAGTGGTGAGGGTACAGACAGATCGTGTTGGAGCACGTGTCATCCACACACCAGCTTGCGGATCTCGCTGCTGTGTGAGGCTATCGCAAGCTACTTTCTCGTGGCGCGCGACGCGCTGAACGCGCGCGAGGCAGCTGTCACGCCTGACCCTTCACGAATGTCGCATATATGTCATGTTCCACGTTGTCGTGACGGTGCATTTTCAGGTCTGGCATGTAGATAGATATATGACTTGACTAAATTTGTGAGCAAATGGATAATGTGATTTCCACAGCGATTGTGACGGGTGGTACCAATGGGGGAGCGTCTTTGAGCTGAGACCCCAAGTAGCTGTTCTCTCTATCTTGGGCATGTCTACTTCAACCTGCAACGCTCGTTTACCCAAGCTCACGACTGAGAGACAACTGACTGATCTCTTCCACTTTCAGGTGTTTCTCCTGGAGTATCGTCTCAACACTTGTGAGTTTCTCTTGCGCACTCTCCAGTTTCTATCGCGCGCACTTGAGCGTCTCCGCGTGGTTAGCATTCATGCTCGCAAGTGTGTACGTGTGGGTCGCTTCCATTTTGTGAGTATTTTCCATGTGGGTCGCTTTCGAATTCGCGAACTTCTCCATGTGAATCATCGACACACATCTCCTCCAACACGACCGGTCCGAGAAGCGACCGGAAGGTGCAAGTGCTGGTCGAGTACGAGCATATACCGTCGCTCTACACAATCACTGTCGCGGCGTACGACCAGCGCTCACTCGCCAATGTAGTCGACCACGTAATTCGTGACCGAGTGCGCAGCGCCAACGCCGCTGCCGAGGTCGTTGGATAGCACGTAACCAGCATGGATCAGGTACATGACGCTGCAGGGTTTACCCTTGTGGACGACACTGCCGCAGCTGCAGAGCGTCGGACGCGACGCGGAGCTGCTAGTCCGTGAGCATCTCTAGCAAAATTGCTTTGCACATAGCGTCGAGCGAGCTCTCAAAAATGTGCCGATCGACCTCTGCGCCGCCAAGTCCAGGAAGAAATTGAACTTTCTCTGGAGCCCAAGTAGCGGGCCGCTCGTTGAAGTCTCGATCGCGCCCCGCCGAGTTCAGTTGCCCAGTCTCACCAAAGGTCGCGCCTGTTGCTAGCCGATTGATGGTCGTTCAGCTCGTTGAGCGATTTTTGTTGAGGATCGCGGTTTGTTTGTTCTAAAGAGTCGACTGACACTCGTTGAAAAAGATCGCGTTGAGCGAAACATCCGAGAAGCCCGCTGAGAACGTGTAAGAGATGCAGGTGCTCTGGTGCTGCGAGCAAACCATCCAAGACAACTTGTTCTCAGCGGTGCGCCTATGACGCCGACGAGATTTGTACAAGAACTGTTTCGGTGTTGTTCCACGTGAAGGGCTCGACGCCAACCTACGTTTCCAAACGTTGATCCCTCAAGCCCTACAGCCTATGTTACACATATTAGGCTAATCAGATATTTTGTACAATACAGGATCACCTTATACAGGCACAATCCTCATTACTAAACAGCAAAACAAGACAGAGTTTTGATAAAGAAACAAAGGTATATGATTCCGACTGGTATTAAATCATGCAGATTTACTCGATAGTGAGGTTCTTGACAGACTCGACAAGCTCAAAGACATCATCACCTACGATGTCAGTGTGACAACAGTTCGCAACTGTGGCTTGATTCACTTGACGCAAGGCCTCGTGTGCCCACTGCATCGCCTCTAGTACACTAACTACATACAGTGCATCTACGTCTACGTCTGTGTTCTCGTCCTGCTCGATCAGTTCGTCAAGTCTATCTGCGGCATGCGCGTTTCGGACGCTGTTCAAGCGACTCTTGAACGCCTGGATAACACCTGCATCCTGTGGTTGCAGGTGTGCTCTTGTGTTTGGCGGTAGGAAGTGCAAGTTGATGTTTGTGAATGTCGTCTCCGCTCGACGCGGCGACGCATTGTCGAGGAGCAAGAGCACATGCTCCCTTCGCTCTTCATTTGCTCATTGAAATGCTGCAACCATGCAGCAAACAGCGCTGTTGTCATCCAGCCCTTGGCCGAGTTGGAGCAGTCCACACCAAGCTCGCTCGCTGAGCGACCATTAAAGAGCCGTGGCTGACGCGCGGTTCCAAAGAACAAGAGCGACAACTTGCACGAGCAGTCTGCGTTCGTCGCGATCGCGACTGTGAGTCTCTTCTTGTTCTTTTTGCGGCCAGAGATGCTTGACTTGGTCACGGATGTCGATAGAGCCATGCAGAAGAAGAAAGCGCTTTCATCGATGTTGAAAATGTCTTGCTTTTCGTATTGGCTTGTCACTGCTTTTAGTTCTTCTCTTCCTGCCTTGACGACTGCTATTCTTGCCGACGCAGCCTCTCCGTGAACTCGCTGCTGCTTGAGGTTGTAACACGCTTGCAGTCGCTGCTGCACCCAGACGTTCGAGAACACGAGCTTCGCGAGCTTGGTGTCGTGCTGGTGCTGTGGATCTTGCTGAAGATCTCGGTGGATCTTCTCGGCCTTGGCGCGGATCGTGGCCCAGGTGACGACGGGCAGCTGCAGCGTTTCGCATTGTGCTATCCAGCGAACGAGAGCGAGCTCGAGAGACGGAGAGCTGACGGAATGATCTGTCTTGCGTGTAGGGCGAGCGCGCATGGTGTCCGGAGCGATGGGCCGTCCAGGAGAGCCGCAGAAGAAGGGCTCTTCGCGAGCCCAAACGCGTCGCGTGCCCGCGCACAGAGCACGCGAAGAGAGGCAGTCGAGTGCGCGTCACGACGCTCACACAACGCGAGCTTCTGCTCTGCAGTCGAACTCGTGTTGGCTTGGACGGCATTTGGTTGCTTCTTGTTGTTGTGTCGGATTGATGAGTGAGAGGAGGAAGAGCGAGTTGAGAGCACCAAGCGAGCGTCTGGCATGCAATCTCGTGTGAGTGGGGAGCGAAAAGGTGCTGTTTTGTCAATGCGATCGCTTTCGCCAGGGTATCATAATCTATGGGTGTTTATTAATGAGGTTTGTGCCTGTATGATACTATTTATTCAGTACTGAAATCAAGTAAAAATTGGATCGCTCCTACAACCTGGATTAAGGTTCAATCATGTATTTATCTGCTTCTCGATTTTTGAAAATTTAGGAGATGGCATTCGCACTTATGCCAAAAGTACACAGCGGGTGTGTATGATTGTGGCCGCGTCGCCCGTCCAGTTATACAAAGCGCAAGTATAGACTTCGTCTAACTGATCTCTCCTTTCCGCCCTCGCCATCCATAACTACAATTCGGTTTGAATCGAGGCGCGAATGCCATCTCGTTTTGGCCTCGTGTTTCGGCGCATTCAACATAAGGGCTGGACATCGAAACCACAACCTGTGAGATGCAGTCGACGTATATCCCACCCGGCGGTCGCGGAACAAGCGACAAGCGTGGCGTTGCCTATTTCGTCGGCGAACACGAGATGTTGAATCCGTGCGAAGTATGATCGCGAATGAACTTAGCCGTCTACGAGAACGTGCTGACGGGCGGACGTTGTTGCCTGCGGTAATTGATGGGCGCGTTCGCAGGTATGCGCAGAGAGCCAACTCGACAGCGCTCACCACGTCCAGCGCCGGCGACGACTCATACCATGCCAAACTCGCGACGTGCGCCAGGCAAATGGCGTCTTGTCCGTCCAGCAGTCTCGTTTGTCTTTAATGACAGCAAAGACGAGTCTGACGCCACCGCGGACAAGGTTTCGAGCGATGACGACAGTGAAGAAGAAGTGGAACAAGCGGTCGAAGAGACGGTGAGCGATGACGGCAAGAACAATGGTACGTACACCCTACATGTGCCGCTAAACCTATACCTGATGGCCATATCCTATACGCTAACCAGTATACCGTACGTGCGATATTCTGTATTCTAGTCTAAAGCAAGACAAGCTATGTTGTTACAGGCGACGAGATCATCATGAGCGACGTCGACGACGACCTGAACATCAAGATTGCTGGCGAGACTGGCTTCTTCGAGTACAACTATGGTGGCGAATCAGACGACAATCTTGGCGAGAATTAGGACAGTGACGACGCCGACGAATCGGGCGAAGACACACGCAACTTGAGAGAAGATTAGAAGTTGGCGACAAGCGTAGACTGCGGGTTTGCACAAGCGTTCTGCGCACATGTCGGCGAAGTCATCACAATTGCATTGCCTTGGGTCGGCGAGAGTGTGTTGCGTGAGTTGTCCACAATAGGTTTGAACACTCCGCACGGGCCAGACGTCGAAGGCTTGCACACGCCGTACGTTCTTGTCAAAAACTTGACCAGCTACACGGAGCTCATGGAATCGTACTCTGGACGAAGCGCAAGCGCTCAGCGGTGCTGCGGATGTCCGAGCGCGCTCTTCTTCTACTAGTCGCCCGTCTACTTGTGGCGGCACGTTCTCCGGACCAAGTGCGAGCGCTCAGTGGTGCCTCGGATGTCCGAGCGCGCTCTCATTGCCCGTCGACTTGTGGCGGCACATCGCTGCCATAAGCAACGACGATGCACGCGAGCGCTTGGAGTCTTGCGCACGAGCCAGCTACGAGAGGCACAAAGCGAACTGCTGCAAACGACACACATCGTGCCACGCACGCTCGGCGATATCAAGTTCCATTTGAAGTCAGCGATGCCAACCCAGTCGTTTGAGCTCTGTCGGTGAAACGGTTTGCTGATCGCTCGCGCGATTGCATCGAACCGCGACAAGGTGTCGCATCACTGGAAGACAACATGCGAAAGAGCGATCTCTCTTGCGGTTCGTTTGACACAGTCATAGAGCGTGACCACTAGACGGCCACTTTGTGATCTCCACTTCAACTCGAACAGCGACCCTCGTGCTGCAACTGACAGCGCTTGGAAGTTGAGGGCGTGGTGACGACGATGCTTCAAGCGTTCAAGCGCGGCTACGTTCTCCTGCAGAGCTCTCGTTTGATAAAGCTATGCTGCCGTCACTGTCACCGTTTATCAAGATGCAAATATACATGAAGGACAAGCCCCACTAGTGGGGGACAAAGCTCTCGATGATGTGCAGTGAGCAGACTGCGTACTGCCTTCGGTATTTGTTGGCTCTAGCTCTTGCTTATCCTGTATTATACAAGTTTGTGAACTGACAACTGACTTTGCGGTCTTATCAAGTACTATGAATTCAGGGTTGAGGTGTATTGAGCAGGAAGCAGCACTCGAGCGACGTCGCCATGTCCGACACCAAGTCCGGAGCGGCGGCAGCCGTGCAAAACCTGGTGCAAGCGACTGGAAAGCAGCGAGCGCCGCACATGCGTCTGGTTGTCGTGAACCGCTTCTACACGTCAGTTCCTTTTGGCGAGGCAGCACTTGCACATGGGCTACTACATGGTGAGCACGACCCAGACGAAGCGATTGGGATTTTGAGCAGCTTAGTCGCCATGCGCAAAAAGCGCCCGGACAGCATTCCTCATGGATCGCGCGAAGTCGCTAAGAGCACTGTCATCAAGAGCATGCAGTCAATCCGGGTGTGGGACTCCAAGTCCGTCTACTTTTTGGTCTCAGGCAGTAACACGCGGCTCGACAGAGTGGTGCGAAACGATCGAGCAGGACAGAAGCACGAGGTGGCTTGCCCGCGTGTGAATAATAATACCACCTCTTCATGGTCGGCGTGGACGTCCATGATCACCTACGTCTACAACGCAACAGCATCCAGCTCTCTTTGGTGTTCCGAAAATACTACAAGGCGCTGTTCTTGGGCATCATCAACTTTGCCACCCAACTGCTACATCATGCACAAAGCATACCATGCTGCGAGTATCACAGCGCCGCTGTCGCATGTGCGCTTCCTAAAGCAGCTTCATATGGAGATAATCCAGCTCCAGGACGCAGACATGACAGACCGCAACACGTTTGGGCAAAGTGCGCTGTTGCTCTGCGCTACTGCTCTCTGCGCCACATTAGCTCATACAGATGAATCGTGCCGATGTGACCTACAGCCGCGCGCGTCACTGTGTAGCCGACAGCAACCCGCTTGTACGGAACACTCGAGGGCTAAACGACGGATGGTGTGTGTCCACTGGATAGTGAAAGAGGAGTCAACGCGCATGTACTGTGTGTTCGACCCTCGGCGTCAAAGGGCGCGGGGTAACGTCGGCTCAGTACTGCGGCGACTGCACATCGGCGATGGCGTCCTTGTGCGAAAAGGCAAGGTACAAAGTGCGCGGCATGAAGACGACGTGCTGGGAGTTACGGCACCACGAGGAGCGCAACGACAGGAGCAGGGGTGCTGACTCTCGTCTGGTCCACAATCGCCGAGCAGCATCTCTCTCCGCCACCGCACTCAGTGTCACCAACAGCAAGCACGACTGCGCCGCCTCGCGCAAGCGTCGCCAATTCTCGTTCCTCACTCTCCGGCTCCATCGCCGGCCGCTCGATCTCCTGCGTCTCGCTCTCTTTCTCCTGCTGCAAGTACGTGTGCGTCTCCTGTCACGCCTGCGCCTGCGAGTGTTTGAAAGATCGCTTTCGAGCGCCACGACGCCAAGCGCTTCCACAAACACATATACAAAGAAGCGAAAGGGCACAGTTCAGATTGTGTAGGACAGGCGCCACACTGTGTATACACCTACACATTCGTCCTCGTCGATTTGCCTCGCATTCTGTATTTCTAAATCTGTATTATTAGGGCTATGGGGGTTAAGGTTAAACAGGCAGAAAGCCTAACTCCATGGTATTGTATTACACTGCTTGAGTTCATAGCTTACTAAAGCATATGGTATCGATGTTGAATCAAAGTGTCTTTTGTAGTTTGATATCAAATCCTCGAGTCTGTGTGTGCCACATCAAGAAACAGTTAGCTACAGGTTGAGAAATCAGAATGTAAAATGCCTTTTTTGGATGTCACCATATAGGTTTCGCTATGTTCCTTCATCACAAACTTGCACACAGTATTAAGTAGATTTGGATGTATTTCAATATCTGAAATCGTTACCAGCTTTATTTAGTTGTTACTGACAGCCATGTATGGGTTCATCAATTTCCTCTATAATACAATGTAACATACATTCAAACAGGTTTTGTGTTCGCGAAGGTGGCAATGCGATTTATACAAATGTACTGGTCATACTGACCACAATGTTCGCTATAACTGCTTAAGGCTCTTAGAAACCAATGGCCACTGCATTCTTGTTGTGCGACATCATAGTGCATGCTGAATGCGTGGGTTTGATGCATGATAATCTATCGCTCTTGTCATTCAGCATTTTGAATCTGTGTGTTTGATATTCGACCCATTCTCTTTCGTCTGCAAAAACTAAATTCAGGATGTGGTCCACATCATGAACTCTGATTGGACAAAATCAGTTTGTCCGTAATATGTTTCGTCTGCAATACCTAAATATAGCCTAGTTTATAGCACAAAAAGTATATATAATAGTCGGAAGGTTTGTACATTTGTCGTACAAAAGTTGTTGGAAACTGGTAAATTAAATCGTTTCGACTATTTTCGAGCAGGTATGAAATTCGATAGTGAAGAAAGTCGATGTATACATGGCTTCGGTATACTATACATGGCTTCAAAGTAAGCCATGTACAGTATTTGTTACCGGTTTAACCGGTTCAAAGCGTGCTCTCTGCCCTGTGGCTCCAGAGCGGGCTTGCGCCTCGATCTCCTTCCAACATGTCATTCGACAACGTCCTCGATAATGGCCACGACGACACTTCCCGACGGCCCACGCCACCGTCCGCTCACGAAGGCCGAGTCGCTGGCCATTCTGGAGGACTCGCAGCTCACACATCCGCTCGTGCCTCTGGACGACGCACCACCCCCTCCACTACCATCGTCATCGTCGGTGGTCATTCAGCTCTCGCTCCATCGATGTCGCCTCGCGCTCGTCGTCGCGCTCGTCGCAGCAGCGCTCGTCGCGGTCACGGTCTCGCTTGCGCACGGCGCCGAGCTGCACCAGTTTGATCGAGCGGGCCTCTCCCCGCGTGAGCAGCAACGCCTTCTCGACCGGTACAACACGTACTCGGGCACGGTCGCCGCGGCGCTCGGGCGGCCGCTCGAGCTCGTCGTTGTCGTCTTGGTCCAGGTCGCCGTGCTCTGGCTCGTCACCGACGCCGTGCTCGCGACTGACGCGACAACGTGGCGCGCCAAACTCGTGGGCCTCGTGCTGAGCGCGGCCGTCGGGTTCTTGCTCACGAGCGGCCTCAACGCCCTGAATGTCCAAGTGCGCGAGCTCCCGGTCGAACTGGTCATGTCGCCGAGCGACCTCAGCATCCTCGCGACCAACGCAACCACGGCGGCGTCGTCGACCGTGCAGCATTCGTTCTCGGAGTTCTCGCCGCGCAACCCACGACCAACACGATCCTGCGTAACCTCTTGGTGCCACGCGCCGCGTGGGCCCTGCGGTGTCAGGTCGACGAGACGAGAGACAATGCGTCCATGACCGACGACAGCGTCGTGTTCGGCATCCCGTCGCGCGCCTGGATGCCGCAGTTGCTGCCCGAGGCCGTGGCCGATTCGTCGAGCGTGCGCGCGACTTGCTGGCCAATACGACCACGCCCGCCGACGCCACGGACGCGCTGCCCATGGACGCGTGGGGACGCGGCCGACCTGCTCATCGCCGGTGTGTGTACCCACGCCGAGTACGCGCCGTTCGACGCTGTGACGCCGTTCAACCTCGGGAACGACTCGGTGGAGTGGTTTGCCAAACGCTCGCCGAACGGCCGGTTCGCCGGTGCGTCGACCGCGCACCTCGCGGGGTCTCTTGCCACTCACCGACGGCAACGCCACTGAAGCCGAGCAGCGTGCGTGGTTCTTGGCACGCGTACCGGCGTATGTCCGCGCGTCGACCTCGGCGACGTGGCAGAACGCGTCAACGCTGCTGGCGTGGTCGCTCAACTTCACGCGCGTGAACCTCACGCCGTCGATCTGGATGGACGCCGTGACGCTCGAGGAACGAGATGGTCCCGCAAAATGTGACCGAGACGCGCATCAACGACTCGAGGTTCTACGACCTGGAGGGCGCCAACTTTGGGGCGTCGGCCGCGCAACGGATCTTTGCGCGCGACACGCGGTTTCCCCGACGCCCAGGTCCACGCCTTCGCCGCGTGCATCAACAGCGTCGGGAACGAGAGGCTGCTCTCGAAGTTCGCAGCTCACACCGCTCTTGGTGGACAGCAGCATCCAGTGCACCAACAAGTCCAACAGCTCGTTCTACGTGATCAGTACGGGCCGTCGCCTCGTGGCCGACCGCGTCGTCGACTACGCCAGCGTCAATGCGTCGGGCCTGGTGCGCCGCGCAAAGCAAAACGTTCTCCGTGTACAAAGACCTGCGCGTGGTCTACACCACGACGTTCGCCCCGCGTGAGCTGGCGGCCTGCAGAACCTCTCGGAGGCGTACGGCGCCGCCTGCCGCGACGACCCCGCCGGCTGCATGGGACTCGACGCCACGTTGGACGGCACGAACCAGCGCCTACTCGTTTGGCGCGCGTGCTCTCCCGCTCGACTTGCTCTCGCCGCTGCAATTCAATGCCGTCCGGCTCCCGACCGTGGCTGTGATCTACGGCCAGCGACCGCTCCCGTTAGTGGCGGTCACACGCTCGACCGAGGCCACCAAGACGACACACCGCGTGTCGTCGAACCTCACGGCCCCCAAGTTTTCGACGCTGCTCGAGACGTCGATAACCGCGGGCCATCGCCCCGCGTCGGCGACATTCTGTTGCCCCACAATGTCCGGGACATGGCGGTGGGCGCCGCACCCCTCGCGAGCGAGGTTTTCACGGCAAACGATCGCCGCGTGCAAAAACTACATCAACAACCACATTTACATGGAGACGACGCTCCAGCCGACGTACACTGCCGCGGCATTTTTCTGTTCCAGAACGGGATGGCTCGCGACGTGCTCCTGGCATCGCCGCGCGGCTCCTCCACCGCACTCCGTCTCGAGAAGAATCGCCAGCCCATGAGTGTCTGGCTCTCGATCCCTATGGTCAGTGCCGAACTCACGATCGTGGGGTGTGGCGTCCTGGTCGTGGCGCTGGCGCTAGCGTTCGTGAGCTCGCGGGTACGCGCAGGGTTGCACATCGCAGCGCGCGCACCACGTTGCCCGTGGTGCTCGTGGACGACACGACGTTTCGTCGCTACTGCTCAAGCGCCACCCTCACGCACAAAGACACGAGCGGCCCCGCTGACGAGTTCTTGATCGAGAACCTTGTCGTCGGACGCACGACTGCCGCTACGACAGTTGAAGTGTGAGCCTCGCGGTTGAGTGAGTTGTTTCAGGGTGTATATTGTTTGTGATCTGGACAATGCAATCGAAGTGAGACGCCCACGCACAACTCATCAGTGCTAGACCACCGCAAGAACTCAAGCGCACACTCGCGCTCTTGCGTAGCGGTCATGGCCACCGAACATATCTCTCAGCGAGCCTCCTGAGCACCTCGTGCGGCGACATTGCGCGTGCTCACGAGTCTCGTTGCGCACACGCGAGCTATGTTCAGCAAGACCGACACAGTGACGCAGTAGTACCCCAGCAGTGCGCATCGCCACTGTCGCTAACCGTCATCGCCGAGCCACGCACATCGGCGTTGGCAAGTCCAGACCAGCACCACTAGCATCAGTAGCAGTGACTCGCTCACTCACACCGGCTGGGGCTTTATCAGCACTAGTGGTGAGAGAGAAGCCCTCTCGACTGGCGCCCGAGATGGTCGAGCTCACTGTGTGTCTCTTTTGTCTTCATCTCGCGCCCTGAGGTCGCGGCGACGGCGCGCCTGCTGCGAATGAACGACAGCACGCTTCGAGCGCTCGCCGGCCTGGCTCGCGAGATCCTGCGCACGACGGGGCCGCGAGTGTCCTGAGCGCTTTGGTTCGACGACTCGAGACCTCGTCGCACTCTTTCGACAGCTACGTCAAAGTGGGGATGCATGCGACGGGTCGCTCAATCTGACTAAGCCAGCGGTCTCTCGTAACTGAGAGAACGTCGTGCTTACCTCTGACTTTGTCAACGAGCTCGGCGAGAGGCGGCGAGAGCTCTTCGCGCTGATCTGTCAGCGAAGATCACTGTGGACACAGTGTCCACAGTTTTCAATGTGATGGCTACATTGTGCGGGTAAAGATGGCTACATGTGAGCTCGAGTGTGAGCTCTTGCGCTGTGCCGTGCTGGTGGCCACCACACGTGGTCAAGCGATGCATGCGGTTCGGTCTCGAAGCGCTTCGTGCGCTTCTCGAGATCGAGGCTTGTGCTGGTTTGACGTGGAGTGCTGGAGCGCTTTGAGTGAGTGCGATGTGTAACCTCACGCTTGCACAGGCCAGCTGGAGTGCAGTGCGCTCTGTGTTGATCGCGATAGAGTGAGTGAGAGAGCGAGCGCTGGATGAATGATGGCTCCATCGAAAGTATCTTTTCGTACAGCACGGCCCGCTCTCATCTCAAGATCGAGAGCTCTCGAGTTCGAGAGACCCGAGTTCTCCAACAGGTCGTGGTTGGTGTTCTCGCAGAGAATGCGGCGCGAGTTCGCGAGAAGCAAATGTGTAGCGCTGTCTGAGTATCGGTCACACATGGCTGCTCGAAACATTCGGGTCCGCGCGCGGTCTCTTGCTGCTGCGAGCGAGTACTCGCTCACGCTCGTCAGGGAGCGTTTGTAGTAGTACGTGGTATGCGGCGGCTTTTGCCCCAAACAAGAAGCAGACGCCGCCTGCCTCGTGCCGATCTTGAAGGAGCGCGTGGGCTCGAGTCTCACGTTCGCTCACGCGCAGCAAGTAGCTTCACTACAACCACGACCTCACCTCGACGACCTCTTCACACACACGCACACGACTGCTGCTGGCCAGCCAACCCATATGCGCCAGTGATTAGCGAGAAGCACGCAGTACGCAGCGCGAATGAACCGCTCGACCTCCGATGCGCGTGAGCGTGAAATTGCCGAGTTATCGCGCAGGAACGTTCCAAGCAGGGCAATCGTCCGCGGACGTCGTCCGCTCGACGACGTGTCTCGCATGCACGTCAACCATCCGCGCCTCGTTTGCTGTCGCACACGCAGCAAGCAAGGCGGACACTCGTGCACAACACGCGATGACCGACGCGAGAGTCCTTCGGGTGTCTCGGCGTGCTCTTGCGTTTGCGGTGAGCGAGCGAGCGAGGTCGCGATGGCAGATCAAACGCATGGCAGCATGACAGCATGGCGTGTGCGGTCGAGATCTCGAAGGGAAGCCCTCGAGCGAATCTGGCGGTGCAGGTTGCGTGCGTGTGTTTTCGATGCTGGTTGCGCGTCATCGAGATCGCGATCGGCGTGCGATCCACGACGACGACGACGACGACGACGCACTTGCACGCTCACGTCTCACGGTCTCTCGCTATCACTTCGCTTCGCTTTCGCATGTGTGTGTGTTGTGTTCATGTGCTCAGATACAAGACCTCGAAGTCTCAACGACGTTGATGTTGAGTGCGCGCGCATTGTAAGCATGAGGACGAGGATACAAGGCACTCTGAACTTGAGCAAGCTTGGTGTCTGTGCGAAAATGTGTCCACCTGCACATAGAGTTGTTACAACAAATAGTGGACTTATAAAGTGCTTGCATAACTAGCCTCTTCTCACTTCAATATTACTACAAGCGCTTTTTACACGACAGGATGTAATTTACGTAATGCCAAACGACGCGAGCACAGTTTGGTTCATTCCGCGGCAACCAGTCATTTTAGTTGGTCAGACTGTGTGCTGCTCGAAGCCGACAAACGCTCAGTATCTGTCCCATCGCACATCAGTAGTCCTACCGAGCTGGTCAGCGTACTGTAGAGGAGTCGCTCGCCGTCGCGAGCGCCGCAGATAGCACATGAGTTGGAGATGGTATTCAGAGAGAGATATCGTAGTACGAAGGGAGGTCCTAGCGTGGTTGAAATACGCTCAAGCTCGCTGCACAACACACATCAGTTTAAATTTGGATCGCACTTTGCTTACTTCGTGGTTATTCTGGGGCTTCCTCGACGCAAGAGAAGAGCGGACATAAGAAAGTCATCTGGAACGACTAGCACACATAGCCGAGTCAGTGCGCGCACGGGACGTCCGTTGCGAGTACAAACGGTCGTCTCACGCCGCTCGGTGGCAACCGCATCCGCTGCGCTGGTGCGCGACATGGCCCTTGTTTTTTGCCGCAGCGGGTGGCAACTTGCACCGAGTGAAGGCGTCACAACACGAACGATGGCGGTGCATTGCGGTGTCCGCCTCACCGCTCCACGAACAATCCACGAAACAAACCGCTTACTCAAGAGAATTGGGTGCGCATATCATGCCTCGTGGCGGAGAGCTTTGGTGGCTTCGTGGTAAGCGAGGAATCGCATGCCGACCAATGCAAACCTATGGGGTCAGTTTGGACGGCGACAACTCAGCAATTCAGCGAGATGTGGTGATGCACGGCCCGGGATCGCGCAACAGCAATGTCTGCGGCGCTCATTACTGCTACAGACCAATACGCGTTTTGAGCGCTTGACCTCCCCGCACTCGTCCGCCCACACGCTGGTTTGGCTCCCAGGGGTCCAAGTACTCGCGATCCGCCTGTGAGTTGCACGTTCAAGAACGAGTGGTAGCTAAGAGCGCCTGCATAGACACTCGGACGCGCCAGAGATGTGACTGGGTTCACGACAAGCGCTCGACTACCGGGAGACCCCGGGGCACTGCGAGCAGTTGTGGTTTTCAGTGAATGACTAGAAATACCACTTGCCCTTTGCTGCCGGGTATGCTTCCAGTGGTGAGGGTAACAGACAGATCGTGTTGGAGCACGTGTCATCCACACACCACTTGCGGATCTCGCTGCTGTGTGAGGCTATCGCAAGCTACTTTTCTCGTGGCGCGCGACGCGCTGAACGCGCGCGAGGCAGCTGTCACGCCTGACCCTTCACGAATTCGCATATATGTCATGTTCCACGTTGTCGTGACGGTGCATTTTCAGGGTCCTGGCATGTATATAGATATATGACTTGACTAAATTTGTGAGCAAATGGATAATGTGATGTTCCACAGCGATTGTGACGGGTGGTACCAATGGGGGAGCGTCTTTGAGCTGAGACCCCAAGTAGCTGTTCTCTCTATCTTGGGCATGTCTACTTCAACCTGCAACGCTCGTTTACCCAAGCTCACGACTGAGAGACAACTGACTGATCTCTTCCACTTTCAGGTGTTTCTCCTGGAGTATCGTCTCAACACTTGTGAGTTTCTCTTGCGCACTCTCCAGTTTCTATCGCGCGCACTTGAGCGTCTCCGCGTGGTTAGCATTCATGCTCGCAAGTGTGTACGTGTGGGTCGCTTCCATTTTGTGAGTATTTTCCATGTGGGTCGCTTTCGAATTCGCGAACTTCTCCATGTGAATCATCGACACACATCTCCTCCAACACGACCGGTCCGAGAAGCGACCGGAAGGTGCAAGTGCTGGTCGAGTACGAGCATATACCGTCGCTCTACACAATCACTGTCGCGGCGTACGACCAGCGCTCACTCGCCAATGTAGTCGACCACGTAATTCGTGACCGAGTGCGCAGCGCCAACGCCGCTGCCGAGGTCGTTGGATAGCACGTAACCAGCATGGATCAGGTACATGACGCTGCAGGGTTTACCCTTGTGGACGACACTGCCGCAGCTGCAGAGCGTCGGACGCGACGCGGAGCTGCTAGTCCGTGAGCATCTCTAGCAAAATTGCTTTGCACATAGCGTCGAGCGAGCTCTCAAAAATGTGCCGATCGACCTCTGCGCCGCCAAGTCCAGGAAGAAATTGAACTTTCTCTGGAGCCCAAGTAGCGGGCCGCTCGTTGAAGTCTCGATCGCGCCCCGCCGAGTTCAGTTGCCCAGTCTCACCAAAGGTCGCGCCTGTTGCTAGCCGATTGATGGTCGTTCAGCTCGTTGAGCGATTTTTGTTGAGGATCGCGGTTTGTTTGTTCTAAAGAGTCGACTGACACTCGTTGAAAAAGATCGCGTTGAGCGAAACATCCGAGAAGCCCGCTGAGAACGTGTAAGAGATGCAGGTGCTCTGGTGCTGCGAGCAAACCATCCAAGACAACTTGTTCTCAGCGGTGCGCCTATGACGCCGACGAGATTTGTACAAGAACTGTTTCGGTGTTGTTCCACGTGAAGGGCTCGACGCCAACCTACGTTTCCAAACGTTGATCCCTCAAGCCCTACAGCCTATGTTACACATATTAGGCTAATCAGATATTTTGTACAATACAGGATCACCTTATACAGGCACAATCCTCATTACTAAACAGCAAAACAAGACAGAGTTTTGATAAAGAAACAAAGGTATATGATTCCGACTGGTATTAAATCATGCAGATTTACTCGATAGTGAGGTTCTTGACAGACTCGACAAGCTCAAAGACATCATCACCTACGATGTCAGTGTGACAACAGTTCGCAACTGTGGCTTGATTCACTTGACGCAAGGCCTCGTGTGCCCACTGCATCGCCTCTAGTACACTAACTACATACAGTGCATCTACGTCTACGTCTGTGTTCTCGTCCTGCTCGATCAGTTCGTCAAGTCTATCTGCGGCATGCGCGTTTCGGACGCTGTTCAAGCGACTCTTGAACGCCTGGATAACACCTGCATCCTGTGGTTGCAGGTGTGCTCTTGTGTTTGGCGGTAGGAAGTGCAAGTTGATGTTTGTGAATGTCGTCTCCGCTCGACGCGGCGACGCATTGTCGAGGAGCAAGAGCACATGCTCCCTTCGCTCTTCATTTGCTCATTGAAATGCTGCAACCATGCAGCAAACAGCGCTGTTGTCATCCAGCCCTTGGCCGAGTTGGAGCAGTCCACACCAAGCTCGCTCGCTGAGCGACCATTAAAGAGCCGTGGCTGACGCGCGGTTCCAAAGAACAAGAGCGACAACTTGCACGAGCAGTCTGCGTTCGTCGCGATCGCGACTGTGAGTCTCTTCTTGTTCTTTTTGCGGCCAGAGATGCTTGACTTGGTCACGGATGTCGATAGAGCCATGCAGAAGAAGAAAGCGCTTTCATCGATGTTGAAAATGTCTTGCTTTTCGTATTGGCTTGTCACTGCTTTTAGTTCTTCTCTTCCTGCCTTGACGACTGCTATTCTTGCCGACGCAGCCTCTCCGTGAACTCGCTGCTGCTTGAGGTTGTAACACGCTTGCAGTCGCTGCTGCACCCAGACGTTCGAGAACACGAGCTTCGCGAGCTTGGTGTCGTGCTGGTGCTGTGGATCTTGCTGAAAGATCTCGGTGGATCTTCTCGCCTGTGGCGCGGATCGTGGCCCAGGTGACGACGGGCAGCTGCAGCGTTCGCATTGTGCTATCCAGCGAACGAGAGCGAGCTCGAGAGACGGAGAGCTGACGGAATGATCTGTCTTGCGTGTAGGGCGAGCGCTCATGGTGTCCGGAGCGATGGGCCGTCCAGGAGAGCCGCAGAAGAAGGGCTCTTCGCGAGCCCAACGCGTCGCGTGGCCCGCGCACAGAGCACGCGAAGAGAGGCAGTCGAGTGCGCGTCACGACGCTCACACAACGCGAGCTTCTGCTCTGCAGTCGAACTCGTGTTGGCTTGGACGGCATTTGGTTGCTTCTTGTTGTTGTGTCGGATTGATGAGTGAGAGGAGGAAGAGCGAGTTGAGAGCACCAAGCGAGCGTCTGGCATGCAATCTCGTTGAGTGGGGAGCGAAAAGGTGCTGTTTTGTCAATGGATCGCTTTCGCCAGGGTATCATAATCTATGGGTGTTTATTAATGAGGTTTGTGCCTGTAATGATACTATTTATTCAGTACTGAAATCAAGTAAAAATTGGATCGCTCCTACAACCTGGATTAAGGTTCAATCATGTATTTATCTGCTTCTCGATTTTTGAAATTTAGGAGATGGCATTCGCACTTATGCCAAAAGTACACAGCGGGTGTGTATGATTGTGGCCGCGTCGCCCGTCCAGTTATACAAAGCGCAAGTATAGACTTCGTCTAACTGATCTCTCCTTTCCGCCCTCGCCATCCATAACTACAATTCGGTTTGAATCGAGGCGCGAATGCCATCTCGTTTTGGCCTCGTGTTTCGGCGCATTCAACATAAGGGCTGGACATCGAAACCACAACCTGTGAGATGCAGTCGACGTATATCCCACCCGGCGGTCGCGGAACAAGCGACAAGCGTGGCGTTGCCTATTTCGTCGGCGAACACGAGATGTTGAATCCGTGCGAAGTATGATCGCGAATGAACTTAGCCGTCTACGAGAACGTGCTGACGGGCGGACGTTGTTGCCTGCGGTAATTGATGGGCGCGTTCGCAGGTATGCGCAGAGAGCCAACTCGACAGCGCTCACCACGTCCAGCGCCGGCGACGACTCATACCATGCCAAACTCGCGACGTGCGCCAGGCAAATGGCGTCTTGTCCGTCCAGCAGTCTCGTTTGTCTTTAATGACAGCAAAGACGAGTCTGACGCCACCGCGGACAAGGTTTCGAGCGATGACGACAGTGAAGAAGAAGTGGAACAAGCGGTCGAAGAGACGGTGAGCGATGACGGCAAGAACAATGGTACGTACACCCTACATGTGCCGCTAAACCTATACCTGATGGCCATATCCTATACGCTAACCAGTATACCGTACGTGCGATATTCTGTATTCTAGTCTAAAGCAAGACAAGCTATGTTGTTACAGGCGACGAGATCATCATGAGCGACGTCGACGACGACCTGAACATCAAGATTGCTGGCGAGACTGGCTTCTTCGAGTACAACTATGGTGGCGAATCAGACGACAATCTTGGCGAGAATTAGGACAGTGACGACGCCGACGAATCGGGCGAAGACACACGCAACTTGAGAGAAGATTAGAAGTTGGCGACAAGCGTAGACTGCGGGTTTGCACAAGCGTTCTGCGCACATGTCGGCGAAGTCATCACAATTGCATTGCCTTGGGTCGGCGAGAGTGTGTTGCGTGAGTTGTCCACAATAGGTTTGAACACTCCGCACGGGCCAGACGTCGAAGGCTTGCACACGCCGTACGTTCTTGTCAAAAACTTGACCAGCTACACGGAGCTCATGGAATCGTACTCTGGACGAAGCGCAAGCGCTCAGCGGTGCTGCGGATGTCCGAGCGCGCTCTTCTTCTACTAGTCGCCCGTCTACTTGTGGCGGCACGTTCTCCGGACCAAGTGCGAGCGCTCAGTGGTGCCTCGGATGTCCGAGCGCGCTCTCATTGCCCGTCGACTTGTGGCGGCACATCGCTGCCATAAGCAACGACGATGCACGCGAGCGCTTGGAGTCTTGCGCACGAGCCAGCTACGAGAGGCACAAAGCGAACTGCTGCAAACGACACACATCGTGCCACGCACGCTCGGCGATATCAAGTTCCATTTGAAGTCAGCGATGCCAACCCAGTCGTTTGAGCTCTGTCGGTGAAACGGTTTGCTGATCGCTCGCGCGATTGCATCGAACCGCGACAAGGTGTCGCATCACTGGAAGACAACATGCGAAAGAGCGATCTCTCTTGCGGTTCGTTTGACACAGTCATAGAGCGTGACCACTAGACGGCCACTTTGTGATCTCCACTTCAACTCGAACAGCGACCCTCGTGCTGCAACTGACAGCGCTTGGAAGTTGAGGGCGTGGTGACGACGATGCTTCAAGCGTTCAAGCGCGGCTACGTTCTCCTGCAGAGCTCTCGTTTGATAAAGCTATGCTGCCGTCACTGTCACCGTTTATCAAGATGCAAATATACATGAAGGACAAGCCCCACTAGTGGGGGACAAAGCTCTCGATGATGTGCAGTGAGCAGACTGCGTACTGCCTTCGGTATTTGTTGGCTCTAGCTCTTGCTTATCCTGTATTATACAAGTTTGTGAACTGACAACTGACTTTGCGGTCTTATCAAGTACTATGAATTCAGGGTTGAGGTGTATTGAGCAGGAAGCAGCACTCGAGCGACGTCGCCATGTCCGACACCAAGTCCGGAGCGGCGGCAGCCGTGCAAAACCTGGTGCAAGCGACTGGAAAGCAGCGAGCGCCGCACATGCGTCTGGTTGTCGTGAACCGCTTCTACACGTCAGTTCCTTTTGGCGAGGCAGCACTTGCACATGGGCTACTACATGGTGAGCACGACCCAGACGAAGCGATTGGGATTTTGAGCAGCTTAGTCGCCATGCGCAAAAAGCGCCCGGACAGCATTCCTCATGGATCGCGCGAAGTCGCTAAGAGCACTGTCATCAAGAGCATGCAGTCAATCCGGGTGTGGGACTCCAAGTCCGTCTACTTTTTGGTCTCAGGCAGTAACACGCGGCTCGACAGAGTGGTGCGAAACGATCGAGCAGGACAGAAGCACGAGGTGGCTTGCCCGCGTGTGAATAATAATACCACCTCTTCATGGTCGGCGTGGACGTCCATGATCACCTACGTCTACAACGCAACAGCATCCAGCTCTCTTTGGTGTTCCGAAAATACTACAAGGCGCTGTTCTTGGGCATCATCAACTTTGCCACCCAACTGCTACATCATGCACAAAGCATACCATGCTGCGAGTATCACAGCGCCGCTGTCGCATGTGCGCTTCCTAAAGCAGCTTCATATGGAGATAATCCAGCTCCAGGACGCAGACATGACAGACCGCAACACGTTTGGGCAAAGTGCGCTGTTGCTCTGCGCTACTGCTCTCTGCGCCACATTAGCTCATACAGATGAATCGTGCCGATGTGACCTACAGCCGCGCGCGTCACTGTGTAGCCGACAGCAACCCGCTTGTACGGAACACTCGAGGGCTAAACGACGGATGGTGTGTGTCCACTGGATAGTGAAAGAGGAGTCAACGCGCATGTACTGTGTGTTCGACCCTCGGCGTCAAAGGGCGCGGGGTAACGTCGGCTCAGTACTGCGGCGACTGCACATCGGCGATGGCGTCCTTGTGCGAAAAGGCAAGGTACAAAGTGCGCGGCATGAAGACGACGTGCTGGGAGTTACGGCACCACGAGGAGCGCAACGACAGGAGCAGGGGTGCTGACTCTCGTCTGGTCCACAATCGCCGAGCAGCATCTCTCTCCGCCACCGCACTCAGTGTCACCAACAGCAAGCACGACTGCGCCGCCTCGCGCAAGCGTCGCCAATTCTCGTTCTCACTCTCCGGCTCCATCGCCGGCCGCTCGATCTCCTGCGTCTCGCTCTCTTTCTCCTGCTGCAAGTACGTGTGCGTCTCCTGTCACGCCTGCGCCTGCGAGTGTTTGAAAGATCGCTTTCGAGCGCCACGACGCCAAGCGCTTCCACAAACACATATACAAAGAAGCGAAAGGGCACAGTTCAGATGTGTAGGACAGGCGCCACACTGTGTATACACCTACACATTCGTCCTCGTCGATTTGCCTCGCATTCTGTATTTCTAAATCTGTATTATTAGGGCTATGGGGGTTAAGGTTAAACAGGCAGAAAGCCTAACTCCATGGTATTGTATTACACTGCTTGAGTTCATAGCTTACTAAAGCATATGGTATCGATGTTGAATCAAAGTGTCTTTTGTAGTTTGATATCAAATCCTCGAGTCTGTGTGTGCCACATCAAGAAACAGTTAGCTACAGGTTGAGAAATCAGAATGTAAAATGCCTTTTTTGGATGTCACCATATAGGTTTCGCTATGTTCCTTCATCACAAACTTGCACACAGTATTAAGTAGATTTGGATGTATTTCAATATCTGAAATCGTTACCAGCTTTATTTAGTTGTTACTGACAGCCATGTATGGGTTCATCAATTTTCCTCTATAATACAATGTAACATACATTCAAACAGGTTTTGTGTTCGCGAAGGTGGCAATGCGATTTATACAAATGTACTGGTCATACTGACCACAATGTTCGCTATAACTGCTTAAGGCTCTTAGAAACCAATGCCACTGCATTCTTGTTGTGCGACATCATAGTGCATGCTGAATGCGTGGGTTTGATGCATGATAATCTATCGCTCTTGTCATTCAGCATTTTGAATCTGTGTGTTTGATATTCGACCCATTCTCTTTCGTCTGCAAAAACTAAATTCAGGATGTGGTCCACATCATGAACTCTGATTGGACAAAATCAGTTTGTCCGTAATATGTTTCGTCTGCAATACCTAAATATAGCCTAGTTTATAGCACAAAAAGTATATATAATAGTCGGAAGGTTTGTACATTTGTCGTACAAAAGTTGTTGGAAACTGGTAAATTAAATCGTTTCGACTATTTTCGAGCAGGTATGAAATTCGATAGTGAAGAAAGTCGATGTATACATGGCTTCGGTATACTATACATGGCTTCAAAGTAAGCCATGTACAGTATTTGTTACCGGTTTAACCGGTTCAAGCGTGCTCTCTGCCCTGTGGCTCCAGAGCGGGCTTGCGCCTCGATCTCCTTCCAACATGTCATTCGACAACGTCCTCGATAATGGCCACGACGACACTTCCCGACGGCCCACGCCACCGTCCGCTCACGAAGGCCGAGTCGCTGGCCATTCTGGAGGACTCGCAGCTCACACATCCGCTCGTGCCTCTGGACGACGCACCACCCCCTCCACTACCATCGTCATCGTCGGTGGTCATTCAGCTCTCGCTCCATCGATGTCGCCTCGCGCTCGTCGTCGCGCTCGTCGCAGCAGCGCTCGTCGCGGTCACGGTCTCGCTTGCGCACGGCGCCGAGCTGCACCAGTTTGATCGAGCGAGCCTCTCCCCGCGTGAGCAGCAACGCCTTCTCGACCGGTACAACACGTACTCGGGCACGGTCGCCGCGGCGCTCGGGCGGCCGCTCGAGCTCGTCGTTGTCGTCTTGGTCCAGGTCGCCGTGCTCTGGCTCGTCACCGACGCCGTGCTCGCGACTGACGCGACAACGTGGCGCGCCAAACTCGTGGGCCTCGTGCTGAGCGCGGCCGTCGGGTTCTTGCTCACGAGCGGCCTCAACGCCCTGAATGTCCAAGTGCGCGAGCTCCCGGTCGAACTGGTCATGTCGCCGAGCGACCTCAGCATCCTCGCGACCAACGCAACCACGGCGGCGTCGTCGACCGTGCAGCATTCGTTCTCGGAGTTCTCGCCGCGCAACCCCACGACCAACACGATCCTGCGTAACCTCTTGGTGCCACGCGCCGCGTGGGCCCTGCGGTGTCAGGTCGACGAGACGAGAGACAATGCGTCCATGACCGACGACAGCGTCGTGTTCGGCATCCCGTCGCGCGCCTGGATGCCGCAGTTGCTGCCCGAGGCCGTGGCCGATTCGTCGAGCGTGCGCGTCGACTTGCTGGCCAATACGACCACGCCCGCCGACGCCACGGACGCGCTGCCCATGGACGCGTGGGACGCGGCCGACCTGCTCATCGCCGGTGTGTGTACCCACGCCGAGTACGCGCCGTTCGACGCTGTGACGCCGTTCAACCTCGGGAACGACTCGGTGGAGTGGTTTGCCAAACGCTCGCCGAACGGCCGGTTCGCCGGTGCGTCGACCGCGCACCTCGCGGGTCTCTTGCCACTCACCGACGGCAACGCCACTGAAGCCGAGCAGCGTGCGTGGTTCTTGGCACGCGTACCGGCGTATGTCCGCGCGTCGACCTCGGCGACGTGGCAGAACGCGTCAACGCTGCTGGCGTGGTCGCTCAACTTCACGCGCGTGAACCTCACGCCGTCGATCTGGATGGACGCCGTGACGCTCGAGAACGAGATGGTCCCGCAAAATGTGACCGAGACGCGCATCAACGACTCGAGGTTCTACGACCTGGAGGGCGCCAACTTTGGGGCGTCGGCCGCGCAACGGATCTTTGCGCGCGACACGCGGTTCCCCGACGCCCAGGTCCACGCCTTCGCCGCGTGCATCAACAGCGTCGGGAACGAGAGGCTGCTCTCGAAGTTCTCGCAGCTCACACCGCTCTTGGTGGACAGCAGCATCCAGTGCACCAACAAGTCCAACAGCTCGTTCTACGTGATCAGTACGGGCCGTCGCCTCGTGGCCGACCGCGTCGTCGACTACGCCAGCGTCAATGCGTCGGGCCTGGTGCGCCGCGCAAAGCAAACGTTCTCCGTGTACAAAGACCTGCGCGTGGTCTACACCACGACGTTCGCCCGCGTGAGCTGGCGCCTGCAGAACCTCTCGGAGGCGTACGGCGCCGCCTGCCGCGACGACCCCGCCGGCTGCATGGGACTCGACGCCACGTTGGACGGCACGAACCAGCGCCTACTCGTTGGCGCGCGTGCTCTCCCGCTCGACTTGCTCTCGCCGCTGCAATTCAATGCCGTCCGGCTCCCGACCGTGGCTGTGATCTACGGCCAGCGACCGCTCCCGTTAGTGGCGGTCACACGCTCGACCGAGGCCACCAAGACGACACACCGCGTGTCGTCGAACCTCACGGCCCCCAAGTTTTCGACGCTGCTCGAGACGTCGATACCGCGGCCATCGCCCCGCGTCGGCGACATTCTGTTGCCCCACAATGTCCGGGACATGGCGGTGGGCGCCGACCCCCTCGCGAGCGAGTGTTTCACGGCAAACGATCGCCGCGTGCAAAACTACATCAACAACCACATTTACATGGAGACGACGCTCCAGCCGACGTACACTGCCGCGGCATTTTTCCTGTTCCAGAACGGGATGGCTCGCGACGTGCTCCTGGCATCGCCGCGCGGCTCCTCCACCGCACTCCGTCTCGAGAAGAATCGCCAGCCCATGAGTGTCTGGCTCTCGATCCCTATGGTCAGTGCCGAACTCACGATCGTGGGGTGTGGCGTCCTGGTCGTGGCGCTGGCGCTAGCGTTCGTGAGCTCGCGGGTACGCGCAGGGTTGCACATCGCAGCGCCGCACCACGTTGCCCGTGTGCTCGTGGACGACACGACGTTTCCGTCGCTACTGCTCAAGCGCCACCTCACGCACAAAGACACGAGCGGCCCCGCTGACGAGTTCTTGATCGAGAACCTTGTCGTCGGACGCACGACTGCCGCTACGACAGTTGAAGTGTGAGCCTCGCGGTTGAGTGAGTTGTTTCAGGGTGTATATTGTTTGTGATCTGGACAATGCAATCGAAGTGAGACGCCCACGCACAACTCATCAGTGCTAGACCACCGCAAGAACTCAAGCGCACACTCGCGCTCTTGCGTAGCGGTCATGGCCACCGAACATATCTCTCAGCGAGCCTCCTGAGCACCTCGTGCGGCGACATGCGCGTGCTCACGAGTCTCGTTGCGCACACGCGAGCTATGTTCAGCAAGACCGACACAGTGACGCAGTACCTCCAGCAGTGCGCATCGCCACTGTCGCTACCGTCATCGCCGAGCCACGCACATCGGCGTTGGCAAGTCCAGACCAGCACCACTAGCATCAGTAGCAGTGACTCGCTCACTCACACCGGCTGGGGCTTTATCAGCACTAGTGGTGAGAGAGAAGCCTCTCGACTGGCGCCCGAGATGGTCGAGCTCACTGTGTGTCTCTTTGTCTTCATCTCGCGCCTGAGGTCGCGGCGACGGCGCGCCTGCTGCGAATGAACGACAGCACGCTTCGAGCGCCTCCGCCGGCCTGGCTCGCGAGATCCTGCGCACGACGGGGCCGCGAGTGTCCTGAGCGCTTTGGTTCGACGACTCGAGACCTCGTCGCACTCTTTTCGACAGCTACGTCAAAGTGGGGATGCATGCGCGGGTCGCTCAATCTGACTAAGCCAGCGGTCTCTCGTAACTGAGAGAACGTCGTGCTTACCTCTGACTTTGTCAACGAGCTCGGCGAGAGGCGGCGAGAGCTCTTCGCGCTGATCTGTCAGCGAAGATCACTGTGGACACAGTGTCCACAGTTTTCAATGTGATGGCTACATTGTGCGGGTAAAGATGGCTACATGTGAGCTCGAGTGTGAGCTCTTGCGCTGTGCCGTGCTGGTGGCCACCACACGTGGTCAAGCGATGCATGCGGTTCGGTCTCGAAGCGCTTCGTGCGCTTCTCGAGATCGAGGCTTGTGCTGGTTTGACGTGGAGTGCTTGGAGCGCTTTGAGTGAGTGCGATGTGTAACCTCACGCTTGCACAGGCCAGCTGGAGTGCAGTGCGCTCTGTGTTGATCGCGATAGAGTGAGTGAGAGAGCGAGCGCTGGATGATGATGGCTCCATCGAAAGTATCTTTTCGTACAGCACGGCCCGCTCTCTCTCAAGATCGAGAGCTCTCGAGTTCGAGAGACCCGAGTTCTCCAACAGGTCGTGGTTGGTGTTCTCGCAGAGAATGCGGCGCGAGTTCGCGAGAAGCAAATGTGTAGCGCTGTCTGAGTATCGGTCACACATGGCTGCTCGAAACATTCGGGTCCGCGCGCGGTCCTTGCTGCTGCGAGCGAGTACTCGCTCACGCTCGTCAGGGAGCGTGTTAGTAGTACGTGGTATGCGGCGCTTGCCCCAAACAAGAAAGCAGACGCCGCCTGCCTCGTGCCGATCTTGAAGGAGCGCGTGGGCTCGAGCTCACGTTCGCTCACGCGCAGCAAGTAGCTTCACTACAACCACGACCTCACCTCGACGACCTCTTCACACACACGCACACGACTGCTGCTGGCCAGCCAACCATATGCGCCAGTGATTAGCGAGAAGCACGCAGTACGCAGCGCGAATGACCGCTCGACCTCCGATGCGCGTGAGCGTGAAATTGCCGAGGTATCGCGCAGGAACGTTCCAAGCAGGGCAATCGTCGCGGACGTCGTCCGCTCGACGACGTGTCTCGCATGCACGTCAACCATCGCGCGCTCGTTTGCTGTCGCACCGCAGCAGCAAGGCGGACACTCGGGCACACCGCGATGACCGACGCGAGAGTCCTTCGGGTGTCTCGGCGTGCTCTTGCGTTGCGGTGAGCGAGCGAGCGAGTCGCGATGGCAGATCAACGCATGGCAGCATGACAGCATGGCGTGTGCGGTCGAGATCTCGAAGGGAAGCCCTCGAGCGAATCTGGCGTGTGCAGGTGCGTGCGTGTTTTCGATGCTGGTTGCGCGTCATCGAGATCGCGATCGGCGTGCGATCCACGACGACGACGACGACGACGACGCACTTGCACGCTCACGTCTCACGGTCTCTCGCTATCACTTCGCTTCGCTTCGCATGTGTGTGTGTGTGTGTTCATGTGCTCACGATAGCAAGACCTCGAAGCTCAACGACGTTGATGTTGAGTGCGCGCGCATTGTAAGCATGAGGACGAGGATACAAGGCACTCTGAACTTGAGCAAGCTTGGTGTCTGTGCGAAAATGTGTCCACCTGCACATAGAGTTGTTACAACAAATAGTGGACTTATAAAGTGCTTGCATAACTAGCCTCTTCTCACTTCAATATTACTACAAGCGCTTTTTACACGACAGGATGTATTTACGTAATGCCAAACGACGCGAGCACAGTTTGGTTCATTCCGCTGCAACCAGTCATTTTTAGTTGGTCAGACTGTGTGCTGCTCGAAGCCGACAAACGCTCAGTACTCTGTCCCATCGCACATCAGTAGTCCTACCGAGCTGTCAGCGTACTGTAGAGTCGCTCGCCGTCGCGAGCGCCGCAGATAGCACATGAGTTGGAGATGGTATTCAGAGAGAGATATCGTAGTACGAAGGGAGGTCCTAGCGTGGTTGAAATACGCTCAAGCTCGCTGCACAACACACTCAGTTTAAATTTGGATCGCACTTTTGCTTACTTCGTGGTTATTCTGGGGCTTCCTCGACGCAAGAGAAGAGCGGACATAAGAAAGTCATCTGGAACGACTAGCACACATAGCCGAGTCAGTGCGCGCACGGGACGTCCGTTGCGAGTACAAACGGTCGTCTCACGCCGCTCGGTGGCACCGCATCCGCTGCGCTGGGGCGGCGAGCATGCCCTTGTTTTTGGCCGCAGCGGGTGGCACTGCACCGAGTGAAGGCGTCACAACACGAACGATGGCGGTGCATGCGGTGTCCGCCTCACCGCTCACGAACAATCCACGAAACACCGCTTACTCAAGAGAATTGGGGCGCATATCATGCCTCGTGGCGGAGAGCTGTGGTGGCGGCGTGGTAAGCGAGGAAGCGCAGCCGACCATCGCAAACCTATGGGGTCAGTTTGGACGGCGACAACTCAGCAATTCAGCGAGATGTGGTGATGCACGGCCCGGGATCGCGCAACAGCAATGTCTGCGGCGCTCATTACTGCTACAGACCAATACGCGTTTTGAGCTGCTTGACTCCCCGCACTCGTTCGCCACAAACGCTGGTTGCTCCCAGGGGTCCAAGTACTCGCGAGGCCGCCGTGAGGTTGCACGTTCAAGAACGAGTGGTAGCTAAGAGCGCCTGCATATGACACTCGGACGCGCCAGAGATTTGACTGGGTTCACGACAGCGCTCGACTAGCCGGGAGACCCAGGGGCACTGCGAGCAGTTGTGGTTTTCAGTGAATGACTCGAAATACCACTTGCCCTTTGCTGCCGGGTATGCTGCCAGTGGTGAGGGTACAGACAGATCGTGTTGGAGCACGTTTCAATCCACACACCAGCTTGCGGATCTCGCTGCTGTGTGAGGCTATCGCAAGCTACTTTTCTCGTGGCGCGCGACGCGCTGAACGCGCGCGAGGCAGCTGTCACGCCTGACCCTTCACGAATGTCGCATATATGTCATGTTCCACGTTGTCGTGACGGTGCATTTTCAGGTCTGGCATGTAGATAGATATATGACTTGACTAAATTTGTGAGCAAATGGATAATGTGATTTCCACAGCGATTGTGACGGGTGGTACCAATGGGGGAGCGTCTTTGAGCTGAGACCCCAAGTAGCTGTTCTCTCTATCTTGGGCATGTCTACTTCAACCTGCAAACGCTCGTTTACCCAAGCTCACGACTGAGAGACAACTGACTGATCTCTTCCACTTTCAGGTGTTTCTCCTGGAGTATCGTCTCAACACTTGTGAGTTTCTCTTGCGCACTCTCCAGTTTCTATCGCGCGCACTTGAGCGTCTCCGCGTGGTTTGCATTCATGCTCGCAAGTGTGTACGTGTGGGTCGCTTCCATTTTGTGAGTATTTCCATGTGGGTCGCTTTCGAATTCGCGAACTTCTCCATGTGAATCATCGACACACATCTCCTCCAACACGACCGGTCCGAGAAGCGACCGGAAGGTGCAAGTGCTGGTCGAGTACGAGCATATACCGTCGCTCTACACAATCACTGTCGCGGCGTACGACCAGCGCTCACTCGCCAATGTAGTCGACCACGTAATTCGTGACCGAGTGCGCAGCGCCCAACGCCGCTGCCGAGGTCGTTGGATAGCACGTAACCAGCATGGATCAGGTACATGACGCTGCAGGGTTTACCCTTGTGGACGACACTGCCGCAGCTGCAGAGCGTCGGACGCGACGCGGAGCTGCTAGTCCGTGAGCATCTCTAGCAAAATTGCTTTGCCACATAGCGTCGAGCGAGCTCTCAAAAATGTGCCGATCGACCTCTGCGCCGCCAAGTCCAGGAAGAAATTGAACTTTCTCTGGAGCCCAAGTAGCGGGCCGCTCGTTGAAGTCTCGATCGCGCCCCGCCGAGTTTCAGTTGCCCAGTCTCACCAAAGGTCGCGCCTGTTGCTAGCCGATTGATGGTCGTTCAGCTCGTTGAGCGATTTTTGTTGAGGATCGCGGTTTGTTTGTTCTAAAGAGTCGACTGACACTCGTTGAAAAAGATCGCGTTGAGCGAAACATCCGAGAAGCCCGCTGAGAACGTGTAAGAGATGCAGGTGCTCTGGTGCTGCGAGCAAACCATCCAAGACAACTTGTTCTCAGCGGTGCGCCTATGACGCCGACGAGATTTGTACAAGAACTGTTTCGGTGTTGTTCCACGTGAAGGGCTCGACGCCAACCTACGTTTCCAAACGTTGATCCCTCAAGCCCTACAGCCTATGTTTACACATATTAGGCTAATCAGATATTTTGTACAATACAGGATCACCTTATACAGGCACAATCCTCATTACTAAACAGCAAAACAAGACAGAGTTTTGATAAAGAAACAAAGGTATATGATTCCGACTGGTATTAAATCATGCAGATTTACTCGATAGTGAGGTTCTTGACAGACTCGACAAGCTCAAAGACATCATCACCTACGATGTCAGTGTGACAACAGTTCGCAACTGTGGCTTGATTCACTTGACGCAAGGCCTCGTGTGCCCACTGCATCGCCTCTAGTACACTAACTACATACAGTGCATCTACGTCTACGTCTGTGTTCTCGTCCTGCTCGATCAGTTCGTCAGTCTATCTGCGGCATGCGCGTTTCGGACGCTGTTCAAGCGACTCTTGAACGCCTGGATAACACCTGCATCCTGTGGTTGCAGGTGTGCTCTTGTGTTTGGCGGTAGGAAGTGCAAGTTGATGTTTGTGAATGTCGTCTCCGCTCGACGCGGCGACGCATTGTCGAGGAGCAAGAGCACATGCTCCCTTCGCTCTTCATTTGCTCATTGAAATGCAGCAACCATGCAGCAAACAGCGCTGTTGTCATCCAGCCCTTGGCCGAGTTGGAGCAGTCCACACCAAGCTCGCTCGCTGAGCGACCATTAAAGAGCCGTGGCTGACGCGCGGTTCCAAAGAACAAGAGCGACAACTTGCACGAGCAGTCTGCGTTCGTCGCGATCGCGACTGTGAGTCTCTTCTTGTTCTTTTTGCGGCCAGAGATGCTTGACTTGGTCACGGATGTCGATAGAGCCATGCAGAAGAAGAAAGCGCTTTCATCGATGTTGAAAATGTCTTGCTTTTCGTATTGGCTTGTCACTGCTTTTAGTTCTTCTCTTCCTGCCTTGACGACTGCTATTCTTGCCGACGCAGCCTCTCCGTGAACTCGCTGCTGCTTGAGGTTGTAACACGCTTGCAGTCGCTGCTGCACCCAGACGTTCGAGAACACGAGCTTCGCGAGCTTGGTGTCGTGCTGGTGCTGTGGATCTTGCTGAAGATCTCGGTGGATCTTCTCGGCCTTGGCGCGGATCGTGGCCCAGGTGACGACGGGCAGCTGCAGCGTTTCGCATTGTGCTATCCAGCGAACGAGAGCGAGCTCGAGAGACGGAGAGCTGACGGAATGATCTGTCTTGCGTGTAGGGCGAGCGCGCATGGTGTCCGGAGCGATGGGCCGTCCAGGAGAGCCGCAGAAGAAGGGCTCTTCGCGAGCCCAAACGCGTCGCGTGCCCGCGCACAGAGCACGCGAAGAGAGGCAGTCGAGTGCGCGTCACGACGCTCACACAACGCGAGCTTCTGCTCTGCAGTCGAACTCGTGTTGGCTTGGACGGCATTTGGTTGCTTCTTGTTGTTGTGTCGGATTGATGAGTGAGAGGAGGAAGAGCGAGTTGAGAGCACCAAGCGAGCGTCTGGCATGCAATCTCGTGTGAGTGGGGAGCGAAAAGGTGCTGTTTTTGTCAATGCGATCGCTTTCGCCAGGGTTATCATAATCTATGGGTGTTTATTAATGAGGTTTGTGCCTGTATGATACTATTTATTCAGTACTGAAATCAAGTAAAAATTGGATCGCTCCTACAACCTGGATTAAGGTTCAATCATGTATTTATCTGCTTCTCGATTTTTGAAAATTTAGGAGATGGCATTCGCACTTATGCCAAAAGTACACAGCGGGTGTGTATGATTGTGGCCGCGTCGCCCGTCCAGTTATACAAAGCGCAAGTATAGACTTCGTCTAACTGATCTCTCCTTTCCGCCCTCGCCATCCATAACTACAATTCGGTTTGAATCGAGGCGCGAATGCCATCTCGTTTTGGCCTCGTGTTTCGGCGCATTCAACATAAGGGCTGGACATCGAAACCACAACCTGTGAGATGCAGTCGACGTATATCCCACCCGGCGGTCGCGGAACAAGCGACAAGCGTGGCGTTGCCTATTTCGTCGGCGAACACGAGATGTTGAATCCGTGCGAAGTATGATCGCGAATGAACTTAGCCGTCTACGAGAACGTGCTGACGGGCGGACGTTGTTGCCTGCGGTAATTGATGGGCGCGTTCGCAGGTATGCGCAGAGAGCCAACTCGACAGCGCTCACCACGTCCAGCGCCGGCGACGACTCATACCATGCCAAACTCGCGACGTGCGCCAGGCAAATGGCGTCTTGTCCGTCCAGCAGTCTCGTTTGTCTTTAATGACAGCAAAGACGAGTCTGACGCCACCGCGGACAAGGTTTTCGAGCGATGACGACAGTGAAGAAGAAGTGGAACAAGCGGTCGAAGAGACGGTGAGCGATGACGGCAAGAACAATGGTACGTACACCCTACATGTGCCGCTAACCTATACCTGATGGCCATATCCTATACGCTAACCAGTATACCGTACGTGCGATATTCTGTATTCTAGTCTAAAGCAAGACAAGCTATGTTGTTACAGGCGACGAGATCATCATGAGCGACGTCGACGACGACCTGAACATCAAGATTGCTGGCGAGACTGGCTTCTTCGAGTACAACTATGGTGGCGAATCAGACGACAATCTTGGCGAGAATTAGGACAGTGACGACGCCGACGAATCGGGCGAAGACACACGCAACTTGAGAGAAGATTAGAAGTTGGCGACAAGCGTAGACTGCGGGTTTGCACAAGCGTTCTGCGCACATGTCGGCGAAGTCATCACAATTGCATTGCCTTGGGTCGGCGAGAGTGTGTTGCGTGAGTTGTCCACAATAGGTTTGAACACTCCGCACGGGCCAGACGTCGAAGGCTTGCACACGCCGTACGTTCTTGTCAAAAACTTGACCAGCTACACGGAGCTCATGGAATCGTACTCTGGACGAAGCGCAAGCGCTCAGCGGTGCTGCGGATGTCCGAGCGCGCTCTTCTTCTACTAGTCGCCCGTCTACTTGTGGCGGCACGTTCTCCGGACCAAGTGCGAGCGCTCAGTGGTGCCTCGGATGTCCGAGCGCGCTCTCATTGCCCGTCGACTTGTGGCGGCACATCGCTGCCATAAGCAACGACGATGCACGCGAGCGCTTGGAGTCTTGCGCACGAGCCAGCTACGAGAGGCACAAAGCGAACTGCTGCAAACGACACACATCGTGCCACGCACGCTCGGCGATATCAAGTTCCATTTGAAGTCAGCGATGCCAACCCAGTCGTTTGAGCTCTGTCGGTGAAAACGGTTTGCTGATCGCTCGCGCGATTGCATCGAACCGCGACAAGGTGTCGCATCACTGGAAGACAACATGCGAAAGAGCGATCTCTCTTGCGGTTCGTTTGACACAGTCATAGAGCGTGACCACTAGACGGGCCACTTTGTGATCTCCACTTCAACTCGAACAGCGACCCTCGTGCTGCAACTGACAGCGCTTGGAAGTTGAGGGCGTGGTGACGACGATGCTTCAAGCGTTCAAGCGCGGCTACGTTCTCCTGCAGAGCTCTCGTTTGATAAAGCTATGCTGCCGTCACTGTCACCGTTTATCAAGATGCAAATATACATGAAGGACAAGCCCCACTAGTGGGGGACAAAGCTCTCGATGATGTGCAGTGAGCAGACTGCGTACTGCCTTCGGTATTTGTTGGCTCTAGCTCTTGCTTATCCTGTATTATACAAGTTTGTGAACTGACAACTGACTTTGCGGTCTATCAAGTACTATGAATTCAGGGTTGAGGTGTATTGAGCAGGAAGCAGCACTCGAGCGACGTCGCCATGTCCGACACCAAGTCCGGAGCGGCGGCAGCCGTGCAAAACCTGGTGCAAGCGACTGGAAAGCAGCGAGCGCCGCACATGCGTCTGGTTGTCGTGAACCGCTTCTACACTTCAGTTCCTTTTGGCGAGGCAGCACTTGCACATTGGGCTACTACATGGTGAGCACGACCCAGACGAAGCGATTGGGATTTTGAGCAGCTTAGTCGCCATGCGCAAAAAGCGCCCGGACAGCATTCCTCATGGATCGCGCGAAGTCGCTAAGAGCACTGTCATCAAGAGCATGCAGTCAATCCGGGTGTGGGACTCCAAGTCCGTCTACTTTTTGGTCTCAGGCAGTAAACACGCGGCTCGACAGAGTGGTGCGAAACGATCGAGCAGGACAGAAGCACGAGGTGGCTTGCCCGCGTGTGAATAATAATACCACCTCTTCATGGTCGGCGTGGACGTCCATGATCACCTACGTCTACAACGCAACAGCATCCAGCTCTCTTTGGTGTTCCGAAAATACTACAAGGCGCTGTTCTTGGGCATCATCAACTTTGCCACCCAACTGCTACATCATGCACAAAGCATACCATGCTGCGAGTATCACAGCGCCGCTGTCGCATGTGCGCTTCCTAAAGCAGCTTCATATGGAGATAATCCAGCTCCAGGACGCAGACATGACAGACCGCAACACGTTTGGGCAAAGTGCGCTGTTGCTCTGCGCTACTGCTTCTCTGCGCCACATTAGCTCATACAGAATGAATCGTGCCGATGTGACCTACAGCCGCGCGCGTCACTGTGTAGCCGACAGCAACCCGCTTGTACGGAACACTCGAGGGCTAACGACGGATGGTGTGTGTCCACTGGATAGTGAAAGAGGAGTCAACGCGCATGTACTGTGTGTTCGACCCTCGGCGTCAAAGGGCGCGGGGTAACGTCGGCTCAGTACTGCGGCGACTGCACATCGGCGATGGCGTCCTTGTGCGAAAAGGCAAGGTACAAAGTGCGCGGCATGAAGACGACGTGCTGGGAGTTACGGCACCACGAGGAGCGCAACGACAGGAGCAGGGGTGCTGACTCTCGTCTGGTCCACAATCGCCGAGCAGCATCTCTCTCCGCCACCGCACTCAGTGTCACCAACAGCAAGCACGACTGCGCCGCCTCGCGCAAGCGTCGCCAATTCTCGTTCTCACTCTCCGGCTCCATCGCCGGCCGCTCGATCTCCTGCGTCTCGCTCTCTTTCTCCTGCTGCAAGTACGTGTGCGTCTCCTGTCACGCCTGCGCCTGCGAGTGTTTGAAAGATCGCTTTCGAGCGCCACGACGCCAAGCGCTTCCACAAACACATATACAAAGAAGCGAAAGGGCACAGTTCAGATGTGTAGGACAGGCGCCACACTGTGTATACACCTACACATTCGTCCTCGTCGATTTGCCTCGCATTCTGTATTTCTAAATCTGTATTATTAGGGCTATGGGGGTTAAGGTTAAACAGGCAGAAAGCCTAACTCCATGGTATTGTATTACACTGCTTGAGTTCATAGCTTACTAAAGCATATGGTATCGATGTTGAATCAAAGTGTCTTTTGTAGTTTGATATCAAATCCTCGAGTCTGTGTGTGCCACATCAAGAAACAGTTAGCTACAGGTTGAGAAATCAGAATGTAAAATGCCTTTTTTGGATGTCACCATATAGGTTTCGCTATGTTCCTTCATCACAAACTTGCACACAGTATTAAGTAGATTTGGATGTATTTCAATATCTGAAATCGTTACCAGCTTTATTTAGTTGTTACTGACAGCCATGTATGGGTTCATCAATTTTCCTCTATAATACAATGTAACATACATTCAAACAGGTTTTGTGTTCGCGAAGGTGGCAATGCGATTTATACAAATGTACTGGTCATACTGACCACAATGTTCGCTATAACTGCTTAAGGCTCTTAGAAACCAATGCCACTGCATTCTTGTTGTGCGACATCATAGTGCATGCTGAATGCGTGGGTTTGATGCATGATAATCTATCGCTCTTGTCATTCAGCATTTTGAATCTGTGTGTTTGATATTCGAACCCATTCTCTTTCGTCTGCAAAAACTAAATTCAGGATGTGGTCCACATCATGAACTCTGATTGGACAAAATCAGTTTGTCCGTAATATGTTTCGTCTGCAATACCTAAATATAGCCTAGTTTATAGCACAAAAAGTATATATAATAGTCGGAAGGTTTGTACATTTGTCGTACAAAAGTTGTTGGAAACTGGTAAATTAAATCGTTTCGACTATTTTCGAGCAGGTATGAAATTCGATAGTGAAGAAAGTCGATGTATACATGGCTTCGGTATACTATACATGGCTTCAAAGTAAGCCATGTACAGTATTTGTTACCGGTTTAACCGGTTCAAGCGTGCTCTCTGCCCTGTGGCTCCAGAGCGGGCTTGCGCCTCGATCTCCTTCCAACATGTCATTCGACAACGTCCTCGATAATGGCCACGACGACACTTCCCGACGGCCCACGCCACCGTCCGCTCACGAAGGCCGAGTCGCTGGCCATTCTGGAGGACTCGCAGCTCACACATCCGCTCGTGCCTCTGGACGACGCACCACCCCCTCCACTACCATCGTCATCGTCGGTGGTCATTCAGCTCTCGCTCCATCGATGTCGCCTCGCGCTCGTCGTCGCGCTCGTCGCAGCAGCGCTCGTCGCGGTCACGGTCTCGCTTGCGCACGGCGCCGAGCTGCACCAGTTTGATCGAGCGAGCCTCTCCCCGCGTGAGCAGCAACGCCTTCTCGACCGGTACAACACGTACTCGGGCACGGTCGCCGCGGCGCTCGGGCGGCCGCTCGAGCTCGTCGTTGTCGTCTTGGTCCAGGTCGCCGTGCTCTGGCTCGTCACCGACGCCGTGCTCGCGACTGACGCGACAACGTGGCGCGCCAAACTCGTGGGCCTCGTGCTGAGCGCGGCCGTCGGGTTCTTGCTCACGAGCGGCCTCAACGCCCTGAATGTCCAAGTGCGCGAGCTCCCGGTCGAACTGGTCATGTCGCCGAGCGACCTCAGCATCCTCGCGACCAACGCAACCACGGCGGCGTCGTCGACCGTGCAGCATTCGTTCTCGGAGTTCTCGCCGCGCAACCCCACGACCAACACGATCCTGCGTAACCTCTTGGTGCCACGCGCCGCGTGGGCCCTGCGGTGTCAGGTCGACGAGACGAGAGACAATGCGTCCATGACCGACGACAGCGTCGTGTTCGGCATCCCGTCGCGCGCCTGGATGCCGCAGTTGCTGCCCGAGGCCGTGGCCGATTCGTCGAGCGTGCGCGTCGACTTGCTGGCCAATACGACCACGCCCGCCGACGCCACGGACGCGCTGCCCATGGACGCGTGGGACGCGGCCGACCTGCTCATCGCCGGTGTGTGTACCCACGCCGAGTACGCGCCGTTCGACGCTGTGACGCCGTTCAACCTCGGGAACGACTCGGTGGAGTGGTTTGCCAAACGCTCGCCGAACGGCCGGTTCGCCGGTGCGTCGACCGCGCACCTCGCGGGTCTCTTGCCACTCACCGACGGCAACGCCACTGAAGCCGAGCAGCGTGCGTGGTTCTTGGCACGCGTACCGGCGTATGTCCGCGCGTCGACCTCGGCGACGTGGCAGAACGCGTCAACGCTGCTGGCGTGGTCGCTCAACTTCACGCGCGTGAACCTCACGCCGTCGATCTGGATGGACGCCGTGACGCTCGAGAACGAGATGGTCCCGCAAAATGTGACCGAGACGCGCATCAACGACTCGAGGTTCTACGACCTGGAGGGCGCCAACTTTGGGGCGTCGGCCGCGCAACGGATCTTTGCGCGCGACACGCGGTTCCCCGACGCCCAGGTCCACGCCTTCGCCGCGTGCATCAACAGCGTCGGGAACGAGAGGCTGCTCTCGAAGTTCTCGCAGCTCACACCGCTCTTGGTGGACAGCAGCATCCAGTGCACCAACAAGTCCAACAGCTCGTTCTACGTGATCAGTACGGGCCGTCGCCTCGTGGCCGACCGCGTCGTCGACTACGCCAGCGTCAATGCGTCGGGCCTGGTGCGCCGCGCAAAGCAAACGTTCTCCGTGTACAAAGACCTGCGCGTGGTCTACACCACGACGTTCGCCCGCGTGAGCTGGCGCCTGCAGAACCTCTCGGAGGCGTACGGCGCCGCCTGCCGCGACGACCCCGCCGGCTGCATGGGACTCGACGCCACGTTGGACGGCACGAACCAGCGCCTACTCGTTGGCGCGCGTGCTCTCCCGCTCGACTTGCTCTCGCCGCTGCAATTCAATGCCGTCCGGCTCCCGACCGTGGCTGTGATCTACGGCCAGCGACCGCTCCCGTTAGTGGCGGTCACACGCTCGACCGAGGCCACCAAGACGACACACCGCGTGTCGTCGAACCTCACGGCCCCCAAGTTTTCGACGCTGCTCGAGACGTCGATACCGCGGCCATCGCCCCGCGTCGGCGACATTCTGTTGCCCCACAATGTCCGGGACATGGCGGTGGGCGCCGACCCCCTCGCGAGCGAGTGTTTCACGGCAAACGATCGCCGCGTGCAAAACTACATCAACAACCACATTTACATGGAGACGACGCTCCAGCCGACGTACACTGCCGCGGCATTTTTCCTGTTCCAGAACGGGATGGCTCGCGACGTGCTCCTGGCATCGCCGCGCGGCTCCTCCACCGCACTCCGTCTCGAGAAGAATCGCCAGCCCATGAGTGTCTGGCTCTCGATCCCTATGGTCAGTGCCGAACTCACGATCGTGGGGTGTGGCGTCCTGGTCGTGGCGCTGGCGCTAGCGTTCGTGAGCTCGCGGGTACGCGCAGGGTTGCACATCGCAGCGCCGCACCACGTTGCCCGTGTGCTCGTGGACGACACGACGTTTCCGTCGCTACTGCTCAAGCGCCACCTCACGCACAAAGACACGAGCGGCCCCGCTGACGAGTTCTTGATCGAGAACCTTGTCGTCGGACGCACGACTGCCGCTACGACAGTTGAAGTGTGAGCCTCGCGGTTGAGTGAGTTGTTTCAGGGTGTATATTGTTTGTGATCTGGACAATGCAATCGAAGTGAGACGCCCACGCACAACTCATCAGTGCTAGACCACCGCAAGAACTCAAGCGCACACTCGCGCTCTTGCGTAGCGGTCATGGCCACCGAACATATCTCTCAGCGAGCCTCCTGAGCACCTCGTGCGGCGACATGCGCGTGCTCACGAGTCTCGTTGCGCACACGCGAGCTATGTTCAGCAAGACCGACACAGTGACGCAGTACCTCCAGCAGTGCGCATCGCCACTGTCGCTACCGTCATCGCCGAGCCACGCACATCGGCGTTGGCAAGTCCAGACCAGCACCACTAGCATCAGTAGCAGTGACTCGCTCACTCACACCGGCTGGGGCTTTATCAGCACTAGTGGTGAGAGAGAAGCCTCTCGACTGGCGCCCGAGATGGTCGAGCTCACTGTGTGTCTCTTTGTCTTCATCTCGCGCCTGAGGTCGCGGCGACGGCGCGCCTGCTGCGAATGAACGACAGCACGCTTCGAGCGCCTCCGCCGGCCTGGCTCGCGAGATCCTGCGCACGACGGGGCCGCGAGTGTCCTGAGCGCTTTGGTTCGACGACTCGAGACCTCGTCGCACTCTTTTCGACAGCTACGTCAAAGTGGGGATGCATGCGCGGGTCGCTCAATCTGACTAAGCCAGCGGTCTCTCGTAACTGAGAGAACGTCGTGCTTACCTCTGACTTTGTCAACGAGCTCGGCGAGAGGCGGCGAGAGCTCTTCGCGCTGATCTGTCAGCGAAGATCACTGTGGACACAGTGTCCACAGTTTTCAATGTGATGGCTACATTGTGCGGGTAAAGATGGCTACATGTGAGCTCGAGTGTGAGCTCTTGCGCTGTGCCGTGCTGGTGGCCACCACACGTGGTCAAGCGATGCATGCGGTTCGGTCTCGAAGCGCTTCGTGCGCTTCTCGAGATCGAGGCTTGTGCTGGTTTGACGTGGAGTGCTTGGAGCGCTTTGAGTGAGTGCGATGTGTAACCTCACGCTTGCACAGGCCAGCTGGAGTGCAGTGCGCTCTGTGTTGATCGCGATAGAGTGAGTGAGAGAGCGAGCGCTGGATGATGATGGCTCCATCGAAAGTATCTTTTCGTACAGCACGGCCCGCTCTCTCTCAAGATCGAGAGCTCTCGAGTTCGAGAGACCCGAGTTCTCCAACAGGTCGTGGTTGGTGTTCTCGCAGAGAATGCGGCGCGAGTTCGCGAGAAGCAAATGTGTAGCGCTGTCTGAGTATCGGTCACACATGGCTGCTCGAAACATTCGGGTCCGCGCGCGGTCCTTGCTGCTGCGAGCGAGTACTCGCTCACGCTCGTCAGGGAGCGTGTTAGTAGTACGTGGTATGCGGCGCTTGCCCCAAACAAGAAAGCAGACGCCGCCTGCCTCGTGCCGATCTTGAAGGAGCGCGTGGGCTCGAGCTCACGTTCGCTCACGCGCAGCAAGTAGCTTCACTACAACCACGACCTCACCTCGACGACCTCTTCACACACACGCACACGACTGCTGCTGGCCAGCCAACCATATGCGCCAGTGATTAGCGAGAAGCACGCAGTACGCAGCGCGAATGACCGCTCGACCTCCGATGCGCGTGAGCGTGAAATTGCCGAGGTATCGCGCAGGAACGTTCCAAGCAGGGCAATCGTCGCGGACGTCGTCCGCTCGACGACGTGTCTCGCATGCACGTCAACCATCGCGCGCTCGTTTGCTGTCGCACCGCAGCAGCAAGGCGGACACTCGGGCACACCGCGATGACCGACGCGAGAGTCCTTCGGGTGTCTCGGCGTGCTCTTGCGTTGCGGTGAGCGAGCGAGCGAGTCGCGATGGCAGATCAACGCATGGCAGCATGACAGCATGGCGTGTGCGGTCGAGATCTCGAAGGGAAGCCCTCGAGCGAATCTGGCGTGTGCAGGTGCGTGCGTGTTTTCGATGCTGGTTGCGCGTCATCGAGATCGCGATCGGCGTGCGATCCACGACGACGACGACGACGACGACGCACTTGCACGCTCACGTCTCACGGTCTCTCGCTATCACTTCGCTTCGCTTCGCATGTGTGTGTGTGTGTGTTCATGTGCTCACGATAGCAAGACCTCGAAGCTCAACGACGTTGATGTTGAGTGCGCGCGCATTGTAAGCATGAGGACGAGGATACAAGGCACTCTGAACTTGAGCAAGCTTGGTGTCTGTGCGAAAATGTGTCCACCTGCACATAGAGTTGTTACAACAAATAGTGGACTTATAAAGTGCTTGCATAACTAGCCTCTTCTCACTTCAATATTACTACAAGCGCTTTTTACACGACAGGATGTATTTACGTAATGCCAAACGACGCGAGCACAGTTTGGTTCATTCCGCTGCAACCAGTCATTTCCAGTTGGTCAGACTCAAAGCGTCGCGAGATCGTCTCGAGCTCCAGTCGCGACGAAAGCTGCTCGAAGCTCATGAGTGCGCTCATTGATATCCATTCGCGAACGCATCTCCGTCGAGCCATCCAGCCAGCACAGTCGTTGTCGTCGTCGCAGCCGTGTGCAGTCATCGCTGCAACTCATGTCAACCAGCGTCAGCAGAACCATCAACAGAGCAGGTCCGCTGTCCAGCCAAAAGCGATTCAAGATCGCACGAGTCGTCGAGCCTGCTGCGTGTGCGAGTGTGACCAAGTGCCAACGTGTGTGTATGTGTATGCATGTATGTGTGCGTTGCGTGAGTTCCAGTGATGTCCTAATCTTTTGATTTGGAATTACCGTCCGAGTCTCGCCCAGAAGGGGGGACGTTCATGAGGACACAAATGGCTGTTTGCTGAGGAACTCCTTTTGATCAAGTGTGTGCATCGTGTGTGACCTGCAAGTGTGTGCACGAGTGCTCGTTCTGTGCGAATCGACGTGATGAATAGCTCGATATTCTGACACCTCTTGTATGAGTGCGGAGACGAGCGGCGACACCGCGTGTCGTCGTGTAATCCGTGCGTTGAGCAGAATCATGCTAAATCTTCTGATCCGATTCGCATCGAGTGCCGAGTGTAGTGTGTGCATGTACTTGACGAGCATTGTCAGTGTGCGTCTGTGAGTCTGTGTGTGCGTGGGGAGCTCCATGACGAGACAACCAATCTATCTAATAACTTTCGTTCTTCCGAGATCAATTGTGCGGAGCCAAGCCAATCCGAGAGACCTCCCCACCACCTGCATCATCGTAGCGAAGCGCTAATGCTTCAGGATCATAGCTAGTCTGTCGAGATGAATACAGTCTTTCCTTAGTCCGATCAAACCTGCCTCCTTCCCTTGCTCGTGCTGTGTCCTTATGACATCGTCGGCTCTATCGAGACCTGGGCGTTTGCCGTCTTCATCAGCTCGCTCATTGATACACGTCGATACGTGATGAACACTCATGTTGATCGACCGGAGCTTTCAATCATTCTTTTTGAGCCGAGTCATGATGCTCTCGTCCTTGATGCTGAAGGAATGCTTTTCATGAAAAGCACGAAACAATGCTAAATTTCAGTGTGAAATCCATACTTTTGACGATACACGACCACAATCGAGAACAGCAGCGAAAAAGACGACGATCGGCATGACGAGCGAGCGCCGCACGAGTGCTGCGTCTGGCGCTGCAGCCGACGCAATGGAGTCGCGCTTCGAGGTGCTTGAAGAGGAGACGCACTTTCCAGCGTCGCACCCGCAGTCAGCTGCTGCAAAGCTTGCGCAAGAACAGGCAGCAGCAGCAGAAGACGACGCGCAAGCAGCAGAGGAGGACGAGTCGCTCGAAGCCAAGTTGGAGAAGCTCTTGCTCCACGATGGCGACGACAAGAGCGTGAAGAACGCGTCGCGCGCTAAAGAGCTCGGGAACGAGTGCGTGCTCTAGTGTCATTTTACGTGTGTGAGCTACGTCTCTGACATTCGAACCTGACTGACTGTTCAATACCTCGACCTGCTGTGTGTGTCTCGACAGAGTCTTTGCACAGGGCAAGTACTTGGACGCGATCGACTGCTACACGACAGCGCTCAAGCTCTGTCCTGCTGAACAGGACTATGCGTACAACAGAGTGCGTCACACAGCCATCCGTGCGCGATTGCAATGGCTCCGCTCGCATCTCACTCACTGACTCGTTGTCTGTGTCCATAGGCAGTGTACTTTAGCAACCGCGCAGCGTGTCTGATCCGCTTGGTGCGTCCACTGCGCACTTTGCATTCGCTCTTGTGTGTGCATGAGATCGACTGACGCTCGAGTCATACGATCGCTCGACTGCTGCTGTCGCTAGGGCCGTCCAGAGGAAGCGATTGACGACTGCACGCAGGCGATTGAGCTCTCGCCCAAGTACGTCAAGGTACGACAGCTCGTCTCTCACTCGCTCACACAGCACTCTCTCTCTCTCTCTCTTGAGCTGTAACACTCACTCTTTGTGCGACTTGGTAGGCACTCGTTCGTCGCGCAGAAGCGTACGAGAAGCTCGATAAGCTCGAAGACGCGCTGCGAGGTACGTATGCGTCTCTCAGCTCGTGGTGCATACTGATCTTGTACAGCACTGAGCGACTCACGCGACTGGGACGTTGTAGACTACGACGCGGTGCTGCAGGTCGACCCGAACATTCGGTCGGTCGTGAGTGCGCACGCGCGCGTGAAGAAGGTCGTGGAGGAGCGACAGGAGAAGATGAAAGCCGAGATGCTCGACAAGCTCAAGGGCTTTGGCAACACGATCCTCGGCAAGTTCGGCCTGAGCACCGACAACTTCCAGATGGTCCAGGACCCGAACACAGGCTCGTACAACATCAACTTTACGCAGACGCCAGGCGCGCGCAACTGAGGACGCACGAGTCTGTCAGACGATGGTCGGCAGCTAGGAGGACGACACTGTGGCAAACAGACAGGATGTCGTCGCGGCTGGACGCGTATGAGTAGAGTTGTGGTTGTTGTTGTATGAGAGACCTGACCGAGAGCGCGTGAGGAGTGGAACTGGGTCTTAGAACTCGAGATCCTTGAGCTCTCCCCACTTGGAGATGTAGATACACGAGCGCGGCGAGATGATGTTGCCCTCCTGGCACTGGTTGAACACCTGCAGCACGAGTCGGTCAGTCATTCTGTCGATCGCCAGCCTTGTCTAGAGCCTCAACACGCTCCAAGGACGACGCACCGGACAGACGCCGCACGGTGTCTCGGACAGAAAGTTGAACGTCGAGATCTCCTGCGAGACCTTGTACTTGATCTCGTGACTCGCCTAGACACGTCGCAGCGACAGTGAACGTCAAGACGCTGGACTGCATCGCTGTGGAGAGCAACGAGGAGCAAGGCGATGGACGCACTCCTGGTGCGAGCCGCACTGCGCGCACTTCTTCGACGCGTCCGTCGTACATGAGCGTCTGGATGATCGACCGGATCTCTTCAGGACCGAGCGCGACTTTCGAGATCCCAGACGCGTGCACTTTGTCTGTGATCGCGTTCAGTGTGCTCATGCCCTAGTGCATGGAATAACCCAACTCGTCAGATGGTGGGTCCATGCAAGAGCAGCAACATGCAGACGCACCGATGCCTTGATCACTTCGTACACAAACGTGCTGAGCGTGTCAATAAATACGTGGTCGAACTCCTGCTCGTTGTACCACGGGCCGCCCGTGATCTCCGCCGACGGCACTAGGAGCAGCAGCAAGCGATAGTGTTTGTTAGAGCACGTAAAGCACATATAAAACCCAACAACACATGTCATAACCGACATGGGTTAAACAACAACGTACCGAGGTCAAAGAGCATGTACAGCTTCTTGTTCTTGCTGCTGATCGACTTGACCGACTTGACGAGCCGACGCGTCTCGAGCAGCCGCAGCGTCTTCGTCACGATCTGCTGCGGAATGTTCGTCTGCGTCTTGATGTCGCGCGTCCAGACGCCTTTGTTCCCAGCGCGCTCGATCTCCTGGAGCACGAGGCGCTGCTCCAATCTGCACATTGTTGTTGAAAGACAGAAGCGCATGTCATGTGTGTGAGTGTGAGTGCCTTGCAATAGCCAGCAGTTGTAGTGACTGTGCTAGCCATCCGAGCATGGATGGACCACCAGAACTGCAGCAAGCGACACTCTCGAGCCATGTCAGCAAAACGTACGTGAGTCCGCGGATCCGCTCGGCTTCTTCTGCGCCGATCACGCCGTACGAGAGCACGTTGCCTTTCTGGAAGATCTTGATCTTGCCCTGCGCAGTTGAATGCATACGTGTGATTGTGTGTGAGTGCATGACGCATTGCGTCGACCTGCAGCGAGACAGCGCTGGACAGAGACGCACCTCGCTCATGAGCGTGTTGAGCACACTCGGGAGCTTTTCATAATCGCCGTGGCCCTCGCTCTGAAAGTACTCGCGCACTTCGGCGTCCGTGACCGGCTCGCGGTAGTTCCGCAGCAGCGCGAGGAACTTGTGCATGAGCGCCTGTTGCGCCGGCGCGCTGCCACTTGCGCCGCTTGCGGTCGTCGCCATTGCTTCGAGAGCTGTTTGTTATTGCTGCGAATGGCTCTCTCTGGCCAAGCAGTCGACAAACCTATTGTATTTCATATTCTATTTAAAAGGCTACACGGCCACTTCGCTCGCACCAGTCAAAAGCAGCAGCACCTGTTCGCAGCAGCGCCAAGAGCTCCAAGAGCCCGATCGCACTGACGACGACGACGAGCGCTACGCGACAGAGTCCCGAGTCCGCGACGCACGAGTAGCAGCAGCAGCAGTAGTAGTAGCGTCTGCCATGAAGTTTGCGTACGAGGTGCGTCTCTCTCGTTGTCGTGTGCGACTCACAGCTCGTCATGTGAGGCAAGCACTAACTCGCGTCACATGCACACGAGCAGTTCCAGCACCTCTGCGGTACGGTGTACACACAGGGCAATGTGCTCTTCACACCGGATGGCAACAGCGTGCTCAGTCCTGTCGGCAATCGCATCACCAAGTTCGACCTCATCAAGTGCGTCTCTCCTCTTGCTCGATCGATCACTCTCTCGCTCTCTTTGTCTCTCGCGATGAACCACGCTGCTAACACTCGAGCGTCGCTCTCCACTCACTCGACAGCCACACGTCCAAGACGTTTGCGTTCGAGAGCCGCAAGAACGTCGACCGCATCGCCGTTTCGCACGACTCGCGCTTGCTCATTGCTGTGGACGTCGACGGCCGGTGCTTGCTCGTGAACTTGCGCAAGGGCGTCGTGCTCTACCGCTTCCACTTCAAGAAGCCCGTGCGCGCGATGGCGTTCAGCCCCGACGACAAGCACATCGCAGTCTCGCATGGCAACAAAGTCCAGGTGTGGCACACGCCGGCGCTCCGGCGCGAGTTTGCGCCGTTCGTGCTCCACCGCACGTACGGCGGGCACTACGCAGACGTCATCTCGATCGACTGGTCGCACGACTCAAACTTCTTTGTCACGGGCTCGGAGGACCTCTCGGCCCGCATCTTCTCGGTCAAGCCGTACCCAGACTTCCACGCCGTGACGCTCGCAGGCCACCGCGACCACGTCGTCGGCGCGTTCTTCTCGGCCGATGACTCGCACGTGTACACAGTCGCGCGCGACGGCGGCGCGTACATGTGGACGTACGCTTTGCCAGACGACGACGACGAGGCTGCGACGACGAGCGACGACGGCGACGCATTGGACAGCGCGGCGGTCCCAATGATCGCCAAGGCGATCAAGTGGTCGACGAAGAAGAAGCACGTGTTCAAGATGGACTTTGCGAAGGTCCTGTGCTGCACGTACCAAGCAGCGAGCAACCTCCTCGTCGTGGGCTTTGGGAACGGCACGTTCGGGCTCTACGACACGCCCGAGTTCACCAACATCCACACACTGAGCATCTCGCAGAACGAGATCGAGAGCGTGAGCGTGAACGCGTCTGGCGAGTGGCTCGCGTTCGCATCGACCAAGCTCGGACAGCTCCTCGTCTGGGAGTGGCGCTCCGAGACGTACGTGCTCAAGCAGCAAGGTCACTACTTTGACCTGAACGTCGTCGACTACTCGCCCGACGGTCGCATCATCGCCACTGGCGCAGACGACGCTAAGCTCAAGCTCTGGGACACGAACAGCGGCTTTTGCTACGTGACGTTCACCGAGCACGCAGCGCCCGTGACTGGCGTCAAGTTCACTGCGAACGGCCAAGCAGTCGTGAGCTGCTCGCTCGACGGCACCGTCCGCGCGTTCGACCTGAACCGGTACAAGAACTTCCGCGTCATGACGACACCAGAGCCCGTGCAGTTCATCTCGCTTGCGCTCGACCTCTCGGGCCAGATCGTCTGCGCCGGGACGCTCGACCCATTCAACATCTACGTCTGGTCGCTCCAGACCGGGCGCTTGACTGACGTCTTGAGCGGCCACACGGGTCCCGTCACGTCGCTCGCGTTCTCGCCGTCCGTGTCGGCCGAGCCGATCCTGGCGTCTGCGTCGTGGGACCACACCGTGCGGCTCTGGAACGTGTACCAGAACAAGAGCTTGATCGAGCCACTGGCGCACTCGACCGACGTCCTCGCCGTGGCGTTCCGTCCAGACGGCAAGCAGCTCTGCTCGGCGACGCTCAACGGCGCTTTGAACCTCTGGGACGCGAAAGAGGGCGAGCTCGTCGGCTCGATCGACGGCTTGCGCGACATCGCCGGCGGTCGCCGTGACGGCGACAAGATCTCGGCCAAGAACAACTCGATCTCGAAGCACTTTACGAGCGTGTGCTACTCGGCCGACGGCGCCTGCGTGCTCGCGAGCGGTCGGTCCAAGTTCATCTGCATCTACGAGACGTCGCAGCAGCTCTTACTCAAGAAGTTCCAGATCTCGCACAACCGCTCGCTCGACGGCGTCCTCGACTACCTCAACAGCGCCGACATGACGCGCGCGGGCTTGAGCAAGTCGGAGCTCGCAGCGCACGTCGCGACGTCGTCTGGTAAGAAGAGCGCCGGTGATGACCTCGTCGGTGCGTCGCGCGCAGTTGACCCTGGCAGCCGCCGTAAGAACCTCGAAGTGCTCTCGAAAGCCGTCATGTTCTCGCCCACGGGCCGGTCGTGGGCCGCGGCGACGACCGAGGGTCTGCTCATCTATGCGCTCGACGAGACGCTCACGTTCGACCCATTCGAGCTCGACGAAGACATCACGCCGGATGCGATCACGCGCACGCTCAAGCGCCAGGAGTTCACGAAAGCGCTGCTCATGGCGCTCCACTTGAACGAAGAGGACTTGATCGGTCGGTGCATCGAGAGCGTCCCAGTTGCGAGCGTCGCGCTCGTGGCACAGGCGCTCAAAGACGTGTACCTCAAGCGCCTGCTTGCGCTGCTCGCAAAGCGCATGGCGACGAGTCCGCACCTCGAGTTCTACTTGCAGTGGAGCCTCGCAGTGCTGAACGCCCACGGTGCGAAGCTCCGAGACGACCCAACCGAGTTCCTCGCGACGTTCCGCGCGCTCCAGAAGAGCATCGCGCACCACTTGAGCGACTTGAGCAAGGTCTGCGACGACAACCAGTTCACGCTCAGCTACCTCAAGAACCTCCACCAGCTCCAGCAGTGAGGAGACGACGGAGCTCGTGGCGCTCGCGCACGTAACTAAATAGACAGACCCCTCCATGTTCCTTTGATCGCCACCATGGCTCGCTCTCTCTCTCTCTGGACGCTGCGGTTCGATCACGACGCTGGTGCTGGACACTGTTCCCAGACGCTGATCGTCGTGCCAGCGCTCGCTGCGATCACTGGCGCGTGCGGGTGGAAGTCGGCGGCGATCACCGGCGCTGTGACTGCTGTCGTAGGTGATGAGGTGATCGAGCGCGGCGACGGACTCGCGAGCGACTCGACGAGCTCGCCACTTTGAACGTCCCAGAGACACACGCGACCGTCTTCCGAGCCGTTCAGCACGACTGGAGACGCCGCCATCGCATCGCTACCGACGCGCTGTTTGCCAAACGCCGCGACCGAGCAGAAGCGCTTGCTCACGTGTCCTTTGTACGTCTGCACGACGCACTCGCGCGCAAAGTCCCAGAGCTGGAGGCGACTGTCGAGCGTCCCAAAGAGCACGTACCGACTGTTTGGCGTGAACTGCGCGTGCGTGAGCGGGACGCTCGGCTCGGTGATCATCGTCCGGAGACACTCGCGCGTGGCGACGTCCCAGATGCGCGCGAGGCCGTCGTAGCTGCTCGTGACGAGGAGCGAGCCGTCGTGGCTAAAGCGCGCGCTCACGATCGGCTCGTGGTGCGCCGAGAGCACGGCGACGGACCGACCAGTGCGGACGTCCCAGAACCGCACAGTCTCGTCGTACGACGCCGTGACAATGAGCGAGCCCTGTGGGTTGAACTGCGCCGAGAAGACGTAGCTCGCGTGGCCGTCGTTCTCGCTGCTGTGGCTCGTGGGTTCGCCCGAGTCAACGGCGATGCCGTGCGCATTGAACGCGCTCATGGAGCTGCTCGTGCGACCGAGCGTCGAGAGCGTCTTGCTGTACTCGACGTCCCAGATGCGCGCAGTCTTGTCGTCCGACGCAGACACGAGGGTAGCAGCCGTCGTGCGACCACGACGCGTCGTTCACGCCTTCTTCGTGGCCATACAGCGCTGTGCGCGGTGCTGCAAGCGATGGTGTGGACGACGACGACGACGGCGCTGCATTGCCGTGGGTAGACGCGTCAGATGCAGGCGGTGTAGAGGGTGCTGCTGGCGGCGCGCTCGCTCCACTTGCGTCGTGTGCGAGGAGCGCTGCAGTCGTCCACACTTTGATCGATCGATCCGCCGCTGGTGATACATGCCATTCAAAGGCTCGTGTGTGAGCAACTGCTAGTTGTTATGGAGAGAGAGAGACGAGCACAGGCAGGAGACGTACATGCGCTCGCGACGAATGCGCCGTCGCGCGAGAACTGGAGACTCGAGATCGGCTTCGAGTGCGCAGGCAGCGCCGTCGCGCGCAGCGACCATCGCCAGTGCTCGTCCATGCTGTGGAGTGCTCTGATCGTTCGTTGTATGGAGAAAAGCGATAGTGCAATAAACGAGGAGAACACAATCAACCACCAAGTGCTCCACGAGCATGGAGCGCCGTCGTGCGGCTGTGCGCGCGAGCAGCAGCAGCAGCAGTGCGACTGAGGCTCTTGAGATGCGCGAGCGAGCAGCAGCTGCGACGCCAAGTGTGATGGCGTCGTTCCCGAGCCAGCATCATCGCCACAGCAGCAGCAGCAGCGCCGGGCACTACGGTGCGCACTGATGTCTGTCAAACGACACATACACGTCGTCACGCTCTCACACACTGCGTATTGTGGCAACAGGGAGCGAGTACGTCTCGCCACTGCTCCAGAGCAACAGCAGCAGCAGCGCTAGTACGTCATCGCTGCGACGAAGCCTCACGCGCGAGCGCCTCCAGCCACAGACTCAACACGCGCCGCAGTGGTTCACAGCAGCGCCGCTGCTCTCGCAGTTCTACGCGTCGTCGTCGCCGCTCTCGCTGTCGTCGATCACAACGTCGTCGTCTCCGTACCACAGCCATCCGTACGAGACGCAGTCGTCTCAACAGCAGCAGCACGAGAGCCATCGGCTGTACCATCCGAGTCATCATCACCACCACAGCCAGCATCGTCCACCGCCACCACCACCACCGCCGCCACAGCAACAGCAGTCGCTGCTCTGCCGTCTATCGCTCTACGACATCCGCGCAAGCACGAGCAGCAGCAACGACAGCGCGCCGTCGCCTGTCGAGCCCACGACTTCTGCAGTCTCTGCCCCGAATGGACCAGCGCTAACCGCCTCGACTGCACCATCAACAGCAGCAGCAGCGCCAGACCGCGAGGCGCCAGCGCCAAAGCGCAAGAAGACGGCGCTGCGGCTGCGCAACTTCCTCTGCATGCACCCAGGCTGCGGCAAAGCGTTCACTGACAACGCGCACTTGCGCGACCACACGTTCGTGCACACGGGCGAGCGCAGCGTCCACTGCAGCACGTGCGGCAAAGCGTTCGGACGCCTCTCGACGCTGCACGACCACGAGCGCGTCCACACACGCGCGCAGCCGTACGCGTGTCCGCACGACGGCTGCGACAAGCGCTACTCGTCGCGCTCGGCGCTGCGGTTCCACACGAGTCGGCACGCTGACACCTCGAGCGCCACCACCACCACTGCTACTACAGAGCAGCAGCATCCTTGTCCAAGCGCCAGTGCTACTGCTCCGAGCGCCGCGAGCCAACCAGACCGTAGCAGCCGCAGCAGCAGCGACGCTGTGCCAAGTGTGATGACAGATCACAGCGACACTGCTGTCGTCTCGTCGCTCCACGCGACGATAGCGACGCAGCAGACGCAGATCGCAGCGCTCCAGGCCGAGCTCGCGCGTCTCCAGCGCTCGAGCCAGGCAAAGACCAAGGCGAAAGCGAGAGCTGGCGGCGCGCCGCGGCGCAGATCGGCACCAATAACGCTAGCGCCGCCGATGGTTGCGCCCGTGCGGTTCCTCCTCGACGGTGTCAAGCCGTTCGAGTGCCACGTGTGCCACCACCGCGTCGCCAACTACTTCCAGCTCGCGTTCCACGCCAAGCAGCACCCGACGCATGCGCTCGACGACGTCGTGCGCACACAAGCGCCACTTCCAGTCGGTCCCAAGTTCTGTCCCGAGGTCGGCTGCGCGTACGCGGAAGCGAGTGGCGCGCCGCTCAAGAACCTCCAGACGCTCAAGCGCCACTGGCAGCGGCGCCACACACTTGCGCGGCCGTACGCGTGCACGCGCTGTGCGACTGCGACGGGCGCGCCAGTCAAGACGTTCAAGACGCGCGAGAACCTCCGCGCGCACGAGAAAGAGTGTCGTGGGACGGCGGACAGTCGTCGTGACGGCAGCGATGACGATCGCGGCGATACTGGCGAGGACGAGCGTGCAGATAGCGAGCGAGAGCGTAGCGCAGGGGACTAGACGCCATGAAGTGCTCTCTCTCTTCTCTTCCTCCTTTCTTTCGGTTGACAACGACCGAGTCGACTGCGTTGAGAAGCACGCGGTCTGTTCGCACTCGCTCGTTCTACTTGGCGACGTCAAAGACCTGCTCGATGATCTGGTGGAGGTTGATGCTCTCGAGGTAGCCCTGGTAGTCAAAAATAACGTATACCGAGTGTATACCATATCCGTCAGTCACTAGTATGATGTATACCAAAGAGAGAGATCCGACAGTACGCACCGCTTTCATGCGCTTGACCGCGTGGAGGAAGACGACGATGGCGTGGAAGAGGTTGTCTTCGCCCTATTGGCGACGCATCAAGACAAGAGAGAGAGAGAGAGAAAGCGGTCAGTAGAGAAGAACGATGCACCAACAGACAACATGATTGTCGAGTCGAGAGACGCACCGGGACGATCTCGCGCACGGCTGCGCGTGCGAGGATCTTGAAGTGCGGCGGACGCCCGACAGTGCGCACGACAAAGAGGCGACTGCGGACACTCGGTGTGAACGGCCGGCGCGGCCCTTTTCCAAGGAAGTACGACTTCCAGAACGGCCGGTCGCGCTCGCTGTCGGCCGGGAGCATGTTGTCCATGAGGCAGCAGAAGACGTTCATGAGGATCTCAGCGTCCGACGGCAAGCTCTCGGACCACTCTTTGCCTGATAGCATTGTTGTCCAAAGCGAGCGAGCGAGTCAGAGTGACCGACACAGCGCATGGGCGGGAGTGAGCAGTCGCACTTGTACCAAGCGACGGACAAGCCAAGACGCACCTTTCCACGTCGAGCCCTTGTTCCAGCGGTAGCGGTCGAGACTGCGGTCTTTCGAGAGCATGATCAGGCGCTCGAGCACGTACTGCTGGCGCTCGAGCGACGAGTACTCGGTGCTGTTCGGATCGCCGACGTTCAGGTACTTGTCAAACTGCAGCGTCGTCGTTCCACAACACACACGAAAGCACAGAAGTCAGGATCGCCAGTACCAACACTGTCGTCGGGCTCTATCCAAGCGACAGACAGGGTCAAGTCACGTACGCTCGTGTGCTCCTCAAAGAGGTTCACGCCGCGGGTCTTTGACACAAAGAGCGGGCTCTTTGTGAGACTGTGGAGCATGTCGGAGAGCGAGACGTTCGTCATCTGGTTCGTCTGGCCCGGCGGACAGAGCAGCGCTTGCGACGGCATGCGGCGCAGCAGCACGTCAGCCATCACGCCGCACGCGTTCAGCTCCGTCGCGTTCTGGATGAACGCTTCGACGACGTCTTTCACGTGGCACGCGAGCAGGCGGCGGATGTTGCGCGCGTACAGGTGCATGAACATCGCGAGACCCCACTCCTCGAGCTGGCGCCACGCCACGTGCGGGTTCGACGACGTCGTCAGCGCGTCCTCCTCTTGGTTCGTCGTGTTCTCTTGGATGTACGGGTCAAAGCCCGACGCCTGGTACACGCGCGGCACCATCGACGCATTGCCGTAGATGCCGTAGCCGTCACTCTGGAACGACGGCGCGCTCACGCCGAAGGATGCTGACTGCGCCGACTCGTCTTCCTACTCGGCGTCGGATACAATCAACGTATAAAACCCAGCAGTTGCACGTATACCAACATATACATCAGTCGCTGACTCGGAAAAATAGCCACACAGCCAACGTATACAAACGCACCGCACGCTTCTTCTGCGCTTGCTGGAGCTTGCGCAAGTACGCTTTGCCGTCTTCGACTGTCGTGACGGGCGCCGGGTCGAAGAACGAGCGCTGCGTGCGCGCTGCGTCGGTCGCACTCGAGCTCTTCTTCGTCGCAGGCGAGATCGAGCGCAAGTTCTTGAGGTTCATCACGTTGTTCACTGCGTGTCAACGTATATAAACGTATCGATGTGTGAGCATCACAACGTATAAAGAGAGAGAGGAGCCAAGTGAAGACGTACAGGCAGCAGCGCGGTCCTCTGGCTCGGTCGTCGCTGGCGCAGGCTTCGTCGGTGCAAAGTACTACAGCGGACGACACGAGCAGCTGTGAGTTTTGTGTACGTGGGATCGAACGTAACAAGGAGAGCGTGCAAGGACGTACTCTGGCGTGGAACTCGCGCAAGAGCTCTTCGCCTTGCACTTGCGTGCACTTGAGTGCCAACACGCCCGAGAGCACCCAGACGACTTGACCTGTGGCATAGCACACACGTACAAATACGCAGTGTCAGTAGAGTGATAGACGACAGATCAGCGAGTGGAAGTGCATACAGGCACTAACGCAGCGCAAGTGATTGATATCCATACACTCAGACGAACCTGCGAGTGCGAGGAGACTCGGGAGGATGCTGCTGCTCCACTCGCCATTGATCACTTTCCAGGGCGACGGCAGCGCGAATCCGAGCACGACAAAGAGCGAGAACGCAGTCGATCCAAGTGCCGTGCTGTACGTCGTGAGGTTCTTCTCGCGGATCGCGCGCGCTTCGAGCGCCGCGAGCGCACCAGCGCCTCCATGCGCCATGGTGTATGTCTTCGCGCCGTCTTGTGTTTGGCTGGAGTTGGTCTTGCGATTGAGTAGAGTTAAGTCAATAGTGACAAAATAGAGGTCATTGTTGTCCTTAACAATATGATATAACATGTTCAATAGGGAATATGTGGCTGACACCAATTGTACATAGTAAAACCAAGTGTTAGAGCCTCTTAGTGAACTCAAGACATATGCGAGCATACAATTTGCAAGATACTCGCACTCGAAGCTCATCTTGACTCGAACACGCGGCATCAAGCACCAACGACGACGACGACACCTGCACACGCACGCACTTGAGCGTTCGTTCGTCCACGTCGAGGTCCACGTCCGAGCGACTCTCGAGCAAGCAGGCGGCATGAACAGCTTCGACTCGTTCTTTCCGAGCAACGCGACGCCGCGCAATCCGTACCGGCACGCAGACTACCGGCGCGCGCGGCCGCCGCAGACCAAGCAGGACCGCTTCTTCGTCGTTGTCGGGACGTTTGTCTGCTTTGCGCTGTTCCTGTTCTGGCAAGGCATGCCAGGTAGCAATCCCGCAGTCGCAGCGTCGACTGGCAATGCAGTTGCCGGTGGCGGCGCGCTCTCAATCGACGCACAAGCAGCGGCAGCTGCTGCGGCGCTCTCGGGTGGCAACGCTGTCGCATCGACGCAGCGCGCGCGACCACGCTTGAAAGGCGCTGCGCCGACGCTCTCGACAACGCCAATGAACCTCAAGGTCATGACGTTCAACCTGCGCTTCGCGGGCGGCAACGACGGCTGGAACAGTTGGCGCTACCGCAAAGACCACGTCGCAGAGATCATCAATCGGTACCACCCCGTGCTCCTCGGGACGCAAGAGGGACTGAAAGACCAGCTCGCAGAGCTCGTGCAGCTCCTCGAACACCCGTACGCGCGCTTTGGCGTCGAGCGCGAAGAGAACGGCGAGTTTGAGCAGATCTTCTACGACACGAACGTGCTTGAGCTGCTCGAGAACGGCGACTTTTGGCTCTCCGAGACGCCGGAGACCGCCGGCACGAAAGGCTGGGACGCGGCGTGCGTGCGGCTCGTGACGTGGGGCAAGTTCCGCGTCCACGCGACGCAGCAAGAGCTCTTCTTCTTCAACACGCAGCTCGACCACGTCGGTCCCGAGTCGCGCGCACAGGGCTCGCGCTTGCTCTGGCGCCGCATGCGTGCGATCGCAGGTGTGACTGCACCGCTCTTTGTCGTTGGCGACTTCAATACGTACCGCCACACCGAGACGTACAGCTACTTTACGCAAGACGCGGACGGTCCAACGCTCTTGGAGGCGTGGCCAGAAGCGAAAGAGAAGATCGGGACCGTGTCGTATACGTACCACGGATGGGCCGGTGTCGACAACGACGGCGAGCGCGGCGCAGTCGTCGCTGCGAACCACATTGACTGGATCTTCTACCGCCCCACGATGCCAGTTCTCTCGACAGAGGTGATCACAGAAGCACGCGACGGTCGGTACCCGTCAGACCACTACCCGATCCAAGCAGAGTTTGTCTTCCCGAGTCCATCGGAGCTGCCGCCACCGCCGACTGCTGCGCGGCCACGCAAGTAGTAGCTCTTGGTGATCAATAGAGTGACGTCCCTCTCTTTTGTCACTATCAGATCTTTCTATTTGAGTTGAAGCGTCGGGATCTTGAGAGGTCGTTCACACGCACATTTGCTTCAGTTGAGCTCTTCACAGTACGATACGCACTAAAAGACACAGAGCAAGCGCAATGACCGACGTCGACGACATCTGGCAGCAGATGCAGCAAAGCGCAGCGCCGCGGCAGTTTGACGTCGACCGCGTGCTCCGCAAGTCGGTTGCATCCAGCAGCAGCAGCTCGTCACGTACAGCGCAGCAGCGCTCGAGCAAGAACAAGAGCACGAGCGAGCGCAGCAGAAAGGGATCCGCAGTGCCGACCGGCGCAAGTGCTCACGCTGTGGCAACAGCAGTAGTCGCACGCACAGAGCCGCTGCCAACGCAGCCATTCAACCTCCAGCGCGAGATGAATCGACTCGCAGACGAGCGCGGGAGCGTGCGCAAGCAAGCTGCGCTCGCGCTCGAAGCCCACTTCCTCACCGAGTCTACGACAGCTACATCCGCTGACAACAACAACGATGGCAGTCACGACGCGACAGTGTTCAGCGAGATCGCCAAGCCGCTCTTCAAGCGCTTCAATGACCCGGTCGAGAAGGTCCGCGACGTGTGCATCCGCGTCGCGACGCGCTTTGTCGCTCAAGAGCAGGACCTCCTGCGCATCCTGCCGTACCTCATGCCAGCGATCACGAACCGCATCAACAGCCAGTTTGCATATGACGAGCAGCAGCAGCAGTTCACGCGCGACGCGTTCTTGCACGACGCGTTCAAGCGCGGCCGCGTCTTTGTCGATGCGCACGACCACAGAGACCACGTGCGCGTGCAGCCGTCGGAGCCATCAGAAGAGATCCGCTTGCTCTTCTTGGAGCTCCTCGGCGCGCTCCTCGAGAACGCATTCGCACGCAGCGCGTCGTCGATCCTCCACGCCTACATGTTTGACGTCCTCGTGCTGCTCATCAGCGGCGTGCACGACCCGTTCCAGGACGTGAACGTCCGCGCTTGTGCGCTTCTGCAGGCGATCAGCAACCACATGGTCTCGGTCATGAAGCACTTTAGCGTCGCGTGCGTGCGCGCGTGTCGGCACTTGCTCGTCCATCGCCTCGCGCGCGTGCGCATCGCTGCGATCGAGACGATCCGCGCGCTCGTGACGTGTCCGAACCGCGACAAGTGCAAAGGCAGCGGCACGGAGGCGATCGTCGACCTCCTCGGCCACTGCGACGACAACGTCATCCCGATCGCAGCGTTCTACACGCACGACGTGCGCGTCAACTACTGCGCCAAGCTCAATCAGGACGCGAACGCGCTCGTGCGCCAGGCGTTCTTTGCGATGATCTGCGACTGGATCGCGAACTTGCCGGACCGCTACGACCACGAGTCGCGCCTCATGCCGTACGTCCTCAGCGCCGTGAGCGACGAGCACGCAGCTATTGCGACGCACGCGCTCGCGACGCTCGCTGTGCTCGGAGCCAACTACGAGCGCGAGCACGGCGAAGAGGTACTCGAGATGAAGCAGTACGGCGTGGACGGGAAGAACCCGAGCTACAACTACACCAAAGCGCTCCCGCCGCCGTTTGGGAACGAGCGACCAGCGCTTGGGACGCGGCTGTACGTCCGCGGCCGCGCGCGCCGGTTCCTCCAGCCGATCTTGCGCGAGCTCGGGAACTGGCAGCGCGAGACGCAGCGCCACGCCGTGCGCTTGCTCACGACGCTCGTCGTGTACTGCGAAGAGACGATCACCGTTGACGCGCACGTCTTGATCCAGACGCTGCTGCGCGAGTGGCTCGCGCCAGAGATCGCACGCGACCTCCACGTCGTCGCCGAGCTCGTCGGTCGCTTCGTTGCGCCAGAGACGTACATGCCGCTGATACTCGCGCGCATCCGCGGCGACGCAGAGGTCGCTGGCAGCGTCATTGCGCCGGACGCGACAGCCACTGCGCTCGAAGTGCTGCACCAGCTCATGCTCGGGTCGCTCGACCGCACGCTCTTGTCGCACGTGCACGACGTGCTTGACGCGCTCACAGCATCGCATGTCCTTGACGTCGAGCACGCACGCGCCAAGCTCGCGCTCGGGAGCGTCGTGCAGGCGATCGCCCAGCTCCTGCAGCGTACGTCCTAGCGTCGTGTCTCGTGTGTGTGACGCTGCTGAACAGGACTGACAGCCTTGCTGCTCCTCTGGTACATCAGGTCGGGGCAGCGAAGCCATTGCAGCGCACTTCCTCCAGCACGGACGCCTCCCGACGATGCAGCGCGTGTACGACCGTCTCTTTGACACGGCGCTCGTTGTGTCGCGCACCGAGCGCAGCGCAGACGCAGTCACGTGGTACGTCCACGGCTCCGTTGCTGCCAATGGCGCTGTCTGTCGCCTCACCGACCGTGTGGTGTGCTGCTTGATGGTGCTAGCGCTGCGACGACGCTCGACGCGCTCGTGCAGCTCGAAGGCCACACGAGCACCACGGAGCTCGTGGACGCGCACTGTTGTGAGAGCCTTGCGCGCGCAGCAGGAGCGCTCACAGCGATGCCCGCAGTGCAGTGGACACACGCGTGTGCGCCGCAGCTCGTGCTCGAGGAGCTCTTGAGCAGAGCGAGCGTCGAGCAAGTGCTCGCTGTAGTACCGACGCTCACGCAACTTGCTCGGCACGTGCTCGCAGCAGCAGCGGCGACTGACGACGACAACAGCACAGACGAAGCACGTAGCAGTGTGGACTCGCGCGCTCCTGCGTCGAGCAGCAGCAGCAGTCGAGCCACGCAGCGTGCAGTTGCGCTCACGACTGCGCTCCACGCGCTGCTTGCGCGCATGGAGCTCAATGAGACTCGCACTGTGAGCAAACCGAGCGAGTCACTTGCGTGGCGCGACGCCATCCAGGAACTCCAGAGCCTCGTGCAGTCGTCGCGAGCGGCTGCTGCATGAACTGTAGCTTTACTACGAGAGCTCGTTAGCGAGTCAAGGAAGAGAGTCTATTGCGTCACCATGCGATCGTCGCGTACACGCACTTGGTCTGCGCTGCGCTCGTGTCGTGTCGAGCGAGTCTCACTTGTCCTTCTTTGCTTCTGTGTCGTCGCTGCTGCTCGACAACTGCGCGTCTTCCGTCTTCGTCTCTTGCTGCTTGAGCCACTTGCTGCGCACGACGAGACTCCAGAGCAAGCACGGGAGGAACGGCACGAGCGTGATGTAGAAGCCCTCGACTGCTGGCGTGTAAAAGTGCAGCGCGAGCAGCACGAGGCAGAGCGCACTGAAGAAGCCGTAGACGCCGGCGACAAAGTTGTAGTTGATCGACTCGGACGGCTCAAAGACGCCGCGCATGCTCGCTCGCTCGCTCTTGCTCGTCAATCGTGATGTGATGTCGATATGAGCTGGTGGGCATCGCAGGTCGTCGCATGTACTGTGATACACTTTAATAGAGCGCGGTCTCGTTGAACCAATCTGAGTGACACTCGAAACGACGCGAGGCGGCACGAGCGACGACGACGATGGCGATGGCGCGCGTGCTCGTGCTCTCGCTGCTGCTCGCGGTGCTGCTCACACGCACAGCAGCTGATGTGTACGTCTATGTGCACGTGTATCTGCGGCGTAATACGTACGACCTAGCTGAACATGTGTGCTGCGAGCAGACCGTTTGCGCGAGACCTCGTGTACCACGTCGACCCAGGAGCTGAGCAAGTCATCACGCTCAAGGGCTTCAATCGCGACGGCGCAGCGGTGTGTATTTGCTTCACTGCTGTCGTTGTGGGTTGTGTCACCACGAGTTTGCTGTACAAACGCACTCATACAATGCTCGTGTCGATCTGTGCTTGTAGCTCAGTGCGATCATCACGTCGCTGCCGCAGAACGGACAGCTCTACCAGCTCTCGCAGATCTACAGCTCGTATGGCTACGAGCCAAAGCGAGACGCGGCGCCGATCACGACAGTTCCGACAGCCGTCACGGGCTCGAAGAACCGCATCGTGTTTGTCCGCGCCAACTACGGTGGACCACCTCAGCACACCAAGGTACTCCACTCTACACGGCGCTGCTCTGCATGGAGAGCTGCCTTCATGTCGTCTCTTGGCTCACAACGACGCTCACGTTCTTGCACTAGTACGCCGAGTTCCGCTACTCGATGACAAATGGCGTCGACACGTCCGCGAGCGCGCTCATCACGATCACGACGACTGAAGCACTCGTGACCAGTACGTTTGACCGAGGCATCGAGGACTGGCAGATCGTCTCAAACGGCAACAACGCGCGCACGCCGAGCTACCAGCCGATCTCGCGCGGCTCGCTGCTGAGCTACTACATCTACGGCATGGACGCGGTGATTCACCGCAGGAGCGACGCTGCAGGCGACGACGCTATGCTCTGGTACTTTAGTGCCCCCACCAAGTTCTTGGGGAACCAGTGGTCGGCGTACGGCGGGAGCCTCGACTTTGTGCTCTCGTCCGCAGAAGGGAGCTTTGACCAGAAGGACCTGAACCTCTTTGGCCGCGGCCACCTCGTCTTGCTCGAGTGCGCCACGTGCCGCATGAACGCTGGCGTCACGCTCGCGATGTCGCTCGGTCCAGTGTTCACGTACGACGGCACGACGACGCAGTTCCGACTGCCGCTGAACGAGCTCGCTGGCTGGACCAAGGACCCAAAGAACGTCATCTTGCCTTGGACGCAGCCGACGCAGTGTGAGTTCGTCAGCGTGCTCTCGGCGCTCACGTCGGTGCGCATCCTCGGCGACTTCACGCGCGGCTACGAGAGCGTCGCGCTCGACACCGTGTCGCTCCGGCACGGACCTGGCAAGCCTCTGCGGTGCTATACCAATAGCGTCTAGCACAGGACGTTTGTAGCTCAAGCAAGGACAATGACTTGATAGACAGACTCATGCACGCGCTTGCGTGTGGACTCGAGCGACTCGCAGTGCCGTTTGTGGAGGGATCTCGTTGACATGGGGCCCTTCAGCCTCCGTCTGGCTGGTTGCAGCCAAAGACCTAGTGCCAAGCGCACACATGACGCACTCGGTCAGCTCGGTCTCTCTCTCTCTCACGCAGCACTCAACACGTCTTCTCCAGTCGTCGGCATCGCTCAACGCCAGTTCCAAGGCACATCGGATACCTCGAGCGTGAGGTTCGTGCTCGCGACGTACTTGACGAACGCATCGGTGACGTCCACTGCGAGTCGGCGCTCGTGATCAAAGTGCACGTTGTCGTTGTTGCTGCTGTGTATGGCGACCGGCGCAGTCTGCGTGACGCCTGCTTTGAAGAACGAGTAGCGCACGTACAGGTGCGAGAACTTGTGCGCGCGGCGCGGGAGGTTCGAGAGCGCGCCAATGTGCACGCGGTACTGGAGCGTGTGGTCCATGTGCTCGTACACTTGCTCTTCAACAGCGTCGACGTTCTTGTGCTCGAAGCGCACAAAGCCGTCGTCGTTGTCGCTCTGGCAAACAAACAAGCAAGAGTGAGTGAGTGAGCATGTTGACGAGGTGATGTGAGTGAGTGAGTGAGTGAGTGACAGTATGTAGCCATGTTGCAGCACTCGACATGGCTACACTGGTGTGTGTTCCCAACACACTCTGCTGTCTGTTCATCAAGTCTATTGTACCTGCTCGAGCGCTCGCAACGACCTCGCTGCACTCGAGTTGCTCTTGTTCGCACTGATGTACGGCGTGATCTGGACGTGGAGATGTCCGTCGGTCGTGCCGATCTTCGAGACGACAGGACAGCGCTCGTTGACTGGGAAGAAGTAGCTGAGCCCGCCAAGGTACACGACGCACAAGCCAAGGAGCTCGCTCGACATCAGGCGTTCGTCGAGCAGTGCAGTTGAGTGAAATCGGAGCGTGATCCAGTCAGTCAGTCAGTCAGTGTGTCGCTCTCGCTTTCGCTCTCGGTCTTGCTCTCGGTCTTGTTGTGTGAGCGTGTGCTGTGTGCACCATGACACAGCCTGCTGCTGTTGACAGCGAGCGAGCAAAAGATCTCACGTCTTCGCCACGGCACCGCGTACTGAGCCAAGGAGCTGCGTGATGTACTGCTATGTATGGTAGGACTTGAAGACGTCCGATCTTATTCACTGCCGTCGTCGTCGTTGTCTCGATCTATTCGTCTCAGGACAAGAGGCATGAGCGAGCGAGCGAGAAGAGCACGTGTGCGAGGCTGTGCAGATGCGAGTGCCTGCTGACTCGCCATTCGTGAACGTGTGCTCGCTGTCTGCGTACTCTTGATTCCTCATCGCGATCAAGACATCGACGCGACCACACCGTCTCGAGCCAACAAGCCAAGACAACGCCAAGTCAAGCCAAGCCAAGCGCCGAGCATGCCGTCAGACGAACCCGAGCGGTACGTCTGTGCCTGCGCTTGTGTGTGTGTCTGCAGCGCTCTTTTGCACACATAACGACGCGTGGTGCACGAACTGACTGCTGTGACTGCGCTTCATGTGCATGTGCTTGTGCTTGTGTGCACGGACGCACGCGCGAACGACCAAACGACCTGCACAGACCGTGCACGCCTCGGAAGCGCCTGATCGCAGCGAGGCAAGAGGACCGCGAAGCCGAAGCAGGGCTGCGCATCGCCACGGTCTCCGTGCCGCCTCTGCAGCTCTCGAGCAGCAACAGCAGCAATAGCAACAGTGAAGCGAGCGGAGACAACCAAGAGACGTCGTGCTCGTCGCCTGTGCGCGGCTTCTGCGCCGACTACGTGACCCGCGTGATCCACAGCGCCGTGCAGTCCTCGACAACGCCGCGGAGATGACAAGGCGAAGCATGTTGTCAACGGCACACAACGCGCGCGTGCTGGTGCGCGCGAATGAACCGATCGATCGACCAGGAATCGTACAGTCGATGTGTCAATCGCGAAACAAGTCAGATCTGAACCCATTATTTGATGCTTGGCGCACTTCTGCGCTTTTGGTAGAAATGCGGCGCAGCAGATCCAGTCGTCGCATCACTGCTATCGTCGTCGCTACTGCTCGAGCACGATGGCATTGTGATTGAGCGATTGATCCATGGTCTACATGCACACACACGCACAGCGACGTTAAACTCGAGAAGCTGCTTTAATGCGCTCGCGGATCGATCGCTGGTCGTATTGTGCTCGAAAGAGCCTTTTGTTGTGCATCTCTGCCACACCACTCATCCACGCGAATCAATAACAGCTCAAAATATTTTGTGAGTGTGTTTAGACTTTCTCGAGTGTCGCACTTAGGAATTAAACTATTGCGATCAAACGACAGGTCCGAATTGTGCAAAGATGCAGCGAATTACAGTCTCAATTAGCTCCGATTTTCGAGTCAACATATTGCTACATACTGAATATACGTATAATTTTGCAAGCTCGGTCTACACTATACACATAGTATTGGAGCTTACATTCCTTCCTATGTGTCGCCATGCCTGCTTCTCGTACGTGTGCTACATCTATATGTGTAGCAAGACATACGCACGCAGCAAGATATTATCAGCGATACCACCAGTTTAATGCTACATGCGTGCAAGACTCAAAGCTCTTCTTCTTCTTCCCACCCACAATCACCATGGCATGACATGAACAGGTATACACTTGTGTCCGGATGATTGCACCTTATTGCTGGTCGCAATTCAGCAATGCGGGATGTCGCGCTATCGACTGGTTTCGAGCAAGCGCGCTGGCTCTTCGCGTCACCAACGACGAATGAAACAGCAGGTTCAAAGCAAACTGCCTTGCGCCAGTGTCAGCAGCGTCAGCGCAAAGAGCACCCAATTGTATTCGCTGTGTGTTTCCGAGCGAGCGAAAAAGCAGGGCGACGTCGTCGTCTTCGCGCTCTTGCTTGCGCGTCCAGTCCGTCTCGAGGCCGTCTCACTCACGCACTCACGCACGCTCGCGCTCACTCGCACTCGACCTCTTGCTCGCGCGCGTTGTCGCCAGCCGCACACGATCGATCGATCAATCACCACATCGACCGACCCCATTCGCGACGACAACGACGACGACCTCGCTTCCGCCACCCGCGCGATTGCAGCAAAGTGGACGAACGAGCACGCGCGCGTTCTTTCTCGCTGCCGCCACCTCTTCCGCACGACATCGACAGCAATCGTCGTCGTGAGAAAGAGCACCGACACACCTTCACACACACGCAGTAGCATCCGCTCCGTCTAGACACATCGCAAACAGCCACGATGGAGAAAGGTGTCGGACTCTGGATGCGCGACGCCGCGAGCGAAGAATGGCTCCGCGCAACAGTCGTCAAGATCGCAAGCGCACCTGCCGCTGGCCAGCCGCAGCAAGTCGTCGTGCGCCTCGCAGACGGACCGAACGCGCGCACCGATCAGACGCTCACGCTCGACGTCGCAGCGCTCGAGAACGAGGAGATCGAGGACATCATGCTCGCAAACAGCCACGACATGGTGCGTCTGCGTGCATAGGCGATTCATCATGTGCGTATGCCGACTGGCTGACTAACGTTTGACTGTCAATGGACGGTAGGACCTCGTGGAAGACCTGATCCAGCTCCCGCACTTGCACGAGCCGGGCATTTGCCACACGCTCAACGAGCGCTTCAAGATCAACGAGATCTACACGCTCACGGGCGAGATCCTCTTGGCGATCAACCCGTTCAAGAACATTGGGATCTACTCGGACACGATCATGCGCAAGTACATCCGCAACGGCGACAAGCGCGACGTGGGCCACGACGTGAGCGACATGCCGCCGCACGTGTTTAGCATCGCCGACAAGGCGTACCGGTCGCTCACGAGCTCGCTCACAAAGGCGGCGCACCGGAACGGCCAGTCGAACCAGTCGATCCTCGTGAGTGGCGAGAGTGGCGCCGGGAAGACTGAGAGCACCAAGTTTGTCATGCAGTACCTCGCAACGATCTCACAGGCGCACAAGCACGACAGCACGACGACAACAACGACAACAGCGACTGTCGACGACGACGGCGGCGTGATGAAGCAAGTGCTGTCGTCGAATCCGATCCTCGAGTCGTTTGGCAACGCCCGGACGATCCGGAACGACAACAGCAGTCGCTTTGGCAAGTTCATCAAGATGCAGTTCTCGGACCGCGGACAGCTCATTGGCGCGTCGATCCAGACGTACTTGCTCGAGAAGGTCCGTCTCGCGTACCAAGCCGAGTCGGAGCGCAACTACCACATCTTCTACGAGATCATCGCGGGCGCCTCGAGCGTCGAGCGCGCGCGGTGGCACTTGGACGACCCGAGCGCGTTCCACTATCTGAACCAGAGCACGTGCACGCAGCGCAAAGACGGCGTCGACGACGCTGAGCAGTTCCGCGTGCTCAAGAGCGCGATGCAGGTCATGGGCTTTGACGACGAGAGCATCGAGAGCATCTTTGTCACGATCGCAATGCTCTTGCACCTCGGGAACCTCGAGTTTGACGCGACGGACCACGCTGCAGGGAACGAAGGCTCGACGATCGCGCCCGAGTGCGCCGACTCGATGCAGATGGTGCTCAACTACCTCGAAGTCGACAAAGCTGGTCTCGAAGAGGCGATCTGCTTTCGCAAGATCCAAGCCAAGGACGAGACGTACTCGATCAGTTTGTTGCCAGAAGCCGCCGAGAACACGCGTGATGCGCTTGCGCGGTTCATCTACGGCAAGCTCTTTGACTGGCTCGTGAGCCGCATCAACGAGATCGTCGAGTGCGACGCGCGCAACACGTCGTTCATCGGTCTGCTCGACATCTTTGGCTTTGAAGACCTCGAGCACAACTCGTTCGAGCAGCTGTGCATCAACTACGCGAACGAGACCTTGCAGCAGCACTTCAACCTCACGGTCCTCCGCCTCGAGCAGGAGACGTACGAGAAGGAGCAGATCCAGTGGAGCTTCATCAACTTTCCGGACAACAGCGCGTGCATTGAGCTCATCCAGGGCAAGCCGTTTGGGATCCTCAACGCATTGGACGAAGAGTGCATCGTGCCGCAGGGCAATGACCGGAACTTTGCGCGCAAGCTCCTGCGGCAGCACGACGCCCATGCGCACTTTAGCGCCGACAAGACGCAGCAAGCGAACCACCACTTTGTCGTGCATCACTACGCCGGCAAAGTCGCGTACGACACGTTTGGGTTCTGCGAGAAGAACAAGGACGTGCTGTACCCAGAGCTGACGAACTTGATCAAGCGGTCGTCCAAGCCGTTTGTCCGGAGCTTGCTCAAGCTCGGAGATGGCGACCGTCGCCGCGGACGCTCGGGTGCCAAACCAGTCGCTGGGATCCTCAAAGGCCGCGCTGCGAGCGTCGCTGGTCGCGTGAGTCTCGGCTCGCAGTTCCGGAACCAGCTCAAGGAGCTGATTGAGACGATCAGCGTCACGAGCTGTCACTACGTCCGGTGTCTCAAGCCAAACGACCGCGCACAGGCTAGTGTGTTTGTCCCGAAGCGCATCTGCGACCAGCTCAAGGCCGGCGGTGTACTCGAAGCCGTGCGTGTGAACCGCGCCGGGTACCCCGTGCGCATTGCGCACCAGCAATTCATCAAGCGGTACCGTCCCCTCGCGAACGGCGCGTACTTGCGCAAGATCCCTGAAGCCGCTGGCTCGGACGACCTCTTTGACAATGACGAGCGCAAGGCCGCGTCGACGCTCTTGGTTGAGTTCCTCTTGAAAGCGCACGCCGAGCGGTACCCCGAGCTCGCCGCTGCGGCAGCTGCGAGTGCATCGCAGCAAGACGCGTTCGCAGTCGCAGGCATCCAAGTCGGCACGACGCGCGTGTTCTTCCGGCGCTCGGCGATCCAGTTTGTCGAAGCGCAGCTCGCGAAGCGCTACGGCGAGTTCGTCGTGCTCATCCAGACGGCTGTGCGTGGCATGCTTGCACGGCGGTACTACGCGCGCTTGCGTGTCGCGTCGGTCGTGGCACAGCGCGTGATCCGCGGCTTTGTCGCGCGCTGCCGCTTCCGCGTGCTCTTGCGCCGCCATCGCGAGCACCAGGCCGCGCTCTTGCGCGAGCAGCAGGCAGCTGAGGCGCGCATGCACGAAGAGGAGCGCCGTGCGCTCGAGCAAAAGCGCAAAGAGGCGGCGCTGTTGGAGGAGCAGCGCAAGGCTGCAGAGCTCGAAGAGGAGCAGAACCGCTTGACCGCGCAGTCAACGCAGTCTGGATCGTCCGACCCGGTCTCAGATGATTCGTCCGAGGAGGCGTCATCGAGCACGATGCCGTCGGTGGACGACGACTTTGCGCGCGGCACAACGGCGCGTCAGGCGCGTGGGACCTCGCGCTTCCGCTTCACAAAGGACTACACGGACGCGCAGGACAGCCGCGCGACGATGAGCACGAACGGGCCGCGGTCCGTCGCGATGGAGCCAGGCGACACGGTGCTCCACGTCGCTGCGAACTGCTGCAACGAGCACGACGTGCTCAAGCTCCTGCAGAATGGCTCGGACATCAACGCGCGGAACCGCCGCGGGCGCACGCCGCTGCACACAGCGTCGATGTACTCGAACTTGGAGGTCGTGGGCATCCTCTTGGACTGGGAAGCCGATGTTGTTGCCGTGGATGACGACGGCAACACGCCGCTGCACTTGACCAAGGACGCGCACATTGCGCGCATGCTCCTCGAAGCCGGCTGCACGCCCAACATCGTGAACGCCGAGGGCCGCACGCCGCTCATTGAAGCCGTGGACCGCGGCGAGACGGCGATCGTGAAGCACTTGCTCAAGTTCAAGGCCGACGTGCTCTTCCGCGAGCTCAAGCACCACCAGACAGCGATGCACCTCGCCGTGCGCAAGGGCCACTACGCGATCGTGATGGAGCTGTGCAAGGCCGAGGACATCCGCGACTTGATCCTCCTCATGGACCGCAACGAGAACAACGCACTGCACTTTGCGGTCTCGCGCGACCGCAAGAACGGCTACCGCCTCGTCGACTACCTCGTCAAGCACGGCGCCGAGGTGGACAAAGTGAACGCGCGGCTCCAGACGCCGCTCGTCGTGCACATCCTGACGACGCGGCAGACGGACCCGGCGATCACAGACCTGTTCTTGTCGAAAGGCGCAGACCCGAACGTCCAGCTCCCAGACGGCTCGACACTCTTGCACGTCGCAGTCGAGCGCGAGCTGATCGACATTGCGTGCGCGCTCATTCGCCACGGCGCGTACTTGAACCAGCCGGACGAGCGCGGGCGCCTCGTGATGGACGTCGCGCAGCGCAAGTACCTCCGGAAGCTCTTCAGTGCGATCACGCAGCCGCCGACGTGGATCGACGAGAAGGACCGCCGAGCGTGCATGCAGTGCGCGAACAAGTTCAAGTTTGGGAACCGGCGCCACCACTGCCGCCACTGCGGCTGCGTCTGCTGCTCGGACTGCTCGTCGTTCACGGTCGAGATGTTTCGGTTCCCCAAGGACTTTCCCGGCCGCGTCACGAGCGCGGGCAAGAGCGTGAAGGACCCGCAGCGCGTGTGCAAGACGTGCTACGCAGTGTTCAAGATGCGGTCGGCGCAGAAAGAGAGCAAGTCGGGCTTCATGGCGCGCGTGCTCGGGTACGAGTGGGACGAGGTGCACGAGCAGTGACGCGTGGGCGATCTATCTATCAAGCGAGCAGTAGCGAGTGGTTGAGTAGTTGTGTGGAGGAGCTGAGAGAGAGAGAGAGAGAGTAGTACAATAGCAAGCCGCAGACAGAAGAGAGAGAGAGTGGAAGTGCTGCTCCTGCGGTGTGCAGGCGACAGAGTTTGTCAATAGAGAGAGAGAGAGCTCACTACGTTGTTGTCCAAGGCAACAGTGTCGGAGCCCTTGGGTACGACACGATCGTCTTAGCCTTGAATGAGCAGGTTCTTGGCGAGCGGATCCTCGACGGCCTGGACGAGACCGCAGTCCTCGCGAAGTCCGACAGCGCTCTGGCCGTTGCTGCTGATCATGCCGTCAAAGCACGCGCACTTGCCCGTGAGGTAGTTGCACACGCCACTGTGTGATCCGAGCACAAGAGACACAAAAGCGTGAGAGTGAGTGGATCATCAGTACCACGACGACGAGGCAAGTGATTGATCTCGGAGATGCTGCGATCGTCCACGTACTTGTTTGAACACTCGACGTTCTCGACTGTGCCGCTCTTGGACGTCCCGACGCCGTCGCACTCGATCGTGAACTCGGGCACGAGCGCTGCGTTCAAGCCGAGGTCGACTCGCAGCGGCGGGACGTCGCCGAGCGCGTCGATGAACTCGATCGAGATCTTGTTCGAGCCGCCAGGGGTGCACGCAGGCGTCGCTGGACCAGCCGAATACGACACGCGCACGAGGCCGATCGTCTTGACAGCGCTGAGCGCGTTCTGGAGATCGAGCGCGAGGATATCGGACGCCAAGGTCTGCGTGCGAGCGCCGCGAAAGCTCAGCGTGAACGACGTGACTTGCGTGTGGCGACACACGATCGTCTGGACTTCGCGCGTCTGTCCTGTCGTCCGCGGGTCGTCGCCGCGCGGACACGACCGAAGCGAGCAGTCATGTCCTTCAAAGCCTGCGTCGCAGACACAGCCCTGGATCTTGTCAAAGTCCCACGTCTTCGGGTTGTTTGGGAGCTTGCCGTACGTGATCGCGAGCGGCTCGCCGTTGCTCCGGGCTTCAAGCGCGAGCTCTGCCATGGTCAAGCACCGACCGTTGCCACTGCAAGGCTTGTCGAGTCCTGGACACTCCATGCGCTCGCACGCGGCGCCTTCGAATGGAGCTGGGCAGACACACTCGCCCTTCGAGGTGTCGCACACACCGACGCCCGAGCACGTCGCGAGCGCATGTGCGCGGTTGTCCGCACTCGGCAAGTCAAACCACGCGATGCCCTTTGGACACGTGCGGATCGAGCAGTCTCCTGACGTCCAGCCGCTCACGCAGAAGCAGCGGAACTGCGGTGCGCCGGAGCAGTAGCCGTGTCCGCTGCACGCGATCTCGCCTGGACACGAGATGATCGTGAGCTCTGGCGCGCCGCAGTCGCCTCGGTCGCCTGGGAGTCCATTGCCGCCGCTTGTGGTGTAGCCGCTGTAGCACGCGCAGACGCCCGAGGACTGGTCGCACCGTCCGCGGTTCGAGCACTGCTCGTTCTCTTTTGAGCCGTCTTCGCCTTTCGTGATGATCACCTTCGGCGTGCTTCCGACGCCAGCGTGTACGAGCTTGGAGCTCTCGCCGACAAGCAGCGGCAGTCTGCAACACATACACATACATGCGCGCCACGCAGCACTCGTGAGTCTTGTGGCCATGACAGCAGCGAGTGACAGCTTCGCAAGCATCAGCGCAAGCCTCACGAGCCAAAGTTCTGCGTGAACTCCATCGTAACAAAGTTGCCCTCTGCTGTGCACATGGACGTCGTTGTGCCTGGGAAGAGCACGTTCACGCTCCGGAGTGTCGATAGCGCCTAGTCAGCGGTCGCATAGTGCGTCAGTCACGTCTCGTCATGCCTTGACAGCGATCGCGAGCGAGCAACGAGCAGTAGGCGCACGTTCAACTTGGTTCGGACAACGTCGGCTTTGTCGGTCGCACTAATTGGCACCGTCGTCTGCCCTCGATACGACAGCGTGAACGTCCCGCCCTGGTGCATCGCATTCAGCACGAGGCTTGTTGAGCTTAGAGCTCGACGACAGTGCACTTTGAGCAATGCCGATCGGCACGTACAGTCGCAGCGCAGTAGACAGTCTGTTTCTCGTTCTTCTGGAAGCCAAAGATCGGATCCGTCGCAGCGCCAGTGAGAGGGTCGTCGCCAGTTGGGCACGTGCCTGTGTCGCCGCATGCACATGGGATAGAGAACGCGTTCGTGCGTGTGAGCTATGACGCTGATCGCTCATTTGTAACAGCGTTGTGAAGCAAGCAAGAGACAGCAGAACGTACGCTTGGAGCAATCGCCGCCCTCGTAGTAGTCGTCGCAGACGCAGCCGTAGACCTTGTCGCTGTCCCAGTTCGCATCGTATCGGAACTGCGTACCGGCGCCTTTGTCTTTGCGGAACGCGTGGAACTTCATCGATCGGCAGTCGCCGTGGCGAGAGCAGTCGCTCGGACATGCCACTGTCGTGACACAACGACATGAGTGTCGTTAGACAAGGTTGGAGAGAGTGAGAATGCACCGAAAGCCGTCCAAGTGTGTTGTTCATCCAGTACGTACGTCGATCACACGCGCGTCCCGTGAAGCCCGCGTCGCAAAAACATTTGCCTGTCGCTATGTCACAAGAGCCGCGGTTCGAGCACACTGCTGGGAGGTGCGCTCGGTCTGTTGCGACTGCGATGTCGCTCCACGCCGCTCCGACTGGACACGTCCCTGGTTGTGTCAGCACGTCCAGCACGCCATGTCAGTCACGCTACAGCATGACAATGCAACATCATAAGCGACGTGCATACGATGCAAACGCACGGCTAGAGCAGTCGCCGCCTGTGAAACCCTTGAAGCACGAGCAGAGACAGCCGTTGCCAGAGCTCGTGCAGATGCCATGGCCGCTGCATGCGTTCGGGCAGCAGCCCTCAACGTGCTGCGTGAGCAGTAGTAGCAGGAAGAGCAGCGAGTGAAGCGCGCGCGTCGGCGCCATTTGCGAGTGAACGAACCGCGCGGTCTTTCTCGTGCTGCTGCTGCTCTTTCACGCAAATGCTTGCTGTCGTTGCGCGTTTGATGTGCGTCGTTTCGAGACCAAATCGTGTAGTCCACACGTATTTACAATGTTGTGTGCAACTGGTGTGCTTCGAAAATGTCTGGATTAAAGTATGCTCAACCGCAGACAGCATGTCAACAAGGAGTGGCGGACAACACGAACAAGAGCGACATCAACACGAGTAACAAGAGCGATGTTGCAGCGACTCGTGCGTCGCAGCAGCGCGACGGCCCGACGCGCGCTCGTGAGCGCTGCAAGCGCAGCGTCTAGTGCTGCTCGAAGCGTGCCGCAATACGCGCCACGCACTTTAATCTCGACGCCTGTGCACTCGCGCGTGCAAGCACTGGCAGTGCGTCATGCAATCGTTCGCACGTTCAGCGCTGCGACAGAGGACGAGGTGCGTTCACTATGCGTCCGCGTACACTCGTTGAGATAGCACAACAGCCTCGCTCATACTTCCACGCCTGTTTGTATGTGATTGCTGTCGCATTAGGGCCTCCGCGCGCTCAAGCGTGCTCAGCAGCTGATCGAAGACGACGACCTCGAGCAAGCGATGGGCTTCCTCAGCGTCGCTGCGAACGCCGACATCGCGGACGCGCAGTACCTCCTCGGTAGTCTCCTTCTCGACGACGACGATGACGACGACGCCCACGAGCACGCAGACGGTGACGACGACGACTCGCTCGTCTTGGACGTCGAGACGAAGCGACAGCAGTCGTACCGCGCAGACGACCCGCAGGACATTCGCAGCATCCGCAAGAGCGCGCGCAAGGCGTACAAAGCGTACTTGCAAGAGAACGCGTCGGCCACGCCTGTCGGTCGCCTTGGCGCAAAGACCGCAAAGGCGTCCGTCGTGCAGCACGCGACGGTGTCGGAGCTCGACCGCGCGTTCGGCACGACGCTCAAGCAGTTCCTCGATCCAAAGACGAAGGTGCGGCCGCTGAGCGACGCGACGCAAAGCGCAGCGCAGGTCGACAAAGCAGACGCGACCAAGGCGGTCGAGTGGCTCCGTCGCGCAGCCGACAACCAGTGCGTCTCGCTCTCTCTCTATGTGCTCATGCTTGATACTGAGTGTCAGAGACTCACATTGCTGTGTCGTGACATGTCGTGATGTCGCTCTAGCCACCGCGACGCGCTCGTGCAGCTCGGGAACGTGTGCTTGAGCCAGGAGCCGCCGCTCGCGACTGCTGCGAGTACGTGGTACGCGCGCGCGTGCGCACCAGAGGACCCGACGCCGCACGCTGACGCGCTCTACAACCTCGGCCTCATGCTCTACGACGGCGTTGAGGACGCTGAGTCGCCGTTCCCAGCGAACAAGGGCGCTGCGATCCCGTACTTTGTCAAAGCCGCAGAGGTCGGCGACGCCTCGGCGCAGTTCTTCATGGGCCACTTGCTCCACCAGGGCGACGCCGAGCTCGGGATCGACGCGAACATCGACAGCGCGCTCATGCTCATCACGTCTGCGGCCGAGAAGGGCCACGGCAGCGCGCACTTCTACCTCGCGCAGCTCTACCGCTCGGGCGACCCGGACCACGGCGTGGCGCCGGACCAGCCCAAGTTCCTCGAACACCTCGACGCTGCGATCGAGCTCGAGGACGACGACGCGCTCTTCTGCATGGCCGACATGTACTTCCACGGCAGCGACGAGTTCCCAGAGGACATTGAGCAAGCGCTCCGGTTCTACCGCGCAGCGGCAGAGGCTGGCAACGCCGACGCATACGTGTGTCTCGGGACGCTCTACTACAACGGCGTCGGCGTCAAGCGCGACTACGAGCGCGCGTTCTACTACTACCAAGAAGCTGCGGACCGGCACTCGATGCAGGCGTGGAAGAACCTCGCCGAGATGTACTCGTTCGGACGCGGCGTGCCGCAGAACGAAGCGACGGCCGAGTCGATCCTCAAGATGCTCCGGAAAGCCGAAGAGATCGACGGCGCCTCGCAGCAGTAGAGCGAGCGTCGCGTGATCAATCGAGTCGCGTTGTGTGCACGGACGTTGTTGTTTGACTGTGTATGACGGACGGACGGACGCGCTACGAGAGCTGCGTCGGGTCAGCGTAGACTGCGACTGTGGACATGGGGAAGCGCAGGTCCGTGCGCGCAGTGTATCGCGGCTTGGCGGCCACTGGTGCACTCAGTGGCGTCTTTTCTTCGTGCGGCGCCGACTCTGCTGGCGCAGGCGCCTCGCCGCCGCTCGTCTGCTCGTGCTGCGCAGGCGCTTGGTTGGACGCGTCCTCTGTCGTGTCGATGGCGACTGCAGGTGCTGGCTCAGACTCTTCTGCTGCTGCTGCTGTGTCTGGCGCTTCTGGTCGGTCAGCAGCATCCAGTGCTGGTGCCAGCGGCTCGTTCGCGTCGACAGAGCCATCACCACTCGACGTCTGCGTCTGTGGTCGCTCGTGTCGCACTGCGTCATCGCCATCGTGGTCAAGAGCATCGCTCAGTCAGTCAGGACGCACTGGAGCGTCGTTCATCACAAGCGAGAGAGAGACGTACAGAACGCGTCGGTCGCTGCTGTTGCGTCCTTCGAGAGGTTCACAAAGCCGACGGACGAGCCGATCGTCGCGCGCGTCGACGTCGGCAGGCGATGCAAGACGCCGTGCGCGACCTCTGCGCCGAGGACGCCCTCGCCGCCCCAGCGCTCGCTCGGTGCGATCGACACAATGCGCACTTGGTCAAGCACGGTGCTGCGCCAACAGTCAGTCACAGCGATTGTCAGTCCGCAGAGCTCGTCTGATGCGCAGACAGCACGTGACACGCAGCGCAGTGGACGCACTTGTAGACGTAGCACTGGAACGAGTCCTCAAGCGCGTCGAGGATCTCGTCCTGGAGGTCCTCAGGGTCGCGGAACACGCGCTCGGGCGTCCCGAGGAGGTAGTCGGACTCGGGTTTGAGCCCTGCGACGTGCGCAGGCGAGTCGCGTACGACGTTCTGCGTCAACAACAGGCAGTTTGTGCATGTGAGAGACCCACACGCGGACAGATAGATAGACGCTTGAGTGCTGCAAGACGCACCAAGACGTGCAGCAACTGGTCCTCGGCGCCGTCGTACGAGTCGAAGCGGATCGTGACGCCCAAGAGCCCTTTGCCTGGCCAGTTGCGGCTCGGCGTCAACTCGAGTGCTGCCGTCGCAGTGCAAGCGCGCGAGACACAGTGAGTGCGAGCGGACGAAGCACCGAGTACGACTTGAGCGCAAGCAAGAGATTGAGAGCGAAGGACGCACCGCGAGTCGTCTGTGACTTGACGTTGTAGACCGTGAGCTGCAGCGGTCGGTCCTCGCTCTGCGCAATGAGCTCCATGAGCGTCGAGTCTTTCGTGTCCTGCTCGTTGAGCGCGCGTGCAAGCACACCACAAGCGTCAGCACCAGCAACACACGCACGTCGTTGAGACGACACAACAAACAAGGCAAGGAGCGATCACGATGACGCACCAACCGAATGCCGTTTGCTTCGAGGATAAAGTCAAAGAACGAGACGAAGCCAGCGCGCGAAGCGGGGGACTGGTCCTGGATCCCGAGCACACGGAAGCCGCAGCTCGCAGCGTCGAGCGTCGGCGCATCGACGTCGTCGTCATACACGCGCGGACCGCCGCCGTCGTCGTTCAGCGTCGAGGATTCGTTGCCCATAGTGGTTTTGAAGCTCTTCTCAGAGCCAAGGCCCTAACACCAAGACACAGTAGCCCTATTCTAAATTTTAAACCCTATCTTACAATTGAAGATTTGAAACATAAAAATTTCGTTTGTGTTTATCGCAAAAACTGCACAAAACAAGGTACGGTTTCTCACTAAAACAGTACTCATATCAGTACGTTGATGCAAAATCAGTACGTATACGAGTTTGTGACCCACATAAATGGACAACATGTCTCAGTGTACAATTATGTAACCACACACTTGGACACTAAGACATGTTGTCGTTTTATGTGGGTCACACAGTGAGACTGAGGAATTTTCCGATAGTGAAATAAACCAAATGTCAAGTATTCTAAACTTAAATTTTGCATATTTGTATTTGTCACTATGAAAACACAAAACAGTCCACGCTCAGGCTTGAATGGCTCGGAACCAGTCCTTCTGTTCACGTCAACATGTTTCAGTTTGGCGTAGTTTAGTTTATTGTGCACATTGGACATGTTTAATGGTGATTTTCATTGTTTCACTTTGGAGTAATTTTGTCGTTGCCCATAGTGACTTTGCAGTAGTGACAAAACAGAGTAAGAGCTCTCGGAATGTACTGTCTTTTGAACGACGAATGACAGTACTGTAACACTCATGTCAAAAGTGGCCATATGTCATAGACGTTGACATTTTTAACAACCATAAAAAATGGTCATATGCCACTGGTATTATATATATATATTCGTTTTTGTACTAATGTGACCGGCAGATATCTCCAAATTGACAGGTATATGTCAACTTTATATAGTGCCAAATGGAATACAAACACCAATATAATGCGAAAAGACACTCGTCTTATATCGAAATTCAAGCAGGCGTGTTGCATTGTGTTGCAATTTGATGGATTGATTATATTGCACAATAAACACTCAGATCATTGCCATGTATCGTGATATCCAGTAACCAAATCTCAAACAGACTGAATGTGTTGCGCAATGTCGTTGTCTGTACAGAACGCAGATATATTTTCTAACAACCAACAACACTATTAGAAAAAACGTGTTTGTATCAACTGACTTTTTCAATCATTAATTGAAGGCGGCGCTCCGTTAGAATGCTTGATTGTCTATTTCGCCTTGTTATTCGACACAAATAGGTACAGATCTAGTTGTATACTCAGTGCTGATCGACCACACACTCCGAATGAGCGTTGATATGTCACAACGTCCACATCATGATGGGCAACCTGTCATGCTCACACTTAAACAGGCCACTTCATCGACATGCAGACTCTTGCTCGCATCACACTCAAAGTGGGTAGCGACAGCAAGTCGAGCAGAACGACCATCCCTATCGCGAACTCCAACTTCACCTTTGACGTGACCGACGAGTTCGACAACATGCGTGCGCTCGCTGAACAACGCATTCTTGCTGGTCGAACGCAGTTCCAGTCAACGACAGTGCGTCCAGATGAATGTCTGTACATCAAGCCGAGCCTGCAAACTGCGCAAAAAGCCTTGGTTGTGCTGACCGCAGCTAACTTCAGCTCAATGCTCGAGGTCGCACGTTCAAACTACTCGAAGAGGGCCAAAGACTACGGTTCGTTTGTGCTCGAGCTCTTCACTTTTGTCGTCAAGCAGACTCGACACAGCGGCATACGCCGAGCGACCGAGCCCCAGGTGCACGAAGGACAGAGCTGATGTGGCAGTGGGTGAAATGACGCGGACGCACTGGGCAATGACGCATGCGCGCCAGCCCGTCGACACTACGCCGTCGTTGACAGCAACAGCGATGTTCCGTCAGCTCCAGCACCTTGATGAGATGCGCGCGCTCAATACGACTGTCGGGCCAGCTGACACAAAGCACCACTCCATCACAGTACGTCTGAACGGGTCGAGCGAGATGACTGACTGTGAATGTGCACGAGCTTCGTGACATCCTCGGTCTCTCTCCGTACAGTCTAGTGGCTACTGGTGTGTTTTCGACGTCTGAGCCACCTCCAGAGCAAGCAGACCGACATCGACGACGTCGATCACATGAGCGAATGAGCACACGTTTCCATAGCTACACAACACGAATCTGCCATTTTCTACACTCGCTCTGCTCGTGTCTGATGGCCACCTATTTGGAGGTTTCTCGTTTGCTATTATGGGGAGCGTAGTTACATATTATATTTAGGATTTATTCACTATATATATACAATAACATTCACGATATTTGACTCACTGCAATGACAAGCACTTTTTACCCCTTTCGCAATAATTGTGTTTCAGGTAGTTTTGAAATTTGTGTAAGCATTTTATATTTGTAATGGTTATTTTCATAGTTTCAGTTTGGAGTAATTTTGTCGTTGACTTTGCAGTAGTGACAAAATAGAGCTCGATCATTCCAAATGTACTGACTTTTGTACAACAAATGACAAAGACAATATATTGTACCTTAATTATTCTGTCAAAGGTGACCACCACATGCCATACTTTGTTCTTCATTTTACAACTTTATTCGTTCAGAATATACCCAATTGTATCCCACTTTGTAGGAACATGTTGATGAGTAATTGTATCCAAAAATAGTCCATTCCCTTTTCTATTTTACTGTCCTAATAAGAAGTATTTTGGTCTTAGAAGGTTTCTGTTCTGTACGGATATTCGTGTTGGTTTGTGCCAGCAAAATTCGTGACGTGTATACTACAAACTACTGTTTCGCAAGCTTGTTCATTGTCGTACGTAAATGTTTTGTCGTGCAAGGGTGTAGCAATAGTCGTGGTACGGTAGTCATCGCATCTTGCACACAAATAGATCTAGCACGCTTACAAGAAGAAGGCATGGCGACACATAGGAAGGAATGTAAGCTCCAATACTATGTGTATAGTGTAGACCGAGCTTGCAAAATTATACGTATATTCAGTATGTAGCAATATGTTGACTCGAAAACCGGAGCTAATTGAGACTGTAATTCGCTGCATCTTTGCACAATTCGGACCTGTCGTTTGATCGCAATAGTTTAATTCCTAAGTGCGACACTCGAGAAAGTCTAAACACACTCACAAAATATTTTGAGCTGTTATTGATTCGCGTGGATGAGTGGTGTGGCAGAGATGCACAACAAAAGGCTCTTTCGAGCACAATACGACCAGCGATCGATCCGCGAGCGCATTAAAGCAGCTTCTCGAGTTTAACGTCGCTGTGCGTGTGTGTGCATGTAGACCATGGATCAATCGCTCAATCACAATGCCATCGTGCTCGAGCAGTAGCGACGACGATAGCAGTGATGCGACGACTGGATCTGCTGCGCCGCATTTCTACCAAAAGCGCAGAAGTGCGCCAAGCATCAAATAATGGGTTCAGATCTGACTTGTTTCGCGATTGACACATCGACTGTACGATTCCTGGTCGATCGATCGGTTCATTCGCGCGCACCAGCACGCGCGCGTTGTGTGCCGTTGACAACATGCTTCGCCTTGTCATCTCCGCGGCGTTGTCGAGGACTGCACGGCGCTGTGGATCACGCGGGTCACGTAGTCGGCGCAGAAGCCGCGCACAGGCGACGAGCACGACGTCTCTTGGTTGTCTCCGCTCGCTTCACTGTTGCTATTGCTGCTGTTGCTGCTCGAGAGCTGCAGAGGCGGCACGGAGACCGTGGCGATGCGCAGCCCTGCTTCGGCTTCGCGGTCCTCTTGCCTCGCTGCGATCAGGCGCTTCCGAGGCGTGCACGGTCTGTGCAGGTCGTTTGGTCGTTCGCGCGTGCGTCCGTGCACACAAGCACAAGCACATGCACATGAAGCGCAGTCACAGCAGTCAGTTCGTGCACCACGCGTCGTTATGTGTGCAAAAGAGCGCTGCAGACACACACACAAGCGCAGGCACAGACGTACCGCTCGGGTTCGTCTGACGGCATGCTCGGCGCTTGGCTTGGCTTGACTTGGCGTTGTCTTGGCTTGTTGGCTCGAGACGGTGTGGTCGCGTCGATGTCTTGATCGCGATGAGGAATCAAGAGTACGCAGACAGCGAGCACACGTTCACGAATGGCGAGTCAGCAGGCACTCGCATCTGTACAGCCTCGCACACGTGCTCTTCTCGCTCGCTCGCTCATGCCTCTTGTCCTGAGACGAATAGATCGAGACAACGACGACGACGGCAGTGAATAAGATCGGACGTCTTCAAGTCCTACCATACATAGCAGTACATCACGCAGCTCCTTGGCTCAGTACGCGGTGCCGTGGCGAAGACGTGAGATCTTTTGCTCGCTCGCTGTCAACAGCAGCAGGCTGTGTCATGGTGCACACAGCACACGCTCACACAACAAGACCGAGAGCAAGACCGAGAGCGAAAGCGAGAGCGACACACTGACTGACTGACTGACTGGATCACGCTCCGATTTCACTCAACTGCACTGCTCGACGAACGCCTGATGTCGAGCGAGCTCCTTGGCTTGTGCGTCGTGTACCTTGGCGGGCTCAGCTACTTCTTCCCAGTCAACGAGCGCTGTCCTGTCGTCTCGAAGATCGGCACGACCGACGGACATCTCCACGTCCAGATCACGCCGTACATCAGTGCGAACAAGAGCAACTCGAGTGCAGCGAGGTCGTTGCGAGCGCTCGAGCAGGTACAATAGACTTGATGAACAGACAGCAGAGTGTGTTGGGAACACACACCAGTGTAGCCATGTCGAGTGCTGCAACATGGCTACATACTGTCACTCACTCACTCACTCACTCACTCACATCACCTCGTCAACATGCTCACTCACTCACTCTTGCTTGTTTGTTTGCCAGAGCGACAACGACGACGGCTTTGTGCGCTTCGAGCACAAGAACGTCGACGCTGTTGAAGAGCAAGTGTACGAGCACATGGACCACACGCTCCAGTACCGCGTGCACATTGGCGCGCTCTCGAACCTCCCGCGCCGCGCGCACAAGTTCTCGCACCTGTACGTGCGCTACTCGTTCTTCAAAGCAGGCGTCACGCAGACTGCGCCGGTCGCCATACACAGCAGCAACAACGACAACGTGCACTTTGATCACGAGCGCCGACTCGCAGTGGACGTCACCGATGCGTTCGTCAAGTACGTCGCGAGCACGAACCTCACGCTCGAGGTATCCGATGTGCCTTGGAACTGGCGTTGAGCGATGCCGACGACTGGAGAAGACGTGTTGAGTGCTGCGTGAGAGAGAGAGAGACCGAGCTGACCGAGTGCGTCATGTGTGCGCTTGGCACTAGGTCTTTGGCTGCAACCAGCCAGACGGAGGCTGAAGGGCCCCATGTCAACGAGATCCCTCCACAAACGGCACTGCGAGTCGCTCGAGTCCACACGCAAGCGCGTGCATGAGTCTGTCTATCAAGTCATTGTCCTTGCTTGAGCTACAAACGTCCTGTGCTAGACGCTATTGGTATAGCACCGCAGAGGCTTGCCAGGTCCGTGCCGGAGCGACACGGTGTCGAGCGCGACGCTCTCGTAGCCGCGCGTGAAGTCGCCGAGGATGCGCACCGACGTGAGCGCCGAGAGCACGCTGACGAACTCACACTGCGTCGGCTGCGTCCAAGGCAAGATGACGTTCTTTGGGTCCTTGGTCCAGCCAGCGAGCTCGTTCAGCGGCAGTCGGAACTGCGTCGTCGTGCCGTCGTACGTGAACACTGGACCGAGCGACATCGCGAGCGTGACGCCAGCGTTCATGCGGCACGTGGCGCACTCGAGCAAGACGAGGTGGCCGCGGCCAAAGAGGTTCAGGTCCTTCTGGTCAAAGCTCCCTTCTGCGGACGAGAGCACAAAGTCGAGGCTCCCGCCGTACGCCGACCACTGGTTCCCCAAGAACTTGGTGGGGGCACTAAAGTACCAGAGCATAGCGTCGTCGCCTGCAGCGTCGCTCCTGCGGTGAATCACCGCGTCCATGCCGTAGATGTAGTAGCTCAGCAGCGAGCCGCGCGAGATCGACTGGTAGCTCGGCGTGCGCGCGTTGCTGCCGTTTGAGACGATCTGCCAGTCCTCGATGCCTCGGTCGAGTGTGCGGATTACAACTCGGACGACCTACTTCCAAGGATGTTTGCGTGCACAGTCGCTTGCCACGGCCGGTCTGGGTGGCGCCGCGCAATGTACGCGTACCGGTCGATCGACTCGCCCGTGTGCTCGTCAAAGAGCGGCGTGCCGCCCGTGTACATCGTGTGCTTCGGGTCGCCAAACTCGTTCAGGTCGTGCGACGCGATCCACGCGTCGACTTGGCGCTTCTCGGGCTCGGACATCGTGGCTACAGACACAAGCAGAGAGAGAGAGAGGCAGAGGTCGTTGTGAGCGACGGATAGTGAGAGAGAGCCACACATAGAGGCACACACGACACACACGACACACACGGCACACGGCAGCAGTAAGGGCGGCGCAAGCGACGCAAGCGACGCGCGCGTGTACTAGCAACAGCGTGTTATCCGAGCGGCTCGCCGCCGTGCAGCGCCGTCCATTGCTACGTGCCACAGCCATTCAGTCAGGCGCTTAGAGTTCCCACGTACTGCTGTCGTCGTCGGATTCGGATTCGTCGGCCTCGACTTGCGCCTGCAGCGCCGCCGTGTTCGCTGCTGGACCTTCGTCCTTCGCGATGCGCGTGACCTCGAGCGTGTCGGTCCAGGTCTGCTCAAAGACCTGCACGACGTACGCCACGGGCTGCGCGCACGTGCTCGTCTTCTTGTGCGTCGCGCACTTGCCCGCGCGCTTCGTCGAGCGCACGCTGCAGCCGTTGATGTAGAAGCGGTAGTTCGTCCCTGCGACGACCTGCGTCTCGACGCGCGCAATGTCGGTGAAGCACACGCGCGTCTTGCCGACTGCCGCAGTGTACGCTGCGTCACCGCCAGTGAGCGCGTCGAGCAGCACCTGCGAGTTCTCGGGCGTGACGTCCGCCTTGGTCCATCCGCCGAGCATCGGCGGCGCCGTGTCGCTCGCTGCACTAGCAGTCATCGCGGTGGTAGCAAGCGCTGCGAGCGCGAGCATTGTCGTCGTCGTCGTCGTTCGCGCGTGCATCCTGTCGAAGAGCTTTCGCTTGAGGCTTGAGACGTCGTCGCTGTTGTAGATCCGAGCCTGAAAATGCGGAAATGGGCTCGGACGACGAGGTGCCACTTGGCACTTGCACTCACTATGGTGAGCGAGGTCGAGCAGTTGCAATAGTGATTGCAAGTCACGTCGAGAATCCAGCTGGGGTTGCAGCAGCATACTGAAAGCAAGTGACTCGTGCGACCTGCGACACGCCAGTAAACGGATCTGATTCAATAAATGTTGTACTATACGAACACGACTTGAATACAAGAGGCATTTCCTGATAAACAACTGAGGACTCTTTTGCTTGCTTCTTTGCTAGCATTCGATGATGCAAGTCGTGCTGCTGCTGGTCGCAGTGCACGAGGCGGCGCACGCGCACTCACGCACTGACGACGACGCTCGCGAGCACGAGCAGCGCACCAAGCGCGACGACACTGCTGCGCGCGCGCGTGCTCGCACTCGAGTCCTTCGGCGCAGTCGTCGTCGCGACTGGCGTCTTCGCGTCTGTCGCACTGGTCTTTGAGCTGTTGTTGGTGGTGTTGCTTGACCCGCTTGGGCTGGCTGTCGTCGCCGCCGGCGCGGATGTCGTTGTTGTTGTCGACCCATTCGGACTGCTGCTGCTCGCAACCGGCGTGTCTGTGCTTGGTGACGCTGTGCTCGAGCTCGAGCTCGACTCGATCGCAGTCACTTCGAGCGTGTTCGTCCACGTCTGCTCAAACACGCGGATCGCGTACTCGCTGCACCCACTCGCACTGCTGCTGCTCTTGCTGGCGCACATGCCGACGCTCTTGTCACTGTTCGCACCCACGCTGCACGCGTCCACGACGAAGCGGTAGTTCATACCCGCGACGACTTGCTGCGTCAGCGTCTTGACCTCGCGCACGCACACGCGCGCGGTGACGCCCGAGCGGTAGTTGGACACATTCGAGAGCGCTTTCTCGAGCAGCGCCGACTCGCGGTCCGTGACGGGCACGGTCTTCCAGCCACCCGGTACTCCAGGTGCTGCTGTCGTCGTCGTGGCGTTGGCGCTGTTTGTCGTTGCCGCTTGCGCAGTTACAGTCGTCGCTGCGCACGCAATGAGCGCGAGCGCACCAACGAGGCGAGCGAGTGCGCTGTGCGGTGCCATCTCGTTGCTTGTTGAAGCGATGAGCTAAGTGCGTCGGCGGGTGGGAAATCGGAAGTGAGAGACCTGTGGGTGCACCATTCGCTCGCTTTCCTCAACTCGTCTGTCGGCTGCTCTCGTCTCTCTCTCGCGTCCATGTGCTTGCAGCTTTAGGTGCTTTAGGTGCGACGTTCATGGACAGTGAAGCAATTGCTCGAGTGCGCAGGTGTGTGTGTGTGCATTGTGTGCATGAGGATAGAAGAACAGCAGATGAGGTCTCTCGCTCACTCGCTCACTCAATGCAACGCTTGGCTTATGAGCACAGCTGAGCGGAGTGGAGCGGGCGGTAGTCTTGCTCACGATGCTCGCTACAATGCGATCGCCAGAAGCACGCTGCAGCTCGCGACGAGTACGAGACAGTCGGCAATAGCAGCAGCCGCAGTGAGCGTCGCGCGACTCCTGATACTGCTACTGCTGCTGCTGCTGCTGCTGGGACGGTTGCTTTGCGGGTGTGGCAACGCTTGACCTGCGTCGCCGCCACGACTGCTGCTGTCTGTCCATCGCGAGCCGCTAAAGACGTCATCTCGGTCCTTCGGTGCGCCGTTCTCAGGCGCGATGCGGATCACTTGCGTCGCGTTCGCTGGTCCGCTCGCTCGGAACAGCCGGATGTCGTACATGCTGCAGTGCTCGTACGAGACGACCGGATGCGGACACACGCCCGAGTCGACTGCGCGCTGGATCAAACACCCCGAGCCGTGGTACTGGACGTTTGCGCCGGCGCCAAAGACTTGTTCGTAGATGTAGTCGATCGACGCGATGCAGACGCGCGTCATCACGCTCGAGCGGTAGTTGCTCTCGTTCTTGAGCGGCTCGACGAGCCACGCGATGTCGTTCGTGTTCACGTCGACGAACTGCCAGCCGCCGGCTGGGACGGGGATGAACTCGTTTGGCGGCGCAGCGTGTGCGAGCACACTGACAAGAGCAGCAGCAGCCGCAGCCGTCGATGGGAGCGCGGTTGGACGTCGCATGACGCAGTGGCAGACAACACTTTGCGACGCAGATGCTCGATGCACGTGTATGGATGTGAGCATGTACGGGTGGCAGTGGCCATCGTCGCAGTGGCGAGAGGCAAACAAGACGCGGAGAAAGAGCAGGACAAGTGCGTTGATTGGATGTTTGTTGCTGTTGTTGGCGTTGTTGGCGTTGGTGGCGTCGTCGGTCTCGACAACGGTGTCTCGACAATGGCGACGCCGGTCCTGCTGCTCCTGCGCCGCTGGCACATGCACATACTCACATCGCCGAGTTGGCGGACTGGCTGGCAGACTGCTGTCCTCACTCACTGGCGCGGAGCCGGACAGGTCGCCAGCAATAGACGGGGACGTCGACGCGAGCGCGCCACGCACAGCTAGGTCGCTGCCGTCTTCTTCATACTCACTCACTCAAATGCAGTTGGATGGTGTCGCCTGGTGTCGCGGACCACAGCACTCGGTCAGCCGGCGCACTCGGACGCGCCGAGTGTGACTGACTGACTGACCGGCGCCGCTATCAGCCTCGCTCGGCGCGCTGGGTCGTCTCCAGCGTGGGCTTACGCCGTCTCGATCGCGATCACTGCGAGCGTGTCGGTCCACGTCTGCTCGAAGATCGTAATGACGTAGTCGCCGCACTTGTCAGTGTTCGTGCGGAGCATGGGCTTCTGCTGCTGTTGTTGCTGTTGCTGCCACTGCTGCTGTTGCTGTGGCTTGGTCGGCGGCGGAGTCTGCACCTGCGACGGCGGTGGCGTTGGCGTCTTGGTGGTCGGTGGTGGGGTCTGCACCTGCGATGGTGTTGGGGTCTGCACCTGCGATGGGGGCGGCGTTGGCGTCTTGGTGACTGGCGTTGGCGGGGTCTTGGTCGGGCAAGGCGTCGTTGGCGGCTGCTGCTGCTGCTGCCACGGCCACTGCCACGACCACTGCTGCCACCCTGGCCACGTCCACTGGCCTTGACCCGGGTACTGTTGTCCTGGCCACGTCCACTGACCTTGACTCGGGTAGTGCTGCTGCTGTCCAGGCGATGGGTACTGGCCTTGGCCCGGGTACTGCTGCTGTTGCTGCTGCTGGTATCCCGGCGACGCCCAGAGCTGGCGCTTCTTGTCGGCGCAGAAGCCGGTGTTCTGCGCGCTGTCGACAGCACACCCCTTCACGACGAAGCGGTAGTTCGTGCCGGCCACGACTTGCTGCGCCAGCGACTTGACCTCGCTCACGCACACGCGCGCCGTGACGTCCGCGTCGTAGTTGGACTCGCTCACGAGCGCTTTCTGGAGCAGCGCGGTCTCGTGGTCCGTGACTGGCACGGTCTTCCAGCCGCCGAGCGTGTTCGTCACTGGTTGCGCGTCGACGAGCAGCGCGGCGCCGAGCGCAGTCGCGATCAACGAGCGAGACGCAGCGTGCGGGTTCATGGTGTCGAGCTTGTCCTTGTTTTGGTTGTCGTTGGCTGTTGCCACTGGTAGAGGAGGAGCGGTCGCGCAGTCAGCCGAGTGGAGCTGCCGAGACTGCTGTGAGTGCGTCCGAGGCGGAGAGTTGAGAAGTGAGCGACCGGATGAGCGGAGCCGAGGACGCTCGAGGTCGCTGCTCTGCTCTGCTCTGCGCTCCATGGAGACGGACGCAACACAGCCCAGCAAACGCACAAGCTAGAGAGCTAGGTTGCAGCTCGAGCTGTCTCGTTGCGTGTGTGCGTCTGTACCTTTGTCTGTTGCGATGCCTGCCTGCCAGCTGCGACCTTTACTTTGCTGCAGAGCGCGCTCGCTCGCTCGCTCTCGTAGACAGTCGGCTGCGATCGTCAGGGAGGACGGACCGAGCGAGTTGTAGTACACTCGCAGTCCTTGAGGACTCGAGAGACACGAGCGCAAGTGTCTGTCTGTCTGGCTGGCTGTCGAGCGCTTGAAGTGTCCATTGCTCGCGCGCGCGCTGCATGCCAGCCGAGCCGAGCGCGCTGCGTTGTTGATGCGACCAGCAAGTGTGGCCACACGCTGCTCCTGCTGCTGCTGTGTTGTGTCTGGTCAACAGCATCAGCGTCTGCGCACCGAGTGTCCGTTGCCTAGTTGAAGCGTAGAGGCGAGGACGACGCATGCGAGTCCGACTTTCCGTGTGTCTCGGTCAGTAGTACATATTGGTTGGGGGTGGTTGGCGCCGCGCTGTTTGCGCTTTGTTTGGTCTTTGGCCCGACTCGCGTGCGCGTGACGCGACGTCGAGCAAGCGAATTTTTTGGTCGCTCCATGCGGCTCAAGGTGTAGTACGTCGTCCTGCGCAAGGTGCACGGTGCACGGTGCACGGCCTGTGATGGCAAGATCGACTTGGCAGGCAGGAAGGCTCCTCTGGAGCAAGGACGCTAAGGACACTTGCGCTGACTCGCATGGGATGAGGACACTGGGGCGCTTCTTGCAGTGTGAGCGAGAGCGTAAGTGCGTGGGTGAGTGAGGCAAGAGTGCGCTTGATGGCCGCCGGCGCTTTGCAGCTGCGACAGCAACCGCGCGCAACACAAGACGCTGCTGCTCGGAGGCATTGAAGCAGCATGAACGAGACTCGAGTGACTCGGCTGGTTTGTGCTCCCGGGTGTGGCGTGTGTGCGCCAGAATCGAAGCCGCTCGCGCTCGCTAGCCCCGAACCTTGAGTCTCGAGTCTCGACATCACATCGATCATGGCCATGCGTCAACACTGTTCGCTTTCGATACTCCTAGGCCCTCGACGCTGTGTTGCTTGAGTGTAGCGCTGGGCAATTCACTCTCGTGTCGACGATGATTGAGGATCTTGGATCGCGAATCTTGGGTCTGCTTCAATCGTTGGTTGGTCGTGGATTGTGTGGGTCATCGATCTTGCTTGGGTCTTGCGTCATTGGTCTTGTGTCATGGGTCTTGAGTTGCGGGCCGTGGCTCTTGGATGTTTGGTCGTGACGAAGAGCAGCAGTAGTAGCAACAGCAACTTCGAGAGTCTGAGCTTGAGCCGTCGTTAGTCCATCGGATACACAGCAACAGCACTTCAACTTGGTGCAAGGCGAGGACTCCCTTGATTTCAACACTATCATTTATGACAACCGTGACACTGACTGCGGACAACAGAGTCCAGTCAATGTATGACGAGCATGTTTGCTCGCGAACGCAGCCGTGTGGAGCAAAGACTGACCTGCGCGGTGCTTGTGCTGACGGCTTGGTGGTCTGGTATTCATCACACACACGAGCTCAATATGATCGAAGCTGAGCTCAAAGAGGCGCAGAACAAAGCGCACGAGGCCAGACGCAGGAGATGAAGATGCTCGCGGACCGAACAGCGGGCTTGCAAGCAAGTGTAGCGGAGATGGCGGAAGGGCACCAAGAAGAGGTAGCGTGCTGCGCAAGTAGAAGGGCAAGACTGCGGCCGAAGTCGTGAGCGTCATGGAGAAGTCCGACAGCGAGATGCACGTGATGGCCGACGAGATCACCTCTCGATTTTTGCTGGCGCTCAACACACGGCGTACTCGATTTCATCATCCTGTTTTGCCAAAATAGCGGTGCAGCGGTGCAGCATCGCTGTGTTAGTCAGTCGCGACCGTAGCAAGAGCGGCTTGCTCCCGTCTTGCTCGACAAGATCTGGCAAAAAATGTAGCCATGTTGACATGGGTTGACCTGTCGGTATGGATTGTAGTGCGAGCTCCCTTACTTTTATCTATATCACAATGTCTGGTCCTCGCTCATTTGCCTCGACGACGGTCGATCAGACTGAGTGCACTGCTCGCCGCTTGTCAGGCGAGGAGCCAGGAATTCGGTCAATGCACAGCAGTGATGCCAGCTCAACACACACGCAGTGCATAGCTGCACGTGCGTCTGCTCGCAAGAGTATCGGGTACAACCACAACTGACCACGCAATCGACCACATCTTTTTGTCGTTCTAGCCGCCGCCTGCGCCGTCCTTCTTGCTCTTCTTTGCATTGGCCGCCATCGTGGCGTACTCGCGCCGCGCAAACACGCCGCGGTAGACCTTCTTGGATCCGCGTCGCGGCGTCACAGATGAACTGTTGCTTCTCGCGCTCGCGCACACAAATTTGCTCGAGCACACGCTCCTCGGCGTCGATGCGCGACTGATCTTCGTCGATCTCGGCAAAGCGCTCGTGAAGGTCGGGACATTGCTCATACTCACGCGCAAAGTTACGCTCGAGCGCGTGCATCTCGCTGTCGGACTTCTCCATGACGCTCACGACTTCGGCCGCAGTCTTGCCCTTCTACTTGCGCAGCACGCTACCTCTTCTTGGTGCCCTTCCGCCATCTCCGCTACACTTGCTTGCAAGCCCGCTGTTCGGTCCGCGAGCATCTTCATCTCCTGCGTCTGGCCTCGTGCGCTTTGTTCTGCGCCTCTTTGAGCTCAGCTTCGATCATATTGAGCTCGTGTGTGTGATGAATACCAGACCACCAAGCCGTCAGCACAAGCACCGCGCAGGTCAGTCTTTGCTCCACACGGCTGCGTTCGCGAGCAAACATGCTCGTCATACATTGACTGGACTCTGTTGTCCGCAGTCAGTGTCACGGTTGTCATAAATGATAGTGTTGAAATCAAGGGAGTCCTCGCCTTGCACCAAGTTGAAGTGCTGTTGCTGTGTATCCGATGGACTAACGACGGCTCAAGCTCAGACTCTCGAAGTTGCTGTTGCTACTACTGCTGCTCTTCGTCACGACCAAACATCCAAGAGCCACGGCCCGCAACTCAAGACCCATGACACAAGACCAATGACGCAAGACCCAAGCAAGATCGATGACCCACACAATCCACGACCAACCAACGATTGAAGCAGACCCAAGATTCGCGATCCAAGATCCTCAATCATCGTCGACACGAGAGTGAATTGCCCAGCGCTACACTCAAGCAACACAGCGTCGAGGGCCTAGGAGTATCGAAAGCGAACAGTGTTGACGCATGGCCATGATCGATGTGATGTCGAGACTCGAGACTCAAGGTTCGGGGCTAGCGAGCGCGAGCGGCTTCGATTCTGGCGCACACACGCCACACCCGGGAGCACAAACCAGCCGAGTCACTCGAGTCTCGTTCATGCTGCTTCAATGCCTCCGAGCAGCAGCGTCTTGTGTTGCGCGCGGTTGCTGTCGCAGCTGCAAAGCGCCGGCGGCCATCAAGCGCACTCTTGCCTCACTCACCCACGCACTTACGCTCTCGCTCACACTGCAAGAAGCGCCCCAGTGTCCTCATCCCATGCGAGTCAGCGCAAGTGTCCTTAGCGTCCTTGCTCCAGAGGAGCCTTCCTGCCTGCCAAGTCGATCTTGCCATCACAGGCCGTGCACCGTGCACCGTGCACCTTGCGCAGGACGACGTACTACACCTTGAGCCGCATGGAGCGACCAAAAAATTCGCTTGCTCGACGTCGCGTCACGCGCACGCGAGTCGGGCCAAAGACCAAACAAAGCGCAAACAGCGCGGCGCCAACCACCCCCAACCAATATGTACTACTGACCGAGACACACGGAAAGTCGGACTCGCATGCGTCGTCCTCGCCTCTACGCTTCAACTAGGCAACGGACACTCGGTGCGCAGACGCTGATGCTGTTGACCAGACACAACACAGCAGCAGCAGGAGCAGCGTGTGGCCACACTTGCTGGTCGCATCAACAACGCAGCGCGCTCGGCTCGGCTGGCATGCAGCGCGCGCGCGAGCAATGGACACTTCAAGCGCTCGACAGCCAGCCAGACAGACAGACACTTGCGCTCGTGTCTCTCGAGTCCTCAAGGACTGCGAGTGTACTACAACTCGCTCGGTCCGTCCTCCCTGACGATCGCAGCCGACTGTCTACGAGAGCGAGCGAGCGAGCGCGCTCTGCAGCAAAGTAAAGGTCGCAGCTGGCAGGCAGGCATCGCAACAGACAAAGGTACAGACGCACACACGCAACGAGACAGCTCGAGCTGCAACCTAGCTCTCTAGCTTGTGCGTTTGCTGGGCTGTGTTGCGTCCGTCTCCATGGAGCGCAGAGCAGAGCAGAGCAGCGACCTCGAGCGTCCTCGGCTCCGCTCATCCGGTCGCTCACTTCTCAACTCTCCGCCTCGGACGCACTCACAGCAGTCTCGGCAGCTCCACTCGGCTGACTGCGCGACCGCTCCTCCTCTACCAGTGGCAACAGCCAACGACAACCAAAACAAGGACAAGCTCGACACCATGAACCCGCACGCTGCGTCTCGCTCGTTGATCGCGACTGCGCTCGGCGCCGCGCTGCTCGTCGACGCGCAACCAGTGACGAACACGCTCGGCGGCTGGAAGACCGTGCCAGTCACGGACCACGAGACCGCGCTGCTCCAGAAAGCGCTCGTGAGCGAGTCCAACTACGACGCGGACGTCACGGCGCGCGTGTGCGTGAGCGAGGTCAAGTCGCTGGCGCAGCAAGTCGTGGCCGGCACGAACTACCGCTTCGTCGTGAAGGGGTGTGCTGTCGACAGCGCGCAGAACACCGGCTTCTGCGCCGACAAGAAGCGCCAGCTCTGGGCGTCGCCGGGATACCAGCAGCAGCAACAGCAGCAGTACCCGGGCCAAGGCCAGTACCCATCGCCTGGACAGCAGCAGCACTACCCGAGTCAAGGTCAGTGGACGTGGCCAGGACAACAGTACCCGGGTCAAGGCCAGTGGACGTGGCCAGGGTGGCAGCAGTGGTCGTGGCAGTGGCCGTGGCAGCAGCAGCAGCAGCCGCCAACGACGCCTTGCCCGACCAAGACCCCGCCAACGCCAGTCACCAAGACGCCAACGCCGCCCCCATCGCAGGTGCAGACCCCAACACCATCGCAGGTGCAGACCCCACCACCGACCACCAAGACGCCAACGCCACCGCCGTCGCAGGTGCAGACTCCGCCGCCGACCAAGCCACAGCAACAGCAGCAGTGGCAGCAACAGCAACAACAGCAGCAGAAGCCCATGCTCCGCACGAACACTGACAAGTGCGGCGACTACGTCATTACGATCTTCGAGCAGACGTGGACCGACACGCTCGCAGTGATCGCGATCGAGACGGCGTAAGCCCACGCTGGAGACGACCCAGCGCGCCGAGCGAGGCTGATAGCGGCGCCGGTCAGTCAGTCAGTCACACTCGGCGCGTCCGAGTGCGCCGGCTGACCGAGTGCTGTGGTCCGCGACACCAGGCGACACCATCCAACTGCATTTGAGTGAGTGAGTATGAAGAAGACGGCAGCGACCTAGCTGTGCGTGGCGCGCTCGCGTCGACGTCCCCGTCTATTGCTGGCGACCTGTCCGGCTCCGCGCCAGTGAGTGAGGACAGCAGTCTGCCAGCCAGTCCGCCAACTCGGCGATGTGAGTATGTGCATGTGCCAGCGGCGCAGGAGCAGCAGGACCGGCGTCGCCATTGTCGAGACACCGTTGTCGAGACCGACGACGCCACCAACGCCAACAACGCCAACAACAGCAACAAACATCCAATCAACGCACTTGTCCTGCTCTTTCTCCGCGTCTTGTTTGCCTCTCGCCACTGCGACGATGGCCACTGCCACCCGTACATGCTCACATCCATACACGTGCATCGAGCATCTGCGTCGCAAAGTGTTGTCTGCCACTGCGTCATGCGACGTCCAACCGCGCTCCCATCGACGGCTGCGGCTGCTGCTGCTCTTGTCAGTGTGCTCGCACACGCTGCGCCGCCAAACGAGTTCATCCCCGTCCCAGCCGGCGGCTGGCAGTTCGTCGACGTGAACACGAACGACATCGCGTGGCTCGTCGAGCCGCTCAAGAACGAGAGCAACTACCGCTCGAGCGTGATGACGCGCGTCTGCATCGCGTCGATCGACTACATCTACGAACAAGTCTTTGGCGCCGGCGCAAACGTCCAGTACCACGGCTCGGGGTGTTTGATCCAGCGCGCAGTCGACTCGGGCGTGTGTCCGCATCCGGTCGTCTCGTACGAGCACTGCAGCATGTACGACATCCGGCTGTTCCGAGCGAGCGGACCAGCGAACGCGACGCAAGTGATCCGCATCGCGCCTGAGAACGGCGCACCGAAGGACCGAGATGACGTCTTTAGCGGCTCGCGATGGACAGACAGCAGCAGTCGTGGCGGCGACGCAGGTCAAGCGTTGCCACACCCGCAAAGCAACCGTCCCAGCAGCAGCAGCAGCAGCAGTAGCAGTATCAGGAGTCGCGCGACGCTCACTGCGGCTGCTGCTATTGCCGACTGTCTCGTACTCGTCGCGAGCTGCAGCGTGCTTCTGGCGATCGCATTGTAGCGAGCATCGTGAGCAAGACTACCGCCCGCTCCACTCCGCTCAGCTGTGCTCATAAGCCAAGCGTTGCATTGAGTGAGCGAGTGAGCGAGAGACCTCATCTGCTGTTCTTCTATCCTCATGCACACAATGCACACACACACACCTGCGCACTCGAGCAATTGCTTCACTGTCCATGAACGTCGCACCTAAAGCACCTAAAGCTGCAAGCACATGGACGCGAGAGAGAGACGAGAGCAGCCGACAGACGAGTTGAGGAAAGCGAGCGAATGGTGCACCCACAGGTCTCTCACTTCCGATTTCCCACCCGCCGACGCACTTAGCTCATCGCTTCAACAAGCAACGAGATGGCACCGCACAGCGCACTCGCTCGCCTCGTTGGTGCGCTCGCGCTCATTGCGTGCGCAGCGACGACTGTAACTGCGCAAGCGGCAACGACAAACAGCGCCAACGCCACGACGACGACAGCAGCACCTGGAGTACCGGGTGGCTGGAAGACCGTGCCCGTCACGGACCGCGAGTCGGCGCTGCTCGAGAAAGCGCTCTCGAATGTGTCCAACTACCGCTCGGGCGTCACCGCGCGCGTGTGCGTGCGCGAGGTCAAGACGCTGACGCAGCAAGTCGTCGCGGGTATGAACTACCGCTTCGTCGTGGACGCGTGCAGCGTGGGTGCGAACAGTGACAAGAGCGTCGGCATGTGCGCCAGCAAGAGCAGCAGCAGTGCGAGTGGGTGCAGCGAGTACGCGATCCGCGTGTTTGAGCAGACGTGGACGAACACGCTCGAAGTGACTGCGATCGAGTCGAGCTCGAGCTCGAGCACAGCGTCACCAAGCACAGACACGCCGGTTGCGAGCAGCAGCAGTCCGAATGGGTCGACAACAACAACGACATCCGCGCCGGCGGCGACGACAGCCAGCCCAAGCGGGTCAAGCAACACCACCAACAACAGCTCAAAGACCAGTGCGACAGACGCGAAGACGCCAGTCGCGACGACGACTGCGCCGAAGGACTCGAGTGCGAGCACGCGCGCGCGCAGCAGTGTCGTCGCGCTTGGTGCGCTGCTCGTGCTCGCGAGCGTCGTCGTCAGTGCGTGAGTGCGCGTGCGCCGCCTCGTGCACTGCGACCAGCAGCAGCACGACTTGCATCATCGAATGCTAGCAAAGAAGCAAGCAAAAGAGTCCTCAGTTGTTTATCAGGAAATGCCTCTTGTATTCAAGTCGTGTTCGTATAGTACAACATTTATTGAATCAGATCCGTTTACTGGCGTGTCGCAGGTCGCACGAGTCACTTGCTTTCAGTATGCTGCTGCAACCCCAGCTGGATTCTCGACGTGACTTGCAATCACTATTGCAACTGCTCGACCTCGCTCACCATAGTGAGTGCAAGTGCCAAGTGGCACCTCGTCGTCCGAGCCCATTTCCGCATTTTCAGGCTCGGATCTACAACAGCGACGACGTCTCAAGCCTCAAGCGAAAGCTCTTCGACAGGATGCACGCGCGAACGACGACGACGACGACAATGCTCGCGCTCGCAGCGCTTGCTACCACCGCGATGACTGCTAGTGCAGCGAGCGACACGGCGCCGCCGATGCTCGGCGGATGGACCAAGGCGGACGTCACGCCCGAGAACTCGCAGGTGCTGCTCGACGCGCTCACTGGCGGTGACGCAGCGTACACTGCGGCAGTCGGCAAGACGCGCGTGTGCTTCACCGACATTGCGCGCGTCGAGACGCAGGTCGTCGCAGGGACGAACTACCGCTTCTACATCAACGGCTGCAGCGTGCGCTCGACGAAGCGCGCGGGCAAGTGCGCGACGCACAAGAAGACGAGCACGTGCGCGCAGCCCGTGGCGTACGTCGTGCAGGTCTTTGAGCAGACCTGGACCGACACGCTCGAGGTCACGCGCATCGCGAAGGACGAAGGTCCAGCAGCGAACACGGCGGCGCTGCAGGCGCAAGTCGAGGCCGACGAATCCGAATCCGACGACGACAGCAGTACGTGGGAACTCTAAGCGCCTGACTGAATGGCTGTGGCACGTAGCAATGGACGGCGCTGCACGGCGGCGAGCCGCTCGGATAACACGCTGTTGCTAGTACACGCGCGCGTCGCTTGCGTCGCTTGCGCCGCCCTTACTGCTGCCGTGTGCCGTGTGTGTCGTGTGTGTCGTGTGTGCCTCTATGTGTGGCTCTCTCTCACTATCCGTCGCTCACAACGACCTCTGCCTCTCTCTCTCTCTGCTTGTGTCTGTAGCCACGATGTCCGAGCCCGAGAAGCGCCAAGTCGACGCGTGGATCGCGTCGCACGACCTGAACGAGTTTGGCGACCCGAAGCACACGATGTACACGGGCGGCACGCCGCTCTTTGACGAGCACACGGGCGAGTCGATCGACCGGTACGCGTACATTGCGCGGCGCCACCCAGACCGGCCGTGGCAAGCGACTGTGCACGCAAACCTTCTCGCGGCTGCTGCGATCGAGGGCGTGACGAGCAACAGCGCGATCGCACACAAGCAGCAGCCTGCGCAAGGACTCATGGCTGTGATTGTCTCGGTCGGCGTGCTCACAGTGCTGCTTGCGCTCGTCGCGGGCGTGAAAGCGAAGCGCACGCGGCGCCACTTTGCGTACGACTCGGTCACGAACCGCGAGATCTAGGTCGTCTATCGTCATCCTCTGTAGTAGTTCGGAGGGAGTGAGTGGTTACACAAGTCCAATCGGTTCCTCTCGTTCGTCCGGTGCTCGAGAACAAACGCGGAGCTCTGCGTGTCACATCACACGACGAGGAGCTCCCGTACTTTTGCGCACGCACGATGCGTCGCAGTGGCGCTCGTGCGGTCCTCGCGCTCTGCTGCGTGCTCGCGGCGCTAGGTGTCGACTCGACTCCTGGCCATGCGCTCGTGCGTCCTGACGTCCATGGCGCAGAGTCTCAAGCTCGCGCAGATGGATCAACATCACGTAGTCTGACGCCGCTGTCTCAAACGCACCGGTCCATGCACGAGCACAATGAGAAGCGCAAACGCAATGGTGACGAGGAAGGCGATGGACGAGAAGACGCCGCGGCGACGTATGACAGCAACAGCGATGGTCCGAGCTTCTACTTCCAGTTTGGTGGTAGTGGCTCGCTCAGTGAAGACGACGAGCGCGCAGCTGGCGGCGGCGTCGTCTCGGTCTGGACGCCCGTTACGATCAGCCAGACGAACGTGCGCATTGCGCTTGACGCCGTGCGCTTTCGCAACAACTATGAGCGGTACATCACGACGCGACTGTGTCTCCATCGCGTGAACCTCATCCGGAGCCGCGTCGTCGACAACGCACTCGCGAGCTTCCTCTTCTCAGTCGACGGCTGCGAGAGCAGCAAGATCGCTGCGTCCGGGCGTTGTGACATCTACTACTGCAAGCTCGCGACGTACGAGCTCAAGGTGACGCAGAAGACTGCGAAGAAGGACGTGTACATCGTGCAGTCGATCTTCAAGGCACTTACGCAAAAGACCATGAGCGAGCTCATGCAGCCGAGTAACCTCGACATCACGGACGACGACGACGCTGGCGGCGGTGCAGACGACGCGGACGACAGTACACGAGAGCGCGCTACAGCTGCGTCGCGTGGCTCGAGCTCTGGCGCAGCAGGACACGTAGCAGTAGCAGGAGGACGTGCGACCGACAAGCCCAAGACGACAAGAGCACTACGTGCCGACACGCCAGCAACAAGCGACAGCGTCCAGCTCGAGACCAGCACCTCTGGACAAGCGTACGAACTACACAGCTGGCTTCCGCTGGTTGTCGTCGGAGCTGCGCTGCTTGGTGCTGCGCTTGGCGTGGCGGTGGCGCGCATGAGACGACGGCATGTGCGGCAGCGGCGGCGCCAACTGCGACTCCATCTACCCACGACTTCCTCGTTTGTTAAGCGTCAGAGCTCCGAGTCGTAGCGCGTGCGTTGCGCATGAGCATGTGGTCGTTGAGCTCCAACACGCAGTCTTTTGATCTTTGACCTCTCGTTCGCTCTTGCTTCAGCTACAGCGAAAGGTTCGCAACTGCTGCACGAATGTCGTGGAGCAAGTCAGCGTGCGGCACGACTGGCAGCGCTTTCACGCGCTCTTGCTTCGCGCCACTGGCAGCAGCGAGTGGTCCGAAGACGCAGTCACACGCGGCGCTCGTGCTACGACCAATGACGTTGGCACTGTTCGTGAATCGGTAGCGAATGCCGTTCGTCGTAGCAAAGTACACGCTCAGTTGGATCGGTCTCGCTGCGCTACTGCTAGCGCTGTTGCTAGTGCTGCTCTCGCCACACGGCTCAGCGAGTTGTACGCGCACGCCAATGCCGTCGCTGAGCTTACAGAGCAGCGAGCCGTCGTCTCCACTCCCGAGCGCGTCGGTGAACTCACACTGCTCGTCGCGAAGACGCCGCGTGGCGTCCCACTGCCGCACGATCGCAGCGCCGTCGCTCGAGAACACGAGGCCGTCGCCGCTCGACGTCGTTGAGAGCATCGTGCGGCCGCTCGGGTAGTAGTTGATGAAGCCGACGCCGGCAGCGTCGAGACTCAGTGCGATCGCGCCGTCTTTGTGAGCTGCGTAGACACGAAAGCCGTCGCGCTCGCGGTCGACGCTGACTGCGACGCTGCCGTTTGGCCACTTGGCGATCGCAGAGCCGTCGCTGCGGACGTGCACAGCAGTGACTGTCGAGTTTGGGTACGCGATCACGAGCTCGTCTTGCTGGAAGGCAGTCATGTCTGTGCCTGAAAGCAGTGCCGAGTGCGCAGACGCGTCGCTCTTCACTCGCTTCGACTGCTTCTTAGCGGCTGGCGGTGCTGGCGCACGAGTCTTTGGCGCGTGCTTCTTGAGAAAGCCGTCAGAGCTGAACGTCGGGAGCGAGAGCACCGCGCTTGCGATCGACGAGATCGTAGCTGCAGGTGGCGGTGGCGATGGCTCGGACGGATAGCTGATGCCTGCAGTCGTCTCGCTCGAGTCTTGTGGTTGATGGTTCGACTCGGGTGCATGCGTCGCCTCTGGTTCATGCGAGATGGTTCCAAGTCGAGACGCACTCTTGGCGTTGTTGGTCAGGTGCGTGGGCGAGTCGTGCGCTTCTGGCTCAGCACTCTTTGAGTCGCTTGGATCTTGACGCGGGTCGCCACTTGCGTCGCTAGTCTCGACTCGGTGATCGAGCTGCTGCTGCTCTGTTGGGATGTACTCTTGGACTGGGAAGTTGCGCATGAACTCCTCAGCGATCTCCTGTAGTTCGCAGTGACAGCCACGTGCGCAATGTAAACGAGTGAACACCGATTTGACTGAACGAGTACTCGCACCTGCTTGGTCTTCTTCTTACGCACATGCTCAGGTATCGGGGGTGGATCAGTCGACTTGGGGCTGCGAGCTGGTGTCAATGGCTTCGTCGTCATGACATCATCGGTGTCGTCTGACCGATTCGTGAGCATCGACAGCGAGTAGTCGGTCGAGCCGGTCGAGAGCGTCTCGCGCTCGCTCTCGTGCTGCGCAGAAGCTTGGAGCGCGTCGCCAACGACAGTCATGTCGAGGCGCTCGAGCCACGGCAGCGCGCGCACTACATCAATGCTGCCCACGCCGCACCACGCAAGCGAGACATAGAGTGAGAGATCGATCAGTTGTGGTCAAGCCGAGACCGCAAGCAAAGCTACAAAGCCTGCACATACACGTAGGATGGCTGCTCTGTGCACGGATTCGGATGCAGCACGAGCGTCGAGAGCTGCTGCAGCGACTGTAGATGTGCGATCTGCGCGCGCTCGATGCGGTTGTGCTGGACAAAGAGCTCCTGGAGCGCGTGGAGGTCTCGGAGCCAACTCAAGTCTGCGATGTCATTGTGCGAGCACTTGAGCACGCGCAAGTGCGAGAGCGCTGCGACTTCTTGGAGCGACGTGATCGCATTGTGCGTGACGTTGAGATTGCGGAGCTGCACTGCCTGCGTGCATACGTGCGTGGTGTGTCAGCGAGCAGAGCCATGGATGTCAATGTGGTGCAGCGGAGTCAATAGGCATGGACACGTACCTGTTCGATGCCTCTGAGACTCGTGAGGCTGTTGAACTGTGTGAATGTGATCATGTGTCATGGAGAGAGCACGCTACTGTGAGTGCATATGTGAGAGGGTTAGATCATTCGAGTGCGATACAAGGAAGCACGCACCGATACGTTGAGGTGCTGCAGTGTCGGCAGGACGTGCGCGAGCTCGCTGAGGCTCTCGAGCGCCTCGTCGACAACGATCGCTTCGCGCGCATGCGTGTCACTGTCGACGACGCGCATGTTGCTGCTTGATGAGGATCTCGCGTCGTTTCGCATCTTGCTTGATAACTCCTCCATCAAGTCTCAATCTATAGTGAAGTCGTGTTGTAATTGCCTAAGCCAACCACTAATGAATTCAAATTTCTAGATTTAGAATGACATCTTTCAGATTTAGAAGGGTGATTTGCTATTTCGCTAACGAGCCAAAAAGTCCAACCAGTGCGACTTTTTGAATTTGAAATGAGTATCAAAAGGATCCAGAATTGTTGGAGAAATCTGGTAACTCGATTTGTCCAGCAAATTGGAGCTCTCTTTATACTCACTTCAAGTGATTTGGCCAGGAATTGTTGGACTTTTCATTAGAAGTTGGCTCAGTCTTCAAAAGTTCAACAACTCCAGCCAATCAGTGAATTTTCTCCAGCCAATCAGTGAATTTTCTCGCACCGATGTGGACCACTCAAAAATCAGTGAAAAATCAGCGAAAATCAGCGACCAACGGCTTTCTGGGCTGCCACTCCTCTCCTCCACACAGAACAACAACAACAACAAGCAGCGCAAGAAGCAGCAGCAGCAGCACGATGAACTTTGGTGGTCTCATGGGCGGCGGCAACGCGCCGCAGCAGCAGGTGCAGCCGTCGGAGCTCATGCTCGCGAAGGTGAACATGCAGTCGTACGCCGACTTGTTCGAGCGCATGTCGCGCGTGTGCTTCCACAAGTGCAAGTTCAAGTACAACGACGGCCAGCTCAACGTGGGCGAAATGAGCTGCACGGACCGCTGCGCTGGCAAGTACATGCAGGCGTTCAGCGCGCTGAGCGTCAAGATGGAGCAGGTCGAGAAAGAGCTCGTCGCGAGCGCAAACATGAACGCCGGCGTGCAGCAGTAGCTGCCTCTTCATTGCGCCAGTCCGTCGTCTGCGATCCACACACACACACCGCGATAGCGTGCTCGCCGCGACGCTGCCGACACATCCACACACCTACAGCGAGCGAGCGAGAGAGACACACACACCGTAGCGCATGCGTGTGTGGATATATAAATATGCTCGTTGCGCGCAGTGGTACCACCGCGTCGTTGCCTGTTGCGTTACCGAGCGCCATGGTCGACCTAGTGCGTCGAGACTGCGCAGGAGCGAGCACCCGAGACGACACGCGTCAAAAATTGTGCCGACTGTAGCCGCCCAAGCCGCCAGTGACGCCGACTGCTGCGCCTGTGGGCATCGGGACGTTCGCTGCGCGCGTGGCGTTCGGTGCGAGCGACCCCATGGCGCCAGACGAAGCGCCAGGCATGTACGCGCGCTTGCCGCCCGAGTACTTGGCGCCTGTGCTGCTGCTGTCGTCGTCGTAGCCGCTGCCGTAGGTCGATGAGACACCGGGAGCGTATCGGGCCTGCCGCGCATACCGACTCCCGCCTTGGAGGTCGCTTGGGACGCCGCCGCTGTCGAGACTCCGACCGCCGCTGTGCTGTGGCGTGCCGCCGCCGAGGAGACTGCTCCCAGCAGCTGCAATCGCATTGCGTGGTTGGACTCGTGCGGCACCACCAGCGCCGCCACTGCCGTATGCGCCAGCGTTGTAGCTCCCGCTCGCTTGTCGAAGACTGCTGTAGCTCCCTGTATCACTGAGCTGCTGGTTCTTGCTCACGCCGCTACTGCCGCCACTGACGCTACTACTGCTCGACGACGTCGAGTGGTCGCCGACTTTGTGCGCAAGCAGCGGCGGCGTGAACGCGTCCGTTTTGTCGTGGCTGCTGTAGGTCTCATGGGGCTGCGACCCAGGCGTCGAGACTGTGAGTGGCACGGAGACGTTGACGTTCACTTGGAAGAACGGGTACTGCAGCGCTTGGCTCGACGTCGGGCGCTGGTTCGGGTCGTACTTGAGCAAGTCGGTCATGAGCTGAATCGCTTCGGGACTCGCATGCGGAATGAGCTGCGCGAGCTGCGTCGGGACGAACTGCGGGAAGCGGTAGTTCATCTGCGCCGCGAGCTTCATGCCTTCGGGCCACGTACTATGCGTCGGGTTGCCTAGGACGGAGCAGATCTTGTAGAGCTGGTCGCCTTCGCTGCTCCCGGGAAAGAGCGGTCGGAGCGTAAAGAGCTCGGCCATGATGCAGCCCATGGCCCAGGCGTCGATCGGCGAGTTGTACGTCGTCGAGCGCAAGAGGACTTCAGGTGCGCGGTACCACCGCGTCGAGACGTAGTCTGTGAACGGCGGACGCGACCGGATCTCGCGCGCAAGACCAAAGTCAGCGACTTTGACAATGTCGCCTTTCACGAGCATGTTCTCGGGCTTGATGTCGCGGTGGAAGAAGCTGTGTTTGTGCATGAACGCAAGGCCCTGGAGCATCTGGTACCTGATCGTACACAAGAGTGTGTGAGAGAGAGAGAGCAAGCGCAGTGTGTCAGAAAACGCGACGGTGTGGTTGTTGCAACGAGCGCATGGTGTGTGCAAGGCGCACATGAGGTTGCGGATCTTGGACTCGGGGAAGTGCCGATCGCGCTTCTTCATGGCTTCGTACAAGTTATTCTCCATGTACTCAAAGACAAAGTAGAGCTCGTCGTTCTCGCGAATGACCTCTTTGAGCTTGATGATGTTGGGGTGATTGAGCTTCTTGAGCGACTACAAGAGCGTGAGCAGGGTGAGTGGCTTGATCGGACTCGATGGACAGCTGTACGACGATCGCTACATGCACGCACGTACGTTCACTTCACGGAGTTGCATGCACTCTTCCCACGAGTAGAACTTCTTCTTCATCTTCTTCACCGCGACCTGATGGATTGTAGCACAATGCGCATTGAGTAAGAGGCTCTTGTAGTTGCATCAAGCAGAGATGCACGACGTAGTGCTCAAGTGACAAAGCGAGTGAGAGAGCAAGCATACACACACGTGACGCACCACTTCACCAGACTGCCGGTTGACGGCTTTGAGCACCGAGCCGTACGTGCCATCGCCGAGCTGCTTGGTGATCTTGTAGCGATTCATCGCACCGATGTGCGCGCACAAGCAGCGAGCGAGCGAGCAAGCGCGCGTCAAGCAGTCGTCGTCGACCGTGTCGTCGGCAGCAGCGTCTCGCTCCTGTTGTTGTCGCTGCGACCGAACCGACGCACTCGCTTGTTTGCGCTTCGAGCGCGCTCGTGTGCTGGTGGGCGTAAGCGGGCGTGAACGAGCGTGTGCGAGCTATTCATAGGTCACTCGCGTCGTTTCACAGCAAGTGACGATCTGGTAGTCACTATTGGATAGCGACCTGGGCGCCACAGAATGATGGCGATCATCCAAGTCGCACGCTGATCACGTTGATTGTATGTGAACAGCGGAATCACACGACTCACTTGTAATTTGTATGACTCGCTTCAAGCTCGACTTGCCAACAGCAGCACAGCAACGAAGGAAACCACGCGCGCGCGACTTGTTGAGCTCCTCGTACGCTCGATCGAGTGCTGTCGTCGCTGCAGATACGCTCTCTACTGCGTGTGCTCCTACTTTCTACAGCGTACATCTGTACGACCAACTAGCACACAAAGATGACGCAGTGGGAGACGTTCGGCGCCGCGCTCGCTGTTGCAGCGTCTGTCGTCTCTAACCTCGGCGTGAACATCCAAAAGTACTCGCACGCGCAAGAGGCGCGCATCGTGCCAGCGAGCGTGCAGCGGCCGTACGTGCAGCGCCCGCTCTGGTGGCTCGGTCTCGCGCTCGTCGTGCTCGGGTCGCTCGGCGACTTCACTGCTTTCGGCTTTGCGACGCAGTCGCTCGTTGCAGCGCTCGGTGGCGGCGCGACGCTCGTCTCGAATGTCTTCATCGCGTACTTTCTCAACAAAGAGGCGCTGTATGCGGTGCGTATGCGTGTGTTGTATCTGCACTAGCGATACGTTGATGCATGTGACGACTCTCGCCCAGTCAGCAGTTGACGCTCACACTTGCTTGTCCTTGCTCATGTGTCTGTGTCTGTACCCATTGACAGACCGACCTCGGCGGTGTCTTCTTTGTGATCGTCGGTGTCGTCGTGATCGCGTGGATCGCCGAGCCAAACGCCGAGTACCCGCTCCCAGAGCTCGAGAAGCGCTTCCTCCGCACAGGTGCGTCCATACACGCATGCTCTATCACCATCGTCACTATCGACGACCAAACAAGCTGACAGTGTGCGTGTGGCTGCTCGCCCAACAGAGTTTGTCGTGTACATTGTCGCTGTCGGCGTGTGCGTCGTAAGTATGCTCGCGACGATCAAAGGGTCTGTGGCGCATCGTCTGAAGAACCAAGTGAACTGGTCGCGCCAGCGTCAGAAGCAGCGCATGAAAGCGCTCGAGTCGCGCATCCAGGGCATCGAGCGCCGCTTGCTCGCGATGGAGCAGCGCTTGACCAAGTCTAAAGCCAGCACGAGCGCATATGCAAATGGCGCCGCGCCAGGGTCGCCAGAAGCGCTCAAAGCGCTGCTTGCGAGCGCAAGTGACGCTGCGGCGGACGCAAGTGGCGCTGGGACGCTCGACAGCGACGACGTGCCTGTGCCGAACCGCGTACCGTACTACTACGCGATCTGCTCGGGCATCATTGGCGCAATCACAGTGCTGCTCGCCAAGTGCTCGGCGATCATGATCGCGCTGTCGCTCAAAGGCGACAACCAGTTCCAGTACGGCCTCACGTACGTCTTCCTCGGCGGCATGGTCGTCTGCATCCTCATCCAGACACACTTGCTCAACCTCGCGACGTCACTCGGTGACATCATGACAGTCTTCCCGATCTTCCAAGCCTGCTGGATCACATTCAGCGTCGTCGGCGGCGCGATCTTCTACGACTCGGACCGATCCATGACAACGCAAGAGCTCGTGCTGTACCCGCTCGCGCTCGCGAGCATTGGCGTCGGCGTTGCGCTTCTCGTGCAGCACAAATCGAATCGCAGCAGCAGTAGCGCGAGTAGCAGCGGCAAAGAGTTTGGCGTTCTCGACAACGACGAGATCTGCTTGATCACAGACGCGTCGATGCGGTCGCCGCTGCTCCCGCCTGGGTCCGTCGAGCAAGAGGGGTACTTGCACCTCGACGACGACGATAGCAGCACTCATGTGTGACGAGGCAGTGACCGTCACTCCCGTAAAAGGCAACAAGTGAGACCGAGTGTCCATCCGTAGTACAGAGGCTGTCGATACTGATGAGTGATGGAGTCTATGAACAGCGCGAGACGAGGATGCGACGTCTACTCGTCGTCTTCGTCGTCGACAATGTCTGGGAACTCGTCGTCATCGTCGTCGTCATCGTTGGTCGCAGCGCTTGGTGCGGCTTTCGTCGCTGACACTGGAGCCGACGGACGGACATCGTCATAGTCCTCCTCCTCCTCTTCGTCGCCTTCCTCTTCGTTGGCATCAGCAGCAGCGTCTTCATCGACCTGCTCCTCCGCTTCTTGCTCTGGCTCCGCTTCTGCCTCTTTCTCGTCGTTCTCTGGAGCGACTGCGTCTTCCATCTCGTCGTCCTCGTCCTCCGCCTCGTCCTTCTTGCTGCTGCCAGTCGCAGCGTCCGTGTCGTGCCAGTCATTGCGACCGCGCACACCAGACACTGCTGCACTGCGTCCATTCGCACGTCCAGTAGTCGCAGAGTACCCGCCGCTCAGGAGCTGCGTCTGCTTGGCGCGCTTCGCGGCGTCGCTCGCGTCTGGAAGCGTGATCGAAAGTGGCGGCGCGCGCGGGTGCAGCAGCGCGTCACCGACGTTCTGCGCCACGAGCTGCAGCGTCGCTGCGAACGGCGAGACGCCAGGCAGCACTGCGCAGTGGCGCGCGCGGTCGTGCCAGTACTGGAGACTCGCAACAACGTTCGCGCCGTGCGCGCCGTTCGCGTCTGCGCTCGCAGCGTCCGTGAGCAGCAGCAGCGCGACGGCATCGACGCCGCTCGTCGCACTCGTTGAGCGCGCGCTCTGCGCCGCAGCAGCAGCGCTCGTGAGGAACTTGTGCTTTGTGCGCTGCTGCACGGCAAACTGCGCGAGGTCGCTCGCCGCCGATCGCGCCGCGACTGGGAGCACCGAGCCGTACACTGCGACGCACGTCGCGATCGCCGCGAGCGCAGCGTCGACCGTCTGCGCACGCATGAGCTGCGCGTGGCTCGAGACAAACGGCAGCGTGTTGACAGCGTCTGCGAGCTGCGCGACGCTGCTCTCGGCCTGACGCTTGCGCTTCTTGCCTTTGTTGTTGTTGTTGTTGCGGCCGCCGTTCGTGCTCGAGGCGCTCGCAGCTGCGTCGGCAGTCGGCGCGGCGGCACTCGGAGGCGCCAACTCGGCTTTGCACCGCGCGACCATGTCGTCGAGCAGCGGCACGCCGAGCTTCTCGACCGTACTCGCGCCGAGCGCGCGCGCGCACACGCTGATCGCGTCGTACAGCGCAGTGTGGGCATCGCGGCCGACCGTCTCGCTCGCGAGCTGCAGGACCTTGATGATCTTGCTCGCGTGGCGCAGTGCACACAGTCCTGCGCGCTCGACTGTCGCCGAGAGCACGCGCAGTGCGAGCGCGTGCACGCGCGGCGCAATGCCGTACACGACGCTCGCTGGCAGCCGCACGCCGTCGTCCGAGACTGCGGTCTGCTTGCCGATCTCAGTCGCACGCACAGCGAGCGCACGACGCGCGAGCGCAACGACGTCACCGATCACGAGCTGCACCTCGCGCTCCGATATCGAGCGGTTCGTCATGAGCGCGGCAAGCACAGCGACTGCGAGCTCGAGACGCTGGAGCACGAGCTCTGCGCGCGAGTACACTGCCAGCGCTGCGTCGGCGCTCGCGTCCTTGAGCCAGCTCCGGACCGTCCCAGGCGACGCAGCAGGAGCTGACGCCGACGTTGACGACGCACCCGAGCGCTTGCCGCTGAGGACGTCGACTTGCGCGTGCACGGCTTCGATGCCGCGGTCGACGATCTGCTTCCAGAGCTGCGGCGTCTTGTCCGACGCGTTCGCGAGCAGTCCAACGCACTTGGTCGCGACTGCGACAGCGCCATCCGTCGTGAGGAACGACACTGGGAACTGGAACACGAGCGCGCAGACCTGCTCGAGCTTGGTCGCGTAGATGCGCAGGGCGTTCGGCGAGACCTCGAGAAGCTCGGTGAAGACCGTCACGCCGCTCATCCAGAGCGCGACGTCGCACGCCGCGAGCTCTTTCTTCGCGCCGAGCGCCTGGAGCTGCGAGAGCACGCTCGGGAGGAACTTGGCAAAGTTGTCGTACAGCTCGCGCCGGACCTCGGGCGTCAGCAGCTCGATGTTACGCACCACGACCGCAGCGACATCAAGCGCCGGCGCGAGCGCCGGGTTGCTCGCAGCGTCTTGTTGGAACTTGACCGTCTTGATCACGCGGTCCATGAGCTTCGGCGTGAGCTGCTCGAGCTGCTCGAGCCCGCACTGCTGCACAACGATGAGCTGGAGTGCAAACGCTGCGGCGCGCACGCGCTTGTCGAGCACTGCGACCGGCTGATCGAGTAGCTGGAAGAGCTTGCTCTGGAACTTCTCGAGCGCGCGGCCCTCATCGACGATCCCAAACACGTTCTGCTGCTGCAAGATGCGCTCGAGCTGCGGCACTTGCGCCAAGAAGACGTGCTGCGCCGCAGCGTCGGTTGCGAGATGCTCTGGGAACGCAAGCGCGAGCACCGAGTTGAGCAAGTTGCGCGCAAGTGCGCTCTCGTTCGTAGTCGCACTCGCCATCGTCGTCGTCGTCGTCGAGCGTCTCACGAACAGGAGTGACCGACGAGCAGCGCAATTGTTTGTTCTTGTTGCCGCTGCTTGAGCCAACCATTTGAGAACCAACGCTTGCATTCGACTCTTGTGAGCTTGTGTCGATTTCACATTCGAATCAACAAAACGTCGCGGGGTTTGCTCGAGTTGCATTGCGTGACGTCAAGCACACCTGACATGATCCGCTTGCGTGGTCGAGACCGCAAGACACATCACGATGCAAGTTCATGTGCGAGTGCGCACATACGTGCGTAGCAATGGAGTGTCTTATGTACGAAGAGCCTTATCGCCTGCCTCAGTGCTTGATCTGCTCGAGCAAACCTTGGCGAATGAGCTGCTCGACGTCGACGCGCCGGAGAAAGTGCGTCGAGTTTGCTTCGAGGTTCACGACGCCGCTCTCGGTCATGATCTCGCCGCAGTCGCGCAGCACGCGCACTTCGACGTACAGGTCTTTCGGTGGCTTCGAGTCCTATCGAGTGTGTGTGATGTGGTATGATGCGGTATGTGCATGTGTGTGTGTGTGTGTGTGAGAGAGAGAGAGCTTGGACGAAGACCGCGTGCGCACACAAGAGCTGCACGTACTGCCGAGAGGTCGATCTCAAAGTCCGCCATGTAGTCGGTCAAGAGCTGGTCGTACGACTGGAAGAACTGCACTTCGCGCTGGCACAAACTGCGCAATGTGAGCGAGCGAGAGCGTCAGCGACGATGGCTCCTGGTCGCGACGCAGAGGTGTCTGCACACATACAAGGACGTACTTGGGCGCGAGCGCTGCTGGGATGATCGTCCCTGTCTCCCATCGCAGGTTCTTGATCTTCTCAGTGCGCTCGTATCTGCACGAGCAGTCCATTGATGCGTCCAACACATCGTCACAGTCAGTCGTGATCGTCAGTCCGTCGTAGCAGTGGAGCAATGGCGAGCAGTGGCCGCAACTGAGTGCCTGATAGGCAGTACAGAGCGTACGAGACGTACAAATAGGCGAGGAGACAGCGCTTGTTGCGCAGGAGGCACTGGTGGCTCACGATGAGGCCGCAGTGCACCGCAGGGTTCTGCTCAATCTCGTCGCCAAACACTCTGTCGCGTGCACATCCGCGCGTTGTCAGACGCTAGTGCGCACTACCAAAGGCGTCTATTGTGTGTGCTGTAGTGCATTGATGCGAAGAAGCACAGTGGTGGCGCACCTGAGCTTCTCCATGATCTGCTCATGGAGGCTCCCGACCTCTTCGACGACTTGCCGCACTTGCTCATCCTGTGCGTCGTTAGAGCGCACACGCACACACGCGTACACTTTGAGTGCGATATCACCACAGAACAGACACGCAGAATGCACACAAGAACATGCAGAGAGAGAGAGCGCAATGCGTACGTTGTAGGGCGGGAGCCAGTCGCTGCGCTGGAGCTCGCGCAAGAGCTCCTTCGCTTTCGTGCACAGCGCCATCTCGTGTTTGTTGCACTCGTGTCTTTTGAAACACGTTGCGATAGTGAAGTACCAAGTAGTCAAAAAGCAAACACGTATTTAAAACGGGTGAGACTGTACTTGTCAACTTGCTTTTAGAATGTGCTCGGTACTGTGAAGCCTGCCAAAAGTTCTCATCAAAACGTTTGACAGCAGAGTAGTCAAAACAGTGCAACTCGTCCTACAGGTCTTCTCGTGTGTGTCAACATATCTTCTTGTCTTGTTCGCTGAGCTCACAATGTCGTCTCTTGATTACTAGCAGGCCACTAGGTCTCTTGTATCCGAACAAATAAGTTGGCCGAGATCGCGACGTTCGTCGACGCTGCCCAGATGAGCCAGAGTCCGAGGTAGAAGCTCTGGCGCTGCAGCGGCCGAAAGTCGATGCCGTTGCCGATCTCGAGGAGACACGACGCGTAGTCCACGATGATCTCGACGCCGAGTTGCCACGCCATGATCGTCGCCTGTGAGCTGCCGAGCAGATAGCTCAGTGTCGGGCTGGTGGTGTCGACAGTGTCACTTCTGTTACTTCTGCTGCTGCTGCTGCTCTCTGGTACGACGTCAAACTGCCGGAGCAGGTACTTGGGATGGTTCCAGCAGAAAAACAGGATCACGTACGAGCACCCGAGCGCGACGTACTCGGCAAACATGTCGACGTACACTTCGACCGCGTGAAAGTGAAGTAGTCGGAGGCGCCGCTGGTCCCACTCGACTTGTGCGTCTGCTCTCGTCTCGGGAGCTGGTACCTCTGGTGTACTAGTAGCACCGACGCGGTTCTGCTGCTCTGAAGTCGGTTGGATGGCCGCTTGCCCACCTCGTCGTGGGCGCGTGCGCTTGATCTGGTGCTTGACGTAGAACGACTTGAAACACCGCGTTGAGGTTTCGATCAGCGCCATTGCGAGCGTCCCAGACAGCGTCGCGCTCGTCGTCTTGGCACGGAGCACGACAATGCGCATCTGCGTGTCGATGAGGATCGTCGGGACACCAACAAGCGCGGCCATGACGCCAGCGCTCCATGACTTGCGAAGCATACCGAGCTTCCCGATCTCTTGTAGCGCGATCTTGAGCGCAAAGCTCCCGAGCGTGAAGAGCAGAAGGTGAGAGGAACTCGCCAGCTCCAGTCTCGCGGTAGCGTGCGTGTAGAGTGCCGTGACACCGAACGACGTGATGGTCACGATCGTGACGGCGTAGATGCGCGCGAGTTGTTTCCAGTACGGCAGCACTCGCCGCTGTGCGTTTGCTCGCTGCTTCTCCTGTCCGCGCACGGTCTCACTGTCGAAGATGCGGGTCGTCTCGATGTTTCCCGCGCTTGTGTCGAGGTGGAACCAGAACGCGTTCACGTACACGTGGATCCGGAGCTTGCGAATGCTTGTAGACGAGATCTGGAGCAGCGCGTAGGAGACGGCGAGCGACACGACTGTCGTGGCAACCATGAGGCGGTACGTGCCACGCACGACTTTGAACCAGCACGCGAGGAACGTCGGCTTGATGTCTGGCTTTGATGCGAATCGCTGGCGCGTAAGTGACACCGAGTTGGTCGCCGTGACGCCGATCCAACTGAAGAGCTTCCACCAGAGCAGCAGCGAGAGGTCGAACTCGCGGGACGACTGCGTGGCTGCTGCCTTGCCGCTGAAGACGTTGCCGCGACTGAAGCAGAACATCACGAGCCACGCGAACGCGACGCTGACACATGCGTTCCGGAGCACGAGCAGGAGCGACCACGCCATCTGCGCCGCGTTCACACGCCAAGTCTGCTGCTGTTGACTCAGTGCGGTTGCGATCGCCAAGAGGGAGCCAAACGTTGACAAGCGCGGCGCAGCAGCAGTAGTGGCGGCAAAGCGAGTCTCTCCATCAAAACGCGTCTTGCTCTCGTCATGGTGATGCTGCTCTGGTTGGCGACTGAGCGCATCTGCTGCGGTCATCGCGCCATCGCCACATTGTGTTTGTGGAGCTGTGTAGTGCTGGCTGCGTGTAGCTATCTCGCTGTCTTGTGTGTGAGCCGCCGAGCACTGATCCGCGGCACTCTTGCAGGTGCCGTTCGCTGGTACTGATAGCGGCGTCACAACCGCAGCAGCGAGCTTCGCCATCTCGATCGTGCAGTGGTAATGGTAGTGTCGCCGTCAAGCGCAGCCTGTCGGTCGGTCGGTCGGTCGTGCGCAAGTACTACTTGGGTACGCGACAAGAACCACCGGCGTCGGGCTCTCGAACGAACAGCTCTCTGTTCGCGGCCTCGGTTCCGTCGCTCACGCACTTGCTCACTCCTCCTTGGGGACTCCGTCGTGCTGAGTGTGATGTTGACAAACTTAGGACCAAGAGCGATGACTTCTCTCGATGTGAGTACAACACACACCGTCGCTACGATACGCGCTCGCGCTGTGTCAGGACTTGCTCACATGAACGTGAGTGACGGTGACAGTCGAGACGTCGGATGGATGGATCGAGGGCGGTCGATCATCTTCACCGCGCGTCGACTTGCTCAAAGCAGCATGTCGGACCGACTGTCACACGCACAGTCGAACGAACCGATAGGCAGACGACACTAGGATGAACGCTTTAGGACTGAGCACGGCGGCTCGTGCTCGCACACAACACACTCTCGCTCACTTGCTACTCTCTCGTTCTCTCGATCTACGGCGCAACGGTCTCGGGCGACTCGACAGCTTTCGATGCAGCAGCCGCCGCGTCCTTTGCTGCTGCCGCCGCACCAACACCGTCGAGCTTGGACGCGAGCGTCGACTCCATGCGCTCGAGCTGCTTCGCGAGCTCCGTGATCTGCTTCGAGTGCGACGTGATCGCGTGGACCATCTGCCCCTGCTGGTTCCGCAATTGCTCCTGCGTGCTCGTGGTCTGCGACAGCAGCTCCATCAGTCGGAGCTCCATCTCGTTCTCGGTCGGTCCTGCTGCTGGCTCTGCCGGTGCAGCCACTGGCTCGGATGCCACTGGTGCTGTTGGTGGCGGTTCTACAACTGGCTCTGAGACTACTGGCGCTGGCGCGGGCGTCGAAACTGCAGCGACGGGTGCTGGCGGCGCTGGAGCACGGCGCGCTGGCGACCGCGGTGCACCACTGCTACTGCTGCTCGTTGTCGCTGGCTTCATTTCGCGGTACGACGTCGTGCGCTCGAGCGCAGCAATCGCAGCGGCGATCGACTCGTCGTCTTGGAGCGGCGCCGCAGTCTTCTTCTGCGGCTGCGGTGTCGTAGTCACGACATCACCCGGCGCAGTCGCAAGGATCTCTTCAAACGCCTTGAGCAAGCCGCGCACGACGGCTTGGAGCTGCGTCACGACGTCCATGCACGCGAACCGGACGCTCTCGTCAAACACTTCGATCGCGCCGATCGTGTGACCATTCGCGAGCGTGAGCGGGATGCCTGCGTAGAAGAGCACATTCAACTTGTCGCGGCGCCACGGGTTCCCAGCAAACCGAATGTCGCTTTGAAGGTCACTGCACACAAGTGGCGCGCCGTTGCGACATGTGTGCGCAGTCAGTGACAGCGCGCGCGTCACTGGCGTTGCGTCGACTGGTAAACCGGTTTCCGACACAATCACCGACTCATCGCGGTCCAAGAGCGCAATGACTGCGATGCGGCTCTGCGTCGCGATCGACGCCATGGAGCAGAGCTGCGCAAAGCGCTGGGACGTCTGCGGCGCGTCTGAGAGCGCGCGGCGGATGCGGCGGACGGACACGAGGCGCTCGAGCTCATTGTCGAGACTCCGTGCGCGCAAGAACCGGTCAGCGTACCCGCGCGCTTCGATCGCTGGGTACTGGAGCTCACCGAGATCGAGCATCGGACCGCAGGCTTCGTTCATGCACATTGGACACTCGGCTGGCGCAGCAATTGACCCGAACGAGTCGCGCCGCGCACGTGCAGCAGCAGACTTCGTCGACGCAGAGCTCGACGTACGACGAAGACCAGTCGAGACTGGCCCTGGCGTGTGCGCGCGCTGCTTGCTCGACGTGTAGTGCGCTGGCGTCGTCGACGCAGACGACGGCGTCGTGACTGAGCTGAACGGACCGCGCGTCATGACTGGCGCAGCAGTCGAGACGAACGACGCTGCGCTCGTGCGGTCGCCAAAGACGTCGCCGCCAAAGACACCGTCGTCGCCGCCACTGCCGCCCGTGCTGCTGTTTGCGTGGAGCGCCGATGCGACCGAGAACGCGCGGTCGTAGTAGTCGCTCTGCGGTCCGCTCGTGTTCATCTTGCACGCCATGCAGATGCGGATCGAGATCGCGCCTTCGAGCGACGAGTCGACTTTGCGCTTGAGCGAGCAGTTCGAGCACACTTCGACCGTACAGACGCGGCAGAAGTACCGGCGCCGGAGCGGATTGAAGTTCTTGCCGCAGAGCGAGCACTTCTTCCCCGCGCGCGGCTCGGGCGTCGCAGCAGGGAGCATGCTCGTTGCTGTCGATGTCGTCGTGTACTGGTGCTGCGTCGTGCTGCGGCTCGACGAGAACGGACCCGAGTGCGAGCTCTTGCTGTTGCTCGAGCTGCTGTGGTGCGGGTAGTGCTGGTGCTGGTGATGCGGCTGCGGCTGCGGCGGGTCCGAGTCGGAGCGGTCGCTGGCTGTCGTCGTCGAGCGGAAGAGCTTGCCTGCAGACTTGGAGATGCTCTTGGCGATCGGAACGGTCGAGTCGCGGAAGAAGTGGCTCGTGCTGCCGCTGTGTGCCGTCGTCGTCGTCGTGTCTTCGGTCGTGGACGTTGGTCGACTGCCGATGCGGCTCGCGCTCTCGCTCGCAGACTCTACGGACGACGCCGTGGATGCGGACGACGTCGTCGGGAGTTGTTGTTGTTGCTGCTGCTGCTGTGGCGCAGTGGTGCTCGTCGTCAAGCCTCTCGTGCGCTCGGATCCCTTCTGGAGGATCCCGCGGATCATACCAGCGCAGCGCGAAGCAGGAGACTTGGGACGGAGCTCTCGCACACACACACACACGCGCTTGCTCTGTCTACGAGCTGTGGTTGCTGCTTTGCGTCGTCGACGACGTCGGCAGTCGCGAGTGCGTCGGCAGCAGCGAGCGAGCGAGCGAGCGCTTGCGAGGGGAGTGAGTTCTCGAATGGAGAAGCCCGCGTACGAGGCGCACAGCAAGCGCGCGTTGGCAAGCGCGCGCCAAGCTCGGCGCGTACACCTGCTTGCCTGCCGCGCTTGCCTCACGAGCTCGAACGTGCATGGCATGGCCAGTTCGGCGCAAGGTCGTGCGATCGCAGTCAGTTCGGGAAATGCGCGGATGTGTGCGCGAGTGCAGTGTATTGTCATTTGATACAATTATCAAGAGAAAGAGCAGTACGGACACAAACGCTTTACGTGCGCACTCGTGTTCAGGCTACACAAAGAAGATGGGCGGATTCTCGCGCTTGCAAGGTGTGCAGGAAACCCTCTGTTCTGCATCTCTAGTATTGAATTATACTGTGATTGAACCTGTGTATCGTCGATAACATGTTGCACGCATTTCGCGAGTTTCTGTAATCGGACACAAACGGAGCATCCTCTTGCAGTGTGCCGCACATCGCCAGACGAGCGAGCAATAACCGAGGGAGGACTTGTGACGACAGCGTGATGCAACCGAGCAATAAACGAGGGAGCAAACCAACCGGATCACGACGAGTGTGCACAGACACGCACATGCGAGCTTGGACTGACAGCAAGACCGACGACCGACGGCGTCCAGGTGCTCATACGCTCATGCATGTTCATGGTCGTCGCCACCACCACCAGTCCTTCACGCTGTGCTTGCAGTCGTCGTCGTCGTTCACTTTGTTGCTGCTCAAGAAGTTCGGCTTCAATTTGCTCATAATTTGCTCAATTTGCTCATAATTTGCTCGCGTCGTTTCGCGTCCTGTAAAGATGTTGCATTCCCTTGTTTTGCGCACTATTACAAGTTATTAGCGCTACAAACGCCAAGTCAAAGTGTCGGAACTTACACTGGTTGCCAAAAAACGAGAACATGTAAAAACGAGAACAGAATCGTGAATTTTACGATCAACGAAGTGAGTGACACTGCGTTCGATTCCTCACAGCCAGACGATTGCAGCTGTGTGCGCAGTATCGTCCAATTCGAAGTCCACACGTCAATACAAAAAATCAGTAACATTTTTGCGCGACAAAAAACAAGAACTCGAGAGCCATACAAAAAGCGAATAGTCTCATTACTCGATTAGAGCAGAACAGCACAAGATGCAACGGCGATCAAGCACGTGAACGACATCGAAGCGGCCGAGATGCGCGGCATGCGAGCGGCAGGCATGACACTTTCCACGATTGCCGCGATGATGAAGCGATCGAAGAGCGCTGTGTGGCGTGCGCTGTACGCGCGTCGCTCACCAGTCCAAGAGGAGACACGAGGGCGTTCGCGCGCACTGGACGGCCGCGCAGTGCATCGACTTGTGCGAGACGCGAGTGTTCGCGGTGTCTCCGCCGCTCGTCTACACAAGGACAACGAGCTCGACTGCTCTGTGCGCACGGTGCAGCGCGTGCTCGGCAACACTGACTGGCTGCACTACGACAAGCTTTGCTCGCGGCTGCCTCTCACAGCAAAGCACAAGCAAGACCGGATTGAGTGGTGCAAGGCAGCGCTCGTGGACCGCCGAGGCTTGGCGTACTGGGACCGAGTCGTCTTTAGTGACGAGAAGCGCTGGAGCTTGGACGGACCCAACAACCGCTCTATGTGGCACGACACTCGCCAGCAGCCGAGGACGATCGTGCGCCGTCAAATGGGTGGAGGCGGCGTGATGGTCTGGGGCGCCTTCTCACGCAAAGGAGCGAGCAGCCTTGCGTTCTTCATCGGCAAGCAGAAGTCCGCCAACTACGTTGACGCTCTCGAGCACCACCTTCTGCCGTTCGTGTCGTCCGCGCACCCTGAAGGCTACGTCTACCACCTGGATAATGCAGCCATACACACGTCAAGACAGACTCGGGCGTGGTTCGAAGACAAGGCCATCAACGTGATGCAGTGGCCGGCACGCAGCCCAGACTTGAACCCCATAGAGAACTTATGGGGGTTCTCTCTGGGCGCGTCTACAAGAATGGCAAGCAGTACACAACAGTTGGTGAGCTACGCGCTGCGATCGAGCGTGATTGGTCTGCGATCGATCCAGCACTTCTGACAGCTCTGGTCGACTCAATGCCGCGCAGGTGTTATCTTGTGGTCAAAGCTAAAGGCGACACATGCCGCTTCTAGAAATAAACTTGCTTTTTGTATGGCTCTCGAGGTCTTGTTTTTTGTCGCGCAAAAATGTTACTGGTTTTTTGTATTGACGTGTGGACTTCGAATTGGACGATACTGCGCACACAGCTGCAATCGTCTGGCTGTGAGGAATCGAACGCAGTGTCACTCACTTCGTTGATCGTAAAATTCACGATTCTGTTCTCGTTTTTACATGTTCTCGTTTTTTGGCAACCTGTGTATGTGACTTACTAAAAAGTCGGACATTCGTTGTGTTACCACCTCAACTATCGTGATTGCATCATTGTCGGCCACGTGACTTGCCGTTTGTAGCGCAAATACATCGTAATAGTGCGGAAAACAAGGGAATGCAACATCAGCTCTTCCCGAGCCCTTCCCATAGAGTATCTTCACGGTTTCACTTCCCGAGCCCTTATGGGACGCTGTGGCTTAGTCTATGGGATGGTGCTCGTGACTTATTGCGAACCGTCGTCGTACTTACCAGCGCGCTCACAGTGCAATGACGCTCGGTTTTGTCACTACCACAATTGCTGTTATTTTTCGACCTACAAAAACCAAGTCACGACGGCCACCGATGACGCGATCACACAGTATGATGACGTGGTTGACACTCTATTTCGACCGACCACCCAAGACAATGTGGTACACGTCGAAATGCTGATCTTGAAACACCTTGCGCTTGTACGCGCTCGCACAAAGGCAACTCAAAGGCACCTTGCGCTCGTACGCGCGCCGCGGGTTCGACGGCGCACTGACTGACGCTTTGCCACTCCGACACCACTACCACACACACACGCACTGCGCATGGGCATCTGTGCGAGCCAGCTCCCAGGCGCTGCGATGCAATGGACAGCAGCGCCAGCGTTCGCGAAACACTACGAGCTGGACGAGAAAGCTGTGCTCGCAGAGCGTCCTGGTGCCGTGATCTACCGGGGCAAGCACCGCGCGACTGGCGAGCTCGTTGCAGTCAAACGCATCCACAAGCTCGGCTCGCCACAGCAACAACAACCTGACTCGACGCTCGCAGCACCACAGCGCTCGACCTGGCAGAACGAGGTCGCAGTCATCAAGCGATGCGCGCGCCATCCAAACGTGATCGAGTTCAAGCAAATCTTCGAGACGCGCGCGGACGTGCTCGTCGTGATGGAGTTCGTCGCAGGCGGCGAGCTCTTTGACGCGCTCATCTCGGACGGCGCATACTCCGAGTGGGACGCGCGGCGGTTCATCAAAGACACGCTCGAGGCGCTCAAGTTCCTCCATGAGCGCAACATCACCCACAGGTAGCGTGCTCATACACGCGTGACTGTGGCTGTACGCGTAGCTTGCCATTGCGCTGGATGATCGTTGCCCCACACAAGACGGCTCACCATGGACGGTTCCTCTATCGCACGACTGTATCTGCAGAGACATCAAGCCTGAGAACTTGCTGTTCACATCCAGTGACTCGAAAGCAGCGAGCATCAAGGTCGTGAACTTTGCCATGGCCAAGCTCGCAGATACTGCATCAAGTCCGCGGTCTGCCGCCGCAGCGCACGAACAGCTCACGTGGCCATACTGTGCACCAGAGATCCTCGCGACAATCGGCGGATTTGCCAGTCGCGTTGCAAGCATCCGGGCGTCGCGAGCAAGCTCTGTGACTGCAAGCGACTGGACGGGGCTAGCGACTGGTGCTAACGAGGACGGAGATGCAGTCGCTGGCACAGCAAGCCAGACTTCACAGCCGCCGCTACCGATATCGCCACGACTACCTCTGCCAGCAGACGTGAGCGCCAAGTGTGACGTCTGGAGTGTCGGGATTGTGCTGTACGTGCTACTCAGTGGCTCGCATCCGTTCGACCTCGACGGGCGGCAGACGCGCGACCAGATCGTTCAGAACATCTTGCTCGGCGAGTTCTCCATGAGCGACGAAAGCAGTGTCTGGCGCACCATCTCGCCCGAAGCAAAGGAACTGCTCGCGCTTCTGCTCGAGACAGACCCGACTAAGCGACCAAGCGCCGCAGAAGCACTCGAGCACGACTGGTTCGCGAGTCTGCACACGCCGCGCACGCCGCTCTCGGTCTCCGTCTCGGACGGTCTTGGGCAGTACCAGCGCCTCATGCGCAAGAAGTTTCGGGTACGCACTCGTACAGCAACGCTTGTCGTGGTCTCACCGCAATGAGCTGGCCATTCGAGGTTGCCGCTAACGCTGTCATTCCGGTGTGTGTGTGTGATGCAGACGAGCGTGCTCGTGACCATGGCAGCCGAGACATTCCGCCGCAGTCTCAAGAAGCACCAAGAGGCCATGGCTGCTGCAGTCACGGCACCGACAGCACTCGCAACAAGCGCTCGAAGTGGCTCAGTCTTATCTGACTGGAGTGACGGAAAGACGGCATCAATCGCCCTCGATCCATCGTCGATAGCACCAAGCATCGACGCCTGTGCATGTCCAGATCACAAAAGCGTCGAAGCGGGTGTTCGCGCGCCCGAGCACACAGATAGCAGCACAAGTGTCGAGGCACTGCCGCCGCTCGCAAAGCAGCGCTCTGTGCTCAGTCGAGTCTTGCACGGGCAGGGGCGGCAGCAGCACAGCGAGCAAGACGGGACCTAGAAATTGGTAACACCCGGAGATAACTGTTCGAATATGGACGAAAATGTAAAAAATCCAGAAATATGTTTAAATATGGATGGAAAGTGGGAGGGATTCTGAATTTATGGAAATGATACCTTTTGTTTCCCACTCGAAATGAAACAAATGTTTCATTGACAATGCAATAAACCAAACGTTTTCGAAACGAAATGCAACAATTGCTGAAATTTAGAATTTCACGTTGAATAGTGTCACTCATTTATCAAAACCTCAAGAAAACGCTGAACAAACGAATACATAGTACATCTTAAAATCGGCATTCAGTCACTAACCCATTAGTCAACGCTTCAGTCTATATGCGTAGAATGTATCCTTAGAGTTAAGCCGCTGAATGTGAGTATAGATTATAAAAGGTGATTGGTTGGCCAAACACCAGTACACAATGATTTAACCTGAGTATTTCACAAGTCCGAAAGTCAGTCGAACGTATAGAGTCTTGGTCATTGCTCACATGCTCACAAGCTCATGCATGTTCACGGCAAGCATATTACCTTCTAGTATAATCGCACGGTCACAATACTCTTAGTAAACATACTGTATGTTATCTGTATCAGTAAGAGACGTTGATATATCGTTATCCCCTGCTTTAGTGTTCGTTCGGTCCAGATCGAAGCGCTATCCAAACAGAGGTGACACTGCTCACGCCCGTCCAGCACAACATCAACAAACGTCGTCGCTTCTGGCCGGTTGGAAGAGCATTTTACAGACGTCCTCGCAACGTTGTCAAAAACGGGCTGCGTACAAGTGCAGTTTATTGGAGCGCAATGCTCAGCAATGCACGTGATTAGTCTACTCGTCTGTCGACCAAACCCAAGAGCCTAGAGTCTATGTTGTAGGCGAATCTCCGTTTGCGGAGAATACCAATGCATGAACAGTATGCATCGGTCATGTGCGCGATGCGGCACAGATGTATGAAGCGACAACTAGGATGTTACAGGTCAGCATTGTTGGCGTCTCGCAGAGAGTGTGTGTTTGATTGGACTATCGCGTTGGGATATCTCTGTAGACCTTCAGCAAGAGCATGGTCTCTCTTAGACAGCTGATCGTGCCAAGCGCACACAGTGCGCACACACACATGCGCTCTATCTCTCTGTGAGTGTTCACGAGATCAATGAGTATATCATGTGCATTCTCACAACTCACTTGGATATACGTGCTGCGAACTACGCAGACGCGACCCGAGCTGTGTAAGCTCAGAAACACTATGCTGTTGTTGCGCCGAAGTCTTGATGTGATGATAAAACACCTTATTACTTGTTGAGGTGGTTTTGATTTAAGTTGTCACAATTGGTGTGACCATTACACTATATATATATATCGGCGTTTCGAGCCTGAAGTGCAAATTACGGTGAAGGACGAGTCAAAAGATTGTATTTCAATTCGAGACTCATGTCTTTGCCTTGCTTAGCAGCAAACTGGGATCATGCTGTGCCTCACCTAGCGATGAACTAAATGGTACGTAATGCATATCGAGGACTCAGTACCCTCTTCCTGCATCAATGCAATTTTGAAGTATAGATGTCGTGGAAACCAACTTGAGTTCTGCATGACGACATTCAGGTTCTACTCCCCGCTGGGTAAATTGTAGGAATGATAGCGAGAGTGAAAGCTCTCTTGAAGGCGCTCAAAATAGAAGGAAGTGCTGTGGCCGCCTCGATCCGGTAGCACCAAGGTGCGGGCGTTGTGGCTCGCTCTTCATGCTTCACCAGTATCCGCTGTGTGTTTCTTTGCTGATATTTATACAGGGACGCAACCGATACATTTCAGCTGTCATCCTGCTCTTTTCGGCTGGAATCAGAGCTTTTGGTAGCACTGGACGATTTACCCTTCGCCACACACGAGCCGTAATCATATCTAGCCCTGACAACAACATAATGAGTCGAAATCCTGAATGCTTCTATACGTTGGCGCCTTACACTTTGCAGATCTCACGGACTATCTGACGGTCACGCTGTGCACACAACAGATGGATAGAGTGGTCGAATTAGCCATGTGTAACCCATGCATAGGGCGGTACCTGTTTCCATTACAAATATCACACTGGTCACTAAAGAAAAGTCACAGATGAAGCAAACACGCGTTTTATCCTAGGGATGTGTCTACGCGCTCTTCATTCGAAATACAGAGGTAAATGAAAATTGGACACAATATCGGTCAAAGTCGATCGGGCGGACGGCATCACTGCGCTTACTCTCGCCACGTCTTTTGTTAGCGCTGTCATCAGCGTGATAGCTCTTAAAATATAGGCATATTCATCAAGACGCGAGCACAATCAAGACCATTGGGGAAAAATATTAGCAGCGGTGCCTAGTCCCTATACGCCCTGGTTGCTGGAGAGTGACGACGCGACGCATAACGACTGTCCATGGTTTCTTTTTCAATCGACGCTTTCACGCACCAATAGTTCCAACATTATGATCTCATGGTTAGTCCAATCGATGGCGCGTGGACGATAGACATATCATGCTGGTGCTTCTTGAATAACCCCCTAAATGATCCGTTTCAACAGTCTTGCAATATTATTGCCTTTTTACAGCATCATGTCCGACCAGTTCACGCTCAAACTCGTACGTGCTGACAAAACATATTCTAGGCTGGATGTGCTAATGTCCTCGTACACATCAAAGCGGATAAGATTTCAGCGGATTGTTATTTGACCAGGCGATCGTGACAACCAAAAAAGTTCTCAACGTGTTTGTTCCTGTTGCGTTGATTTTGATGATTTTTTGAGAATTAATCTGAGGAGTAGAATTGCCAAGACTGTTGATCTATTGTTACTATGTGTGTCGTGGCGCTCGAAGTCGTTTACATGTACCACACGAGCGACCCTACCATTGTTTGCAAGCGTAGCCTTGGTGCTCAAACGTGGTTCATAGTGATTGACTGGCTACTAATGTCGTGCTAAAATTGAAACTTCACGGACACGTTCACGACTGCGTAAAATCCGGTTAATAACGATTGAGTCACTTTTCGTATTTTCCCATAATTGATTCATCTCGTTTGTAAAATCATTTTATTACGTTTTCGCAATATTGCGAAAACACGGGACATTGCCTTGATATATACACGTAAATACGTTATGTGCGGGCCTTACCGTGTTGAAAGCAGTGCAGCTTGAGCAAGTTTGGAGCCCAACTTGTGGCGTCTCGATTGAAGATACAACAACCCACGTAGTGATCATGAGCCAGTGCGAGGCACGACCTGCTGCACTCTCGGAAAACAGGAGCGAGCGAGTCAGCGCGCGTACGTGGCAGCAGGCGAGAGAGAAATGCAGCAGCATGCGGTGTTGTTGAATTCCATCGCATCGGCACCAATGTGGTTGGTTGCAAGTGGCGTCGTCGATCTTCCTTCGCGCTGCACGACCATGATCGTTAGCGTCTACGTGTGTGTGAGTGGTTGTAACGCAGGTGACCCATGAGCATGGCAGCATCGAACACTGTGTCTTCATCTCCATTGTCGACGACGTCGTCGATGCTGAGGAGGTAAGACATCGAGTGAGCGACAACGCTAGGCTTGATGAAAAGGCTCGACAGCACTGAATCGTCATCGTGCGATCCTCTTTGCGTCCACAGTTGTTGATTTCAAGACGAACGCCATAGCAAATGGCATGACAGAAGCGTCGAGCGATGCTTCTGCGAGTTGCATCGAGCACATCCGAGCAGTGCTTCACACATCCGAGCAGTGCTTCACACATCCGAGCAATAGGCATACCAAGCACCGTTTCGCTTCGAGGTCAACACTCTTGATAGTGATAAAAGAGAGGAGCTACTGAACGCTCCTATACTGGCTTTTACTATGAGCACCGCCTCGAGCCAATCAGCGCTTCGCAGCAGGATAAAAATGTGCGTCTGCCTCTACAGCTTGCATCCAACCCTTTTTACATCAAGCCACCCATCGCTTCATTCTTGAAAATCGTATTCAAAAATCGACTCATACACCTCTCTACAATCAATGTAGTTTTGATCGACGCTTTCACGACCTCTTGAATTGCGTGTCATAGTCAGCACGACCGCAACGACAGCAAGCTCGCCAGCGCAGCACTTCCGAATCCGCCGCCTCGCGCTCGTACTCGCTCGCTCCGCGTGCACGTTCGTCGACGCGCTTGTGCTCGTGCTCTGCTGCTGCTGCGTGCACGTTGACCGCCGTCTCCTCCACATCCTCGATCGCTACGATGGCAAAGGACAAGGCGCCAGCAAAAGCGAGCGCAAAGCTAGCGGCCGCTGCGCCAGCGTCGCCGCGCAAGCAAAAATCGTCGTCGTCATCGCGACTGCTCTCGCTCTCGGCGCTCGTCGCGCTCGCAGCAGCGATCGGCGCAGCGCAGTACGCGCAAGTCGACGTGCTCCCGCACTTGCCGTACCCGATCGCTGCGCACGTGTCGAAAGCAGCGAACGCACTCGCAGGCAATGGCGCGATCTTGAGCAACTTTGACATGCCGAACAAGTACAAGACCGACCTCGTGCACGTGTCGTCGCGGCAGCTCACGCCTGCGCGCGATGCCTGCAGCGCGCTCGACAGCAGCTTTGCACCGCACGTGCTCGGCGACGGCGCGCTCGTGCGCGTGCAGGATGCCATGGCGGACGTTGCGCTCCACGGCGCGCGCGACAAGGTCTTCTTCATGCTCAATGGCCGCAACGACGGTCTGTACGTGTCTTGGAACGGCGCGTTCGAGTGCGTTGGCCACGCAGCCGAGGTCGCAGCCGTTGCGCTCGGCGCAGACCGTGACGTCATGGCGAACGGCGTGCGGCTGTACTCGCAGATGGGCTACGCCGTGCGCAGCGCCGCGGACCTCGCAGCGACGAACAACATTGTGCACGTGCTGCTGGACTTCCAGCTCTGGGTCTGGCCAGGCATTGAGAAGGGCTACGAGTACAAGCTCGAAAACGGCGTCGTGCTCACGACTGTCGGCATGCGTCCCAAGGTCTTTGACGTCGCCTACTTCTTCAACGACGCCGAGGCGAAGCAGATCATGGCGCTTGGGATCCCGCTCCTCGATCGCTCGCGCGTCGACGGGAGCAACTCGTCGAAAGTCGTGTCTGGCTCGCGCACGAGCCACACTGCGTTCCTCGATGACGGTGCGTTCACGCGCGAGTTTCGCCACCGCTCGGCTGCGCTCGCGCGCTTGCCGAGTCCAGCGTACGCAGAGCGCCTGCAGCTCGTGCGGTACGCTGCCGGCGAGTTCTACCGCCAGCACCTCGACACGTTCCACTCGCGCGAGTTCCTCCCGAAAGGCTCGGACGACTACTCGTTCGAGGACTACACGACGTGGGCCAACTGGGCCGCTGCGCAGCTCCGGACGCTCGACCCGAGCGTCGTACCCGCCGAGTTCCAAGAAGGCGGCGCGCTGTTCCCAAACGCCGAGGACGACCGGTCGTTCCCAAACGCGCTGCTCGATGTGTTTTACCAAGCGACGAACGCGAGCAATCTCTTCACGGCGCTCTTTGACGACGACTGGGCGACGTGGATCCGTGAGAACGTCGCGAAGAACGCGGCAGAGCTCATGCCGGTGCTCCTGAAAGAAGGGAACCGCGGCAAGTACCTCCCGTTGATCATCGAAGCGTGGGAAGCAAAGCTCGGACGCCCAGAGCTCCACTACACGATCCCAAAGAAGCCCGTGAGCTCGGTCTCGCACTACTTCAATTGGGTGCGCTGGGCCAAGGAGCGCATTAGCTACCTCGGTAGCGACGTCCCTGCCATTGCACGCCCAGATGGCGCGCTGTACCCCAAGTACACGGTCGAATTCCAGGAGAAGCTCCTTGGCTTTGTGCTCGACGACTACTCGGAGAAGGTCCTCACGCGCCTCACGAACGCCGAGTGGTACGCGTGGATGGTCGAGAACCGCGGACGGAACCACGTGCTCTTTGGCGTGATGGAGGCGTTCCCGACGTTTGCCGAAGTCGCGATCCAGAGCTGGGAGAAGCGCATCGGCGGCGTCGAGAGCCTGCACTACACGATGCCCAAGTACGTCAAGCACTTCCAGCCGCAGCGCTACGTCACGCTCTTCCTCTACTTGAACAACCAGACCAAGGTCGGTGGCGAGACGGTCTTTCCGTACTCGCTCGACCGGTTCTCAGACGAGCGCATCGAGCGCGACGGCATGGACGAGTGCTCGACTGGTCTCGCAGTCCCGCCGCGCGGACTCCACGCCTCGCTCTTCTACGTGCAGACGCCGGAGGGCGACGTGGACCAGATGAGCCGTCACGGCGGCTGCCCGCCGCACGAAGGCGTCAAGTGGGGCTCGAACTCGTTCATGTGGGACGCCGATGCGGACGAGGGCGCCGACTTGTGGACGACCAAGTGAGTGTGCGTAGGTCGGATGCGTAGCGTGAGTGACTTTCGTTGGACACGAGCGCTCGAGCGTCGATCGAGTGCTTGTATGAATATCAACGACCAACTCGTTCAAGCAACATCTTCAACATTGTCGAGCAACATTTGCAACATTGTCGATGCTTCGAGCAACATTAACAACATTGTCAAGCTATTTATGGTACGGCACCTTTGAAGCAGGCTGCTTGTGTGGCCTTGATGCCAACTCGATCAAAGTCAAGCAGGTGCGTCGACGACAGAAACGAGCGAAGGCATTGACTGCGTGCTGCTCGACCATGGACGCAGCCGACAACAACAACAGCTACAGCAGCAGCAGCAGTAGTGATGCGAGTGCTGCAATGACCGACGACAGTGCGCGGTTGGAGATCCCGCACTACATGCTGCCGAACTTCACGTCCATCTTGCCCGAGTATGCGAATGCCGAGGCCGACCAGATCCGCAGCGCATTCGCGACAGGGAACTACACGTCGCTGCAGAAGATCCCGGCGCGCCTCGCTGCGAACGCCGTGAACCAAACGCGCTTTGAGCAAATGGATGAGAATCGCCTCGCGCAGCCGCGCATTGGTAAGATCGTGACCAAGAGCGGACTCTTCAACCAGTTCGAGTACACGCCGTCGCGCTTTAGTCTCGCAGACGAGCTCGCGCAGCTCGAACGCCTGCAGTCTGACGCAAAGCGCGCGGAGATCAGCGGTCGTGAGTTCGTGAGCTGCCCCGACGGCCGCAAGACCAAGTTTGAAGACGCATTCGGGGACAAGAACTTTCGGTACCCGCACCTGTACGAGCCATACCCAGACACGAAAGACGACGAGCGCCACAAGAAGTGGCTCGAAGACAAGAAGATCCTGCACGGCGCGTTTGTCCCGAGCGGCATGCGGCCACCAGTCGACGCCGTGACGCGCAGAGTCATTCCCGAGATGATCAAAGAGCTCCACGAAGTCTTGGCTGCGGACTGGGACGGCGTCGACTTTTCGATCGCCCTCACAGACGACGAGAACGTCGCCGTGCGCTTTGAAGCCGCGACGCTCGAGTGTGAGAGCGGCCTCATTGCGTACATGAACGTCTTTGTGCGGAGCCATCGCGTGACGAGTAAGTACAATCTCCAGAAAGTCGCCGAGGATTGGAACTCCAAGCCCGGCGACGGCGGTCTGTACTTTGTCTTTCGGCCGCCGTGGGTGCGCAATCGCTCCAAGGACCTCATTGTGTTTGTCAACAGCGCGGCGAACAGCGGTAGCGGGAGCAAGAAGCAGAGCGCGCAGTGAGCGACAAGAGACGTCACTAACAGAGACAAACGAGCACTGGCAACTGTCATTCACTAGCATGTATGACCACCACCTCCATGTCGTTGCTTAGCGATGGTGCTTCACGTCGTTGAAGAAGCCAAAGCGCGCGAGGCGGACGCAGCCGTGGTTGCCTTTCTCACACGCTAGCGGCGTGCTCGTGCCACCTTCGCCAGCGACGCCGTCGACGACATCCCAATACGCGCCGCGCACGCTCTGCGGCGGGTTCTCGCTCATACCACCAGGTAAGATTGCACTGCCGCGCTCAATGCGAACGCTCTTGCGATCAAACACCGCCATGTTCACGTAGCTCGACCCGCCTCCACCGCCGCCGACGATCCCAGGCGCAAAGCCACCACCACCTCCGCCAAAGAGTCCGCCGCCGCCACCACCGCCAAACTCTGCGCCATTGCCGCCTTGCATCGATGCGCCATTCGTGCCGGCAAACTTGCAGATCGGGTTGTGCTCATCGCACTCGCCAGCGTCACCGCCTGCGACATCGGTGCCAGGTCGACCCATGCGCACGTCGTCGCCGTCTTCAAACTTCTTTGGATGCCGACCGCTACCACCATCGCCGGGACGGCACGTGCCGCCACCACCACCGCCAGCTGCAATGAGCAAGTACTCGATGCCGTACGCGCTCTCGCGGTACACGCTCGTGAAGCCGCCGCCGCCGCCACAAGCGCACTCCTTGTTTCCACTGTGTCCGTCGCCGCCGCCTGGGAGTCCGCCCTTTGCGACACCAACGAACGTCTCAATGCGTCGTCGCCGTCGTGGACTCGCTGCCTCCACCGCCTGCGGCGCGTCTCCAACGGCGTTGATCTTGTCGTCACTATCATCAGTGTACTCGATCTGCCGCATGCGCGCGTACTTGCCGGCGCTGCCGCCCGAGCCAATCGAGATGTAGAGCGTCTCGCCTGGCGAAACGTTGCAGATGCCTTCGACAAACGCGCCGCCGCCGCCGTGACCGACCATCTGGCCTTTGAGATGGCCACTACCACCGCCAGCGCCCCACGCCTGGATCTTGAGCACTTTCATGTCCTTTGGGACGTGGTACTCGTGCACATCGGCCGTGACAAAGTGCACGATACCAGACGAGAGGAGGTGGCTCCGCCGATGGGCATTGCGCTCGCGCGCGAGGACAATCTCGCGGCACTGCGGCCACGTGCACTCGACCTTGCGCAGCTCGCACTCGTCCTGCTCGTGCGCAATACGCGTCTGCTCGAGTGCCAAGAGCTCGTGCGCGCCGCCTTGATAGACGCGCTCGCAGCCGAGACGGCAGCGCAAGTCGCCGACAGGGCGCTTCATACAGAGCTCTTGCATATGGTGCGCGAGCTCCAAGTGCGGGAGCCACACGCCGCAGTCGCGCGGACAGTAGACAATGCGCGAGTCGCACGCACTCGCGCTCTCGGCTTCGTGGTCGTAGATCACTTGGCGCCAGCGAGTGTGCTCGAGCACGAGCGAACAGCCTAGGCGGCAGACCATGCGCCGGCGCGGACACTCGACACGCTCGTGCGTCTCGAGACTCTGAAGCCGCGGGAACCAGCGCGCGCAGCCCCAGCGACAGAGCTCACGGTCGTTCTGCAGACGCTCAGCGGCGCGGACGAGGATGCGGGTCACGCGACGACGCTCGCGACTCGCGAGGCTCTCGTCAGTGTCTTCAAGCGCTGCGCTCTCAGACTCGTCGGCATCAAGCGTGCGCTCAAACGCCACAGCCCGCTCGACCTCATCGCGTGGGCTCTCACGCGTTGGGTTGACAGACGTGAGGAGGCCGTTCGCATGCGCTTGGAGGAAGATGTCGCGCTCGCGGCGGAACCGCGCATCAACGTACGCGAGCGTCCTGCCATGGACGTCCAAGTGCTCGCTCGTGACGCTCATCTCGAGCGCCGCGACTGCTTGGTCAAGCGCATCGCTCAGCTGCGCTTGCTGCGCTGTCTGCGCCTCGACTTGCACTGCAGCGTCCCGGACGTTCTCGTCATGGCGGCGTGCGCGCTGGAGCGCCTCTTTCCACGCGAGCTCTTCTTTGCGCCGCGCGAGCTCTTCTTTCGTGAGCGCAAAGCGAGACTTGGGCCGCGGCTTGCGAATGCGCGCGAGGAACGACGCAGTCGCGTCCGTGTCGTGGACGCACTCCCCGCTAAACTCGTCGTAGTAGAACGTATGCGCAGTCACGGGGTCGTAGAACCGCCTCCAGCCGCCGTCGTGCTGTTCGTTAGTCCCACAGCGTATGACACACATAGCCACATCAGTCCGTGTCCTCGTGTCCTCGTGTCCTAGTGGCGACCACAAGACATCTCGAGTCCTCTAGAGCGTCTACAAGCACTAGAACCACCGCTGTCGTACCTCTTCGATCTCTTCGCCCCGCGCTCGAATGCGCACTTGCGCGTACCGGTAGCTCTCGTGCCGCAGCACGTCCGGCGGCTTTGTGAGCGACACGCTCGCGTCGTCGCTGCTCCCGCCCTCGCGCTGGCGCAAGTAGAACGTCACGCCAAAGCACGTGCACTCGCGCCAGTCCCCGAGGCGGCGACCGCGCTTCGCGTCTGCTGTGATTGCCGGTGTCACCGTGTTAGAGAACGTGACGACAAGACTCGCTTGGTCTTCGACATCGTCGAGGAGGTCCTGAGAATCAAAGATGCGCTTTGTGCGCCAGTCCTTTGGCGCCTCCGCTGGCTTGAGCCACTGGCACGCGAGCGTCTCGCAATGGAAGAAGAAGTACAGGTCCGAGCTATTCATGCGGTGGAGCTCCCACGCTGGGACGTGCCGATTGCGCTCGACAAAGCGTGACGCGAGCGCGAGCTTCTCTTTCCAGCCGAGGCGCTCGGAGCTCGTTGCGAGGACCTTTGCGGGCACTTGGCGCTGCACAAAGCCACTCGCAGCGTTCTCAAACAGCCGATTGCCACTGAGCGGCTCCAGGTACACGTGCCAGCCACTGACGAGCTCGACTGGCGGCTGCGCTTTCGCAGCTCGTTGCATCGCAGCAAGCGTCTCGAGCTCGTCAAAGTCGCTCGCCATCGCCTTGACTTCGCGCTGCCACTGCGCACGGCGTGCAGCGATGCGCTCGGCTTCGAGGCGCTCCTGCTTGGCGCGGCGCCGCGCGTCGCGGTCGAGAATGAGCTGCCGCTCGCGTTGCGCATTGACCGGCGGACTCCCAGGACGCCCACGCCGCGCAAGCACAAGGTCAATCGCGAGCTCGTTGCTGTAGTCCCGCAGCAGTGGACTCACGCCGTGGTCGCTTGCGAGGCATGCGATCGCAAGCTCGTGCGTGCAAGCAAGGTTCTCATCACAGGCGACGTGGAGCGCCGTGCGCCCTTGCTTCGTGCGCAAGTGCTTGTACGTCTCGCGGACGCTCTTGTCAAGGTAGAACGCCACTTCAGCGCGCGTGATCCAGTCGCTCGCGTCCGGCGCAACATCGTCGGCGTTGGCGTCCGTCGCGCCGTCAGCTACGAGCTGCTGCTGTTTGGTGAACTTGTCGTGGTGCTGCGCGACCAAGTAGTCGATGTAGAACCGCTGCGGCCGAGGCAGCGCTGCGATGCTTGTGCTGTCGCCAGTGCCGCTGCTACTTGGCCGCACGAGCTGGTTGTGGAGCCACAGCGCGGCGTCAAAGACCCACGATACGTGGAACCGCCGCCGCTCGTTCTCGCGGAGCTTGAGCGCCATGACCGTGTCGAACGCGCGCTCAAGCAGCGCTTGGTAGCTCACGCCTGCTGTGCGCGGCAGCGACGCAATGTGCAGCAGCACGAGGTCGTCGTGCGCTGCGAGGATCTTTGAGACAATGTCGACAGCGCCGCCGAACGCCGCCATGTGCAGCGGCGTCTGGTCGAGCTTGTCGCGGCGAAAGATCGACGCGTGGTGCTGCAAGAGCACGTCGCAGATCGCCATCGAGCGGTTCCGCGCTGCGACCATGAGCGGCGAGCGATCAGACGCATCGAGGACGTCGACGTCTGCATCGTGGTCGAGCAGCAAGCGCACGATCGCGGTGTTGTCGTGCTTGACTGCGATGTGGAGCGGCGCGAGCGCAGTATGCGTCTCTGGGTCCACGACCGGCGTGTCCACGTCCTGACCAGCGCACACATAGAGCTCGACTTCATGGAGCTCGCCGCGCTCCAAGCACGTGAGGAACGTGTACTGGAGCTGCGGTTGACTGATGCTCGCAATGGCCGCAGCAGCGGCGCTATGTGTGCGGCTCGGACTCGCTGGGTCTCGGCTACTGCCACCTGGAGATGTACTGGCACTGCCGCTCGTGCCGCGCAAGAGCTGCTGCGTGAAGAGCGGACTCTTGGCAGCGTCCAAGCCCCAGGCGACGAGCTCCTGGAGCACGACGCGACCGTCAATGCCGCGCGCGAGCTCCTGTTGCGACCAGTGCGCCCACTTTGGGTGCAGCGTGTGCGCTGGTGCGCGACCTGTGCCAGTGTCTGCAGCAGTCGCATACACGCTCGTCGGCGCGCTGCGCTGGTCGCCAAAGACACATAGAGAGACAGCGTGTGATGCGTGAGGACTGTGCTCACTCGACACGCAACAGCGCCGCGACCTGCGCTCAGACACGTACGCGCGTGCGGAGGCGATGGGACGAGACCCGCGCAGAGATGCGCTGCATGAGCGCGTTGCTGTTGGCTGGCGCAAAGCCTTTCTGCGCGAGGAGCGCAAGGAGCTTGCGCGCTTTCGCGCCGCGCTCAATGTTCTCAAAGAGCCACTGCTCCCACTCGGCTGGCAAGTGCCCGAGCTCGTACGCCAGCCCGGGCTTGAGCTTCTTCACGCGCGCGAGTCCTGCCTCGGCGGCTCGGAACTTGGCTTCGCGCGTCGTCTTGCCGAACGCCTGGAGCGTCTCTGCACCGCGTGCGCCGCACCACTTGCCTGCGATCACGAGCTCCATGACAAACTGCGGCGGCGTCGACGCTGTTGCCTTGCGCTCCGCCACGAGCTGGTACTCGATGCGCAGACCAAACTTCTCTACATCGCGGCGCCACACCGACGCACGGATACGCAGTGTGTGTGTGCGTGTGCTATGTGAGTGTGCCGTCGTGGATGGATCGCATTGCAAGGAGTGAGAGAGAGAGAGAGAGACGCACTCGCTTCGCGCTCGAGCATCGCAACTGGCGTCGTGTCGAGCGCATCGAGCAAACGCTTGAGCGCCTGGAAGCGCGCGTCGCCCTGCTTGAGCTGCACGACCATTGCGACGAGCTCTCCAAAGTCAATGAGTCCGTTGCCGTTCGTGTCGATGCTCGCGACGAGCTCGCCGGCCTCTGCGTCCGTGACGCTGAGCGACATGCGCGCGAGCAGTGCGCGGAACTCGCGCTCGTCGATCGCGCCACTGCCATCGGCGTCACTCTGTTCAAACTGCGCGACGAGCTCCTCTGCTTGCGCGTCGGTAAAGTGCGAGCGGAGCTCTGCTGGGATCACGAGCGAGTTACTGTTGCTGTTGTTGTTGTTTGTCATGTCGGTCGCGCTGCTGGTAGCGACAGCGAGGACCGAAGGAGAGAGAGAGCTCGGACGAGAGGAGCTACTGCGTCATGCTGGTGCAAGTGATTGCTTGTTTGAGTGTGTGTGTGCGCGGCGCTTCAAGTATGTGCGAATTGTTCTGTTGTAATATATGTGATGATTCTCAACATACACACATCAAGTTGTTGGACACGTTTGCTCGACCAGCAAGATGGCGGTGACAACTCTGTAGCAGTTGCCATCCTGGCTGTTGACACGCATGACCAACTGCTGCTGCTTGTTGGCTCTCAGACAGGTGCGAGTGTCCAGGAGCGTCCTTGGCCGTGTGTCGAGGACGAGTGTCTCGGGACTGACAAACACGGGCTTGCGCGCGCGTTCAATGCCGTGTGAAGGAGCGTATCGAGACCTCGCAACATTCGCAAATGCGCACGAGCACACAGTACGAAGCGCACTCATGTGCTCGTACTTGCGCTCGTGCTCGTCGCGCTTTCTCTCTCTCGATCATGCGCTCTCTGTTTTCTCGTTCCTCACGTCCAATCACGCGGTTGAGCAAAGACACACAAGCATCGAGAATCAAACACAAGAGCAAGAGCAGCAGCAAGAGCACCAAACCGGCTCTGCTCTTGATCAAGAGCGCTCGTGTGCGCTCTATAGAGCAATCAGATGGCAGTCTCGAAATCAGCGCCGCCACCACCACACATGACCATGACCATGACCATGTGCGGCATGCAGAGAGTGTTGCGACGCGGCGACACCACCGCCATGTGAACATGTGACCTTGTGCACCGAGTTCAATCGCGACGATGGCGATGGCGACAGTGATGATAGTAGCGGCAATGGCGATAGTGGTGGTCGTCAAATGGCGTCCTTGGTGGGACTGACGGACGGACTGATTGACGGAGCGACACGACACGAGCTCCATGTTCACAACCCAGTTGGAAGAAGAGCTCTTCGCGCACTCGCACTCGCTCTCGGCGGTGCGCGCGTTTGAATGCAGAGACCATCGTCATCCGCTCGCGCGCAACCACAAAACTTCAACTGCGTCTACACGCACCGGAGCTATCCGATCACGAGGTAGCGTCCGTGTTGAGACTGAGTGAGTCTCTGAGAGTGAGCATGTCAAGACTGGTGTCTGGACTCGAGTTTCAAGACTCATGTCGAGTCGGTGCTGCTGTGCTGTGTTGGTGTGCTTGGTGTGTTGCCTCTTGAGAAGACACACACACACAGAGACACAGAGACACAGACACATGGAGTCACACGAAGACACAGAAAGCATCAGCGTGAAGCGTGAAGCGTGAAGCAGTAGCGTTAGCTCGCGCGACTTGCGGCGCGACATGTTGGCGCCGACACCGACTTGAGCGAACGTCGCCGGCGCTGCGCTGCTGCTCGAGTCGAGTCGAGAGACAGCAGCAGAATCAGAGTACATGCATGCTTCCGAGCCCATTTGACATGCGAGAGCATGTTTGAGCGAGCGAGCGAGAGACCGACCCAGCGAGACGACAGCAGCAGCAGAGAGCGGGTCGAGCGTCGTAACATCACGAGCATGAGCGCCTCTCAACGACCTCGACGACCTCAAATCCTCTCTCGAAGCGCGCGCACTTTTCTTATTCAAGTTCTAAATCGCCGTTCTGTAACAAGTCTGTCCACAAATGAGCCGTGCTGCGTCATACAAACGCGCGCTTTCATTGTTGTGCGCATGCTGCCTCAAAATGTTCGCAACCAAAATCGAGCAATAGTAGACTGAGCTTCCTACTTCCTACGACTCGAGCGCTCGCTGTGTGTTGCTCGAGACGATCGATCGATGCTACCGACACGACACACGATGGCATGCATTGCATTGCGTGCTCGCTTTCAGTGCGCGAGCAGCGCAACACAAGCACAAGCACAATGGTGTGTGCTGTCGTCGTCGTCGCCGCAAACGAGAGGCACAGATCAAGAGCGTCTGTCTGTCTGTAAAACCATAATTATTAGAGGCATAAGAGTGGAGGTCGTTGAAAATCGAGGCGGAGCGAGGGTTCGGGTCGGAGCGCTTCGTCCTTGACATCATGACTCTGTGGCTTCAGCTCGACCACATGGTGCGTGGTTCTCGTATAGAGAGAGACGCTCCTCGTTGCTGTCGTTGCTACTGCTGTTGGTGCGCGCGCCGACACACAAGCGCACACACGCACTCAAGTGCGAGAGCGAGCGAGTGCAAGAGCCCGACGACGACGGTAGAGCGCGCAGCAGACTCGAGTCCTCAGGACACTGGGACAATCGCAACCGCCTCCGACAGCTTACCAGCCGCTGTGCGCACACACACACACACACACACACAAACGAGAGCAGCGTCTCCGCCACCGACTGACCGACGACCTGACGCCGAACGCCGCCACGCACCGCAGCGCTCGCAATTCCCAAATCCGCGCGCGCTTCGCAACGTACCTGCCGGGTGTCTATCTGTCTGTCCACATCAGCGACGACCACCGCTCCTGCGTGCCTCGAGACTGACCGGGCACGTGACCACAAGCAGCAGCGCATTGTCGTAGCGTTTCACCTGCATTAGCACCCGCAACAACATCACCATCGACACCAACAGTAGCAGCGTCAGCATTGCGGTGTGCTTCTAACAGCGCGACCAACCAGTACACGCACACATGCCGCACCAGCACAAGCAGCTCCAGCAGCTGCATCCCGCAGAGCACGCGCATCTGAAGAAGATGGCGTCAAACGGCGCGACTGCGCCTCCGAGCAGCAACGGACATCGGTTCGCACCACCACCGCCACGCGCACGGCAGCGAGAAGCTCCAGCACCTCTCTGGGATGCTCGAAGTCAAGTTCAAAGGCGGCGCGTTCTCGACGTGGTCCGACGTGTTTGTGCGTCTCGAAGGCCGCTGGCTCACGGTGCACAAGCGCGAGCGCGACTCGCTGCGCATCGGCGCTGTCGAGCTCGGTCCGGGCGTTGAAGTGACGGACCTGAACGACACGGAGGCGTCGACCAAGTTCCCGCGGCGCTTCGACTTGATCTGCAAGGGCGGCTCGCTCCCAGCGACTGAGATGGGCTTCCGCACCAAGTCGCGCAAAGACCGCGACCTGTGGGCGCTCGCAGTCGCGACGAACATTCACATCCTCACGACTGTTGGCCTCGACCTGTCGTACGCGATCTCGGACCTCGAGCCCGTGATCACGCGCATGAAAGAGGCGCTGCCGCTCACGCCGATCCGTATCCGGAGCGACTTGGCGATCCGGTGCTCGTCTGGCGAAGACATCGTCGCGTTCCTCGTCGCAGAAGAGCTCGCGTCGGACCGCACGCACGCAAACATCATCGGGCGTCGCCTCCTCGCGATGAACGTGATCCACCACGTCGTGTGGGAGAAGGGCTTTGTCGACACCGACGAGCAGTACACGCTCTCGGAGCTCGACGAAGAGCTCGGGTACGAGGTCGAGCACTTTCAAAAGTATCTCGACAGCCGCAAGTTCTGGAAGTACTTTGACAGCGACGCGTCGTCGAGCAACGGCAGCACGCGCAGCGGTCGCAGTGGCCGCGGCGCACGCAGCGCTGCGAGCTTGAACGGATCGACCGTGAGCGTCCCGCGCGGTTCGGCCGCGACGCAGTCGCACGCGAGTGTCTCGAGCCAGGACGAAGCGTCGAACGCGTCAGCATCTGCGAAGCTCCCGCCGTCGCTCGATGCGGTCGTCGCGGACAAGAAAGCGAAGCACTGCGGCGTGTGCAAGAAAGGTTTCAACCCGCTGCGTCGGCGCTACGTCTGCCGCTCGTGCGCTGCGACCGTGTGCAGCCACTGCAGCATGTCGCGTAAGGTCGAGTCGGTCGACGAAGGCTCGGTGACTGCGCGCGTGTGCGTCGGGTGCAAGCTCAGTGCTGGCAAGTCGCAGGAAGACTTTTACGACCAGATCTTCACTGGTCCGCAGCTCACGGCCACGACGAGCACGAGCGAGCGCTCGAACATCTCGGGCAGCGACCGCGCGAGCTCGTTCTCGCAGACGTCAACATCGAGCGCGCCAGCGTCTTCGTATGCGTCAGAGAAGCGCGTCGCAAGCGCATCGAGCATCCAGCAGCAGCAGCAGCATGGCTCGTCGTCGTCGTTCCGCCGCAAGTCGAGCACGATGTCGCTCACGAGCACTGGCAGCGCCGCTGCAGCGCACCCGCCCCGACGTCTCTCGATCTCGTCGTCGACTGCTGGCGAGTGTCCGTTCTGCATGAACGAAGGCTGCGGTCCGCTGCGGGACTACTTTGAAGTACCGTACCCCGTGGCGCAGGAAGTCGTTGATCGCGACGGGTGCAACTACATCACAGCGAACGAGCTCGACAACGAACACGCGCGGCTCCGGTCTGTGCGCATCCTCATCGACACGCTTGCAACTGGCGCGCTCACGCAGTCGCTCTTGCACTTTTGCTCAATGGCGACGATCGCAACGAGCAGTCCGATTGCACTCGTCGGGCTGCTCGCGCGGAGCGAGTACGTCGTCGTGGCGCAGAACGGCGAGCCGAGTCTGATGGACCACAGCATCCCGCGCGACAAGTCGTTCGCAGCACACACGTGCCGCAATGGCGTCCCGCTCGTTTGCAGCGACTTGAGTCGCGACGTGCGCTTCGCTGGGAACCCGTGGCGCCGCGACGCGCTCCACGCGTCGTTCTACGCCGGCATTCCGATCACGCTCTCGAACGGCCACACGGTCGGTGCGATCGAGGTGTTTGACCTGCACGCGCGGTACGCGTGCACGGAGGTCGTGACGCAGCTCCAAGCTGTCGTGCGCGGCGTCGTGAAGAAGATGGACGAGGTCGTCGCGAGTGCGCCGATGGACGAGTACGAGCACCACGCCGAGGAGTACGAGATGGACGACCTCGCGTCCGTGTCGTCGATCGACAGCTCGATGTCGGTCGAGAGTCGGCCGGACACGTCGGCTGCGCACACGAATGCGCCGCCACCGGCGCCTGCGACTGCCGCTGTGCAGGAAGACGAGAGCAACGGTAGCGCGGACGCAGCAGTGGCAGCAGGAGCGCAGCCGAGCGACAACGAGATGGAGCTCCGACTGATGGAGTTGCTGTCGCAGACGACGACGACGCAGGAGCAGTTGCGGAACCAGCAGGGGCACATGGTGCACGCGATTTTCGTCGCACTCGAAGCAAATCACAGAGCTCGCGAAGCAGCTCGAGCGCATGGAGTCGACGCTGAACGCGAAGCTTGGGGGCGACGACAGCACGCCGTAGAGTATCCGATGCCTGCACTTGTAAGCGCGAGGACATATACACTTGCGCATGCACTTATGACAACGACGACTAATGGTGGTGATGATAGCGATGCGTTTGAGCGTGGGAGTGCGCATGATCGACGCGTGCGATGTAAGAGTGTGATGGCACGTGTCGAGATCGTGTGCAAGTTGCAGTGACCGACACTCAGATATTTGTGTGTTGTAAAGCGTTGACCGAGTTAGAGAGTGGTAAATGCAAGTACAGTTCTATTGCAAATAGAGGCCTCATTCGTGCGTCGGATAAACAAATAGTATACTTGTTGTGTCTACGATAGTAGGCCGTCGAATGTCGGATACAAATCTACACACTTTCGGCTGTTTCGCTTTCAAACTGCATTGACGCCGGATACCAACCGAAAGTATACGCCGAGCACACACCGCAGTCGTATACTCGTGAGTGGCTCAAACCACGCTCCCCCTCGAACGCTCGGCCCTCGCGAGCCGCACGCGCGCGCGTCGCTCAGTAGAGAAAGAAGCCCCTCCGCGTCTCCGTCTCGTCGCCAGCCGCACGCACTGATTGCCACGATGCTCAGCCGCCTCGCACTCCGTCAAGCCACGATCCGCATGGCCGCGGCCAAGGCCTCGGCGCGCACCTCGGTGCCGTCGGTCGCCGCGTTCCACAGCAGCGCTGCGCGCAAGGAGGAGGAGAACAAGCCGGCCGCGGACGCCGTTCACCCGGGTCTCCTCTCGCAGTACGGCCTCGACGACTGGAAGATCTCGGCGCCGATCATCGGTGCCATCTCGATCCCGGCGCTCAGCAACGGCGTACGTTCATGTTGACCCATAGTGCTCGCGTGCAGTCATACGGCACTGTCGGTGTCATTCATCGCGCAAGCTTGACTGACTGACGCACATACACGTGCATGTGCTCTCTCTCTCTCTCTCTCTCGTTTATGACTACAGTTCTACGTCCTGAACGAGGAGACGCAGCTTGCGTGCTGCTTCTTCCTCTTCTGCACGTCGGTGTACAAGTTTGGCGGTGACGCGATCGCGTCGTACTTTGACGCGCGCGCGAACGCGATCCTGAGCGAGCACAACCTCGTCGAAGACGCGAACATTGCGCTCGCGAAGGAGACGCTCGCGACGCACGCGTCGCTCCTGAACATCCACGAGGACATTGCGGCCGTTGCGGAGGCGCACAAGGACGCCGTGGAGCTCATGTGCCAGGTCCAGGCCGCGAAGCTGCGCCACAAGACGCGCGACACGTTCGTGAAGAACCTCGAGTCGATTCGCGAGATCGAGGCGAGCTACAACCTCGAGCTCCAGAAGTCGATGGTCTCGAACGCGACGAAGAAGGTGCGCGCGATCGTCGAGAAGGGCGACAAGAACCTCAAGGCTGCGGCGTTCAAGCACGCGCTTGACATCCTCTCGGAGGCGAACGTCGACGAGAACAAGGAGGACGACATCGCGGCGCTCTTCTCGAAGGAGCTCCGTGCGTACGCCGAGGGCCTCGAGGCGAAGCAGGGCCAGGTCGTGCAGCTCACGGCCGCGGAGCAGAAGGAGCTCCAGGCCGACCTCGACGCGTACATGAAGCGCTTCGACCTCGAGGACGCCGACTTCAAGGCGCCGACCGAGATCAAGCTCGAGCTCATGTAAGCAGCGAAGCTGTCGTTGTGAACACCGCCACCACTGCTGCTACTGTTGTGGCGCTTGTGCTGCTGTGGCTGCGAGACGTCGGTCGTTGTTGTACTCTGTCGTTGACGCGGAGAGCGGGCGAGCAGACGACGTAGTGCGAGCGAGCGCTCAGCAGCAGCAGGACACCACACGCGTGCGTCTGGACTGCGGATGACGATGATCCCATTGAGAACACGCACGTGATGATCATGAACAAGAACTAGCGGACGCAAAGCAGTTGGCTCTCTCATTCGCTCTAGTGTCAGTCAGTCGGTCTTGCGCCGCTTGGTCTCAATGGCGCGCTCTCTCTCTTCAACTCTCCTACATACATCAGCAGGAGCTACGTCTTCTGCTCTCTCTCTCAGCCGAGTGGCGAGTCTTCGCCAGTGTCGCTAGCCTCCAATGCCCTCCGACTGGAGCTAGAACCGCTTCGCGTGGCTGAACGAGAGCTGCCCCGAAGTGCGAAAGCCCGTGGGCGTGAGGTCGTAGATCGGACCTGGTGAGCTCGCACTCGAACTCAGCGACGCGCGCAAGCGGCGCTCGGTGCCGAACGTCGGCGAGATGCCAGGTCGCACGTCCTTGAACGTGCCTTTGGGCGCAATGTTCGGTCCTGGTCCCTCGGCTTTGCCGTTCAGCGGCTGCCGCGTCGATGTCCCAAACTTGGGCGATGCTGACGCCGCGACGCTGAGCGTCTCGGACAAGTCGTAGATCGGACCTGGCGACGGCGTCGCGTCGCTATTGAGCGCACTCCGCGCCGCGTTGTCGAACGCTGTCGCGCCAGCGCTGCGGCAGACCGAGCTCGCTTGCTTCCCACACGAACTCGGCGACTCGTACGACCCAGGACCTGCGCACGGGTTCACGCGCTTCTTTGTCGAGTCCCAGTCCTCGCGCGTGCTCGTGCCAAAGCCTTTCTTCGGTCCCGTGCCGATGCTCGTCGGGAGCTTGTAGAGCGCATCTGTCGCGCCAGCGCCGCTCTGCCACTTGAAGCGCGTCTCCGTCGGTGTGTACGTCGCGATCGTGTGGTGCACGCCGTACTTGGACGGCGAGTCAAAGAGCGGCACGTGCCGCGACGTCGCGCTCTTGCTCGGACTTGTCATCGCTGTCGGGAGCTGCTCGCACGGATGGATCGATGGCGATGTGCGCTCGCACCGACGTGCAGCAGCAGCAGGACGTACGCACCAACGCCATGAAGGTCTAGTTGGTAAATTTGACACGAGGTCTTATGCTCAAGTGTCGTTGGTCTTATGCGCTTGTGGCTCTGTCAGTCTTATGCAATGGCGTCGTCTGCGATGCAGTGACGCTAGCGACGGCGATCGTGATCGCGACTTCGTTGGCGGCTCACACGTGGCGACGATGCGAGTAGCTTGGCTGTTGGCGAGAGCGGCAGGGCTGACGTCGCGACCCAGGATGCTTTGCGCTGACGAATCGCTGCTGGCTGGACGCGGCGCCAGCGCTTCCAGTCTGCGTCATCCAACGCTGTCGTTGTCACGGCTGCAAGCGGCGCAGCGCGTTGCTGACTCGAGCGCCGCGTCTTGGACTGAACAACACTGATGTCACAGTCTTCGCTGTTGGCGTCCTCGATGCTCGTCGCGTCATGAACATGCGCTCTCTTCACGCGTGCACAGTGCTGCTCAAGTGCGAGCGAGCTGAAGTACAAGCGCTGGTGCAGCAGCGCATCCGACTGCTGCTGCTGCTGCTGTCGCGAGCTTCGTCGACCTGAGCTAGCTGTTGGCACCGGTAGTCCAGAGGATGATAGCGGAACTACGGAGGCAAAGGATTGGACTGGGGGCGGCGGTGGCGATGTCATCGACGCAGTGACGAGTGCTGCGACCTGTTGCTGCGCGAGCATCGCTGCGTGCGTTGTCTGCGCGACCATGTTGCGCAAGTAGACGTCTTTCCAGCCCTAGACAAGCCACGATCACTCGCCACGAGCGCCTCAGTCAGTCACTTGTTCCAACAAGCAACACATACTCGAGAGGCATGCACGACGCACGTGGAACGCTTGACGTCGCCGCTCGAGGCGCTTGGTCTTGAGCAAGAGCGCAAGTGTTGCGCGCTGGCGGCTCTTGAACGTTGCGCGGCGTGTTGCGAGCGTCTGCGCGACAGACTCGAGCACTCGGAGCTGCTTGGCTTCGTGGTCAGCGATCGCCATCGCGCACTGCTCGCGGCTCCTCTGGAGTTGCTCCACGAGCTACACTCATGCGCATCAAGGCGATCGATTGATCGATCGCAAGGAGGCATGTCCATCGTCTGAGCGCCGCAGCTCTCGTTTGACACAAGTACTTGTTGGTCTATCAGACGCAGTTGGACGCACCTGCGGCAGCTCTCGGACACACACGTCGTCGCGAAAGCGCGCGAGGCGCTGTGGGAACTGCGCGACGTCGCGCCGTAGCGCATGCAAGAACGTCTGCGTGTCTAACAGCTTTGCTCGCAGCTGTGTCTCGACTCCTTGGAGCTGCGCTTGCTTGACGACGACCGACGCATGGAGCGCTCGGATGGCGCAGTGGCGCTTGCTGAGAGCGTACGCACGCCATGCAAGCAGCAGTGAGCGGTGAAACGCATCTGCGGTCGCAATGGCAATGCGCTGCTTGCGCCACGCGAGCGTGCGATTGCGCGTTCGCAAAGCGCTGTCGCGGCTCTTCTCGAGCACTTGCGCCTGCGTCTGCGCTGCCTCTGCCGCTGTTCGGCTCTGTGCGAGCTCGTCCGACTGAGAGGCGACGGCGTTAGGAGCAAGTGCGTAAGCGTGAGAGGTGGCCACGAGCAGCAACGCAGAGGCAAGACATACCAGGAGCTGGACGCGCAGCTCGAGCTTCTCTGCCTCATGGTGCTTGACGGCGAGTGCGTCTTTGAGCCGTGAGCACTCGAGCGACTAGCAAACGCACGCGGCTGTGAGTGTGACTCACGTTGGCACGTGCGTATAGATGAAGAGATGGCAGACATACCTGCGCATGAAGCGCCTGTAGTGTACTCTCTCGCGCTGCTGCGATGTGGTCGTGCTCCGTCCGCAGCGCATCGAGCTGTGCTTGGAGCACCGCGTGCTGTTCGCGCCACCGCAGCGCAAAGAACGTCTACTCGTGAGCTGATCGGCCCGTACTCCACTAGAGAAGCGCAAGCAGTTAGGAAGATAAGAGAGCGCACTGGACCTGCACGCGCTGCTCGTTGTCCTGACACTGCATGTGCTCGAGCGACTCGCGCAGCTGCCGCAGCTCTGCGTCCTTTTGCACGCGACTCGCAGCGAGTTCGTCACGCAACTAGCGCGTGCACAAGAGCGCAAGTGAGCGTACATACGCGTCAGTAGCGCGTGCATTCGGGCGCCTATGGCTGCAGCAGTGATGGCACTACGCACTTGTGCGACGGCGTGATTGGCGCTTTCGTGCTGCTCGCGCTCGATCACGTGTTTCCGGCGCAATGTCTCGTGCTCTGCGTCGAGCCGCACGTGGTCGCTCGAGCGCTTTGCTAGCGTTGCTTGCATGTCTTGGTGACGCGCTCGGTAGCTCTCGAGGTCGCGCTCTAGACGACTCACGAGCTCGCCATGGGCGTGCATCTCGTGCGCTCGAGCTGCTTCAAGCTAGCGAGGCGAGCGTTGGTGTGGGCACACGTTAACGTTGACTGTTTGCATTCACAGCGAGGCTATGACACGTACCTGATGCAGTCGCAGCTGCAGCGCATCACAGCAACAGCGGCTGGTGCTGCTGCTGCTCGACAGCGCAGCGCATGCGCACGACGAGCTGGTCATCGCGATGTGGTGTGTCGTTTGGAGTATCGGTTGACACTCGTTTCGAATTTATATATTGGTACATAATTCTTACACAACATACAATGTACAAGTATACAGTGAGAAACAGTGTTGGTTGTACTGATTCTTTGACTCCATTTCTTGATTGTTGACTCGTGATTGTCTCGACATCACAGCCCCAGCGTGACGTACCAACTTCGTTGCGCAAGTCAACCAACGTCGTTGCGCAGTCATCGCGTCAACTGCGGCGCATACGAAGGCGCTGGACTTGCGTTGCTTGTCATGAACGAACGACTTCGTGTCTATAGCGAGTCTCCTATCTCTTAATTTGTCCTCCACGACACCTTCGACATCGTGACTCGGACGACAAGTCCTCGCACTAGAGCGATGCGAAGCATGGCGGTGGCGCCGCTCGCGACAGCGGCGATCAACAAACGTGCCGAGCCGTCTCGACATGGTAGCGGCGGCGTAGTAGTGACAGACTCGCTTCGTCACGAGTTCCATCGCCACTGCGACAACGAGAGGAGCAAGTCACATCACCATGGCACTCGCGTTGCTACCGCAGCAGTGTCGCCGCGCTTGTCGACACTTGGCTCCATCTTGGCGATCGCAGTCGCGCTGAGTCAGCAGCGACTGACCTGGCGCGCAAACGCAGTGCAGATGGCGAGGTCGCTCCTGCTCGTGCTCCGGAACGCATGTGTCAGCGTCGCGTTCGCGTGGCTTGCGATGTTCTGCTTCAGTCGCGGGAATGTCTTCAGTGGACAAGCAGCAATCGCACAGTCGTCTCGCGAGTTCGACCTCTCGTTGCTGCTCTGGTGGAAGCTCGTCAACTGGATCGGCATCGCAGCGACCGACTCGGTGTCGCTCATGAGCCAGCGATTCGCATCAAAGCCAGACGCCACGCCGACGTTCCTCGCCTGTTGGCTCAAAGTCGCGCGCGGCACGTACCGCCTCATGGTCGCGACGACAGTCGTGTCATTCGGAGCCTCGTTCGCACTGCTCCAGGTGCCCGCGTCCGCACAGAAGCTCCGGATCCACGTGTACGTGAACGCGTTCTGGTTCCACTTTGACACGTGCGCGTGCAACATGGAGGCGACGCGGATCTTCACCGCCGAGACCGTGCGCGGACAGGAGAAGCAGCGAGCGAACGCACAGCGGCGACTGCCGCCGTACTGGAAGCGCCTACTGCGTCTCTACACCGTCACGATCGTGACCATGACGTCGTTCGGCGTCACTGCGCTGTACACGCACACTACCGCGACGTTGGAGCTCATGAGTTCGTTGCAGATCTTGCTCTTCACGCTCGGGAGCTTTGCGCTCAAGATCGCACTGCAAGAGGCCACCAAGCTCAGTCTCCTCCGTAAGTCGTGGAGCGCTGGCGTCATGGCTGCGCTCGTGGGCATCCCAACGATCCTCATTGACACGCAGATGCGCATCGTTGTGCTCCGTGCCAAGACCACGAGCGCGACACTGTCTGGGACGCTCGTGATGGCGCTCATCGAGATCTTGATGCGGTGTTTCAAGTCGCTCTACATCAAGCACCAGATCAAGCGCGAGCGTGCGCGGCGAGCTGCACTAGCGACCGTCCAACTGACTTCAGAGCAACCCGACAGCATACATACAGAAGGCTCGAGCGCCACGCCACAGCCTCGAGCAGAGACACAGTCCGACTTTGATACGTGGCGCCTCCGACTGCTGCACTACCACGCCGCTGAAGTGTACGTCGACATGTTTGCCGAGTACGTCGCGCTCGGGTGCTCGTACGGGATCCTGTTCTTCTGCTGGAACCATCCCAAGTACCTGCTCCGGCAGTTTGACAACGCGTCAGAGAGCAGCAACACCACCAGTGCCGACGTGAGTCCGACACTGAGCTATCTGCTCGGCAGCTCACAGGCGACGATCATGGCGTGGCAACTCGGCGTCGAGATCATCGTGGACTACGCGTCGTGTCTCTTGGAGATCGGCAACGGCATCGACTTTCGACCGCTGCAGCGCCAGAGCTTCTACCTCGGACTCTGGCTCATCTGGGCAGCGTCGACGAACGTCGCGATCTCGGCCAACTTGTTTGTTCGGATACAAGAGACCTAGCGACAGCGTTGTGCTTGCTTCACTCCATAGCAGCGTTCGGCTCTGAACTCGTGCTTCTGTATGCTTGTGAGAGCGATCATGAGCGAGCTCACTAGGACATCTCCTGTGTCTATCACAACCGAGCAAAGCATGCGATCACTGCTAGTTGATTGAGTATGTACCTCTCGTCAAGTGCGCTATCGCTATCGGAGCATCTCTTCTGGTACGACTGTCGCGCCGCCGACACTGTCGCGCCGACTGACCGAGTCGGTCATCGGCAGCACAGGCGAGCTCGTCGCGCCGCTTCCAGCTTCAGCATCGCCGCCAAACGCTCGCCCTGCGCGCAAGCACCCAAAGCAGTCGCACGAGCCACCAAAGCCGCCGGCGCCCATGCCAGCGGACGAGAAGAGGAGTGCGAGCGCGCCAAAGACAATGATGATCACGATCACGACGAGCAAGTCGGTGTAGAAGAAGATCACGCCGCTCATGTACTCGTCCGGCGACATGATGCTGTACATCGTCGACGCGTCGTAGCTGAACCAGAGAATGAGCGCGAACTCGAGCACGACCGAGAGCCCAAACGCCGAGCCGGACGACACGAATCGGTTCTCAAAGATCGCAAACACGACCACAGCACACACGAGGACGATCGTGAACGCTATGAGTCCGGCTTTTGTTGTGCTCAAGAGCACGCGGTCGTCTGCACTCGCACCGTCGGTCTCGGCGCGGCGCTCAATGCCCGAGAGCGGGATCATGATCGAGACGGCGAGGAACGTAAAGCCGCAGCAAAAGAGCCCGGCGTTCGTGTCGAGGTACACCTGGACGCTCGCGAGGAAGACGCTGAGTGCGACGCTAAAGACCACGAGGATGAGCCAGTTGAGCGGAAACACGGCGTGGCCGAGGTACAGCAGCACGAGGAAGACGACCATGACTGCGAGCGTGCCAAAGAGGTACCACCCTGTGTGCTGGAACGCGCGGTCCATGATGCTACTCAGTGCGTTCTCGTACGTCAGCAGCACCATGAGCGCCGAGATGAAGAGGAGCTGAAGCGCAAAGACCGAGAACATCTTGCGCCGGAACGCCACTTGGATCAGCAGCGGTAGCGACGCGATGCAGCCCTCTTGGTACATTGCAGATGGTCGCCGCGCCATCGGCATCTCGTCTGCGAGCGACGCAGAGCTGCCGCCGCTGCCGTTCACATTGTCGAGACCGCTCGTGCGCTCGACAGCAGCGTCCTGCTCGTTCTCGTGGTCAAACTGCTCCATGCGACGGCGCCAGTACGACTTGCGTCCGCGCGTGCGACTGCGGCGGCGACTCACTTCGAGCGGTGTCATCAGCGACGTGACGCTGCTTCGAGCTGTCAGTGTGCTCGACGTCGACGACGTCATCTCGTCCGAGACAAAGCACAGGTGCGTCGGCGCGGACCGATGGCCATCGATCGAGACTTCAGTCTCACCTGACGCGACGTGGATCACAGCGATCGCGCGCGACTCGTTGTGCGCGTCGCCATCGACGACCTTCTTCTTCTTGCCAATGCTGTTGGTGGGGCTGGTCTTGCCAGGCGAGCGATCGCCGCCGCCACTCTTGCTCATCGCCTCTTTCTCTCGAATGGCGGGCGGCGCTGCGAGCGACGGAGCACCGTGATACTGAGTCTTAGGAGCTCCTGCAGAGACGCTATCCGCACGCGCACCAGCGACCAGCGCGGTCGTCTGCGCACAGAGAGGAACGTGTCCCCGAGAATAGTGGGCTACCATCATCAGCATGGTCATCCTCACGACCTCACTTTGGATCGCGAGCTACGTTCTGGTCCGACTACACTCTCCTACCTACTGCTTGTGAGCGAATTGGCCGTGTACGGAGTACGCAGGCAAGTCGAGCGTGACACCCGTGAGCGTACGCTGGATGCTCTCGTGCACGGTCGTATCCGATCGATCGATCGATCGATCGGTTGATTGACTGACTGACGGGCCTGTCACGCTTCGGATCTGTCTGTGCGCGTGCTAACGCAGACAACTCGCGCATGGAGCGAAGGCGGCGTTGACTGCCCATGCGCATGGAGCTCTGCTGCTGATGCAATGCATTGCCCATGTGCTCGGGAAAGTATGGCTCGGGTGGTCGATCGCCAATAATTATTGCGCGAACCGACGCGTCGGTTGACTCGAGCATGGCGACTCGCGCCGTCGTTCGCTCGACCGCGACTCGATTGATGCGCTCGCGCTGCGCGCTCGAGTGCTGCTTCACTAGCTGACAGCGCAAGAGCGTGGGTACGTCATGGGCCTCGCGCAGTCACAGACCGACTTCTTCCACGACGCGCACCAAGTCGATGGCGACGAAATCGAGATCTACGCGTACCTCGCGCGCGTGGAGCGCTCGCTCTGGCGAGACGCGCCGTGGTGGCAACAGCAACAGCAACAACAGCAGCAAGGCGACGACACACAGCTCGATGCGAGCGACACCTCAACGCGAGCGATCGCAGCGGCAGCGACAGACAGCGCAGCGTCTGCGCTCGTCGTGACGGATCCAGCAAAGCGCCTGGTGCGCACATCGTCCCCACTGCGCTCTCACTCTCATACACACGCAGTCCAGTGCTTGTCTGACAGCCACGTACGCTGCGTTGCCTGCGCCTGTAGACACTGAAAGAGGCGCTCGCAGTCGTGCCCAAGATGATGCTCCACGACGGATGGATCGCCCCGCTCGTTGCGCTCATTGAGAGCGTCGACACTGTTGTTCAGAGCGTCGCACTTGCTTTGCTCTCCAAGATCATCAAGACAGGTGCAGACACTCGCACTCGCGCGTCAGCACTCACTACGCACTCGTCTGACGCTGTTGTGGTGCTCTGAGCAGCGTCAGCGGAAGCGATCTTCATCCACGTCGGCGGCATGGACAAACTCGTCGAGCTGCTCTACTCGGACCTCGTCAACGTCCAGTACCTCGCGCTCGAAGTCATCTACGCGCTCTGCGCTCGCAACCGTACGCTGGCTGCCTGCGTATGTGCTCTGGAGACGACGCTCTTGCGTCGGAGACGCCTGACCTCTCTCTATCAACACACACGCTCTTCTCTACAGCGCACGTCGTCTCGCTCTTCTGCAAACTCGGGCTCGTGCGCCACCTCACGTCGCTCACAAAGAGCGACACACCGGAGCTCGTGCTCGCGTCGCTCAAGATCCTGCGCCTCACGCTCCACCAGCGTACGTCTCCTCTCTCGCTCGCTCTTCCTGTCTCTCAGTCGCTACTGAGACTGATAGACACTATGTATGTTGCCATGGACGTCCAGACGCAGTCAAGGCCGAGATGGCGCCGTGTGCGATGCTCGCAGTGCTCATGGACCTCATCACGAGTCCACACCGTGCGATCGCCAAGGCTTCGGTCATCTGCATCGGTCTCTCGCTCCCCAACGGTGCGTCGCCATCGCTGAGAGCGACTGACAGCGGCGCTCTGCTCGCCACACTCGCACAGTACGACGCTTAGACTGACGCTTTGCCACTCTGGCGCAGCCGAGAACCTCGCAGAGATCATTCGCCTCGGCTGCATCGACGCGTTCCTCAAGCTCATGGCGCCCTCGAACCCGAACGCAGACGCAGTCATCTACGCGCTCTCGCTCATCGCGGACGAGACCGACGCGATCTTCCCGCGCGAGCTCACAGTCTCAACGAGTCTCCGCATGCTCGAGACCCTCCGCGGCGCTGCGAAGCGCTCAAAGAACGCCAGCGCGATGGGCTTCCTCTTTGCTGCGCTCGCCAAGTCGCCGCTCTTCCACGCCGCATTGTGCACCGAAGCGAGCCTCTCGATCCTGTCCAAGCTCCTCGTCGGCGGCAGCACCGACGTGCTCTGCGCCTCGGCGTTTGCACTCGGCGTCGTCGGGACGAGCGCCGCGAGCGACCGCGTGAGAGAGCTGCTCTTCCACGTCGAAGCGCCGCAGAACCTCATGAAGCTCCTCGCAACGACGCCGTCCGCCGCGAACGAGCGCGTCGTGCGACTTGCGATCTTTGCGCTCGCGTCCATGCTCCACGACAACGCGACGCTCTCGAGCGCGACTGCGCACGCCGTGTACCCAGACGCAGTCGTCTCGGACGCGCTCCAGACCAAGATGCGCGCGTGCTGTCGGTCGCTCCTCGCAGCGCCAGCACTCATCGACCAGATCTACGGCCGCGCAGTGCACGAGCTCTCGATCGGCTCGACGTACGCTGCGATGCTCCTCGCGTGCCTGAGTCTCGACGACGCGATCAAGCGCAAGTGTTGCAACGCGCTGTGTGTCGAGCGCATGCTCGCGTACACGCGCGCGGCGAGTCCTCGCTTGTTAGCGACGTGCGTGGCGTTCTTCATCGAGTGCACGCGTCCGTCGCCGCGTCCTACAGGCGTCTTGGCCTCGAATACAGCGAGCTCGACCGAGTTGGCGCTCGAGTCGCCTCGTGAGGCGTTCGCGTGGACAAGCGACGCGTTCTGTGCGTGCGTCCAAGCGCTCGAGCGCTCTGGCGAGACCGATGTCTACGTCGCGCTTGCTGTCCTGCTCTTTGAGACGCATCCGCCTAGCTGCCTATTCGGTCTTCCAGTGCTGCTGCGCCACTTTGTCGAGACCGCATCGGCGATGAAGGTGCAGCTGAGCGTCCGACCGATCGTCAACGCGGTGCTCGTGGCCACGGCGCGACTCAATCACGCAGCGCTGCACGACCAAGTGCTGCAGTTCCTCGACGCACTCACGCAACACAAGAACACGCAAGCGCTCCAGGTCCTCTTTGCCGCAGACCCAGAGCGCGTCGCGAACCTCTTGCACTCGTCGCACGCGCCGATTCAGCTCCTCGCCGCGACGCTCTTGCGGCGATTGTTCAAGCGCCTGAACGCCCTCGAGGTCCCGACGACTGCAGCGCTGCGCCACTTGGTCAAGCTCATGGGCAGCACCAGCGCGCCGCGCAGTGTCGCGGTCGCAGCCGCTCGGGTCTGGGGCAACCTCTTGCTGTACGCCGACAAGCGCGTGGGCTTTGCCAAGATCCCAAACGCCGTTGAGGTGCTCCTTGTGCTCCTCAGCGTCTGCACCGCCGACTCCAGCAGCAGCGACGGTCGTCTAGACGAGGCACCGCCCGCGTCAGTCGCTCTTGACGCGCCGGACAGTAGTGCTGCCAAGCACGTGTACGTTGTCATGCGCAGTGTGCACCGCGCGTTTGAGAGCGACGACGTCAAGCGCGTCGCCGTCGCTGCGCCGCACTTGCTCTCTATCGTCGAGCTCTTTACGCACAGCGACGCGCGCGTCGTGCACTTGGCGATCGAGAGCATGACTGCGATCGCACGCGTGCAGGCACTGCGCAAGCACGTCGCCGTCACGCCAGTGCTCACAGCTGTGAACGCGCTCTTGCGCGACCGAGACGACGCGAGCGCCGTGCCGTTGAAAGCGCAGAGCCGAGCGATTGGACGCGTCGATGCGCTGCGCTTCGTGAGCGCGCTCAGCAAGAAAGACGCGTGGACGCAGCGCCTGCTGCTCGAGTACAAGGTCGTCGACGCTGCGGTGTTGCTGCTGCACTCACCGCTCGCTGCGCTCGACTGGGAACTGCTGTGTCAGTGCCTTGAGTCGCTCGCGTGGCTCGCAAGCGGCACCGACTCGCCCGTGCGCAGCGTCCTCGCAACCGCAAAGCTCATTGACTTTGCGCTGCGCCACGTCGACTCGGCGCGCGAGCAAGTCACGAGCGCAGCGTTGCACTTGCTCCAGCGCCTGTCGTTCGCCGCAGACGTCAAGGACATGGTCACGGCTGCGAACGGTCCGGCGGTCATCATGCGCGCAATGAGCCACCGGAGTGACGTCGAGACAAAGCGCCGTGCGTGCTCGCTCATCCGGAACCTCGTGCAGCAGCACGACGGCAACCGCGCGCAGTTCCAGAGCCTCGGCGCCAACAGCTACCCTCGTGACGCTCGTGACGTCGAGCGCACTCGCGCCAGAGACGCTCAAGCTCCGGATCAAAGGGCTCTCTGCGATCGCCTCGATGGCGGACGGTACGACTGCAGTTGCAAAAGCGAGCAAGCACGAGCTGCTCGAGTGCGACGACGCGCCACAGCTCGTGCGTCTTGTAAGTGCAGACGACGACCCGCGTCTCTGTGCTGCGTGGTGCTTTGCACTCGCAATGCTCGCCGCCGGATCGTCTGGGAACCAGCGAAAGCTCGTAGCGGCTGGCGGCATCGTCGAGCTCCTCGTGCTCTTCATCGCTCAGCACGGTGACGCGCCGCTGCTCCGGGTCGTCGCCGCGCAGCTCCTCGCGTACGTCTCGTCGATGCGAGAGAACCGCGCGGCGATCATGCGCGACGGCGCCGACGCGCTCTTATCGGCGATCATCGACGCACTGCAGTCGGACAACCACGAGCTCCAGCGCTTCACGGCGCTCAGTGTTGCGCACCTCGCAACACGCAGCGACGAGCACAAGGTACGCCTCGGTGCGTCCGGTGTCATTGCGCCGCTCGTCGACCGCCTCTCGTCCAAGCAGCTAAACGTCTTGGAGAACGTCCTGAGCGCCGTCGCGCGCCTTGGGAGCCACGCCGGCAACAAGGTCAAGTTTGGGAGCAAAGTGTGCTTTGAGAAGCTCCTCGCGCTCGTGCACCACGACGAACTGGCGATCCGCAAGTGCGCCGTGAGCGCCATCGCCGTGCTCATTGAAGGCAACGACGGCAACAAGAAGTGCTTGCTCCAGTGCGAAGCGCGCGTCGTGACTGAGCTCTGTGCGCTCATGCGCGCGACGAACGGCAAAGTCGTCGAGAGCGCGATGCTCATTCTCGGCGAGCTCGCCGTCTTGCCGGACCAGACGCTCGAGATCTCCAAGGCCATGGACATTGTCGTGCTCGTGCGCATGGTCGAGCACGTGAACGTCAAGATCAAGCGCGCGGCGCTCACGACCGTGCTCCACTTGACAAAGGAGTCGTTCAACAAGCTCCGCTTTGGCATTCGCGAGTGCCTCGTAGCGCTCCTTCGCTGTCTCCAGTCGGACGACTTGCGCATCGTCGAGCTCGCGATCGGCTGCTTGGCGAATCTGTCGTTCACGCCGGCGAACGCGAGTCAGATCGCGCAGTCAAACGCCTTGACGCTGCTGCTCAAGCTCGCAGCAGCGTCGACGACTGCAAAGGACTACCTGACGTGGAAAGAAGCGCGCTTCCTGCGTCTCGACAAGTCCAGCAGCGCAGGCAGTAGCTCGCCGCAAAAGGACACAAGCGCCGGTGCTGCTACTGCCTTGAACGCTCTGCTTGCTGGTACTAGCGATAGCACTGGCAACAGTGCGCTCTCGCCTGAAGACGGCGACGGTGACGACGGCGAGTGGAGCGACAGCCACGAACTCGCAGTGTACGCGCGCCACGGCGGGAGCGACAGCCAGAGCGACGAAGTCCTCGACTTTAGCTCGTTCCCGAGTCGCCAGACTGCGGTACTCGAGCAGACGCTCCTCGTCCTGAGCAACTGCGCAGACGAGTGCCACGCGCGCGGTCTCGTCGAAGCCGTGGCGATCAAAGTGATCTGCCAGGCACTACAGCACCCGAGCGAGCTCGTGAAGCGCTGCGCGTGTTTCCTCCTCGGCGTCTGGTGCAAACAGGACGCGCTGAACCAAGCGACTGCGACTGCCGCCGGTGTGCTCCCGACGCTCATTCAGCTCCTCAACTCGCCGACGCTGAGCATCGTCGAGGCGGCGCTGTACGCGCTCGGGAAGCTGAGCTACTACAGCGACAACCACGTCAAGATGCTCCAGCTCGACGTCCTTACGACCGTTGTCCAGGGCATTCTCCGGCGCTCGAGCAATGTCGCGCACGACGGGCTCTTGGACCGCGCACTTCGGCTCTTGGGGACGCTCGTGCGCTTCCCCAAGGTCCGCCAGGTGCTCAAATCCGAAGAGGTCATCTCGGACGTCCTCACGCACTTGCTCCAGATCCACAAGGACGCATTGGCGAAGAACACGAGTCGCCTCGTGCTCGCGATGCTCGAGGAGGAGTCGCTCAAGTTCTTCCTCCCAAAGAAGACTGTCACGCTCCTCCGCGCGATCTTCACGGACGCGAGCACGACGCCCAAGACTGTGCGCAACGTCCTCCAGATCTTCCGCATCGTTGCGCTCGTCGAGGAGCACAAGACCACGATCGCGCTCGAAGACAGCGGCGAAGCGCTTGGGAAGATGGTGGCGGAGCTCCGCGTCGTCGCCGAAGTCGAAGAGAACCTCTTGCGCATGCCCGCGAGCGCGCCGAACGCCGACACGATCTTGCCGCTCTTAGCGAACATCGCAGTGACGAAGCGCATTGCGACGATCCTGTTTGACAAGAAGCTCTGCGCTGTGCTGCCGCAGTACCTCGCGCCATTCGAGCCGCGCGAGCTCGAAAGCGGCGCTGCAGACGCCAGTGCCACCACTGGTGACGAGCAGCTCCGCCACGTGAACCGAAGTCTCTACGCCGTTGTCATTGCCAAGCACTTGTGCGTGAGCCAACAAGACCGAGCCGTCGCCAAGCTCTCGAGCCTCGAGAGCACGTCGCTCTTGCTCGGGCTTTTGCGCACGAGCACGGAGCTGATGCCGCAGCGCCTCACGCGCCTGAGCTTTGAGTGCCTCGTCGTGCTCGAGCAGCTCTGTGCGCGCACTGCCAGCAGCAGCGCACATGACCAGCAAGTGCTGAGCCACGAAGCTGGCGTCGACCTCGTGGCGTTCTACCTCGTGCTCTGGCTCCGCATCGCAGTCGACGGCGATCGCCGCACGCCAGTGGCGCCAGAGCTCGCGTGCGAAGCGCTTGACGCTGTCCAGCCGCTCGAGTTCGTTGCGTCACTTGCGCAGCTCGTGCACCACGTCGCGATGCACGTCGACAACCGCAACGCCTTGGTCTGTAGCGGCGGCATGATGCTCTTGCTCCAGGCCATGAGCGTCGCAGCGCTGCCGTACGACCTTCGCCTCTGTTGCGCCACGTCGCTGGCGATTGTGAGCGAGCTGTCAGTCGCAAAGGACGTCCTGGACCGAGACGACCACGTCGCGCTGCTCTACCGCTTCATGGTCGCGCACGAACGCGACGCACCGCTGCTGCTCCAAGCGCTCCGGGCGTTTGCAAACATTGTCGACCGGTCGCCGCCGAGTCGCCACCACGTCCTCGCGCACCCGCCGGCGCTCGCGTTCCTCCTCGAGTGCCTCGCAGATGCAGAGAGCGACGTCGCTGGGAGCAAAGTCTACTTTGCCGTTCGCGCGCTCGAGTGCCTCTCGATGGAGAAAGAGGTCGCGCAGTGTCTCGCACCACTCGATGCGCTGCCACGTGTGCCGCAGCTCCTACTGCTGCCAATGGAGTCGGTCAGTCGCGAGACGCAGTACTTTGCCACCAACATGGTCGGCCACATGGCGTTCTTTGGACACGCAGAGCGCCTCGCGCTCTCGGAGCCGATGGTCGCGCGCATCCTCGCGTTCGCGTCGTTCGAGACCGACGGAGTCGTGACTGCAGCGTCCGTCAAGCTCGCGCTCTGGGCGCTCTCCCAACTCGCCAAGTCATCGCTATCTGCAACGGTATGTGCGTGGATCGTGTGCGACGCCGCGCGCTTGGACGTGCTGATCCAGTGCGGACTCTTACCGCCACCAGCGCTTGGGATCTCGTCCGCTGTCGTCGGCTACGCGCTCTCGATCCTCTTGTGCATCGTGACAGTCGAAGACGTCGTCGCTGCGCTCGTGCACAAGCGCGTCTGCACGCCTCTGGCCGCGCTGCTCGAAGCTGTCGAGAAGGACATTCGCGTCGCCGCGCTCCAGATCCTCGCGCTCTTGCTCCCGAGGTACGCCGCAGTCGGTGCGACCGTTGATGATGACAGAGACGAGCGCAGCAGTCGGACCGAGTCGTGGCCAGCGATCTTGCGCCACGTCGTCGAGTGGATGGAAGTGTATGCGCGCGACCCAGCGAGCTGCTCGGTCGCGTCGCTCCTGGACGCGTTCGTGTGTCTCAAGACTGTCGCCGCTCGCACTGCGGACGTCGCGAGTGCGTTCACATCGTCGATCGTGCGCACTGGCGTCGCAGAGATCGTCGCAAGCACGATGCGGCACTTTGACGCGATGCTCCAGCAGCAAGAGCCGACGGCTAGCGCTCAAGACGCACTGCGCGTCCTCTTGCTGTCGCTCCAAGTCTGTCGCCAGCTCATGGCGTTCGCAGCTGTCTACAGCGACAAGTTCCTCGCGCTCGACGCGCCGTCGGTTCTTGAGAGCGTCTTGCAACTCGATGACGCGGCGCTCCAGCTCGAGACGCTCGAGTGCATGCGCCACTTGTCGATGCGCACGCCCAGTAGCGACAGTTCCAAGACTGCGCACCTGCTGTTTGCGTCGCCGCGGTGCGTCACGCGCCTCAAGCACCTCGCGCACACGGCAGGCGACTTGGCGATCGTCGCGAACGCCACGTCGCTCCTTGCGCTCATGGCCACTGCGCTGCCATCGCTGCCTGGACTGTGCTGTCTCGATGGCGTTGACGTCGTCTCCAAGCTCGTACATGCGCACTGGACAGCGCAGCGCTCGCCACTGGCGCTGCGCGTGACCGACGACTGCTGCCACGTGCTCCTCGCGCTCTTTGCGAGCGACGACAACGTCTTTGCGCTCTACGACCAGACGAGCGTCATTGCGCGGCTCTTTGCGATCGTCGAAGCCCATGGCGCACCGGAGCTTCCACTGCGCGCGCTCGTGAAGATCTCGGACTACGCACCGAGCCACACGCGGTTCCTCCCATTGCTTCCAGCGCTCTGTCGTCTCTTGAGCGGTGACACCGAGCGTCTGAGCACATCGTCCCACGAGCTCATCCTCTCGATCCTCTACAACGTCTTCTGCCGGTTCGGCGGCGATGACGACGATGTCCTCGACACTGACGGCAATGACCGAAAGGCAACGACGCTTAGCATCGGCCAGAGCTCGGTGCTGCCGCAAGTCCTTCCACTTGCGCGATGGGTCCGCGTCGCCAACTCTCGCGCGATCGAGATCGTGCTCCAGCTCCTGCACGCGTACGTGTCGACGACTGCGTACAAGACGCTGCTGAACGACGGCGCCAACACTGTCGCGCTCTTGGAGCTCGTGAGCGCAGACGCCACGTCTGTTGCAGTGGCGGCCGCGCACGTCCTCCTCAGCGTCTCGGACGAGCGCGAGATGCACATCTCAATCACAGTCGAAGACGGCGTCGGCGTGCTCGTGCGCACGCTCCAGCGCACAGACGACTGGACGCTCCAGTGCCTCGTCCTCACGATCTTGCGGACAATGAGCACTGACTCTGAGGTGCAAGTGCTCATTGTGAACGACAGCGGCGTCGCGCGCCTCGTGCACTTTGTCCTTGAGCGCCAGAGCGCGCAGTTTGCAGGCGACGAGCGCCTCGCACTCGCGTGTGCGATCCTGCAGCAGCTCTCGCACACGCTCAGCGCTGCGGCTCCGATCACCGCGTGCAATGGCCACACAGCGCTGATGGAGCTCAACGCTGCGCAGCTCTCAAGCGCCGCGGCGTCAGCCATGAGCGAGCGCAGCGTGACGCTCGAAGCGCTGACGAACCTCGCGCTGACCGTGTCTGTCGTGCCGCAGCTGCTTGTCGCCAAAGTCCACGAGCTCTTTGTGCGCTACGTCCTCGCAAGCGACGCGAGCTTCAGCGACACAGAGCACGCGCACTGTGCGCAGCTCGCGCTCCGAGGACTCCGTTCGCTCTGCCAAGCAAACAAAGACGTGCGTCGGACGCTCGGACTCGAGCGCACGCTCATTCCGCTGCTCGAGACAACGCTCCACAGCGGCGCTGCTACTGCCACGGCGCCACTGACGACGCAGGCGCAGGACGCACTCGCACTGCTGCAGTACGTCAGTAAGACGCCTGAAGGGCGCGCGAGCATCGTCGCCGAGTCCTCTCCGCGCTTCTCCGACCTGCTCTGTCAGCTCATCACACACGCGTCGCGCACAAGCGACGCCAGTCCTCTCAAGGCGTCCGCATCTGCGCTGCCGCCTGCGTCGAGCAAAGCACTGAGCGCAGACGCGCTCATTGGCTTGAAGCTCCTAGCAAACGTCGTCACCGACACAACAGACGCGCGCGTGCACAGCGCGTGGAGCTTTGCGCCGCTCGCGTCGCTCTCGCCACTGCTAGAAGCGCTCGTTGCGAACCACGAGCAGCCAACTCGGCAGCTCACAGCACTCCGCGTGCTCGCTGGCGCGAGTCTCCACGCGTCGTTCTACTTCCCGCTCTCGCCGCAGATGCTCAGCGACTTGCTCAACGTCGTGCTCATCAGCGCGTCGCGCAAGCACAGCGCGCTCGCAGAGGACGTCGTCGTGCGCGCGTTCCGAGACACTGGCCGCGTGCGCGCGTCTGTCAGTGGACACCAGATCCTCGAGCAGCTGCTGATCGTCGTGATGCAGAAGAGCGACCGCCACGCGCTCAGCACGGCGCTCACGCAGGTGCTCTACGTCTCGGTCGAGCGCGGCTTTGTCGTGAACCAGCGCTTCGTCGCCAAGCTCCTGTCGCTGCTTGCGAGTCTTGCGAGCGATGCACCAGGCAGCGAGCAGAGCAGTGACGCACCGCTCATGCGCGCACTCTGCGTCTACTTGAGCTTTGTGTTCAAGACCGCGTCGCCTGCGAGTGCGCTGCAGAGCAACTTGCGCGAAGTGCTCCGGAGCGAAGTGAACGCCGCGGCGCTCGAGTGCGTCACAGACGAAATGCTGCGTCTCCACGCTGTTGTGTGTCGCGAGGGCGCAACGCCGCAGTACGCGATGAGCTCTGAGAACGCCTTGCTCTGGAGCTTCTTTGCCGAGTGCCTCGCGCCGCTGCTGCCGCACATCCAGCGCCTGCTGGAGCGCACAGAGCTCACTCAGTGGCTCTGCCTCGTCGACGACGTCTTTGCCGCGGCGATAGACACGAGTGTACCGGTGCTGCCAGATTCTAGTGCCGCTGACAGCGCGTCCTTGTCTGTCGACAGTGACACAAAGACGATCGCACCGTCGCCGCTCGTCAGCTACACGGACAGCGTGCTTGCATCCCTCAAGGTCGCGTCGGTGCTCACGAGACTCAGTGGCACTGCTGCTGCTCCTGACGACGCCGCCGCTGTGGCGTTGCAGCGCGCGCAGCAGCGCGTGGGCGTCATGTGCTTGGAGACACTGTGGACGGCGTCAGCAGCGCTCGATCTGCATCACGCGAGTGTCGAAGCCGCGCTTACGACGCTCCTCGACGTGCGCGACGGCTGGAGCGAGCAGTGCCTCCTGGACGCCTGCCAAGCGTTTGCGAATACGCCAGCGCTGCTCGTGCAGCTCCTCGTCGTCTTCCACTCGCCGTACCGCGCGCTGAATCGGTCGCGCCACCTCTTGCTCCAGCTCTTGCTCACGCTCGTGAGCACTGGGAGCTACGTCAAAGAGCTCAAAGCCAGCGCGATCCAAGCGGCGATCGAGAACAACGAGCTCATCGCCGCGGCCGACAAGGCACTGCCAATCACGATCCTCAGCCTCCTCGGCTACAACGCCGATCTCAACAGCGAGTTCGCCTTGGCGCTCGAGCGCTGCGCGAGCGCCGCGACCGCCGCCGCGCGGACCGAGCACCTGTCGTACCTCGTGCACTTTCTTCAGCTCTACGCGCTCACAGACGAAGCGCTGCAGCAGCGCGCGATCAGCGTCTTCATGCGCGAGCTCGTGGCGAACGCCACGGTCTTGGACGTCACACACGACGCGACAGAAGCTGATGCCTTAGCGGCAAACGCGAGTACGCGCCACTGCGTCGCAGGACTCGTCAAGCTCGCAACGGTGCGCAAGTTTGTCGACCTGTACCTACAAGACTGGGGCCTTAGCGCGCTCCTCCACGTCACGTTCGTTCGCACGCGCGGCGACACGAGCAACGACTTTGAGGAGCGGACGGTGCTGTCGCTCAGTGAGATGAGCGAGCTCCTCGACCTCGCAGCGCGCATCTGCGCGTGGCTCGGCACGCCGGCGCGCAGCGCATTGCTCCCCAGCACTAATGGCGCTGTCTGTGACGAGCACACGCTCGTGAACGCACTGACGCTCGTCGGGACGCTCAAACGCGAACAGCTCGCGCTCGTCGAGCAAGTCCTTGAGCTCTTGTTGTGGCTCATTGGCGACACGGCGTGCTTTGAGCTCGTGTGTGTTCACGCGCCGATGCTCAATGCGTTCCTGCCGTTCCTGTTTGCGTACAGCGACAGCGCCACCGCGGCGCTCTTGCGGCTCTTGGAGACGTGCGTGCGCTCAGCGCCGCGTGTCGAGGCGCTCAATGCGCTCGTGACGGCGCTCGTGGAGCTCGTGTACGAGCACGCAGCGCCATTAGCCAAGCGTCCGCACGTGCGCGACAAGCTCCAGCTGTACATCCTCCTGCTGCTCAAGCGCTTTGGCGAAGACGGACTCGCTGGCACCGACGTGTACGAGCACGCAGTGCAACGGCTCCTCGCGCACATCCGCGCACCGACAGAGGCACAGGCGCGCGTGACGTGGAGCCTCCTCGGGATGCTCACCGAGTTTGACGCGGCGATCGTCACGATCTTCAACGTCGACGGCGTCCCGATGCTCCTCCGCGAGTTCTGCGTCGAGCCATCGGTCGCAGCGCCGACGCGCGTTGCAACGAACGCCCGCGGTGCGTTCCAGATGGAGGCGCTCAAGTGCCTCTCAAAGGCCGCGCGGACGCACGACGAAGTGCTGCTCAAGATCGCCGCGATGGACGGCATCGCCACTCGGCTCTTTGCAGTCTTGGCGAACGCCGCAGCGATGCTCGCGCTCGGGAGCGACGACGCTGCTGTGGCAGCCGTCGACATTGGCGAAGCGCAAGAGCACGCGGCGCACTTGATCGCCCGGTTGGCGCAGCAAGAGGACGTGCGCGCGTCGCTGCTCTCGCCCGACCACGTTGCGGTCTTGATCGAGTCGATGGAGTCGGTGCACTTGGCCGTTGTGCTGCATGCGCTCGAGGCGCTGTACCACCTCTGCGACTTTGCCATGTGCTTGGACGCGCTCGTGCGCCACGCGACGGTTCCAGTGCTCGGCCAGATCCTCGTTGTGCCGCTCGCAGACGACGCGACGCAGCGCAAGACGGAGGCGTTTGTGCTCGGGATCCTCGCGAGCATGTGCGCCAAGAGCAAGCTCATCTGCCGCCGCGTCGTGTCGTCCAACCTCGTAGCAAAGCTCAACGCGTTCCTAAGCGCAACGAGCGCGAGCTCGAGCGTTCAGCACAGCGCCGTCTCGATCATCTACAGCCTTTCGAAAGACTCGGAGCTCGTGCCCAAGCTCCGAGATCACGGCGTCGCCGAGACGATCACCGACGAGCTCCTGAGCTACGACACACACGCGACGCAGGCGAAAGCGCTTGGTGCGCTCGCGAACGTCGTTGCGCTCAGCCGCGTCTCGATCGTCGCGACCGACGCGGCGCTCGCAAGGGCGATCGTGCGCGAGACAGTCGAGGCGATCAACCGCAGCGTCCCGCTCGCACACACGCAGGACGCGATCGTAGCAGGGCTGCGCGTCTTGGAGGCGCTCGCAGCACTTGGCGACGATGCAAAGGCCCTGCTGCTCGACGAAAGCGCCGTGCACCTCGCGCTCGCGCTCTTTGGCGCTTCCGACGCGAACGTGCGCTTGCGAGCACTGCGTGTCGCGATGCAGTGGGTCGATACAAACCGCGACGCCGCAGCGATCCGCGAGCTCTTTGCAGACGACGCTGTGCTGCTCCACGTCGTGCGCGCAGTCTCGGAAGACGCGAGCGAGTGTCTCCTCGTCGCGCTCGCGCTCGTGCACGCGCTCTTGCGCGACGACGTCCTGAAAGACAAGCTCACGGCCATGACGTACGACGTGCTACTGCGGCTCATTGCGACGCACGCAGCGCCGAGTCTGTCGACGGCGCAGAGCAAAGTGCTCGTAGCGGCGCTCGAGGCCCTCGCAGCGATGACGACAGCAGCCTCGAGTGGCATCACTGCAGTCTCGACGAGCGTCGAGGTCGTCAACAGCGTCGAGTCGCTTGTGGTTCTGCTGCGCACGGCGGCGTCCGATACGATCCGCATCCACGCGCTGCACGTGCTCGTGAACTTTGCCGCGGCGGTTGAACTCCGCGGCGCGATGGTCCGCTGCGGCATGCTCGCGGCGCTCGTTGCGATGCTCGACGCAGCTATGCGTCTGCGCGACGACACGGTCGTACAGCTCTGTCTCCTTGGCACCGCACTGCTCACGACCGCCGTGGACTTCAGCGCTGTCGTGAGCGACTTTGCAGGCGCGACGGTCGCGACGCTCGTTGAGCTCCTTGGCTCGCGGAACCGCAACGTCCAAGCGAACGCGGTCTGGATCCTCTCGAACCTCTCGACGCACGGTGCGTCGTCCTGCCGTGTGTGCTCTGATGCACAGTAGTCGATCAACCAGTGGACTCGTCCTGACGCTCAGTGTGATGCTGCTGCTGCTGTGCTTGACTGTGTGTAGAGAGTCTCCGGAGCGCGATCGTTGCGCTCGGCGGCGCCACGACGCTCCAAGCGATCCTGAACGAGACGCTCAGCGGTGCCGACAGCGCGTCGTCTCACGCTGGCGCGAGTCTTGGACGTCCGACGTCGTCGTCGCTGCGCATTCGCGAGTACGCGCCAAAGGCGATCGAGTCGCTTGGGTTCGCACCGCTCACAAGCGCGACTGGCGCAGCAGTAGGAGACGCCGCATCGACACGGCGATAGAAGTAGGGACCTTGTGTAGAAAGAGCCGTCAACAGAGAGCGCGCTCCAGTGTGAGTCGGGCTTGAGAGTCGCGCGCATAAGATGAACGAACGCCTTGACAGCTTCCGAGCTCCGATCGGTTGATCTTATGACGTTCCTGTTCTTAGGACGCTGGACGCGATAAGACGCCGGCACCGCCGCTATCGCCATTGCCACTGCGCTCTTGGCGCTGTGCGGATCGCTAGTTGGCCGCCCACATCGCCACGACGCGCGCACTCGGCGCTGCGCGAGACGGACGCGACCTCACGCACCGAGTGTGACGCTCGGGCGACGACGAACTCGCGCTTGAGCTCTTGACACGCGCTGTCTAACGCTCCGCTTCACGCGCGAGACGCCCCCTCCTCGACGCACGGACGGCCCTACGCAGCAACTATCAATGGGCGGCGGCGTATCAAAGCCTGTCGAGCTCGCAGCGATGCCAGCGCCTGCGGCAACGACAACAAGCGGTAGTCCTGGCACCGACGGCGGTCCAACTGGCGAAGCTGTTCGGAAGAACTCGCGTCGGCGCGACTCGGCCAAGCAGCCGAAGAAAGAGGCGACTGCGATCGACGCTCGCATCGTGCAGACGCTCCGGGACTTGTGCCTCAAGCGCCGAGCCGTGAACGCCAAGAACATGAACTTTGAGCGCATTGCACTCAAGTTTGGGCTCGCGCGCGAGGCGTTCGAGACGATCCACTGCATCTACGACCAGTTTGCGAGCGTACGTGGCCATACGCGCATCGTCAGAGGCGTACTACAAGAGCTAGCGCTTGAGAGAGACTAGTCGACCAACTAACTCTTGTATCACTGCATCGCCATCACCACCGCGGTAACAGGAACAGAAGGGCGGACTCGACTACGACGGTCTCAAGGCCGCGCTCCAGGCCCTCGGCGCGCAGATGAACGAGAAGGACATGCGCGAGATCTTCTACGAGTCCGACATGGTGCGCGACAACAGCTTGAGCAAGAACGAGTTCATCGTGTCGCTCGCGATCAGCTTCCTCCTCGGTCTCATCACCAACTTTGACCACATCTCGCGCTCGATGGCGCACGCGCCCGTCGACGACACTGCTGGCAACAACACTGGGACTGGCGCGGGCGCCGAGACGCCACGGGCGCTGCCTGGCATGCCGCCGCGCCAAGGCACGTGGGGCACCAGCGGCGATGTCGAGACGCCGCGCGAGGCGCTGAGTCCGCGCGACACGAGCTTGTACTTTTCCGAAGGCTCGCCGCAGGTCGTGGCCAAGGCGCTAGAGCTCATGGTGAACGCCTACTTGCTCTTTGACGACGACGCGAGCGGGACGATCCAAGTGAACGAAGTGCGCAACATCATGCGCAAGCACAACAGCTCGGCGGCCAAGCTCCAGCGCAAGGCGAGCGGCATGACGTCCAAGTCGATCCAGATCGAGCGGATAAAGGAGCTCGACGTGGATCAGGACGGCACGATCACGTTCCAGGAGTTCGTGCTCACGTTCCAGAAGTGGGTCAGCAGTGGCGACGACGACGATGACGAGGAGAACGACGACGCATAAGCAGGAGTCAGAGAGAGAGAGAGCGCGCTGTGCCTAGCAAGAGACACAGAGACAGAGAGAGACAGAGATGAACAGAGGTGTCCATTGCCACTCGCGCTTCGTTCGCGTGAGAGGAGGAGGAGGAGGAGGAGAGAGCCTTAAGAGACGCTCCGTACGGCTGCTACGGGCGAGTCTGGACGCATACGAGACGTCCACGTGCTCACTTGGACTTGGGCGACCGACCGTCGCGCGTCTTGCCCGCGCGCTCGAGCAAGAGGTTGAGAATGTACGGCCACCAGAAGTTGGTCGTGCGGTCGTAGATCGAGTAGACAAAGCAGTAGACGACCCAGATCGTGTACACTGCGCCCATAGAGAGAGAGAGAGAGAGCGACCGTGTGAGCACGAGCCCACGAGAGAGAGAGAGTGAGGAGACGTACGTGGGAAGAAGCTGAGCATCACGACTGGGAGCAAGAAGAACGTGAGCGTCATGGCGAACCAGAGCTTGAACACCGCGGTGATCGACGACTGCAGACCCACAGACACACAGAGAGAGACACAGACGTTAGTACGTGTGCGTCTTGCCATGGCACAGCACAGTAGAGTCACGCAGTCACAAGCGACACACGACGCACAGGGAGCGACACGACGGCAACGTCTTCGCCGTCTTGCACAGGGAACGCCTGGTGGTCAATGAAGTGGTTCATGCGCGCCTCTTTCTCGCGCCACCGCGCGTCGAGGAACGCCTCGAGGTCCTGCGTCGCGTCGTCAAACGCAAACTTCTTCGAGTGGATCGCCACGTGCGACGGGCCCTGACCTGCGAGCAAGCTCTTCATTGACGGCACGCCCGTGTCGGTCTTGCGGCTGTAGCCCATGTCGAACGTCGGGACTTCGCCCGAGTACGTCGGGAACGCAATCGTCATGTCGTAGATGTCGGGCTTGACGCCGTCTACTGCGTCCAAGATGATCTGGAGCCCGGACGTGCGCGGCAAGAGCACGCGCTCAAACTTGGGCCGGTCGAGTCTAGCGATACAGGCGATCGATCGATCAGTCCGTCCGTCACGTGAGCTAGAGCGCAAGACACTCGTGCAACAGCAGGAGAGACAGCGACGTACTTGTCTGCAAACGCCTGGGACTTGACGACGTACTCCTTGTGGATCGTCGTGCCTTCAGGAAAGATCACGAGCCAGAACGGGTAGTCGTCGCCGATCAAGCTGTCCATGTACGCTGTGGATAGCGAGTGTGAGAGACTACGGAGACTGAGAGCGAGAGAGCGTGGCGACGGACCTTTGATGTGCGCCGAGTCGTGGTCGATGCTGCGCTTGAGGAAGAGGAACTCGAAGAGCCGCATGCCCCAGCCGATGATCGGGACGTACTTGAGCTGCTCCTTGAGCACGATCTTGATGTTCCCAGCGCCTTTGTGTGCGCGCGCAGCTGAGCACCAGTCGCACGGCGTCAGTCGTGCACAAGAGCGAGCGAGCGAGAGTGCGAGTGCGGACGGACCTTGCCAGATGTACCACCAGTCCGCGTCCACTTGGTGATTCGCAATGATGATCGCAGGACGCGACGTGTCCTTCGGGACGTCGCCACTGCAGATGCACACGAGAGGCAGTCAAGTGAGTCATTAGCAGCAAGAGAGAGCGAATGAGAACGTACGTGATCACGAGCTTGGCTTCTGGGAAGCAAGACGACGCGACGTCGACCCAGAGCGACTGGATGAACGACCTGTTGGTGTGTCATGGAGATACGCAGCGAGCACGAGCGCAGTGTGCGCGTGTGAGAGAGGAGCACGTGCGCGTGCGTACGCGCAAGACACAGGACGCACCCCATGAGGCGTCGGTAGAGCGCATTGTCGAACGGCCGAATGAGCAGCCAGAGCGCGAACTGGCAGAAGTTGATCACCGCGCTGTTGCAGAGGACCCAGAAGAGGTTCACGGCCGAGTAGACCTGCACGATCATCGCGCTGCTGTGCTTGTGTGTGTGTGCTTGTGTCTGTGCTGTGTGTGTGTGTGAAGGTGTCGGAGCGCACGACGCGTGACTTGCGCGCAGGCGATCGATCGAGGAGTGATCGATCGCTCGCGCTTCTCTTCGTCGTCGTCGTCGCCTGTGACTTTGACTCCCACTTTCGATGCTCCGACGTGGCTTAGCGCTTGAGTATCAAGCACGTTTGACTTGCTGTTTGTATGGTATACGAGACTGAAAATGAGTGACACGCACGGCGGAACAATCTTTTCAGACAAAAATCATCCTTTGATCCAGATTTATGACGTTTGTATGTGATGATCGAGACTTGCGATGCGATTCCATTGGACTTGCATCTGGGCAATGGGTACGTCGGAACTGGCTCAACTTGCACACCAGCAGCGTCGAGCACATGCCCATGCGCGCGAGTGTGATCGAGCAGCATCCACCATCATGATACCGGAGTGCTCGACGCGCTGTCGGTCGACGCCAATGCGAACTCGCCAACGTCCGTGAACAACGCACTCGATTTCGCCACGAGACCTTGGATTGTGCCAGTCCGCTCTCGGCATCGGATGACTCTCGATCATGACACGGCACATCGTGTGCTGATTGACTGTCGGTGTATGTGTGGACGAGAGCGGATCGCCTGTGCTTCACGCTCGAGATCTAGTGAAGTGCTGCCACGCCACCTCGCAAGCTGTGCGTCTCGGTGACCGCCAGCTCGAGTAAACGCCCGTGAAGCACTCGATCCGTGCTAGTGTCACGCGAGCCAAGCACTCGAGCTGTCTTGACACAAGCGCTCGTCGCCATCGCACGTATAAGTGCACGAGAGTCTTCTGTTCGTTCGAATGACCATAGAGATAGCGGTCATGACCCTCGAACGCGCTCCTACGACAGATCGATCTCCGACCAGAACAGCCGTGCGTGGTCTTGTCCGAGATCGACTGTGTCGTAGAACACATTGACGGCCGGACGGGTCGAGAGCGCTTGCACACAGCACACTTGCCGCGTGACCAACTTTGCGACCATGCGCACGAAGAGGACGTGCGTCGCGCCTGCTCCATGTTGTGCATTGGCGCGCACGTCGATCGTACCGAGCGCAGCACCAGCAACCGGTCGACCCGACTCAGTCGCGTTGAAGACTAGCCACAGCTCGAATGACCAGCGGTCGTGGCGATCGAATGCGTTCCAAGTCGCGCGCTCGCTGCTGCTCATTCTCCGCAGCGCGTGCATCAGCGTCGCATTTGCGTGGGTCGCGATGCTCTGCTTCAGTGCTGGGAACATCCTGAGCGGCAAGTCGCGCAAGCGGCAGTCCATGCGCGAGTTCACGTGCGCCGTCTTGCTCTGGTCCAAGCTCGTGAACTGGCTGTGCGTCGCAGCGAACTCGGCTGCGACGCTCATGTTCCACCGCTTCGCTGCGAGTCCAGACACAGAGCCAACGTTCGTCGCGTGCTGGATGAAGGTCGTGCGCGGATCGAGTCCGCTCTTTGTGTTCTCGTCCGTTGTGACGCTCGCCGTCCTCGTGGCGCTGCTACAAGTCCCAGACTCGATCCGCTTCCTCCACTTGGAGTTCTACGTCACTGCCGTGTGGTACCACCTCGACACCGTCGCGTGCCACGTCGAGACGAGTCGGGTCTTTGAAGACGAGACCGTGCGCGGGCAAGCAAAGCAGCGAGCGAGTCCACGTCACCGCCCACGGTACTGGAAGCGCCTGCTGCGTGTGTTTGCGAGCACGTTGATCGGCATCTTGTCGTACGTCGTGGCGTCAGTGTATGCGCACGTCATGTCGGCGCTCGTGCTCGATACGGCGTCACAGCTCGCAGTGTTCACGCTCGCGAGCTTTGGGCTCAAGATCGCGCTGCAGGAGATCGCCAAGTCCTGCGTCTTCAAACAAAGGATCCAGAGCGCTGCGATCATGGCGGCGATCGTCGGGATCCCGACGATCCTCATCGATACGCAGATGCGCCTCGTGCTTCTGCTCGCAAAGAGCACGAGTGCGACGCTGACTGGGACGCTTGGGATGGCGCTCATTGAGATCTCGACGCGGTGTCTCAAGTCGTTCTACGTCAAGCGCCGGATCAAGCGCGAACGTGCTCGGCGAGCAGCTCTCGCAAGCGATTCGCTTGAGCCAAAGCTCGACGACCATCGCACTGGTGTCGCACCAGAAGCGACAGCTCTCGAGACACGCGTGGAGTCGCGCATTGACTTTGACCAGTGGCGCCTTCGACTGCTGCACTACCATGCCGCTGAAGTGTACGTCGACATGTTTGCCGAGTACGTCGCGCTCGGGTGCTCGTACGGGATCCTGTTCTTCTGCTGGAACCATCCCAAGTACCTGCTCCGGCGCTTCCACGAGACCACTGGGAGCGATCTCAGCTCCACTGAGGCGAGTAGCAGCAGCGGTACGGACAGCAGCTCGACTCGAGCGCACTCGTTGTCGTCTGTCCTGGGGAGCTCGCAAGCGACGATCATGGCGTGCCAGCTCAGCGTCGAGATCGCCGTGGACTTTGCGTCGTGTCTCTTGGAGATCGGCAACGGCATCGACTTTCGACCGCTGCAGCGCCAGAGCTTCTTCCTCTCGCTCTTGGTCGTGTGGGCGACCGTGGGGAACCTCGCCATCTCTAGCAACATGTACCTCCTACAGTGAGCGATCACGCGAACAAGACAAGTGCCGTGACACTGGATGCGCTGTCAAAGACCGAGAGCAGTTCGTGTGTGAACAATGATGAGCTCACGTCTCGTGGTCGCAAGGAGGTCGCTAGGTCTCTTGTATCCGAACAAACAAGTTGGCCGAGATCGCGACGTTCGTCGACGCTGCCCAGATGAGCCAGAGTCCGAGGTAGAAGCTCTGGCGCTGCAGCGGTCGAAAGTCGATGCCGTTGCCGATCTCGAGCAGACACGACGCGTAGTCCACGACGATCTCGGCGCTGAGCTGGCACGCCATGATCGTCGCTTGCGAGGTGCTGAGTAGATAGCTCAGTGTCGGACTCACGTCGGCACTGGTGGTGTTGCTGCTCTCTGACGCGTTGTCAAACTGCCGGAGCAGGTACTTGGGATGGTTCCAGCAGAAGAACAGGATCCCGTACGAGCACCCGAGCGCGACGTACTCGGCAAACATGTCGACGTACACTTCAGCGGCGTGGTAGTGCAGCAGTCGGAGGCGCCACGTATCAAAGTCGGACTGTGTCTCTGCTCGAGGCTGTGGCGTGGCGCTCGAGCCTTCTGTATGTATGCTGTCGGGTTGCTCTGAAGTCAGTTGGACGGTCGCTAGTGCAGCTCGCCGCGCACGCTCGCGCTTGATCTGGTGCTTGATGTAGAGCGACTTGAAACACCGCATCAAGATCTCGATGAGCGCCATCACGAGCGTCCCAGACAGTGTCGCGCTCGTGGTCTTGGCACGGAGCACAACGATGCGCATCTGCGTGTCAATGAGGATCGTTGGGATGCCCACGAGCGCAGCCATGACGCCAGCGCTCCACGACTTACGGAGGAGACTGAGCTTGGTGGCCTCTTGCAGTGCGATCTTGAGCGCAAAGCTCCCGAGCGTGAAGAGCAAGATCTGCAACGAACTCATGAGCTCCAACGTCGCGGTAGTGTGCGTGTACAGCGCAGTGACGCCGAACGACGTCATGGTCACGATCGTGACGGTGTAGAGACGCAGTAGGCGCTTCCAGTACGGCGGCAGTCGCCGCTGTGCGTTCGCTCGCTGCTTCTCCTGTCCGCGCACGGTCTCGGCGGTGAAGATCCGCGTCGCCTCCATGTTGCACGCGCACGTGTCAAAGTGGAACCAGAACGCGTTCACGTACACGTGGATCCGGAGCTTCTGTGCGGACGCGGGCACCTGGAGCAGTGCGAACGAGGCTCCGAATGACACGACTGTCGTCGCGACCATGAGGCGGTACGTGCCGCGCGCGACTTTGAGCCAACAGGCGAGGAACGTCGGCGTGGCGTCTGGCTTTGATGCGAATCGCTGGCTCATGAGCGACACCGAGTCGGTCGCTGCGATGCCGATCCAGTTGACGAGCTTCCACCAGAGCAGCAACGAGAGGTCGAACGCGCTCTCCCACGTGTGGTGCCTCCCATGACTCTACAAGACAAGGAGCTACAGTGTAGCTCACGTAGTTGCATTCGACTTCAGTATGCAAAGTGCGAAGACTGCGCGAAGCGTCGTCCACTTCGCTCGCGTTCGGCACATCGTCCTCACACTCTTGAGCGACGCAAGACGCACGAGCGCGTGCGATGGCAAAGGTTGTTGCAGTGGCGCCGCTGTGCAGCCATGACGCAGCTGTCGCTCTCCGCGACGCAAGTCCAACTATCGAAGCAAAGATGGTTGCTCTTCGACAGCAGCAGCAACAACAGCATGGAGCGAGTACGCGAGACCAGCGCCGCGGGAGTGCGCTCGCTGTGGCAGCGCTGCAGACTACAGCATCTGCAATGGCGCGCTCGACGATACAAGTGCGCTGGCGCGAGAGTGCGCGGCAAGTGAGTTGGTCGCTGCTGCTCGTGCTGCGCAACGCCGGCATCAGCGTCGCGTTTGCGTGGGTCGTGATGCTGTGCTTTAGCACTGGGAACGTCGTGCGCGGCCGTGCACCGAGGCAACAGTCAGCGCTCGAGTTCGCGCTATCGATCTTGCTCTGGTGGAAGCTCTTCAACTGGATCTGCGTCGCTGCGAGCTTCGCGGCGCCGCTCCTGTCGCAGCGGTTCGTGGCCAAGCCCACCGTTGCACCGTCGTTCCTCGCGTGCTGGTTCAAAGTGCTTCGTGGCACTTACCGTCTCACTGTCGCGACGACCACCATGGCTGCTGCGATCGGCATTGGACTGCTGCACGTCCCAGCGTCCGTCCGAGCGCTCCGGCTCCACTTCTACGCCAATGCGTTCTGGTACCACGTCGACACGGTCGCGTGCAACATCGAGGCAACTAGGATCTTCGAGAGCGAGACCGTGCGCGGCCAAGAGAAGCAGCGCGCAAGTGCGCAACGCCGTTTAGTGCCGTACTGGAAGCGAGTCGTCCGCGTCTACGCGCTGTCGTTCACGAGCATGTGCTCGTTCTTTGTCGCGTCGCTGTATGCGCACGTGACGTCGTACGTCAAGCTCGCGACGCCAACTGAGCTCGTGCTCTTCACGCTCGTGAGCTTTGCGCTCAAGATCGCGCTGCAGGAGATCGCCAAGTACTGCGTCTTCAAGCAAAAGGTCCAGAGCGTGACGACCATGGCTGGCATCGTCGGCATCCCGACGATCCTCATCGACACGCAGATGCGCATTGTGCTCCTCTGCGCGCAGAGCACGAGCACGACGCTGTCTGGGACGCTTGGGATGACGATCGCTGAAGTCACGCTCCGGTGCACCAAGTCGATGTTGATCAAGTACTCGATCAGGCGCGAGCGAGCGCGGCGAGCAGCACTCGCTATCGTACGCGCCTCGGCAGCACCTTCGAGCGAGCGCGGTCTCGTTTCGAGCAACGCAGTAGTTCCAGCAAACGCACCACCACCGGCACTTGCAGTAGCTCCAGCACAAGCAGAAGAGTCGTTCGACACCTGGCGCCTCCGACTGCTGACCTACCACACCACGGAGATATACATCGACATGTTTGCCGAGTACGTCGCGCTCGGGTGCTCGTACGTCATCCTGTTCTTCTGCTGGAACCACCCCAAGTACATGCTCCGGCGCTTCCACGACTTGCCGCCGTCGTCCGCAACAACATCGACATCGCCGGCCATTGACGCAGCAAGTACAAACACTACAGCCAAAAGCGACGACAGCACTGGGGCGAACGAGTCGCTGTCAGCGATCCTCGGCGCGTCGCAAGCGATCATCATGGCGTGCCAGCTCGGCGCCGAGATCGTCGTGGACTTTGCGTCGTGTCTGCTCGAGGTCGGCAACGGCATTGACTTTCGGCCGCTGCAGCGCCAGAGCTTCTTCCTCGCCGTGCTGCTCATGTGGGCTGCGACTGGGAACATCTCGATCTCGGCCAACATGTTTGTGCAAGTAGGAGACTGAGCGTGTCTCGTGACGAGGCGAGACTGGTGAGACTGGCGAGATGATTGTGAACGTTGACATGGAGGAGCTCTCAGTCAGTCTTGTGACGGCAAACACAGAGTAAGCGCGCGCTCGAGATACAAGAGTCTTGGAGTATGACGAGCATCGGTGTCGTTCTTGATCCCAAGAGAACGTCGAGTCGACTCGAGTGGGGCGAACAGAATGGTTGTGAAGACAGCAAAGACAGAGTGAGTCTTGCTCTGCTTTGGGTCGTCATGCCACGGTAGTCTGAATGCAACCACTCTCTCATATCCGATGGGCAACGCTAGACGCCAGAGATGCTGGTTCGTGAGCTTGGAGTGAGAGACGCTAGAGTTCGTGTGTTGATCGAGTGTTTCGAGCTAGCATGTCAAGAAGTGTGTCCAGAAAGTTTAGCAGCCAGACGTCGTTTTCGACGTATTTTGTAACAAATGTGCAAAATATTGTTTGAATATCATCCCAAGATGAAACACACACACTCGCGATCCTCCAGAATCGAATGGAAATGAGAAACAATGAGGACAGATTGAGCTGTTCTGTCCAAACCAAGTCTCTTTCGACAGGCATTGTCTGTCAGTAAAGCCAACCAAACATATTTTCGACACTCGTTGACACGCAAAGGAAGCAGAGCAACAAATGGTTGCTGTGGTGGTGGTCGAGATGGCACCGACATCGCCACGAGCGTCACGCACAAGTGAGCTTAGCAGTAGCATGGCAAGTGCTGCTACTACTGCTCCTTCTCCTGCTACTGCTGCGACTGCAGCTGTCACTACTACTGCTGCGACTGATGACAACGCGTGGCATCTCGTGTCGCGCGGCGCGAGTCGCAAGAACAAGCACAAGCACAAGCACAAGCACAGGAGCGCAAGCCTCAACAACAAGACGCAGTCGCACAACAGCAGCAGACCAAGCGACATCGATCCACAGCACGGTTCAGTTGCTTCTCACGCGACAGTAGCAGCACCAACTGCAGCAGCAGCTGGACGAGGCTTCACATACCGAGCCATCGCTACTGACACGAGCAGGTACGCGAGGCAGTTGCAGACAGCAGCACCTCAGAGGCAACAATGACTGCGTACACACGTCGCTCACGCATGCGCACACTCACTCGCGCTCCCCCTATCTCGTGTGCTCATCTCTGTTGTCATCACCACCTTCGTCGTCGTGTGACTCGATAGAGACCGTCGTCGACACCACAGCAACGCACTCGCACACACTCACGACAGCAGCAGCACCGAGCGCGTCTCGAACGTCAAGCAGACGCACATTGAACGCCGCGTCTCGCAGCTCGCGCTCGCTTTGCGCACGAGTCCGCTGCTGCTGGACGCCGTGCGAGTCATTGACGCGCACTTGCAGCTGCGTGAGCGACCAGAGCTTCCAGCGTCACAAGGCGACAGTGAAGCACTGGACCAGGAACAGACGACGCTCCACCTCGTGAGCTACGGACTCGGGAGCTTCTGCGCGTCGACGAACGCCGTCTACCAACTCGCGTACGCGCGTGCGCTGCTCGACGTGCTGGCGCTGCGCACAGTGGCGGAAGACGGCGATGCGGCGCCACTATGCGTGGCGGCCGAGGTCTTTGATCCGGTCATGAACGAGGTGCGTGCATCTGTTGGCTGGTCGTGTAGAGTGACTGATGACTGAGTGAGGGACTGACTGACTGGAAGAGTGACTGATGACTGAGTGAGGGACTGACTCGTACTGACGCGACCTCGTTGCTGTGTCTGGCGTGTGTGACAATGACGGATCGACTCGTTTGGCTCCATCGACACCACACTGGGGCTGCCACCCACGCACCAACACACATGGATGGATGGACACACTCGCATGTGTGGACAGACGGACGAGGCGGTCGCTGCGCGCTTTGGGTTCACGACCATCGCGACGAACGAGTGCGGCCGGCGCGCCGTGAGCGGCAAGACCGTCTTCTTCATGCCGCACTGCGGCCAGACGCTGTACGCGAACGTGCTCGCGAGCAACTGGAGCGTTGCAGCGCTCGCAGACGTTGTGGTCATTGGCAACAGGTGCGTCTATGTGTCTGTGAGTGAGAGTGCGTGAGTGCGTGAGTGAGTGAGAGAGAGTGTCTGAGCAAGTGCGCGTGAGTGCGAGCGTGAAGCTGGAGACACCAGACAGACACCTCACGAGACGGCGTCACGAGTGGCGTCACTCTCTCTCTCTCACACACACACACACCCATCGCTAGCACCTGTGAGCTGAATGGACGAGTGGACTGGACTGGACTGGACTGGCTGGCGATATGACTGACGTGCTCACTCGCCTGTGGTGCGCTGCTCGCAGCTTTGAAGCGTACGGCGACCGCCTCATCAGCGCCGCCGAGCGCAGTGCGAGCGCGATCGTGAGCGTGCTGCCGTTCGTGTCCGAGACGCCGCTGCGCTCGGGTCTCGCGCGGTCCCACGACGAGTTCGTGCAGTACGAAGCCGCGTTCAACGACCTCAGGTGCGGCGGCAGTGCTAGCGCCTTGTGCTTGTGCTTGTGTGTGTGATGCCACTGTGCCATGTGCTCTCACTCTGCATCGAATGACGGACGGACTAACGAACTCATTGACGGACCTCACTGACGGATGTGCATCGACTGCCGCTCAGTGTCCTCGTGTTCCCAGCTACACGTGCGCGCGAGGCGCTGCAGTTGGAGGCGCTGACGCTCCGCATGACTGCGATCGCAGCGGCAACTGAGCCGAGTGCGCTCGACCGAGAGCTCATTGCCTCGTAGACGCCCAAGACTAGCCAAGTAGACGATCGGTCGATCGGTCGATAGATCGATAGGAGTCAGTAGGAGCACACGTTGGTACGTACGTCACGACGCGCTCGCAGCAGCAACACGAGCAAAGAGACCTCGGAGCGCCTTGTCTTCATGCGCGCGCGCCATCGCTGCCACGTCCTGATCCATGAGTCAGAATAGGACGCTGCAGCATCACGTCACGATCACGGAGAGAGAGAAAGCGCGAGCACGAGCCAGCGACCTCGCGCGCTTGCGTCTCTCTCGAGACAAACGCTCGCGGCGCTCTCAAAGCGTCGCACAAGACAACAGCAAGACGTTCTCTGCCTTCCATCGTCGTCGTCGTCGCTGTTGTTGCCGTCGTTGTTGTTGTTGTCGCCACTTGAGCTCCTCCTCAAGCGACTGCTCACGCACGCACCAGCTCCCTCCATGCAGGCGATGCGGAAGACGACGCACAAGCCAGCAGTGTCCGCAGAGGTCGCGCCACTCGAGTGGCTCGCTCCAGCGCCTGCGCTTCACGGCGCGAGCGCTCGTTCTCATTCTCAGACGACAGCGACAACGGCGACGACGACGGCGTTTGCTACTGCTGCTGCTGCGGTCGTGCCAGTCACTCGACATGATGCCAATGCGCCGAGACGAGTCGCTGAGAACCAGAGGCGAGCAGCGTCATCGTCACCTTCGACTGACACCCCTGCTACTACCATCGCGACAACCACACCTGCTACGACGACTCTGTCTACTCACTCGCAACCACCACCGCACTCGCACTCGCACTCGCGTCAGCACCACCACCGCCACCTCAAGACATGGCGAGCGAACGTCACACAAGTGACCTGGTCGCTCCTGCTCGTGCTCCGCAGCGCGTGCGTCAGCGTCGCCTTTGCGGCTCTCGCGATGCTCTGCTTCAGCGCCGGCAACGTCTTCAGCGGACGCGCGCCACAGACGCAGTCGAAGCGCATGTTTGCCGTGTCGATGATCGTGTGGGCCAAGGCGCTCAGCTGGCTCAGCGTCGCGGCGATCTACGCCGTGCCGCTCGCGACGCAGCGGTTCGTGTCGCATCCAGACGCTCGACCGGCGTTCGTCGCGTGCTGGCTCAAGGTCTTGCGCGGCACGACGGCGTTCGCGACCGCCTCGACGTGCGTCGTCGTCGCGATCGCAGTCGCACTGCTCCATGTTCCGGCGTCCTTGCGCGAGCTCCGCCTGCACTTCTACGCCACAGCGCTCTGGTACCACCTCGAAGCCACGGCGTGCAACCTCGAGTCGACGCGGATCTTTGACGACGAGACCGTGCGCGGTCGCGAGAAGCAGCGTGCGAGGCTAGCGGCGTCGCAGTCGGTGGTGCATCCTGATCAACACAGTGAACTCGGTCAGCGTGGTTCCGATCAACATGCTCAACACAGTCAACATAGTCGGCACGTCCAACACGACCACTACGGCCACGGCAAAAGCGATGGCCAACGCTGCGACGACGATCGACAGCAGCACCACCGACAGCCTCGTCGTCGGCACACGTCCAAGTACTGGAAACAGCTCGCACGCGTGTACTGCCGGACGTTCTCGAGCGTCGCGTCGTACGTCGCGATCGCGCTCTATGCACACATCACGTCGCGTGTGCGTCTCGCGACGGCGCCGCAGCTCCTGGTGTTCATGTTCGCGAGCTTCGCGATCAAGAACGGACTCCAGTGGCTCGCGCGACGCGCCGTGCTCCAGCAGCGCGTGCAGAACCTCGCGGTCATGGCCGTAACAGTTGGTATCCCGACGATCTTCATCGACACGCAGATGCGCATTGCGCTCCTGCGCGCCACGAGCACGCGCGCGACGCTCGCAGGGACGCTCGTGATGGCCGTGGTCGAGGTCGTGATCCGCATCGCCAAGTCGTTCTACGTGCGCTTCGAGATCGCTCGCGAGCAGACGCGGCAGGCTACGGCGACAACGCCACTGAGCACAGTGAGCAGCAATGGCATCGACAGCGCTGCTACGCACCCTGTGAGTACGGCCGCGAGCACAAGGAACGAGTCGAACGTGTCGTCCGCACCATCGAGACTGGCATCCGCAGAAGCACAGAGAGCAGCAACAAGGGTGCCGACTGAAGCAGAGACAATGACGCCGGCTGCGGTGACAACTGCGGCGCCAGCACAAGCAGACCCACCAACTGCGACCCAAGCTTCATCTGCGATGCTAACGGATACGCCAGCTCAAACCAATCCGAACGCTAGCCAGTCGACAACGGCAGCGCGCGAGAGCTTTGACAAGTGGCGACAGCGTCTGCTGCACTTCCACGCCGCCAAAGTGTACATTGACGTCGTGGCCGAGTACGTCGCGCTCGGGTGCTCGTACGTGATCCTGCTCGTGTGCTGGAGCCACCCGCAGTTCCTGCTCCAGCGCTTCCACGACACACATGCCGACAGCGATACGAGTGGCGATGGCAGCAACAGCAACGATGCTCTAAACAGCAACAGCAGTGGCAGTGGCAGCCATAGTGGCAGTAGCGGTCACAGCGGCCATGGCAGTGCTCGTCGCGACCACAGTGACTCCAGTGACCACAACCACGACCACGACAGCAGTCTGAGCGCAGTGCTCGGCGGCTCCCAAGCAATGCTCATGCTCGCGCAGCTCGGCGCCGAGCTCGTCGTGGACTTTGCCTCGTGTCTGCTCGAGGTCGCGAACGGCATCGACTTTCGTCCGATGCAGCGCCAGAGCTTCTTCCTCGTCGTCTTCCTCGTCTGGGCGGCCATGGGCAACATCACGATCGCCACCAACGTCTTCGTGCTCGTGTGACGTTCGTACATGCACGCGCATACGCAATACGCACTGCACTGCACCACATCGCACTTGTTGCAGATGCGGTTGTTGATGTTGTGCTACAAAGTACTCGAAGTTGGCAAGTACTCAAGCTCTTTGCTTCGAACAAGTGCAAGCAAGTACAAGCAAGAGCAAGCAACTGTAAGCAAGAGCAAACAACCACCAAGTGCAAGTGCAAGCAAGTGCAAGCAAGTGCAAGCAAGCAATTGGCGAGCAAGAGGCTCGAAGTAGCTTGGACAAGCTCGAACAAGTGAGCAAGTGCCTACAAAGCAAGGACCGAACTGAATCGCAACAACAGCGCTCGTGCGACGCACTACGCAACAAGACTGCTGATGGTAGCTTTCAAGTGTACGCTAGACCATGTCCAAGTCTCGTCAACTACGCCGACTTCTGTTCCTACCACGTACTAGTACAAGACTGCTGTGACTGCGAGTACGCTCGAACGAACGAAGATGCTAGGTTGCGTTTAGTTCTTCTTCTTCGTTGCCACTGCAGCATCCGCGCTTGGGAACCACGGCACGAGACGCGAGACTTGCTGTTGGTAGACCTTGTACGCTGGGTACTTGCTCGCCGTCCGCGCCGACTGCTATTCCTACCACGTACTAGTACAAGACTGCAACTACGCTCGAACGAACCAAGAAGCGCGGTGACAATATCGTCGTCGTCGCTGTGTCTAGTCCTATCGCTCCTTCGTCGTTGCCTTCGGCAGCCATGTCAGCGCATGGGAGCCACGGCACGAGACGCGAGACGTGGTGCCGGTAGACCTTGCATTTGTGATCACTGTCGAGCTGCGCATGAGCTAGCGCACGAGTATGAGAGCAAAGGAGGAGGAGGAGAGCAAGGGCAAACACAGAAGACGCCCGAGCATGAACAAGAGCAGAAGATCAAGTGCACGCGTACGCATGACAACACACAGTATGCGATGCGACTGCGGAGACTAAGAATGCGGCTCACCAAAGGTGGGAGAAGAGGTCACGCGGCCCGACGAGGTCGGAAGTAGTAGCCCTGGAGCTGAGTGATTCGGTTCCGAGTCTCGTCCGGCAAGACGTGGGCTGGTACTCCTCGTGGCATCTCCGTGGCGTGACGTTCGGCAGCTCGAGCTAGATCTCTGCGAAGTACGATGCGAGGAACCATCTGCACGACGAGATCTCGATCTTCGGTCGAGCGTATGAACAGCAGCCGAAAGAACCGATACGAATCGCTGAGCTCGGTGCCGGGCCCGTGAACGTAGACGATCTCATGGTTCGAGTCCGTGCCCCTCACAGTCCAGTTAAGTGAGCCTGCACAGTCGTAGTCGTGTAAGTAGTAGTGTTAGTGGCGACAGACTCGATGCAATAGCTGTCACTTACCTTGAAGCAGGATTTGTTCGTCGACTATGCAGAACTTGATGTGAAGCGTGTATGGCGGGCTGCGGATGTAGAGTCGATTTGAACCCGTGTCTGGACGAGCGAGGTGGTCCGGGCGGAGCGACCAAGATCCGTGATATGGAACACCTCGACATTCCGACCGAGAGCCGCAATGATGGCGTTGACTATCTATCAAGTACGTCAAAGTTGTTAGTCTCAGCGAGTCATAGCGAGATATGCAAAAGCAGCGAGCACGTGACGTACCACAATGTTCGTCAGCTCCTACATGCAAATGTACAGCCTGTAGCGCGCGGACGCGATCAGTGCAAGCAAGGAGGCCTGCGCGGCGCGCCTCTCTCGTCAAAGGTTGGTGAAGATCAGTGTCGCGAGATGCGACGACGGAGCTCTGGCGCGAAGCCTCTCGATGAGTGTTCGTCGCACTTCTAGGAGAATCTGGAGCTGTTCTTCCACTTGCTCGTGCTCGTCGATACGCCGTTGAGCCCATACTCGATGCGCTGCGTGCAGATCTTGCTGAAATTGCATGCGGTTCTGGAGCTCGGTAGCATGCTGCTGCTGTTCGTCAATGCGGATCTCTTGCTCTTGAACACGTCCCTGTAACGTGTTGCGGTGCTCCTCCTGCTCGACAAGCTGCTGTTCTTGCTCATCAACTCGTCGTTGTTGCTCTTGTAGACGTCCCTCTTGCTCAAGCAGCTGCTGCTCTTGCTCACCAATGAGTAGCTGTTGCTCTCGTAAACGACTTTCTTGCGCGAGTAGTTGTTGCTCTTGCTCGGTCATGCGTCGCTGTTGTTCGCGCAGAGTTCGCTCTTGCTCGACAAGCTGTTCTGCTTGCTGTCGAACGCGTTGCTCTTGCTGTTGATGAATCGACTCTTGCTGCGCCGATCGCTCCTGAAGTGAGCGGACAAGACAGTGGAGCCTTAGCTCGACCTCAAGCTGACCTTGCGCGACTTGCTCTTCGAGCTCTCGGATCGGCTGTAGTTGCGCTTCAGCGACGTTGAAGTAGTGGTTGAGTGTGTGGAGGTTCACTCGTCGGATCAATCGGCCGTCAAAGAGGTCTTGGGCGACAGTCCTCTCGTGACGCATCGTGACGATAATGCGGTGAGCGACGGAGCGAAAGACGCCGTTCACTTGAAGCGAGGTCAAGCCCATAGTCGCTGCGCTCGCCGTCGCCATCATCGATAAAGGAGGCGAAGGGTGCTGCTCGTTGGGTTGACCGAGAGCAAGTGAACAAAAGTGAGCAAAGATCTCGTCAAAGTGTCGGAACTTATGTGACTTACACACTAAAAAGTCGGACATTCGTTGTGTTACCACCTCAACTATCGTGATTGCATCATTGTCGGCCACGTGACTTGCCGTTTGTAGCGCAAATACATCGTAATAGTGCGGAAAACAAGGGAATGCAACATCAGCTCTTCCCGAGCCGTCCCCTTCCCATAGAGTATCTTCACGGTTTCACTTCCCGAGCCCTTATGGGACGCTGTGGCTTAGTCTATGGGATGGTGCTCGTGACTTATTGCGACCCGTCGTCGTACTTACCAGCGCGCTCACAGTGCAATGACGCTCGGTTTTGTCACTACCACAATTGCTGTTATTTTTCGACCTACAAAAACCAAGTCACGACGGCCACCGATGACGCGATCACACAGTATGATGACGTGGTTGACACTCTATTTCGACCGACCACCCAAGACAATGTGGTACACGTCGAAATGCTGATCTTGAAACGACTCGGTCACAATCGCACTCGCTCATCGGCTCGCTTGCCTGCTTGCTACGCGCGCGCGCTCCGCTGACCCGTGCGCGCACACACACGCGTCAGTCACTCCAGGTCCTGCGCGCTCTTGCACACGCATCGTCGTCGTCGTCGTCACTCCACTTGCCTGTATCAGCATCAACACCATCGTTGTCGTTGCTGCCACTCGCAAACAGTGGGCACAACGATCTCGAGCAGGATCCTACAGCAGATCCTACAACAACAGTAGTAGCATACACTCGGACCAAGCAGCGCAGCCACCAGCTCTTTTGTTGCCGCGACCTCCGCGACAGTTCAGCACACTGGCGCCTCCTTCGTCGCCTCTCGCAGCAGCAGCTACGATGACGTTTGCCAAGTGCATTGGCGGCGAGCCCGAGCGCGTCTTCGCATCGCCGACTGCGCGCGAGATGCCGCCAGGTCGGCTCAAGATGCGCCATCTCCTCGGCTGGACGCGTGGCGGAAGCAACAACAGCAGGACTGAAGTACCGCCGTCGCCGCAGCAAATGGCGCAGAGCCCGGTTGTGCGCGACGTCAAAGCGCCTCCAACGCTCTCGCCAGTCGCATCCGAGGCAAAAGTCAGTGAGGTGTCAACGCCTACGAACGCATCAGCTGTGCCACTTAGCGCGCAGTCCAAGGCTCCAAGTCACGAGCAGCCGCAGCAGCACGACGACTCGGAGGACAACAACGCAGAAGACACGAGCGACAAGTGCAGCAGTACGGCACAACAACAACAGAAGCAGCTGAATGACGAAGACGATCAGCAGCAACAACAAGAAGACGCTGACGACGAGACCGAAGAGTTCGCATCGCCGCCACCACCGAATGTGATCTACCGCAAGGGCGAGAAGAGCTTCCTCGACTTCCACCAGCACTACGCGATCACGCGCCACCTCGGCGAAGGCTCGTACTCGACCGTGAAGCAAGTGACGCACCGGAAGAAGGGCGGCTTCTTTGCGTGCAAGATCGTCGACAAAGCCGCTCTGTCGGCAGTCGACCGCGCGGCGCTCAGTCAAGAGGTCCACGTGCTCTCACGCGTGAGCCACGACAACATCATGCGGCTCCACGAAGTGATCGAGGACGACAGCAAGTGCTACCTCGTGACTGAACTTGCCGAGAACGGCGACCTGTTCGACAAGATCGTCAAGCAGGGCAAGTTCCCGCAGCGCGAGGCGCAAAAGGTCGTCGGTGCGCTCACCGAGGCGCTCTACTACTGTCACTCAAAGTTCATCATCCACCGCGACATCAAGCCCGAGAACGTGCTCCTGAGCGGCGACAACGTCAAGCTCTGCGACTTTGGCTTTGCCAAGCAGCTTAGCGACCGCAGCGAGCAGTCGATCGACTCGTGCGGCACGCCAGGGTACGCGGCGCCCGAGATTCTCGACGGCAAGCCGTACGGCCTCGAAGTCGACGTCTTTAGCCTCGGCGTCGTGGCGTACATCATGCTCTGCGGCTACCCGCCGTTCCCGATGAAGCTCTCGCAGCTCCGCACGCACCGCTTCAACGTGCGGTTCCCGTCCAAGGACTGGGGCCACATTGACCCGAGCGTCAAGGAGCTCATCTCCAAGATGCTCCACATCACGCCGAGCCACCGGCCGTCTGCTGCGTACCTCCGCGCGCACCCGTGGGTCCGCAAAGGCAAAGAGATCCTCGACCAGCTCCGGCGCGAAGCCGAGGAGCGCAAGCGCCTCGCGGACCTCACGCGCAAGCAACAAGCCGCTGATGGCATTCGCAAGAAGCTCGCAATGGGCGGCTTTGAAGTCGTCAAGTACGGTCGCAATGGCTTGCCGCACCGCACGAAGCTCCGTCTCTCGAACGACGGCAAGTCAATCACGTGGCAGCCCAAGCTGCTCAAGCGGAGCTTGCTTCGGTACCAGAACGCGCGGAGCTTCACGAGTCTCTTTGGCATCTCGAAGGACAGCAGCAACGGCACGAGTCAGCCGCAGCTCCACGCGCATCCGCAAGTCGACCGCTTGAGCATGTGCGAGAGCGCAGTGACGCGACGCACCACGGACGCGTCGACTGAAGACGCGACCGATAACAACAACAGCAGCAACTACGACGCGAGCGACGAGCACTGCGGCTCGGACGTGCGCGAGAGCACGCTCGAGAGCAACGGAAGCAACTCGAGCACGACCAGCTGCGCATCCGACACGAGCACGAGTGAGAAGAAGCTCTGGTGGAAGTCGTTCCGGCGCGATCGCGGCAAAGCCGAGCGCACAGCGAGCGGCGGCTTCTCGCTCTCGTTCTCGAGTGCGACGCGGTCGTCGGCGTCGTCGTTCGACGGCAGCTCCTCGACCGAGTGCGCGAGTCGCGTGTCGTCTGTCGGCGCTGCGCCAGTCACCAAGGCGCCATCCGAGAAGCTCGACGACGCGATCCACTTGAACGACATCCGGTCAATGGCCATGGGTGACCAGTCCGAGTTCTTCGCGGCGCACAAGCTCAACCTCCCGAACGGCTGCAAGCGCGCGGTGGACCCAGCGTGCGTGCTCTCGGTCACAACGCGCTTCCGCGACTTGCACCTCGAGTTCCAGAACGAAGAGCTCCGCGACGGCTTTGCGTACCTCCTCGAGCAAGCGACGCTGCCGCTGCACAAGCCTGCAGCGGCAGAGCGCCAGCGCTACGCCAACGTCTCGCGCGTCGCGTCCTCACATGGTAAGGACGACTCGGACGCTGCGAGTAGCAGCGCCACTGAACGTGAATAACTAGCTTTGCCTCCGTCTCGTGTCTTCTCTCTGTCTCTATCGATGGCGATGGCGATGGCGATCGCCTACTGCACGGGCTTGGTCGACTTGCGCCGCGGTGTCGATGCGTATGTGTCTCTCTGGTCATCGACGTCAGTCACGACTCGCCCGGGCGTCTCGTCCATGCTGCGCTTGTGCTCGTCGCTCGGTGCGCGGCGGAGGATCGACGGGAGGCGGAAGACGGTCTTCCTGCGCGCGAGGAGCACTTGGCGATTGAAGATGGACGAGCACCCGAGGAAGACGGCGATCGCGCCGACAAAGAGCAAGTAGATGCGGCGCGACACGAGCTTCGTCGCGTGGGCTTTGATCATAAAGATGAGCGCGAGCTCGCCAATCTGACAGAGCCCAACGGCTGCGAGCAGCGCTTTCTCCATCTTGACGGCAAAGAACGTCATGACGGCGGTCATCGAGAGCGTCTTGATGAGCACGATGAGCGCGACCATCGAGAGGATCTCGAACGCGTTCTTGAGCAGGAACATCGGGTTCAGGATCATACCGACGCACGCGAAGAACATGCTCCCAAAGAGGTTCTCCATCACGCGAATGGACGTGAACGCCGCCTTTGCGTCGCTCGAGACGTTCACGAACGCCAGGCCAGCGAGGAACGCGCCGCACTCGAGCGACAGACCCATCGACTCGGTGAAGAGCGCGAGGAGGAGACAGACCGAGACGACACCGAGGAGCACGAGCGGCGAGTGGTGCACTTGCTCCATCTCGACGAGGAAGTGGAGCAAGCGCGGCACGACGAACGCATGCAGCGCATACGCGAGCGCGACGACGACGCCGTACGACACGACGGATCTCAAGGCTGCGACGCCGATCCAGCCGACCGAGCGACTCGAGAACCACTCGGGCGTCCCGAGTGCAAAGCTCATGAGCACGTCCTGAACGGCGATGATCGCAGTGAGCGTCTGGTTAACACAGAGTAGCAAAGATGTGAGAGTGAGAGTACGTCAGTCGACGCTCTTCAGTGGACGGTGTTAGACGATCACATGCAGCAGCAAGCGCACGACGTACGCGTCCGTACGACGACTCGTGGATCTGGTTGGCGCGAATGTACTCGTAGAGCGGCGCCGTTGTCGTGAAGCACACGGCGACGCCAATGATCAGTCCTTCACCAAACGACGCCGACTAGGAGCACACGCATGCGTCCGTCTGTCCGTCAGTCACTTGTTGCGAGTGCCTCTCTTACACACAAGAGCAAGCAGACAGACGTACGTACCCAGCCAATGTAGACGGCGACCATCGCTACGAGCGTCACGATCGACGTGATGTACGCCATGCCGCCGACAAAGTACTGCTTGAACTGGTCGTCGAGCTTCTGCGGCGTGTAGCCCGCGCCGTGGCCAAAGAGGAGGAAGATCGAGCCAAAGAGCGAGAGCGTCTCGACTTCTTTGAACTGCCGCACGAGACCGAGGCACGACGGACCCACGAGCGCACCGCCGAGGAGGTACCCGACGTTCGGCGGAACGTTCACGTACGTCGCGATGATGCCGCCGATGGCTGCGACGCCGAGCAAGATCGCGATCTGTCCCAGGAGCTCAAAGTCGTAGTGCAGCACTGCTGGGTCGACCTTCTTTTCGGCGGCTTCGAGCTTCTGGAGCTTCATCGACGACAGCCCCGTGGTGTTGCGGATGTGCCCCGTCTCGTAGTCGACGACCTTCATGCCGTTCTCTTCGATGAACTGCTCCTGCTCGTCCTCGCGCTGCTGCTCGAGTACCTCCTGGAGCTTCTTGGACTTTTGCTCTGAGTCCTTCTCGACCACGACGAGCTCCTCGAGCGTGCCGTTGAGGCTCTCGGCGAGCTTCTTTAGATTGCTCTGTGGTCATAGTGTGTGTGTGTGTGTGAGAGAGAGAGAGAGAGAGAGAGAGTGAGGAAGGGACGGGATCAGCAGTGAGCTACCAGTCAGCGACATCGAGCCATCCTGAGAAGCGCAAGGACGCACCTTGAGCACTTGGAGCTCTTTGCTGATGCGTCGGGACTCGCCTGAGCGCCGCGACGGTCGCGCGTTGAGCTTGACGTTCATCTCCTCGATGCTCTGCGCGACGCTCAGTTCGAGCTGCTGGAGGATCTGCAGGTGCGCTTCGACGTGGTCGATCGAGACGTTTGCAGCTGCTGCTGTCTGTGACTCACCCGGCGTGTCGGTGCGCGGCGCAACAGCGTCTGTGTCCTGCTTCTTCTCGTCCGTCGCTACCGCTGCGGCTGCTGGAGCCGCAACGACTGGTGCCTTTGGATCGCTACTGACTGGGTTTGCATTCGCAAGTGGCTGAGGTGGTGACGTTGAGTCTGCGCCACGAGCTGCTGCATGAGGCGCAGCTGGGGTTGTCGCGCCAATTGCTGCGAGCTGCGCTGGCGAGAGCTCTGCGCCGAGCTTTGGCGGCGCGAGCGACTTGTCCTCGACTGTTGTGCGCTTCCGGTCGGCAAGAACAACAGCCTCAGTGTCGCGTAGGTTGATCGATGCTGCTTTTTCACGCGCTGGTACTGCGTCGATGCGCACAGGCTCGGGCGCGAGCGTGTGCTGCACTGGTTCGACTGGTGCTGCGTTGGGACTCACCGAGCGATGGGCGTGTGCACGTGCGTCTGCTGCGTCCTGCTCGAGCGCAGCGCCCATCGCGTCGACTGCAGCGACCGATCGAACACTTGTAAGTGCGCAGAGCAGCACGGTGATGACGACTAGCAGACGCACCGCGCGTCGTGCGCATTCGCCTCGTCGACTCGCGCGCTGCATCTCGAGCCACATCTCTTGCTGTCGCGGAATGGACTATTGAACTGGACCCATTGGTAATGTGTGTGTCAGCTGTGTGGATTGGCGCTATAGATCATACGGATGCAGTACTGTGTGGCACTGTATTTCTTGCGCTGCCAGTACTTCGATATGTGCTGCAACTTTCTGCGACATTGACAGCATACTCGACGCAAGTCATTTCGCGTCACTTGCGTTCAATAGTCGAGCTATTCGTCAACATCCCACTGCACATGTGCGCTGTGTGCTGTTACACTTGATGATTGTATGCTTCGTGTGAGCACTCGAGCTGTCCTCCGAGAATCACGAGGAAAATCACGAACAGAGCATGGACACAGAAGAGTTGCGGCGCGCTGGTCATGAAGGCTCGTTGACAAGCATCAATGGTTTGCTCGCGCACAACGGAACTCACCAGCACACGCACACGCACAGACACACCGAGCACCGTGAGCATGGCGACTGCGATCACCGACTGGCACGCCGTGCTACCGCTCTTTGACGCCGCGACGCGAGAGGCACTCGAGACGTTCCCGCTGCCGTATGCCACGAGCAGCGCGCTCGCGCTGAGCATCCAGGGCTTGCTCGTCGTGATCTTCCTCTGCTGGCTCCTGAGCGTCCTTACGCTCAATTACTCGTTCACGGACCGCGTGTGGTCGATCACGCCATTCCTCTTTGCGTGGCACTTTGCCGCAAAGGCGTACCTCGAAGACAACAAGACGTGGAACGACCGCTTGGTGCTCATGGCTGCGCTCTCGACGCTCTGGGGACTCCGTCTCACGTTCAACTTTGTGCGCAAGGGCGGCTACAGTCTCAAGGAAGAGGACTACCGCTGGGCCGTGCTCCGCGAGCACATGCACCCTGTGGCGTACCAGATCTTTAACGTCATCTTCATCGCCGGCTACCAGAACGTCCTCTTGCTCCTCATCGCACTGCCGTCGTACGTTGCGTACGCATACCGCACGCCGCTCACGGACGGCGACTGGCTCGCCGCCGCGCTCTTCCTCGCGCTGCTCGCGCTCGAGACCGCCGCAGACCAGCAGCAGTGGAACTTCTACAAGCAAAAGTACGCGCTCATTGCGAAGAAGCAGCCGCTCACGGGCGACTACAAGGCCGGCTTCAACCGCAGCGGGCTCTTCCGCTACAGCCGCCACCCAAACTTCTTTGCCGAGTTCTCGCAGTGGTGTGTCTTCTACGTCTTTAGCGTCACGGCGTCCGGCGTGGCGTTGAACCCGTCGATCATTGGCGCCGTGCTCCTCGTCATGCTCTTCCAGGGCTCGACGATGTTCACCGAGTACATCACGGCGAGCAAGTACCCAGCGTACAAGGTCTACCAGCAGCAAGTCTCGCGTCTCGTGCCGTGGTTCCCAAGCGCGGATGCTGCAGTGGCAACGAAGAAGAAGAACTAAACGCAACCTAGCATCTTCGTTCGTTCGAGCGTACTCGCAGTCACAGCAGTCTTGTACTAGTACGTGGTAGGAACAGAAGTCGGCGTAGTTGACGAGACTTGGACATGGTCTAGCGTACACTTGAAAGCTACCATCAGCAGTCTTGTTGCGTAGTGCGTCGCACGAGCGCTGTTGTTGCGATTCAGTTCGGTCCTTGCTTTGTAGGCACTTGCTCACTTGTTCGAGCTTGTCCAAGCTACTTCGAGCCTCTTGCTCGCCAATTGCTTGCTTGCACTTGCTTGCACTTGCTTGCACTTGCACTTGGTGGTTGTTTGCTCTTGCTTACAGTTGCTTGCTCTTGCTTGTACTTGCTTGCACTTGTTCGAAGCAAAGAGCTTGAGTACTTGCCAACTTCGAGTACTTTGTAGCACAACATCAACAACCGCATCTGCAACAAGTGCGATGTGGTGCAGTGCAGTGCGTATTGCGTATGCGCGTGCATGTACGAACGTCACACGAGCACGAAGACGTTGGTGGCGATCGTGATGTTGCCCATGGCCGCCCAGACGAGGAAGACGACGAGGAAGAAGCTCTGGCGCTGCATCGGACGAAAGTCGATGCCGTTCGCGACCTCGAGCAGACACGAGGCAAAGTCCACGACGAGCTCGGCGCCGAGCTGCGCGAGCATGAGCATTGCTTGGGAGCCGCCGAGCACTGCGCTCAGACTGCTGTCGTGGTCGTGGTTGTGGTCACTGGAGTCACTGTGGTCGCGACGAGCACTGCCATGGCCGCTGTGACCGCTACTGCCACTATGGCTGCCACTGCCACTGCTGTTGCTGTTTAGAGCATCGTTGCTGTTGCTGCCATCGCCACTCGTATCGCTGTCGGCATGTGTGTCGTGGAAGCGCTGGAGCAGGAACTGCGGGTGGCTCCAGCACACGAGCAGGATCACGTACGAGCACCCGAGCGCGACGTACTCGGCCACGACGTCAATGTACACTTTGGCGGCGTGGAAGTGCAGCAGACGCTGTCGCCACTTGTCAAAGCTCTCGCGCGCTGCCGTTGTCGACTGGCTAGCGTTCGGATTGGTTTGAGCTGGCGTATCCGTTAGCATCGCAGATGAAGCTTGGGTCGCAGTTGGTGGGTCTGCTTGTGCTGGCGCCGCAGTTGTCACCGCAGCCGGCGTCATTGTCTCTGCTTCAGTCGGCACCCTTGTTGCTGCTCTCTGTGCTTCTGCGGATGCCAGTCTCGATGGTGCGGACGACACGTTCGACTCGTTCCTTGTGCTCGCGGCCGTACTCACAGGGTGCGTAGCAGCGCTGTCGATGCCATTGCTGCTCACTGTGCTCAGTGGCGTTGTCGCCGTAGCCTGCCGCGTCTGCTCGCGAGCGATCTCGAAGCGCACGTAGAACGACTTGGCGATGCGGATCACGACCTCGACCACGGCCATCACGAGCGTCCCTGCGAGCGTCGCGCGCGTGCTCGTGGCGCGCAGGAGCGCAATGCGCATCTGCGTGTCGATGAAGATCGTCGGGATACCAACTGTTACGGCCATGACCGCGAGGTTCTGCACGCGCTGCTGGAGCACGGCGCGTCGCGCGAGCCACTGGAGTCCGTTCTTGATCGCGAAGCTCGCGAACATGAACACCAGGAGCTGCGGCGCCGTCGCGAGACGCACACGCGACGTGATGTGTGCATAGAGCGCGATCGCGACGTACGACGCGACGCTCGAGAACGTCCGGCAGTACACGCGTGCGAGCTGTTTCCAGTACTTGGACGTGTGCCGACGACGAGGCTGTCGGTGGTGCTGCTGTCGATCGTCGTCGCAGCGTTGGCCATCGCTTTTGCCGTGGCCGTAGTGGTCGTGTTGGACGTGCCGACTATGTTGACTGTGTTGAGCATGTTGATCGGAACCACGCTGACCGAGTTCACTGTGTTGATCAGGATGCACCACCGACTGCGACGCCGCTAGCCTCGCACGCTGCTTCTCGCGACCGCGCACGGTCTCGTCGTCAAAGATCCGCGTCGACTCGAGGTTGCACGCCGTGGCTTCGAGGTGGTACCAGAGCGCTGTGGCGTAGAAGTGCAGGCGGAGCTCGCGCAAGGACGCCGGAACATGGAGCAGTGCGACTGCGATCGCGACGACGACGCACGTCGAGGCGGTCGCGAACGCCGTCGTGCCGCGCAAGACCTTGAGCCAGCACGCGACGAACGCCGGTCGAGCGTCTGGATGCGACACGAACCGCTGCGTCGCGAGCGGCACGGCGTAGATCGCCGCGACGCTGAGCCAGCTGAGCGCCTTGGCCCACACGATCATCGACACGGCAAACATGCGCTTCGACTGCGTCTGTGGCGCGCGTCCGCTGAAGACGTTGCCGGCGCTGAAGCAGAGCATCGCGAGAGCCGCAAAGGCGACGCTGACGCACGCGCTGCGGAGCACGAGCAGGAGCGACCAGGTCACTTGTGTGACGTTCGCTCGCCATGTCTTGAGGTGGCGGTGGTGGTGCTGACGCGAGTGCGAGTGCGAGTGCGGTGGTGGTTGCGAGTGAGTAGACAGAGTCGTCGTAGCAGGTGTGGTTGTCGCGATGGTAGTAGCAGGGGTGTCAGTCGAAGGTGACGATGACGCTGCTCGCCTCTGGTTCTCAGCGACTCGTCTCGGCGCATTGGCATCATGTCGAGTGACTGGCACGACCGCAGCAGCAGCAGTAGCAAACGCCGTCGTCGTCGCCGTTGTCGCTGTCGTCTGAGAATGAGAACGAGCGCTCGCGCCGTGAAGCGCAGGCGCTGGAGCGAGCCACTCGAGTGGCGCGACCTCTGCGGACACTGCTGGCTTGTGCGTCGTCTTCCGCATCGCCTGCATGGAGGGAGCTGGTGCGTGCGTGAGCAGTCGCTTGAGGAGGAGCTCAAGTGGCGACAACAACAACAACGACGGCAACAACAGCGACGACGACGACGATGGAAGGCAGAGAACGTCTTGCTGTTGTCTTGTGCGACGCTTTGAGAGCGCCGCGAGCGTTTGTCTCGAGAGAGACGCAAGCGCGCGAGGTCGCTGGCTCGTGCTCGCGCTTTCTCTCTCTCCGTGATCGTGACGTGATGCTGCAGCGTCCTATTCTGACTCATGGATCAGGACGTGGCAGCGATGGCGCGCGCGCATGAAGACAAGGCGCTCCGAGGTCTCTTTGCTCGTGTTGCTGCTGCGAGCGCGTCGTGACGTACGTACCAACGTGTGCTCCTACTGACTCCTATCGATCTATCGACCGATCGACCGATCGTCTACTTGGCTAGTCTTGGGCGTCTACGAGGCAATGAGCTCTCGGTCGAGCGCACTCGGCTCAGTTGCCGCTGCGATCGCAGTCATGCGGAGCGTCAGCGCCTCCAACTGCAGCGCCTCGCGCGCACGTGTAGCTGGGAACACGAGGACACTGAGCGGCAGTCGATGCACATCCGTCAGTGAGGTCCGTCAATGAGTTCGTTAGTCCGTCCGTCATTCGATGCAGAGTGAGAGCACATGGCACAGTGGCATCACACACACAAGCACAAGCACAAGGCGCTAGCACTGCCGCCGCACCTGAGGTCGTTGAACGCGGCTTCGTACTGCACGAACTCGTCGTGGGACCGCGCGAGACCCGAGCGCAGCGGCGTCTCGGACACGAACGGCAGCACGCTCACGATCGCGCTCGCACTGCGCTCGGCGGCGCTGATGAGGCGGTCGCCGTACGCTTCAAAGCTGCGAGCAGCGCACCACAGGCGAGTGAGCACGTCAGTCATATCGCCAGCCAGTCCAGTCCAGTCCAGTCCACTCGTCCATTCAGCTCACAGGTGCTAGCGATGGGTGTGTGTGTGTGTGAGAGAGAGAGAGTGACGCCACTCGTGACGCCGTCTCGTGAGGTGTCTGTCTGGTGTCTCCAGCTTCACGCTCGCACTCACGCGCACTTGCTCAGACACTCTCTCTCACTCACTCACGCACTCACGCACTCTCACTCACAGACACATAGACGCACCTGTTGCCAATGACCACAACGTCTGCGAGCGCTGCAACGCTCCAGTTGCTCGCGAGCACGTTCGCGTACAGCGTCTGGCCGCAGTGCGGCATGAAGAAGACGGTCTTGCCGCTCACGGCGCGCCGGCCGCACTCGTTCGTCGCGATGGTCGTGAACCCAAAGCGCGCAGCGACCGCCTCGTCCGTCTGTCCACACATGCGAGTGTGTCCATCCATCCATGTGTGTTGGTGCGTGGGTGGCAGCCCCAGTGTGGTGTCGATGGAGCCAAACGAGTCGATCCGTCATTGTCACACACGCCAGACACAGCAACGAGGTCGCGTCAGTACGAGTCAGTCCCTCACTCAGTCATCAGTCACTCTTCCAGTCAGTCAGTCCCTCACTCAGTCATCAGTCACTCTACACGACCAGCCAACAGATGCACGCACCTCGTTCATGACCGGATCAAAGACCTCGGCCGCCACGCATAGTGGCGCCGCATCGCCGTCTTCCGCCACTGTGCGCAGCGCCAGCACGTCGAGCAGCGCACGCGCGTACGCGAGTTGGTAGACGGCGTTCGTCGACGCGCAGAAGCTCCCGAGTCCGTAGCTCACGAGGTGGAGCGTCGTCTGTTCCTGGTCCAGTGCTTCACTGTCGCCTTGTGACGCTGGAAGCTCTGGTCGCTCACGCAGCTGCAAGTGCGCGTCAATGACTCGCACGGCGTCCAGCAGCAGCGGACTCGTGCGCAAAGCGAGCGCGAGCTGCGAGACGCGGCGTTCAATGTGCGTCTGCTTGACGTTCGAGACGCGCTCGGTGCTGCTGCTGTCGTGAGTGTGTGCGAGTGCGTTGCTGTGGTGTCGACGACGGTCTCTATCGAGTCACACGACGACGAAGGTGGTGATGACAACAGAGATGAGCACACGAGATAGGGGGAGCGCGAGTGAGTGTGCGCATGCGTGAGCGACGTGTGTACGCAGTCATTGTTGCCTCTGAGGTGCTGCTGTCTGCAACTGCCTCGCGTACCTGCTCGTGTCAGTAGCGATGGCTCGGTATGTGAAGCCTCGTCCAGCTGCTGCTGCAGTTGGTGCTGCTACTGTCGCGTGAGAAGCAACTGAACCGTGCTGTGGATCGATGTCGCTTGGTCTGCTGCTGTTGTGCGACTGCGTCTTGTTGTTGAGGCTTGCGCTCCTGTGCTTGTGCTTGTGCTTGTGCTTGTTCTTGCGACTCGCGCCGCGCGACACGAGATGCCACGCGTTGTCATCAGTCGCAGCAGTAGTAGTGACAGCTGCAGTCGCAGCAGTAGCAGGAGAAGGAGCAGTAGTAGCAGCACTTGCCATGCTACTGCTAAGCTCACTTGTGCGTGACGCTCGTGGCGATGTCGGTGCCATCTCGACCACCACCACAGCAACCATTTGTTGCTCTGCTTCCTTTGCGTGTCAACGAGTGTCGAAAATATGTTTGGTTGGCTTTACTGACAGACAATGCCTGTCGAAAGAGACTTGGTTTGGACAGAACAGCTCAATCTGTCCTCATTGTTTCTCATTTCCATTCGATTCTGGAGGATCGCGAGTGTGTGTGTTTCATCTTGGGATGATATTCAAACAATATTTTGCACATTTGTTACAAAATACGTCGAAAACGACGTCTGGCTGCTAAACTTTCTGGACACACTTCTTGACATGCTAGCTCGAAACACTCGATCAACACACGAACTCTAGCGTCTCTCACTCCAAGCTCACGAACCAGCATCTCTGGCGTCTAGCGTTGCCCATCGGATATGAGAGAGTGGTTGCATTCAGACTACCGTGGCATGACGACCCAAAGCAGAGCAAGACTCACTCTGTCTTTGCTGTCTTCACAACCATTCTGTTCGCCCCACTCGAGTCGACTCGACGTTCTCTTGGGATCAAGAACGACACCGATGCTCGTCATACTCCAAGACTCTTGTATCTCGAGCGCGCGCTTACTCTGTGTTTGCCGTCACAAGACTGACTGAGAGCTCCTCCATGTCAACGTTCACAATCATCTCGCCAGTCTCACCAGTCTCGCCTCGTCACGAGACACGCTCAGTCTCCTACTTGCACAAACATGTTGGCCGAGATCGAGATGTTCCCAGTCGCAGCCCACATGAGCAGCACGGCGAGGAAGAAGCTCTGGCGCTGCAGCGGCCGAAAGTCAATGCCGTTGCCGACCTCGAGCAGACACGACGCAAAGTCCACGACGATCTCGGCGCCGAGCTGGCACGCCATGATGATCGCTTGCGACGCGCCGAGGATCGCTGACAGCGACTCGTTCGCCCCAGTGCTGTCGTCGCTTTTGGCTGTAGTGTTTGTACTTGCTGCGTCAATGGCCGGCGATGTCGATGTTGTTGCGGACGACGGCGGCAAGTCGTGGAAGCGCCGGAGCATGTACTTGGGGTGGTTCCAGCAGAAGAACAGGATGACGTACGAGCACCCGAGCGCGACGTACTCGGCAAACATGTCGCTGTACACTTCTGTGGCGTGGTAGGTCAGCAGTCGGAGACGCCACGTTTCAAAAGACTCGGTTCGTTGACGGCTAAGAGGAGCTGGTGTCGCAGTTGCTGGCGCCACGGCAGCCGTGTTGGCATCTGCAAGTTGACTCGCTGTCCGCGCACTCTGCACTGAGACAGTTGAAGCAGCCGCAGATGCTGTACGCCGTACCAGCTCGCGCTTCACCTGGCGCTTCACGTGGAACGACTTGAGGCACCGAAAGGCGATCTCCATGAGCGCCATCACGAGCGTCCCGGACAGCGTCGCGCTCGTGCTCGCAGCGAGGAGCAGCACAACGCGCGTTTGCGTGTCGATGAGGATCGTCGGGACACTGACTGTCCCTGCCATCGCGATCACGCTGTGCACGCGCTGCTTGAACACGACGTACTTGGCGACCTCTTGGAGCGCGATCTTGAGTCCAAAGCTCGCGAGCGTGAACGCCACGAGCTCAGTCGGCGAGTCGATCACGACGTTCGACGTCACGTGCGTGTACATGGCTGCGGCAAAGTACGAGAGCGTGCTCGAGAGCGTGATGGCAAACATGCGCAGTAGCTGCTTCCAGTACGGCGGTCGCTGGCGCGGACATGCGCGCTGCTTCGCTTGGCCACGCACGGTCTCAGTCTCGAAGATCCGCGTCGCCTCGATGCTGCACGCGACGGTGTCGAGATGGAACCAGAGCGCGTTGAAGTACACGTGGATGCGGAGTGCGCGGGCGCGGCGACTCGAGATCTGGAACACCGCGATGAGGCTCGCGACAGTCACGACCGTCGTGGCCACAACGAACACGACGGTGCCGCGAAGCACCTTGAACCAGCACGTGATGAACTTTGGACGTGCGTCTGGTGCTGTCACAAAGCGCTGGGAGAGCAGCGAGACCGAGTACGTCGCAGCGATGCAGAGCCAGCTGAAGAACTTGGACCAGAGCACTACCGAGCCTTCAAACACTCGCGCGGGCTGCTGTGCAGGTGTGCGGCCGCTCAAGACGTTGCCGCGACTCATGCAGAGCATCACGAGCCACGCAAACGCGACGCTGATGCAAGCATTGCGGAGCACGAGCAGGAGCGACCACACGACTTGTGCTACGGCAGCGCGCCATCGCTGCCGCGTACCGGTCACTGCGACGACGATCGTCTGGAACGAGCTGAGCGCAGTCGAGTGCGTGGTCGCACCGACGCTCGTTCGCGTCTCGACTGCCGTGTCCGAGCCGTACCGATGTAGGCGGCGCGAGGCGCTCGCCGCTGGCACGACGTTGACCTGTCTCTTGCTCCATGGCATCGCCGCTGCCGAGGCTCTCGTCGCGCCGTCCCGACGACGCGGCCACTTGCGAGCACCACCGTCGAGCTTGACGACCTCGTCGGCGCGCGAAACTATAATGGTCGTAAACTTGAACTCGGTCGTGGACTCGAACTCGGTCGGAGTACTTCGTACTCGAACGCAGCGTCTGCAGCAACGTCACGAAAGCTTTTGCTGCAGTCCTCGAGTGCGAGCGAGCACCTCCGCGTCGCTCGTGTTCATTGATCCGCAAAGTCGAACATCCCGCGTTGATTCTCGGTTCGACACACGTGCGAGTGTCCTCGAACAACGCCTTGTCAAGCACTGTCGTTCTCAACAGCGTCGATCGATGATACGTACGCGCTCAACGACGACATACGGAGCCAGTAGCTCTTACCAGTGGACGAAGAACTGCCTCGTGCAGCGCTGCAGACGCCACGAGATGCACATGACTTCGAGCATGCTCTACGATCGTAGTGATCATGCTCGCCATAGCAAAACATGAGCGAGATATAAACGAGGGAATCCGTCACTTCCAGGGTTTTCGACACCCAGTGAAAGACGCAAGGAGCGCGATAATGAAGCGAGGAGGAGGAGGCGCGAGTGGCGAGCTCCCGCGCAAGCTCACGGCAGTCGGGACGCTCGGCGACGTCGGCGCGGCGTACACCGTGTACGAGAAGAACTGGGTGTGCGCGTCGTGCAAGAGCGAAAACTACGCGCGGCGTCCGCGGTGCCAGCGCTGCCGCGCGAAAAAAGTCGCAGCACCCGATGCGCTCGTGACTGACAGCGCAGGCGACGCGCACGCGTGGCGCGAGGCGCTCGACCCCGAGACGCACAAGATCTACTACTACGACGTCGAGACGAACGCGACGCAGTGGGAGCGTCCTGCTGAAATGGGCGCTGCGCCGCACGGTGCGTCTCTCTCTTCTCATACACTCTTGAGGAGCTCCATCCAACCACGTAGCTCACGTACATGCGTGCATCTGTCCGCTGTACGATAGCGACTGGCTGGTTTGGCCGCGGTCGCGCCGGCGAAGCGACTGCAAACAAGTACGAAGAGCTCAACGCGACGTACTTGGCTCGCCCTGCGCGCAAGCAGCTCGCGCACATGCCGAGCGCTGGGACGCACTTGGAAGGCGCGCACGAGTACAACATCTGGTACGACAAGCACATTGGCGACCACTGGGCAAACGAGCGCGGGAAGGACCCAGCAGCGACGCGGTGCGTGCTCGCAACCGACGCTGGCGCAACGAAAGCCGACGTCGTGAGCAAAGCGAACCGCGCGTTCTGTCTCCACTTTGCGCGCGGCATGTGCGCGCGCGGCGCTGAGTGCAACTACTACCACCGGATACCGACGATGGCGGACGAAGCGCGCATTGGGCTCATGCACGACTGCTTTGGCCGCGCGCGCCACGCAACGGACCGCGACGACATGAACGGCGTCGGCAACTTTACGCGCAACTCGCGGACGCTCTACGTCGGCGGCTTGAAGCCCGACGCGGCGAGCGGCGCCAAGACGACGCTCGAAGCCACCGTGACGGAGCACTTTAGCGAGTGGGGCGAGGTCGAGAGCGTGAACGTCGTGCATCGCTTGGCGATTGCGTTCGTGCGCTTTCGCCATCGCACGAGCGCCGAGTTTGCAAAAGAGGCGATGGCGAACCAAGCGCTCGCGGGCGACGAAGTCCTAAACATCCGCTGGGCGTTCGACGACCCGAATCCCGTGGCGAAGCGAGCGGCCGAGCGCTCGGACCACGACGCGATCGTTGCGATGGTCGAGGCGCAGGGCGTGAGCACCGAGCCCGCGGCGTTTAGCTACCCCGAGGCGTACGCGATGCCGGCTGCGAAGCGCTTGCGTGGCCTCGAAGGCGAGAGCGTTGCGACGTATCCAGACACGGACGTGCAGTTTGGCGCTGCGAGTGGCGGTCCAAGTGCGGCGGCAGACGGCGACGACGCGACGTATGCGCAGCTGAGCTACGCCAAAGCCGATGTTGGAGCAGTGAGTGGCGACACTGGCGAGCAGGACGAAGGCGACGAGGCGTCGTGAGCCGTCGAGACGGTAGCGCTAGATCGCAGAGACGACAGACAGACAGACAGACAGACAGAGCTGGAAGCGCATACAGAGAGAGCGTCGTTGCGTATGGAGATGCGGTCTGGTCGCTCTCGTGCCTTGCATGGCGTGTTGTGTCGTAGAGGTCATGGATCCAAGTACCGGTACTTTGGCGGTCTGATGGCGCTGGTGCCTTTGCCGACGATCGGCGGCAGCAGAGGCTCTGTGAGCGCACTGTCCGTGTCGTCCGTGACTCGGATCGAGTGCTTGGCGTCAGCGTCGCTCGCTGTGCGCTTCGTCTTCTTCGTCTTGCGCTTACAGCAGCAGCAGTAGCAGCAGTGGATGGCGTCCCAGCTGCAGATGAACGCAAACACGAGCACGAGCGCGGCGAACCAGATCCAGGACGCGATGCGCCACGCGAGCGGCTCGGGCGAGCAGATCTCGGTGCCGTCGTCGCGGAGCCAGCACTCGGCGCTTGCACTATGAGCGCTGAGCGCAAAGACGAGCAGCAGTGATGCCAGTCCTCGCATGGTGCGTGCGGCGCTGCGTTGTGCTCCAGCAAGCGCCTCGATCGATGAAGCGTCGCGATGGCGACTCGATGTCAGTCTGTCCGAGGGACTCGGATGTATCCTAGCGAGCGCTGCAGTGCACGTACACACACGACACGAAGGATGGTCGTCGGCGCCTTGGTTCATGCCCATGTCATGAGAGAGATCGAGTATGTCACCGCGACAACTAGTCAGCGCATGAGCGCATCGAGACGACCGCAGTTCGCGTCGGATTGACAGTCACGATGTACGACGACACAAGTTTGCTCGCTCACTTCGGCTTTCGTGTCTCGTCCAGCTCGCTGACGTGACGCTCAATGGCATCAGCGACCTCACCATGGAGCTGTTCAGCCATGGTCTTGATCTTGGCCGTGCTGGTGCGAATCAAGAGCACAACAAGAGAGCGCTCGTGGTGTGTGACTGTCGCGACTTCGTGTGTGCGTCAAGTCGCCATAACACAAGGATCTTCAAACCAAGAGCCCATGGAGCTTCAAGAGACTCAAAGGCAGCAATTGTAGCACTTTTGAGCTACTAGTACACATCGACAGCATCATGAGACTCGACTCCACGTGCGAATGCTTTGCGTCTTCATAGGCGTCGTCGTGGGCTAGCGAGGTCGTCGACTGGGTCGCTCCTACGCTCATGTTCCTGTTCGTGCGAGCGATCTGTGACGTGTGTACACTGCAAGTGAGTATGCAAGACTTGCGTGTGCATTTTCTTCGACAGTTCAGCTCGATGAGCTCAAAAGCCCAGCATTCTCTCTCTCAAGCGCCATCCTCGAGACCTCGAGAGCGACGGACTCGCTTCGCGCCATCGGCATCGACGCGATGCGTGCGAGTACGACAGCAGCAGATGCAGGTCTAGCGAGCGACGCGAACGTGACGAGGCGCTCGCGATCGAATAGCAAGAGTAGCGCACTGCGGCGGTTCTTCTCGCGCAGCCATCGACCGTCTGCAGCATCTGCAACATCGCCATCGCGCGCGTCGTCGACTGCGTCCGTGTTTGACACGACGTCGTTCCTGTTTGCGAGCAGCCTCGCATCTGCGCTGCAGGAGACGACGAACAGCACGGCCGCACAGACAGCAGCAGTCCCGCCGCAGCACCAGCACGCGCACTTCTCGCCGTATCTGTACTTCCCAGGCGACGACAATGACAACGATGCTGACAACGACAGCGACGATAGCGATACGAACCGCAGCAGCACGCGGCGGCTACGCACGTCGAACACAGCGCGCAAAGACCGCAGCTCAGCGTTTGCGCGGCGCGAGCACAGTCGCCGGTGCATCGACACGTGGAGCAGCGCAGAGCTCTTTGTGCTCCGTGAGCTCGTCGACCGCGCCGTGAATCCGCACAACTTCCCAGCACCAGCGCGCGATCGCCGCGCGAGTCTCCCACTGCCGCACACGCGCAAGAGCAGCAGCAGCAGCAGTGCGTTCCGGCGCGTGTCGTTTGCTGTCGAGTCGCTGCTCGCAAGTCCGCGCGCGAGTGCAAACGACCACGCGCTCGCGCTCGAAGGCTTTGACTACAACAGCGCGCGCAAGCGGTACTACCGCGAGCCGGTCGACGCGCGCTTGCGGCTCAAGAAGCTCAAGCACTTTGTCAGGCTCTTCCCAATGCTCGCGCGCGTCCCTCGCGCGTCGCTGAAGCGCATCTTCCGCGTCTTTGACAGGAACGTGAGCGGCGCGATCGAGTTCCGCGAGCTCTGCGAGACGCTCGTGCACTGCCACGTGCACGCACTGCCGCAGAACCTCGACATGGTCTTCCTGTGGTTCCAGCGCGCGACGAGACTGACGTCGAGCGGCGTGCACTTGCTCGTTGCGACGCTATACGACCTCGTGCACGCATATCCGGCGCTTGCGAGTATGGTCCGTGTATCCGACTCGATCGATGCTCTGCCGGAAATCCTGTTACAAGGGCACCACGCGATTTCGCTTGCGCAGTTTCGCACGCGAATGGCGCCGTTCGACGATCTCGTGAGCGTGCTCTTGTATCCGTTCAACGTTGTACGCACTGCCATGGCCGAGAGCAAGCTCTGGCGCGACTACCAAGCGACGCAGTGGCACAATGAGCCGACGCTGTACGTCGTCTCGACGCGCTGGTGGCACCAGTGGCTCGAGTACATTCTCCACAGCGATCCGGAGCTCTTGGGTCCGCGCGACGACGCGTCGCTCGCAGTCGCGCTCTCGGCCACTGCGTCGTCGAGTGCATCGATGGTGCGCTTAGTGAGCGCGTTCACGCACCAGCACGAGCGCTTTGGCCGCTTCCGGTGCCGCCCAGGACCGATCGACAACCGCGACATCTGCGCAGACGACGACCTCGGGACGCTCCGACCCGGTCTTGTCTACAGCGACGACTTTGTCGTCTTGCCGCCGCGCATCTGGCACGCGCTCGTCGAGATCTACGGCGGCGGTCCCGAGTTCCCGCGACGCCACGTCCGACCGACCGATGTGGACGCTCCAAGTGCAAGCGGTGCTGACCCGCTCGCATCGTCGGCTGCGACGACCGACTCGTCAACAGACTCGACAGACTCGTCCTCGAGCGACAGTGTCGTGCGCTGCGTGTTTGCGAGTGGGAACACGGACGTCGCAGTCGAGCTGTACCCGCTCGCGCTGCAGCTCCGACTGACAAAGCACGAGTCGCATCGCGTACGACTTGTGTTTGCGCGCCGGTTCCTCTTGAGCCGCCGCTCGACGCTCGACGCGATCGTGAGTCGGTTGGGACTCGTCGTCGGTGAGAACGCGCTCGACGTTGCGCTGTGGGTGCGGCGGCACCACGCTGACGCGTGGAAGCGCATCGAGTGGAGCGTGAGTGCGCCAGTGCAGCCATCGCTCGACGCGTTGGGCTTTAACGACTCGTACGAGCTGCTCGTGGACGTGCGACCGATGCCGCCTGCGCCGTCTGTGACTGACGCGAGCGACAGCGACAGTGTCGCAAGTCGAGCGCAGCGCGAGAGCAGCTCAGCGTCGCAGGCGCCACCAGCAGGAGCTCTTGAAAGCGAACTGACGCAGACGCTTCCGCTGTTTGGTGTCACGTGCTTGCGAGCGATCGGGAACGACTTTGTGTGCACGGAGCGCGGCACGAGCCGAGCGCTCCTGAGCGGCGCAGGACGTCCGGTGCTTCCTCTGCCGCCACCACCGGCGCCAGGACGCGCTGGCGCATCGACAGCACTGGAAGCCGATGCGCCAGGACGCTCGTCCGACAACAACACGCGCAGCACGAAGCAGTCGAGCGAGAGCCGCGCGACGTCGTCATTCAGCGGCTCCTTCAGCAGTCTGCACGCCAGCCACGCGCCAGACGACGGACCGTGGAGCCAGCGCCACACGGGGCTCTCGACAACGTCGCCTGCTGCGACGGCGCTCACACGGCGTTTGCTGCTGTACCCAGGCGTGCGCGCCACGGGGCTCTTGAACCTCGGCAACACGTGCTTTATGAACTGCGCGCTCCAGTGCCTCGCGCACTCGCCGCTCTTTCGCGAGTACTTCCTGGCGCAGCGCCAGCTCCGCGACACGAACAAGCGCAACGTCCTCGGGACGCGCGGCCGCGTCGCAAACGTCTTTACGCGCCTCTTGAGCGCGCTCTGGCGGCAGCAGCAGCACGCGTTCTACGTCCCCGAGCTCTTTCGCGACGTCTTCACGTCGCTGCGGCAGCAGTTCCAAGAGTCGCGGCAGCACGACGCGCACGAGTTCATCGTCGCGCTCCTCGACAGTCTCCACGAAGACCTGAACCACGGCAGCGCTTCGTACGACGTCATGAAACCCAAGCGCCGACTCCGCGACGCTGGCTGCTTTGCGTACTTTAGCTCGCGACCGAGCGCACACGACACAGTTGCGCGTCCTCGCGGCCATGCATCTGCTGCTGCAGATCCATCAGCGCGTGCGTCGGACGCAGCAGTCGCTGCGCACGCGTGGCAGCGCCATGCGCACACAAACTCGTCGGTCGTCGTCGACCTCTTCCACGGTCAGACGCGCAACGAGACGGTCTGCGCGACGTGCCACGCGCGCACTGTCACATTCGATCCGTCGCTGTTCTTCAGTCTCCCGATCCCCGAGCCGACGTTTGTGCGCGTCGACGTGCGCGTCGTGCTCCAAGTGCGCTTTGCGAGCTCGCGTCGCCGCTCGAGCGACAGCGCGCGGCACGACGGTCGCTCAGTCATTGCGCGCGGCTTCTGGATCAAGCGCGGGAGCCTCGCTGGGAGCCTCTCGGACCAGATCGCACGCGCGTACGGTCTCCAAGGCAACCGCATCATCCTCGTCGAAGTCCGTCGGAGTCGCATCAAGCGCGTGATTGAAGGCGACGAAGCGCTCGACAACGTCCTCCACAGCGCGCGCGACATCTTTGCGTACGAGCGCGCGTGGACGCTCTCCGAGATCCCGCGCGTGCCGCCAGTGCTGACGCACTGCGACGTGAACTTTTCCAAGACTGAGCGGCTCCGGCGCTTCCAGGACGCTGCTGTCGGCTCGCGCGTCGATGCGATCGGCGTCCGTGGCGAGTGGTTCCCTGGCACGATCGTCGAGATTGTGTACGACGCTGCGAGTGCGCGGCACCGCAGCACATCGACGCCGATGATCAAGCGCGTGTGCGTCCACTTTGACGGCTTCAACGCCAAGTGGAACGCGTGGTTCACGGAGCTCGACTGGCTCGAGAAGCGCATCGCGCCGTTCAGTTCGCGCGTCAAGACGCCGCGCGAGGTCTTTGAAGTCCAAGTCGTGCATCGCATCGTCGAGTCAGCATGCGAGCGCAGCAAGAGCGACCGCGTTGCGTTTGAGATCTTTGGGACGCCGCTGTTTGTGACGGTCGAGTCGGACAAGACGAGTCGCGACCTGCACCACTCGATCTTGCTCCAAGCCGCGCGCTTCCTCGACGGCTTTGACGCTGCGCAGTTTGCCTGCAGCACCAGTGGCGCTGCGTCCGCCGACAGAGTTGACGACGCAAGTGCGGCAGAGGAGGCACCAGTGGCGCCGCACATGTTGATCGCCGACTGTGCACGCGTGCGCTTGGACGCACTGCCGTACACTGTACGCGTCGCGAACCTCGAAGACCTCGGCCACGCACTTGGGACGCTGCTGCCGTTCGACATGAGCGGCATTCTCCAGCACTTCTCGACACGGAGCGTCGTTGTGCTCGACTGGAAGCGCAGCGAGGCGTTTGACACGAGCGCACACGTTGTCACAGAAGACGACGACGTGCCATCAGAGATGGCGTGCGACGCGAGTCTCGACAGCGACGCATCTGTCGCAAGTGGTTCGCGTCGCAGTGGCTCTTCGAGTACGATCTCGCTCGCCAAGTGTATGGACGCGCTCTTGAAGACCGAGGCGATCTCACTCGATGACCAGTGGGTCTGTGCGCGCTGCGGCGTGGCGCGCGAAGGCCGCCGGACGTCTGCGATCTGGCGCCTACCAGACCTCGTGATGATCCAGCTCAAGCGCTTCCAGTACTTTGAGAACCAGCACCGGCAGAAGGTCCGCGCGCTCGTCGACTTTCCGCTCAACGGCCTCGACTTTGCCAAGTGGATGGCGTCGACGCGCGACGCTGAGCATGGCTCGGAGGCGATGGCGCCGTCGCCCGACACGGTGTACGACCTGTACGCCGTCGCGAACCACGTCGGCGGCCTCACGCGCGGTCACTACACTGCGAGCTGTCGCTACGACCGGTCGTTTGACGAGAGCACGCGCGTGTTTGCGACCGAGTCGCCGGACCCAGAAGTCCACTTTCGCGACGTCTGGTACCGCTTTGACGACGACAAAGTCGGCGAGATCCCAGCGAACGACGTCGTCTCGGACGCTGCGTACGTGCTGTTCTACAAGCGCCGCACGCTCTCGACGCACAACGTGCTCGAGTACGCGCTCTAGGCTCGCGTGCGTGCGTGCGTCTCTCTCTCTCTCTCTCTCTCTCTTGTTCGTGTGTAGTGTCGTGCTGTCTGTCTGTCTGTTGCTCGAGTCGCTCGACGCCGTTGCTAGTGTCCATCCGACTCCTAATGTACCTACGCTATCGTACGTCTACGTCCATGAGGATGGCACTGCGCCTTGTGTCTTGTGTCGTGCGTCTTGGGCAGTCGTGAGGTGATCACATCTCGCAGAAGAACTCGGTCGCGAGGCTCCGACTCGCGACGTGGCTGTTGCGCGAGCGCGTGAGCTCTTCTTCGAGGCGCTTCATCTTCTGCTGCGTGAGCTGGAGCCGCGAGTTGAGCGCCGCGCGCTCGCCTGCCAAGCGCTTGATCTCGCGGCTTTGCTAGTACGTGCGTGTGAGCGAAAGAGTGCGTGCGTGAGCTCACGAAGTCTCTCACGACGCCTCGGATCGACAGTGTCGCGTCCAAATGACGATGGACACGACGCAGTCGAGAGAGATGGAGATGCAGGACATGAAGACGTAGCGACATGGAGGACATGAAGACGTGGAGAGATGCAGGACGTAGAAGGACATGGAGAGATGAAGACATGGAGCGCCATCGATCATCAGTCAATCGGCGGACGTACTTTCGAGATCGCGTGCATCGACGACGTCGGCGACAGCACGAGTCGGTCAGGACTGCTCTTGGGCACGGGCTTTACGTCATTCGCCCGCAGCACCGCGGCGCCGCCACATCGACAGGACGCGTCTTGCAGCGCATTCACTTGCGTCATCATCATCATCATCATCGTTCTGCTCGACTCGCTACTCTGCTCCTCTCTCTCTGTCTCCTCCTCCTGCTGCTGCTGTTCTCTCGTCGTCCCACTCATCGTCAAACTCGTCGCGAGCGTCTGTAGAGAGCAAGTGTGAGTTCCCCGATCGGTGCGAGGCATTCGAGTGGCGGCGCTTCCCTCGTGTCTTTACCTGCGACGACTGGGACGACTGGGACGACTGGAGCATCTCGTGGAGCCGCGCGTTCTCTTCGAGCGCAGCGTCGAGCTCGCTCTGGAGCCGCACAGCATCGCTACTGCTCGGTGCCGCGACGACTGCAGCACTGTCACCACCGCCGGATCGGTACGCCGTGAGTTCGTCTTCGAGCTGCTGGATGATGTTCTGCGCCGCGAGTAGCGCGAGCTCCATGCCGGCGTTCTCTTGCTCCGAGCTCTTGCTCTTGCGGCGCGGCGGCGTCGCGTCCCGCAGGCGCTGGATCTCTTCTTCGTGCTCTTGCTCGCGCGCTTCGTACTCGCGAATGGTCTTTGCGAACGCTGCGTCGCGCTTCTCGCGCTCGCGTTGCGTGCGCTGCGCAATGTCGTCGCGCTCCATCTGGAGCGTCTCGATCTGGTACTTGGCGTCTTCAAGCAAGCGGCTCTTCTCGCTCGCACCGCGGCGCGCGACTGTGAGCGCCGCGCGGAGGTCGTCGAGCTCGGCAGCGTCCGCTTGACTCGTCTCGACCTGTGCGCGCAAGTCGTCGACAGCACGTGTCTTGGCCTCGAGCTCGCTATGCGCCGATGCGAGCGACTGTCGGAGCGTCTCGACGTCGCCCCGGAGCGCCACGAGTTGGCTGTTGGCGTCTTCCAAGACGTGCTCTTTCGAGCCGATCGCTTCCTTTGCAGTCGCGAGCTCGAACCGAAGCGACTCGAGGTCCGTCGTGAGTGCTTGGAGCTGACTCGCTGCGTCCTCGAGCGCCTGGTCTTTTGCGCTGAGGTCGCCGTCGCGCGCTACGAGCGTCGCGTTCAGCGTCTCGAGCTCGACGCGACTCGCGCGGAGCTGGCTTGTGACATCGTCGAGCGTGTGGTCTTTCACAACTGCATCCTGCTGCGCAGCAGTGAGCGACACTCGCAGCGTCTCGAGCTCGGTTGTTGTAGTCGCGAGCTGCTCACTCGCGTCGTCGAGCGCGCGGCTCTTGTCGCGCATCGCCTGTTCCGCAGCGTCAGCAGCTGCACGGAGCGTCGCGAGCTCGCTGCTCGCACTCTCAGACGCAGCCACGAGCGCGCGCAGACGCTCGAGCTCCTCTGTATCGACCTGCGCGCTCGCTGCTGTTGCTGCTTCGATCTCTGCAACACTGCGCTGCGACGCGACAAGCTGGCGCTGCACGTCATCGAGCGCCTGCTCTTTTGTCTGCACGAGCGCTTGGGACTCGGCTAACGCGCGCTCTGCAGCTGCGACGCTGCGTTGGAGCGACGCGATCGTGGCTTCAAACTCGAGCTGCCGCGCTTCTTCGTCCGACGCGAGCGTCCGGAGCTGCTGGAGCTGGAACTCGGCAAACTTGGTCGCGGCGCTCGACGTCTCGAGCTCGTCTTGCGTCGCGAGCAGGTCTTTCTCCAAGCGCTGCACGGCGTCTTGGTACTGGTCAAACTTGCGCTCGAGCGTCACGCTCAGCGCATGTGCGCGCCGGATCTCGCGGTACGTCGCGCTCACGTCGCCGTCTTCCGACGGATCCACGTCGTTGTCGTCGCCGCCGTTGCTGCTGACAAAGTCGCGGTCGTCGCCGTCGTCTTCGCCGCCAGACGCGTACGAGACCGAGTTGTCCTCTGTGAACGACGAGCCCGAGCCAGGACTCGGCGGACTCGATAGCACTGGTCGCTTCTCACGCACGACCTCAGCAATGTCGTCAAAGAGCGAGCGGTACGCGCTCAGGAGCTCCATGAGCTCCTCGTTCTGACTCACACTCGCGCTCTCGGGCGTCACTGCCGCAGTCGAGTAGCCGTCCGCGTCAGCGTTGCCGTGCTTGCGCTCGTCCTCAACGAGCGCTTTCCACTCGAGCAGCTCACAGAGCTCCTGGCGCATGAGGTTGTTCTCGCGCTCGAGCTCACTGCCGCGTGCAATCTCGTCGTAGATCGCTTTCTCTTCTGCGGGCGTGAGGAACCGCCCAGCGTCGTGCTGGTTCTCGCTGCTCGCAGCCGCAGTGATGCCGTACTTCTTTGGTGCGCGCAAGCCCGACTTCATGAGCACAACTGGGCGGCGAAAGAGCGCGTGGCGCGACCGATCCGACGTGAACGCGAGCTCTTTGTGCTCCTCGTAGCGGCAGATCATGCGGTAGAGCAGCATCTCCAAGCGCTCGCAGCGCACTTCGACAGGGTTGCACACTTCGTGCTCTTCGAGGTCCGCGGGTCCAGCCGCGCCACTAGCGCGCAAGAGCTTGTCCATGACATCGAGCGCCGGCTCCCAGCGGTTCTTCTTCACTTCGTGGCTCTGCTGCTGCTGCTGGAGCTGAAGTAGGAGCTGCGCTTGCTGCTGCTGGAGCTGGTGGTAGCTCGATGGCGACAACTTGAGTGCGTCGTCTGTAGATGGTGATGGTGACGGTGTTGGACCAGCGCTTGGTGCAGCAGAGACGATTGCGCCGCCAGCGCGGAGCGTCGCGATCTCGTGGCGCAAGCGCTCGATCTCGAGCTTGAGCAGCGGGAGCATCGCGTCCGAGTCTTGGTTCTGCACGGCCTTGTTCTTGATGAACTTGGCGCGCTGCGCAAACTTGAGCGTCGAGAGCGTCTCGCTAAAGTACTTCTCTTCGCCCGAGATCGTTGCGACGATCGTCGTGATCGCGTTCCCGCCGAGCGAGTCCTTGAGCAAGAACGTGAGCTTCGAGTCGCGGTAGTGCACGTGGCGCTTTTGGCCATTCGAGACGTCGACGAGCGACATGATCACGTTCCCGAGCGCCGAGAGCGACTTGTTGATCTGCGCCGCTTCTTTCAAGCGCTGACCGGCGGCCTTTGTCTGGCTCTGCTTCTCGGATCCAGCAAGGTCGACGAGGTGGAGGTTCGACCGGCGCGTGAACTGCACGCCCGTCGCCGTGCGCTCGGTCTGCACGAGCTTGATCGTAAACACTGCGTGCGAGCGCGAAGACTCGCGGTTCATGTCGGTCGACGCCATGCGCCGGTTGCTCGACCCGAGCTGGAGCCACTCGATCGCTTCGGCTTCGGTTGCGATCGGGACTTCACGGAGCGCCTCGACGTACACGCCCTTCGTTGCGTTCTCACGCAGCGACTTGGGCTGCGCAGTCGTCGCAGCAGTCTCTTCGAGCAGATCAAAGACCTTCTCGTTGTAGATCTCGAGGTACGAGCACGCGACCGATGCCTCGAGCGCCGCAGCAGTGCCGCGCTCAGCTGCGACGTGGCTCAAGCGCTCAAACAAGTGCGCAAAGATGCGTGGGATGAGTCCACGGAGCGGCGATGCGCGGAGCTCAGCGACGTCGCTCGAGCCTGTGCCGCCCAGCATCGTGAACGTCTTGCCAGAGCCCGTCTGGCCGTACGCAAAGATGCAGCCGTTGAAGCCATTGACCGTGTTCTCAACAGCAGTCACGCCGACGTCGAGGAAGATCTGCTCCTGCGAGCTCGTCTCGGTGAAGACCTGGTCAAAGCCAAAGCGCTTCTCTTGGAGCGTCGCGGGTGCGAGCGTCACGCCTTTTGCGTCCGGTGCGACGTCGAGACACCGCCGCGAGAGCTGCTGCGGCGGACCAGAGCTGCTCGCTGCTGGGTTTGGCGGCCGAATGCGCAAGAGCACGCGGATGTTGTCGTTGTGCGTCGACGGCAACGGCGGCACGAGCGACTGGAACGGTGCAGCGCTGCTACTGCTGCTAGTGCTGAACGCCAGTGGCGGCGCTGGGACTTGGATCGTCAGCTGCGGACGCTCAGGCAGCTGCGTTGGAGGCGCTGCGACCTGGTTTGACCGCAGTGCTGGCGTCATGGGCGTCGAGTGCGAGCGCGTGAAGCGCGCAGACGGCGGTAGTAGTGCGTCGCCATTCGCTGTTGCAGGAGCCTGGAGCTTGCTCGGCGCGTGGTGATGCGGCGGCGGCAAGTGGCTCGATGCGCCAGCGATGCTTCCGCGCGGCTGCAAGAACGACGTAGTGCGTGGCAGTCCGCTGCTGCTGCTAGCGCCACTTGCGGGCACTTTGCGCGAGCCCAAGTGTGGGATTCTACCGAGCGAGTGGCGCCACACACAGACAGACAGCCTCAGTCAGTTAGTCAGTCCATTGAGTGCACACAATGCAGCAATGTGGACGTACCTAGAGGATCTGGCTGTCGGAATCGGCATGGTAGCGTCTGTTGTGGTCTTGTGTGCGCACGCTCACGCTCGGAGCGGCGCGTCTACTGCTGGTACGTGAGGAACTGGACGGTGTGGTGGTGGTCGTCGTCGTGGTGGGCGTTCGCATGCACAGCGCGCGTTCAAAGCGCAGCGCTCACACACACAAACGCACAGATAAAGCGCTCGGACGCGCGCAGGTACACGCGCACACACGAACGAGCGAGAGAGCGATCGATCGATCAATCGCGCGCGCGCGCAAGAGGCCTCGAGGTGTTCTCGTGCTTGCTCTTGTCGTCGAAGAAAGTGACGCTGTGTATGCAACACACAAAACCCGCTCACGCCAGAGTGACTTGAGTTGAGTATGCGCCGAGAGGGAGCGCACTATTCAGTTCGTTCTTTTTACCCGCCGAATTTCTTTGAACCCGTCCTTGTGCTTGTATATGTCGGTGTGTGTGTGCTTCATGGCGCTCTTCATGAGGTCAACGACGACAAGTGCTTCGAGCATGTCGGTGCCATGATGAACCGACAGCAGCAACTATCGCACCAAGGCACATACACGCATGTGCCAGCTGACGCCACCAAGAGCCACTCGAAGCAGCGGGTTGTGCCTGTCTCTGAACCACATAACTGCGCCACACCACGTGACGCGACCTCGCTTCAGACGCCAAGTGCCATTCGTTCGTCGACTGGACCTGCTCAACTGGACCACGCGTCATTCCGTCGTCAGCGACAGATGCAGACGACAGCACAAGACCAACAACAGAAGCGTGTATGCAAAAGCAATGATCATGATCCATTCAATAGGCGAGTCCCGACATGTGCGAGCAGGCGGCGGCGCCGACACACGACGCAGCAGCGTCCAGCAGCGCTCGCTCGCTCGCTCGCTCTCTTCTCTCTCTGTCTCTGTCTCTTGCTCACGCGTGCGCTCGCTCGTGCAGTTGTCGGCAACAAAACGACGACAACTACACACGCACGCGCGCACAAGCGAGCGACGAGTCGTCTGTATCTACAGGAACTGCGCCATCCAGCGGAAGCCGTCGGCATAGCCCATTCGGCGCACGACCGAGCACATGTACAGCTCGATCGGGCGGATGCTCGCATCCTTGTCGCCGCGCGCCTCCTTGCCGTACGTCTCGTACAGACCGAGTGCGCTGCGGAGCTCGTCCTCCGACGCCGCGCGCGGCACGTCGATCTTGTTCCCGAGCACGAGGAACGGCACGTTCGCAAGCTCGTCGTAGCCCAAGAGCGTGTCGAGCTCGCGCTTCGACTCTGGGAAACGCTCGCGGTCGAGCGCGTCGACGACAAACACGACGCCGTCCACGGTCGCAAAGTAATCCCGCCAGAGGCGACGCGCAGTCTCGTGACCGCCGAGGTCGAATGTGCGCAGACGGAGCTTGCCAATGATCAGCTCCTCCGAGTCTGTTACAGTGCGAAGCGAAGAGGTTCACGCAAGAGCGAACGCGTGTCAGTGCATCGATGAGTGCTGTCGCAGTCGCAATAGCAACAGCAGGAAGCAGCGAGAAAACAAGACGTACTCGGGTGGAGCGTTGGCTCGTGCACAGCGACGCGGTCATCCTTGAGCATGTGCAGCAGCGTGGTCTTGCCGGCATTGTCGAGACCGAGGAAGAGGATCTTGGCGTTCTTGTGGTACAGACCTGTCGGCATTCAAAGCAAGTCGCATGCATGCATGCGTGTGTGTATGTGTGAGTGCGCGCGTTCGCGTCAAGAGATGGCTCACGCGACGTCAAACTGCCACGTGTCGTCCAAGATCGATCGATCGGTTGTGTGTAGATCTTTCGCGTTCGCGGTAGCGTGACGCCAGATACGCAAGCGCACACATACGCACCGAGGTAGCCGAGCACGCCGTAGAACCAGTCAAAGATGAACATTGTCGCGGTGGATGTGGTGTGTGTGTCTGTGTGTGTGTGAATGTGCGCGCGTGCGGCTGTGTGTGTGCAAGACGTCGTCTGTGCTGCTGCTGCTGCTCTTGCGCGATGTTTTCTTTCTGCGCGTTCGCGTCGCGAAGTCGACTCGAGGGGGGAAAGCGTGCGATTGTGCGAGGGTCGGCTCTTGTCTCGGCTTTGTCTTGGCGTTTGTATGAAATCGGGAGACTCTAGTCTTGCCGACCTTTCACATACAATAGCCAAGTCGAGCAGACAATTGCGAATCTAAGCGAGAGCGATCAAGTGTAATAAGCGATCAATCACTGTAAGTGTGTACATTTAAGAGTGCGGATACAAAACTTTCTCCCTCTAATTCGATATGACTTTTTACTTGACGTTTGTATGCAATAGTCAAACTGGCTTACCCATGAGAACGAATTGATGTGAATGTGGTTTGCCTCTACAACTCTATACGACTACTTTCTCGAAGTTTGTATACCCTAGTCGACATGCGTGCCAGTTTTGTCACTTGTTTTATTCACTACCATAATCTTAAACACGTACCGCTCGCATACATTTTTCAAGCTTAGTGAAAACCTCAAAGACATCAAAGAGCAAGACAAGACAGACAAGAGCAAGCTCGACTCGATGCGGCGGCGCGGCGTTGGCATCGGCGCGGTGCGCAAGAAGCAGGAGCAGGCGAAGCAGTTCACGGAGGTGGGCGACCAGCTCGCCGAGTCGCAGGTCGCGCACGTCACGGTGCAGCTCGAGTCGTTCAAGACGAACCTCGAGCAGTTCGCAGTCAAGTACAAGCACAACATCAAGAAAGACCCCGAGTTCCGCAAGATGTTTCAGATCATGTGCGCGCGCATTGGCGTCGACCCGCTCGCATCGAAGAAGGGCTTTTGGTCCGAGCTCCTCGACGTCGGCGACTTTTACTACGAGCTCGCAGTCCAGATCATCGAAGTGTGCATCATCACGCGGTGCGTTTCCATTCATGACAGCAGCGCGAGCATCATCCAGACATCGTCGACTTGGACAGCGCGCTGCTTGTCGAGCTATCGATTGCTCGTGATCGCAAGCATTGGACTCATTCGCGCCTTGTGTGTGTTCTGTGACTGTCAACAACACAACAACAGACCAAAGAACGGTGGTCTCATCGGCATGAGCGACCTCCTGCGCTTGCTCGCGAAGAAGCGGAGCACGACGATGCAGGTGCGCTCTTTGCTCGGGTGCAGCCTCCAACGGCATGTATCAGTGCTTGCTTCGCTCACGCTCTCACACACTCACATGCGTGGCTGGTGTGTGTAGAAAATCACAGACGACGACGTGAAGCGCGCAGTGAAGAAGCTCAGCGTCCTGGGCGAAGGCTTCCAGCTCATTGACATGGAAGAGCGCACAATGGTGCGTCTGCGTGTCGGAGTCTGTGTGACCGATGTGCTTTGAGTAGTGCGCAGCTCACTGACAGACCTGTCGTTGTCATTGCCTGCCTCCACACGCTCAGGTCGTGACAGTCCCGATCGTACTGAGTCAAGACCACACGACGATCCTCTCGCTCGCGCAGAACACGGGCGGCATGGTCACGACCGGCATCCTCGCGCGCGAGCTCAATTGGGACAAGAAGCGCAGTATGCTCGCGCTGAACGTGCTCTTGCGCGAAGGCATGACGTGGGTCGACGAGCAGGTACAAAAGGTGTCCTCTTGTGCGAACGAGCGGCTCTGTCTTTGTGTTTGATGCGACGCAACCTCACAGACATATGCGCTGATGCACGTTCGCAGACGCACGAGCCGTCCTACTTCTTCCCGAGCATCACGCTGTCTGGCACGTACACGTAAGAGAGAGAGATCGTCATCCATCCGCATATCGTACTTAATTGAAGTTTTGATTTACAAGTGAAGGAACAACACGATCGATCGATCAATCGACGTGTGTGTGCTGCCTGCTCTCTCTCGTCTCTCTTGTGCGCACCAGTGGTGCGTCGACGGCACACTTACGCGTCTGCACTAGCCCAAGAAGCGCGCAATGGGTCGCGCGAAGTTTGCGTGCGAGTACTGCCACAAGTCGTTCGAAGACTCGCAAGAAGCGCGGCGACGGCACTTTCAAGGACGCAACCACAAAGCGAACGTCAAGCTCTGGTACGACAGCTTTGCAGGTGCGTGCATGTGCATGTAGTGCTTGCAGTGCTTGCAACCTTTGTCGCACAGCTCATTGCAATCGCGATTGCCTCTGTTTGTACCAACACACACTGCTTGCGGCTCTGTCGCTCGTAGATCAAGCGCAACGCACTGCTACAGCAGCCGCACCGTCATCATCGGCAGTCGGAGCTACTGGCTGGACAGCGCACACCAGCAGCGCACCCACGACCACCGCTTCTCATCAGCAACTGCAGCAGCAGCAGCAGCAGCAGCAGCAGCAGAGCACATTGGCCCCATTGTTTGATCTGCGTAGTCTCCCGCCGTCGATGATCCCACCGCCGCCCGAGGCGTTCCTGTACAGACGCGCCGACTGGGGCTGATGACCACCATGAGCGAGCGCAGCAATGGCCCGATGCACAAACACACACGTCAAAGGTCTCAATGCCGTACTTTGAAGCAATCTAGAGGAGCGAGCGGGGAGTTGTGCGCTGTCCTATGAGCACGCGAGGGGGTTCAGAGCGGAGAGATGGCGAGAGGTCGAGAGGTCGAGTGGAGCGTCCGAGCAGTCGAAGAGCGACGCCACTGGCGTCTGCGCACGTCCTATCCGCCGCGGATCCACGGGTGCATCGCGATCTGCTCGACCGTCAGTCGACGCGCGGGGTCGTCGACAATGAGCATCTTCATCATGAGGTCGCGCACGCTAGCAGAGACGTGGTGCATGCCCCACGAGTCGAGCATCTCGCTCATGCGGCCTTTTGCGATCATCTGGAAGCGCGGGTCCGCGTCGTCCGGCCGCTCGAACGGCGGTGCGCCCGTGACCATGATGAACAGCATCACGCCAGTCGACCAGATGTCGGCCGAGAAGCCGTTGAACGGCACTTGATTCCGGTAGATCTGTCGAGTGCGAGACGCATTTGTCTTGATGTGAGTATACGCTGCGAGAACTCAACCGACAGACAGACAAGCGAGCAAAGCGTAAAGGCTCAGACGCACGCACGCACCTCTGGCGGCATGTAGAAGATCTTGCCGACGGCGCCAGCAGGTGGAAGCGCGTACGTCATGCCGTGCGAGTCGACTGGAATGCCGATCGAGAGCCCAAAGTCAATGATCTGGCGCCACGAACATACACACACACACACTCTGTCAGTCGATCGCTTCGGCTTCTTTCGATTCATGCGCAAAGGGGATCAGTGCGCGTACCTTGGAGATGTCGCCATCGAGCAAGACGTTCTCGAGCGACATGTCGCGGTGGCAGATGTAGCGGCTCTGCAAGTACGACAAGCCCGCGAGCACTTGCGTGAACCAGTGGCGGCACTCGCGCTCGTCCATGGCACCACCGCTCTCGACGACCGAGAACAGCTCGCCGCCGTTGCAGAACGGCAGTACAGCGTAGATGAAGTCTGGGTCGTGTAGACACTCGATCTAGCGCACGTGCAGGCACAAGCGAGTGAACGAGCGTGAGTCATTGGTCACTGTAGCAAGCCTCATGCACACATGCAATGCGCCTGCAGCAACGTACGAGTGTCAAGACATTCTCGTGCCCAGGACTCGAGAGGTACTGCTGTGCAGCGAGCTCCACGAGCGGGTTCTCCTGCAGATTCCCCTCTTCGATGATCACCTGTGCAGGTCAATCGCGCCATGTGCGTGCGTACGAGTGAGTGTCAGCAGCAGTCGATCATCATGATCAGCATGCAGCACCATGCGCCACAGGCACAGTCGCACATACACACACACAGACGCACCTTGCTCATGACTTTGATCGCGACCTCGTAGTTTGTGCGCAGGAACGTCCCGTGCGGCGTCATGTGCAGCCGCACAGCGTGTTTGACTTTGCCGTAGATGCACTTGCGCAGCGTGCGGACGAACTCGTACACGTGGCCCGAGCCCGAGAAGAGGCAGAGCACGACGCCGACGCCTTCGATCTGGCACCGACGCAGCTCGGCGTTCATAAAGTGCACTTCCTGCGGGATCGGCGAGCAAAGGCCGTTGTGGTCGTACTGCTCCGAGCCGGTGCGGAAGACGTCGTCCGACGCGCTGATGCCGAGTGCCTGGAGCTGCTGCTGCAGCTCGCGCGAGACGCCGCCAGCGCTCATGTGCTGCATCGTCGTGCTAGTGGTGATGTTTTGTGTGTGTTGTCGGTCGGTCCGTCGAGCGGCGTGTGCGTGTGCGCGTGCGCGTGGGTGTGGCGCTCCTTGTATCTGTGCCTCTGCTACTGCGTTGTGTGGCAAAAAGAAGAACGACTGAGAAAATAGAACGCGTCTTGCGGTCGACTGCCCACGCAAGCAAGTAGTCAATGTGCACGAGCAGCAGCAGCGGCATGCATATGTGACGTACGCGTCGAGTGCTGTTGTTGTTGTTGTTGTGGTCTCTCTCGCTCGCGCGCACTTGCTCACTCCGCGCGCGCTCGTGTTCGGCTCGGAAGAGACAGCCAGCTGGATCTTCCTGTCTCTATGCGGCCGGCGTGATAGAGCGAGCGCGACTGGAGCCGCCCGCCTGTTCACTCGAGACGATGCAGAGCGCTACGCTAACGCACACACAAACACACACACACACACACGCGGCGAGGGCGACGACGCGCGGACGGCGCTTGCTAGCTTGCTTGCGACGGAGGCACCTGGCAGCGGGGAACGCAGCAGCGAGAGAGCGATCGGTCGACTTGACTCGCTTCGAGCGACGCGATGATGATGGAGTGATTGATTGACTGCCTGTGTTGTCCGGTCGTCGGCTCAATTCGACTCGTGCGACCTATTTTCCAGCTGTAAATCCAATTCCTCAAAACGCCACATGACTTCTTGTTTCAAAAAGAGAGGTATACGATTGAGCAATTACAAGTATGGACGGGTGTTTTTCATCGACTGTGATAAAAACAAGGTAATTGATATCCGAGCGTCTCCGTCTTGGGTTCACACTACGCACTCCTCTGCAACAAGCCTCACATCACATCACTTCGCGTCGCTACCTCCTCTCATCGTGGTCAAGGCACGAACGATCCACGATGTTCATCGTTGACTGGTTCTACAACACGCTTGAGTTCATCGGTACGCATCGCTTGAGTATGTTTGTACTCGTGCTAGATGAATGCTTGAGCGATGCGTCTGACACATCGGCACTGCGTTGATCAGGTCTCTATCGCAAGGACATCAACATCCTCTTCCTCGGTCTCGACAATGCTGGCAAGACCACGCTAGTGCACTTGCTCAAGAACCACCGACTTGCTGTGCACGCGCCAACAGTTCACTCCTGTACGCATCGCTGCCGCCACTGCTCTTTGAGGCGACAGCACTGACCGCACGTGTCGCTCCTTCGTCTGTGTGTTTGCTGGGCTGGAAAACAGACACAGACAGAATCATGATCGGCACGCACGAGGTGAACGTCCTCGACACTGGGAGCTTCCGGTGGCGCGGCAACTGGCAAGACTATTTTGACATCGTCCACGGCGTCGTGTTTGTCGTCGACGCGCTCGACTCGGAGCGCTTTCCAGAAGCAAAGCGCGAGTTGGACGCACTACTTCAGTACGACAAGCTCGCAAACGTGCCGTTCCTTGTGCTCGGAAACAAGATCGACATCCCGCGTGCAGCGTCAGAGGACGAGCTCCGCAGCGCACTTGGTCTTAATGAGACGTACGGCAAAGAGCCACGCGGCGACAAGGACGCGAGCATCCGTCCGATCGAGCTGTTCATGTGCTCAGTCGTGCGTCGACAGTTTGCTGACGGCTTTCGCTGGCTGGCGCAGTTCATGTAGGTAGTTGTCAGTGGCGTTGATCGAGACGAGAACGAGAGGCTGTCGTAGCGTGCTTAGAGCTCAGTGAGTCGCGCTCCAGAGCTTGTTGGAGAGCTTGAGACTGCCTCGAGTCCATTTGCGTATATAAATTCAGATAGTGATAAAAGCGAGTATTGGGTGTACGACCCTGCAAGATCGACAGATCCACATATCCACATGACACACACGAGCGATGGTCGCTCGTGACTCGAACGCGCTGCTCAGTGTGCTCGAGCACACGCGCGCACTCAACTGCGCACTGAACGTCGAGCGCCTCGAGCGCATGCTCAGCGTCTACCGCGCATGGGTGGCGGTGCCAGGGAGCGTCGAAGGCGGCTATGCGCTCACGCGCGACGAGCTCGACTGCGTGCTCGAGTTTCCGCACGACCCACGCACGCTCGACTTTCTCTTCCAGACGTTCAAGACGAAAGAACTCGAGCGCGTGGACTTGCTCACGCTGCTCACGAGCGCTGCACTCGTGTGTCGCGGCTCGCTTGAAGCGAAAGCCAAGTTCGTCTTTGCGCTCGTGGACTTGGACACAGAGGACGACATTGTCGAAGAGGAGCTCGCGCTCATTATCTCGACCTGCAGCAATGGCCTTGCGCGTCTCGGCGTGCACAGCGAGTCACTGCTCGAGATGGATGCGCTTGCGATCGCGTACGAAGCGTTTGCGTTCGTCGAGATCGAGGAGAGCGGGAAGATGAGCTTTGCCGCGTTTCTCCAGTGGTGCGTCTTCCACGACCGACCACGCGCACTCTTTGACCGCATCAGGTGCGCGTACATGTGCGAGACGTCTTGATGCTTTGTGTGCGTACGTCTTGTGGTTGACGCTCGCTGATCCACGCTACGCAGCTTCCTCCTGTCGATGAGCAACGTCGTTGCGTCGATGCACGCAGCTCTTGGACAACAGACCGCGCAGACGACGAGCGACGCGTTCCGTCAGTACAACACTGCGCATGAGAGCAACGACGACACGCAAGAGAGCGCTCGTGTCTCTGTGCTCGTTGGGCCGATCGTGGGCAAAGTGCGTTGGCAGTCAACTCTTGGCTGTGCAGAGCAAAGATGGCGCTGACAACGTCGCTTGTGTGTGCGGGAGGACTCGTGTGTGTAGGTGACAGCGACGAGTGTGACGCTCTTGCTTGAGCTCAATAGCTCTGCCACCGGTGCGGCAGACTTGATAGTGCTCGCAAAGTCACATCAGGCGCAGCACTGACGCTCTCACGATGCGTCCGCTCTGTGTCGCGGCGCTAGTCCAAGTCTTTGCGTTCGACGCCGCATCGCATGAACGAGGCACAGCACCTCGCCTCGGCGCGTCCACAGCCACCGAGATGACTGCGCTAGAGCCTCAAGTGATCATACTCGAAGGTCTCGAGCCTGGTACGACGTACTCGATTCGTCTCCTCGGCGTCTGTCGACGCGATTGTGAAGCCTGTGTGGCGTTCGCAACGACGTCGTGGCTCCAGAGTCCCGAGTCTTCAGGCGAGAGCAACGGCGGAGCGCCGCAGAAGTGGCGAGTCCGTGCGATCAACCACAGTCGAACGACTGCTAGTGCTGCGACGCCGCTCACTGAGTTCGAGCAAGCGATGTACGCGAAAGCAGCTCAGAGCGGCTACAGCAGCGAAGCGCTGCCGCTGTTCACTGTTCACTACGCATGTCTTCGCATCCCACGGACAAAGCTCGCGACGATGGCCGCCGTCATAACTAGCGACAGAGTGCGTCTGCGTGAGTTGGACGTGATGAACTGCGGCGCGGACGCGCGCGCTCGTCTCACGCTCTCCTTGCGCTACTTGTGGCGCTAGGACAGCAGTGAAGCGCCTGCAGTCGTCTCGCCCATCCTTGCGCAGTGCTACCGCGATCTCTTGAGCTCTCGCGAGCTTGCGCCGCTGCTCCGGTACCAAGCAAACGTGCTGCTCGACCAGAGCGACGACGTGCTGTTTGGAGACGACGCCTCTGGTCTGTCGCTGAGTCAAGACGTCCAGGCAGTACTCACGCAGCTCGCGTTTCCAGTCTGGCAGCGCTACGTCGGCAGTCTCTGGGGCAATGATACGACATCTGACGGCGCCATCGAAGCAAACGGACTCTTGCTGCTCGTGCTACCTCGTGCTGTACGTACAGAGACTGCAGGACGTTCATTGACGGTCGCGATAGTGACGCTAGATCGCGAAAGCGCTGTTGCTGACGATGTCTTGCGCCTCAGGTCTCGTATGACCAGCAAATGCTAGCGGCTGTGCTGGCGAATCACCAGAGCATCGAGAGTCTCGTGCTCGTGACGCGCTCGCCGATCCTGTCGCCAATGCGCGAGGCAACGACAGTTGCAACGAATCAACAGCAGTGCTGGGAGCTCCTCAACGCACTCGTAGCGTGGAAGCGAAGCAGTTTGGCTCGATCCGTGCTCCTCCTCTCGTTCGCACGAGGCTTTGGGTGCGAGAGCACGCTGAGCGTCAAGGACACGACGCTGTCGATCCGCCAGTGCGTCTGCGGACCGCTCAGTGGTGCCATCGAAACGTGTTTGTACGATAGCGAGCACCAGACAGCAGCAATCGTGCCAGAGCAGACGCACGAGTCGCTCGTGATCCGCCATCACGACTTGGAGCTCGCTGTCCATGTTGCTGTGCTGGATGTAGCGCTCGATCCGAAGCAAAGTCGCCTCGTTGTGACGCCAGCGCTCGAGCGACTGCACCCGCCCCGATGGATCCACGTGCTCGTACGCGCTGATCTCTTGTGACGCTCACAGTCTCGAGGAATCGACACGAACTCACGAGGTGTCTGCTCTCCTTGCTACTTCTGCTTCTTCCTAGGTCGGTCCAGTCGTCGGCTGGGTCTCGAGCACAGCAGCGCGCATCCTCCTCGAGTGCGACGCAGAAGGCGACGTCGCGTGCGAACTCACGGACCGCATCACCGGCGAGCGCGTCCTCACGTCGCAACGGACCAAGTGCCGAGCGCCCGTGCTCTTTTACGTCCAGCGCCTGCGTCCTGGTCGTCTCTATGACGTGCGCATCCGCAGACTCGCTGCGCCTTGCACTGCTGTCCTTCAGACGCTGTATGACGACCCAATACCGTCGTGGACGCTCGTCGTCGTCTCGGACGACAAGCTCCTTGACGCGCGTGTGAGCGCTGGCGCGATGACTGGCGGCGTGAATGAGGCAACGAGCGCGTCGCTTGTCGACAACGTCGTCGATCACGCGCTGCCAGTGGCGCCAGGACTGCGCGCAGACGCGACGCTGCACCTCGGCACGACAGTCGCACTCGCACATGACCTCTCAAGCGCCTACAAGCTCTTTGCCCACGCATCGTCGCCTCAGGACGGCAGCAGCACTAGCAATGACGACGAACGGATGTTCGCTCGGTGCGACGAACTCGTTCGAGCCGCTGTGCGGCGCCACTGGAGCGTGCGAGAGAACCAGCTCCTGCTCGCGCGCGGCGCGCACGTGTTTTCGAGCGTCGGGCTCTTGCGCTCGCTCTTGCTCGAGAGTGAGAGCATGCGCGCTGGCGTCCCTCGGTCGTTCCTCGTGCGCATTCGCAGTGTCCTTCGGGAGTACGAGGCCGCCGGCGGTGCGATCGCAGCGAGCGCACCGTCACCTGAAGCGTATCTCCGGCGTCTCCATAGTGGCGTCGCACTGCTGACGCTCGATACGCTCGATAACGTCCTGAGTCCCGAGGCAGCAGACGACGCAAGATCGCCGTTTGCACAGCTACAGGCGACGCTCCTGAGTTCGAACCAGTGGCGCGCGCTCGAAGCTGTGCTTTCAAACGACGGTACTACTCGCAACACCGCAGACGATCTCCAGCTCCTCGTGATTCTCTGTGACGTGCCGCTCGTGTGGCACGACGCCGAGACCGACATGCGCAGGCTCTGGCGCTCGCCTACGCGCCGCAATGCACCAGCGCTCGGCGTGCTTGGGAACGTCTGGAGCCTCTTCCCAAACGAACTCGACAGGCTCCTCTCGCTCATCTTTCGCGCGATGCTCCAGGTGCGCACTCTTGTGTGTGCGCTTGTCGTTCGTACCCTAGCACTGGCGCTGATGCCGTTGCTCTTGCGCTCCGCTGTCCACAGCGTCCAGCGTTCCAGGTCACGGTCGTGTGTTCGGGTCCCCACGCGAGCCGCACGACGATCCGAGACGCACGCACAGCGCTCGAGCTCGAGCAGATCGTGCTCGGACCCGTATCGACACCAGTAGCCAAGTCATCATCACCATCGCCGCCACTTGCTCGCGAAGGCACGCTACTCGACAAGCGGTACTCGTACACGCACGACGTGCCGCCGAGCGCACACCGCGGCGCGCAGTACTGCGTACTGGAGCTCGTTCCGCACCCGCGTGGCGCAACGAGCGCAGCGCACTTTGTCGTGCAGCACGAGCCGGACGCGCGCGTGCTCGTTGGTCCTGTCATTGGCCGCGTGACGCCTCGAACAGCGCGGATCCTCATTGAGCTCGACCGTCCTGTCGCGAAGTGCGTGTGCGTCCTGACCGACACGACGTCCAGACAGCGAATTGCGGCTGAAGCGAGCGTCGACGCGTGCTCGCCGACCGTGTTCAAGGTCGACGCGCTGCGTCCTGGGAGTCGCTACGCCATTGCGTTCGAGGTGTGCTGCCACTGCCACGTGCTTGCTCGGTTGTCGGTGGAGATGTCGCTCATGACGCTCGTGTCTCTGTCGTTGTGGCGCTCATGGCGATCGTGACAGGGCGTCCTCGTTACTGAGAGCGGCAATGGCGGCGTCCTGGGGTACGTCGAGACGCCGCCGCTCGTCTCGATGGCGTTCGAGTGGGTCGTCGCGCAGCACAACGTCATGGCGAACTTTGTCAGCACCGACGATGGCAACAAACAAGACGCCGACTCGGCTCCGACCACGGCAGTGCCACAGTCTTACTGGTCGCGCATGGTCGAGCCAGGCATGCGCGCATACACTGCGCAGTCGTGGGCCGCCACGAGCACCGCCAACGGCGAGACGCTCGGCGAGTCCACAGACGTGAACAGCGCGCGGTTCAACCCGTGGTTCGCACTCGAAGACGCGTTCGTCTCTGAGCCGATGAAGACGCCGGCGCTCGTCGTGCACTTGGGCGGTCAAGTGGACATGCGCCGCGCATTCTCAGCTGACGAGCTCCGAGCGCTCGTGGTGCGTCTCGGCAGCGAAGACAGCGACACGACCGAGCCGCCGCTCCTTCGCGACGTGCGCCATCGTCTCCAAGAGGTGTACAGGGTCACGTGGGGCGTCCCGCCGCTCAAGCACATGCTCGCATATGCGAGCAACGTCATGCTCTTGAACGAAGCGCTCGATCTGTTCTTCAGTCGTGAGCGACTCCGCGCGCTTCTGGCGCAACCACAAGACGCAAAAGCGCACGACCAAGACGCTACTGCGTCGCCGCCGACAGTGCTATCTGATGTTGCGGTGGCTCGCACGGCTGCGACATTGCGCGCCATGGCGTTCGAGTGCTGGCAGCGGTACCAGAACCAGCTCTGGGTCGACGTGAACGAGCGCGACGTCGTGCCGAACGCCGTGAAGAACAGCACCAAGTTCGCCTTTGCAGCGACGTTTGGGCTCTGCCGCATGGTCTTCATGAACGTCAGTCACGACGTGCACGAGCTCCGGAGCGCGCTTGCTCTGACAACGAGTGGCGCGATCGCAGCGCCAAAGCCGCTGGCAGCCATTGACACGGACGCAGCCGCGCCGGCGATCAGCTTGTTCTCAAACGCGACGTGGAAGACACTCGAAGACGCGCTGCTGCCGGCAGCGCCAGCTGCAAAGACAGCGCCAGCGCCAGCGCCTAGCGTCCAGCAGCTCGTGGTCGTGGTCCCGGCCGACTTTGTCGCGTGGACCAAGACGCTCCCGCAACTCCGTCCCGACCTCGTGCGCGTGCTCGAGAAGTGCTTTGCGTGGAAGATGGAGCGTCCGAGCGAGCGCCGCGCCACCGTCGTGTGTACGAACGACGCTGGGAGTTCGCTGAGCTTTGACGTCACGGACGAGAAGCTCGGCGAGACGCTCGCGCTCTCGTGCATCGGGTCGATCAGCGAGCCGCGTGCGATCGTGAAAGCACCAAAGGCGACGCAGCGCGGCGCTGGCGGCGCCAAGAAACAACAGTCATCGCCAGCCGCTGCGTCAGTAGTCAAAGGCCACTTCTCCAAGCGCTACACGTACGAAAGCACGCTCAACCTCGCAACGTCTACAGCGCAGCAGCCCGTGCGGGCAGCAGCTGCGCTTGCGATGGTCTCGAACACAACAACAACAACTAACAGCAGCAAGAGCTCGGCAGCGCAAGTCGTGTCAGCGTCGCAGCAGCCGTGCCGCACGTTTGCGAGCTACCAGTTCCTCTCAGACTACCGCATCGGCTTCCTGAACGAGAGCCTGCACTACTTCCCGCCCAAAGCATCGCCGCGCGCGACGCTCGGTCCTGTGCTCGGCCGCATCGCGTTCTCCAGCGTGTCCAAGCATCCGTCTGGCTCAGTTGACAGTGTTGGTGCTAGTCCAGAGCTGAGTCATGATGCCTCTGAAGCTGACGCGCTCGCGACGCCGACAGCAACGGCGCTCATTCTGCTCGAGATCAATGCGAACGCCCGAGTCGCGTGCGTCGTGACCGACTCGCTCGCAAACACAGACATCCGCGTCGTCCACGAGCTCACGCGCGACTGTCCGTTCGTGTTCCGAGTCGCGGGGCTGCTCCCCGAGCGGCGCTACGTCTACCGCTTCGAGGTGCGCGGAGCGATCGGACTTGAGGCACTTGCACCTGACTGACTGACTGACTGACTCCTTGTCATGACCAGGGCATCTACAACGCAGCGTCGCGGCGCGGGTGCTTCCACACGCCGAGCGCTGGTGCGCGGTCGCTGAACATCGTTGCGCTGAGCTCGAGCTTCCCAGAGCAAATGGATCCGTCGCGCGAGAGCCTCTGGGTCCCGCTGCTTGAGCGCGTGCAGCTCCCGTGGTGCGGCATTGACGCCGTGCTCCACGTCGGCGGTCAAGTGCCGCTCCAAGAAGCTGCTGTTGAGTGCCTCGCGTGGCTCGAGCGCGAGCTGCGCAAGCCACGACGGCGCAGTCTCAATGGCTCTGACGCAGTCGCAGCAACCGACGCGCTGCGCCGCAAAGTGCGCAAGCGCTTCCAGCAACACTACCGCGTGAGCTGGAACCTCCCGCACGTGCGCGAGCTGCTTGCGAACGTCAGCAACTGGTTCCACCCGACGCAAGCCGACGTCGCACCGTTCTATCGCAGCGGCATGGCGGCCGAAGCAGACAGCGCCATGGCGATCGTGCTCGACGTCGCCAAGCAAGTCGTCGCCGAGTACCAGCTCGCGCTCCTGCACCACGACGACGACAGCGATACCGGCGTCTCTGGTACGAGTGCTTTGGCTCCGGCAGTAGAGGCAGCAGGCGAGAGCTCAAGCGCTCCGAGTGTGACGGAGTCAAAGGCTCTAGACACGAGACCCACAGCAGCACCGATCAACGCAGTGACACGTAGCGCAGACAGCAAGACGCCACGTCTGTCACCATCAGAGCCACAGGCAGAGACTCGACCAGAGTCGCCAGACCCGGTGCCTACGAAGCGCGTGTTCATCGAGCACGGCGAGACCGGCTTCTTCTTCTGCGATATGCGGAGCGCTGCGCCGTCGGACGTCATCACGTGCAACGGACGCCTCGCGACGCCACTCAAGGCGGAGGAGCACGCGATCGTGAACGACGCGCAGTGGCGGCAGCTCGAAGTGCGTCGTTGTGTCTTGCGTCGTCGTCATGTCTTGTGTGTGGCTATCACTATCAACTGACTGACTCTGTGTGCTGCTCCTCTCTCTCTCTGTCGATGGCTCAGAGCGCGCTCAAGCGCAAGCGCGTGCTACTGCTAGTGCTCGTGATGGAGTTTCCACTCGTGCTCACGGCTGCTGCGCCTGTCAGCCACGACCAGCAGCAGCAACAGCCATCAGCATCGCCATCGCTGCTCTACGACCACCGCACGCTCACGCAGCACTGGATTGCGTGCAAGCGGCAGCTTGAGCAGCTCCTCGCGCTGCTCTTTCGGTGGAAAGCCAAGCGCCGCGGCCGCGACGTGCTCGTGCTCAGCGGCGGCGTGCGCGTCGGTCTCGAGACGCTCATCCAAGAGACGACGCGTTTGAGTGACTCGAACGACACGACTGCTGCGCGCGTGCTCACGCTCCAGAGCCTCGCGTGCGGACCTGTGACTGCGCACGTCGAGCCGTTCGAGCTCTCACTCAGCGGCGTCGCGTGTCCGCAGTTTGGCGCGAAAGAGAGCGACGACCGCTTCACGTTTGTCCATCGCCGCGTCGTCGCGCAGCGCAACTACGTCCTCGCGACGCTCGCAGTTGGTCCTGACGCGCTTGCTGGCGGCGGCGATAGAGACACAAGTGACGCAGACGTGCCGCTCGCAGCGACAGTCGACGCCTCGTTCATATGCGACGGCAATGACGGCGACGTGCGCCGCGTGCATCCGCTCGACAAGTTCCAGCGCTTCCCAACGTGGTGGCGCGCGTACGTCCCAATGGGCCGCGCCGTGTTCTGGGACGACACGGTCGTGCTCGCCGCGGCGTCCGACGAGACGATGCAAGCGCTCCACACGTTCGTGTACACGGACCGCGGCTTTGGCGCGGCTCTCGACGTGTTCTATGAGCAGCACGCGTTCGCAGAGACTGCGCGCATGGCCGAGCTCCGGTCAACACGCCGCACAGCGCAGCGCTTTGACGTCGAAGCGAGTCTCCGCGCAGCGCTCGCCGACGTCTGGCGCGCAGTGCCGGAAGCGAAGCGCGCGCACATGGCGAACGTCCTCGACCCGTTCGTGCTCGACTTTGTCTTGGCGCACGTCGCGCCGACGCTGCACTCGACCGACGCGGCGATCGAGCTCGCGCGCTTCCAGACGCTTTGCCGCGACGTCGTCTACAGCGCCTGCGTCCTGCACTTGGCTGATGCGATGCAGCGCAATGACGCTGCGCGCGCACGAGCTCAAGCGCTGCAGGACGCACGCGACCGCGCTGCAAAGGCTGCGCTCGAGGCGGAACAAGCAGCAGCCGCGCGTCGCGACGAGGACGCGCGTCTCGCGGAGCTCTTGCGCACAGACCCCGAGCAGTTTGCTCGCGAGCGCCTCGCGCGCGATCGCGCGGCGGCAGACAACCGCGACGCGCGCAAGTGCGACAAGCTCGCGCGCAAACAGGCCGAGCGCATGCGCGAGCTCGAAGAAGAGCGCGCGATCGCAAAGGAGCAGCGCAAGCTCAATGCGCTCGCAGCGACAGATGCGCAGGCGTACGCGCAGCGGCAGCAGGCGCTCGAGACGCGGATCCGACGGCTCGAGGAGACACGAGCGCAGCGCGCAGCTGCGAAAGTGCACAAGCAGCAAGCGTCGTAGCGCATGCACATATCTATTCACCACTCGCGTCTGTTGGCTGCACGTGTGTGTAGCTCCTCTCTCGCTCTCGCTCTCTCTGTGTCGCTCTGTCCGTCGCCTACGCGTTGAGCGACTCGCACTCGTCGATCCAGTCGGTGTACACGTCGATCGGCGCACTCAAATCTGCCAGCGATCGTCACGTACAACGCGTGAGTGCGCGTGAGAGAGAGAGAGAGGAAGCAAAGTGGTGAACACGTACAATGGATGGGGGTCTGGAACGATTCCGTGCACACGCGGCACGAGAGGTGGCCGATGTTGTGGTCGCGGTCCCTACGCGCGCGTGTTGTAAAGGAGAGAGAGCAAGAGAGAGAAGAGCATGAGGACACATGCGTGTGTAAGAATGAGAGAGTGCGAGCGCGAGTGTCGCCTTCATAGACGTTGCGATCGTCGCACAAGCGCTGCTGCGGTTGATGCTGTCACAGACGCACATTTTGCACTCGACGGCTTCGTCGTGCGAGCAGAATGGACACTTGAAGACCGTCGAGACGACCTGCTTCTTGCGGGTCTGGATCTTCTTCGTCGACTTCTTCCGTCTGCCCATGGTGGTGGTGGTGGTGTTATGCTAGCTGTTGTCGTTGGTCGGTGGGTGTGCGAGCGCGTGGGCGTGAGTGAGTGAGTGTCTCCTACTCGTGCGCTTCGTGACCGCCACCTCTTCCTGCTCCTTTGCGTGCTGCTGATTGTTTGGAGCTCAATCTCTGGATTAAAACCAAGAGCGAGCAGAAAGTGAGGGAACGATAGAAAAACACGTGGACCACATAGGAGAAGTTGTATTTTACACTCTAACGGTAAATTACAAAGAAATATTTTCCAGTCACGGCAGATTGAATTGGCCACACACAAAACCAAAATGATGTGGATTCTCTGGCGTTATAAAGTGCACGACAAAAGTCTTGGAAATTTTTTGTTTCATTTCAAATATTTTTGATTTTCATCGGACAGAGCTGCAATGAAGCTGGATTAATAGCGCAATTAAATACGGTTCGAATGCTATATGTCGATCATCGAAATACACAGTGTAGCCAGCACAATGGCAGAAAATGTCATTTTCGAAATATTTCAACGATACGAGAATAAATGGAGAGGCGTGGTAAGATTGGTATTGAACGTGAGGACGCTGCGTTTGAAGCTTACGAACTAGTAATAAACGCTCCCTTGCGCTCGAGGACAGCTGCACAGCGCTTGGGCATCGATGCAACCAAGTTGGCAATGACTGAGTGGTCGAGATCGCGCCACGCTTGGGTGATGGCGGACTTGAGCTCTTGCTGCGATGAGAACTGGCGACCGTGCGCGTACACGGTTCTCGTCAGGATGCCCCAGAGGTGCTCGATCGGATTGAGATCCGGGGACATCGCTGGCCAGCTCATCGTCGTCACGTTGCTCGTCTGCAGCCATGCTTGAGTAAGTCGAGCGCGATGACACGGCGCGTTGTCATGCTGAAACACGTGCCCTTCTTCGTGGTGTGCGCGTAAGAACGGCAGCAAGTGCGTGGCAAGCGTCTCTGTGTAGCGTTGCGCATCTTGGCTGCCCTCAATGAACTTGAGCTCCGACTTGCCGGCTGCAGAGAATGCGCCCCAGACCATGACCGATCCTCCACCGCTGTGACGCTTCACGGCGCATCGCTCTGGCTGCCCCGCGCGATGCCAGTAAAACTGCAAGCCATCCGGCCCATCCATGTTCCACTTCTTCTCGTCGCTAAACACGACACGCGACCACTCACTCGCGCCCCAAGCTGCTCTCTCGCTCGCCCATGCGACTCGTCCTTTTTGGTGCATCTTGGTCATCACCGTCGTCCGCTTCTTCTTCTTCCAAGACACGTCAGGGTGTGCATGGAGGACGCGCTGCACGGTGCGCACCGATGCGTCAACACCGACACTCGCTCGGGCTTGAGAGGCGCTCTCATTTCGCGTCGTGACAGCGCGCACCAGCCGCCGGCCCTCACGCTCAGACACTTTTCGAGGCCTTCCCGTGCGCTGTTTGGTCTTCGAGGCTCTCTCGCCGTTGATGGCGCGTGACACAGTCGATACGCTGCGCTGCACACGCGTTGCAATCGCCTGCAGCCTCTCGCCTTGGCCTCGAAGGTCGAGGATAGTTGCGACGTCGCTCGCCGTCATCTCTTGCCACGCCGTCATCGCAAAACAGCTTCGGAGGCACTGGAAATTTGTTCGCTTGGTGTACGCAATGTGTTCTATCTAAATTACGTGTTTTCGAGCTCGTTTGACCACAATTACAATTTTGATACCAATCTTACCACGCCTCTCCATTTATTCTCGCATCGTTGAAATATTTCGAAAATGACATTTTCTGCCATTGTGCTGGCTACACTGTGTATTTCGATGATCGACATATAGCATTCGAACCGTATTTAATTGCGCTATTAATCCAGCTTCATTGCAGCTCTGTCCGATGAAAATCAAAAATATTTGAAATGAAACAAGAAATTTCCAAGACTTTTGTCGTGCACTTTACATGCGTTAGCAGGCTCACACTCCCTTCCATGTTGCTCCACATATCTCGCCATAAACTAGCGGCGTTTCCTCCCTCTCAACACTACTTGACAATTGAGAACATGGCCATCTCGCCAACACCTGTCGCACAGGCATGGCTTACTCCAAGAAAAAATTCAACACTGTTCCAAATCTGCAGAAATAGATTATTCTAGTTAGAATGCTAAAGTTGAAAACGCATCAATATCGGACTAAGTATGTCATCGCCCGATAAATACAATCATTTATGCCTTCTACCGCACTCTCCTGTTTCGCACAACAGTATTTGATTGGCGATTAAGAACGAGCATTTCAGCTGACAGGAACATTCATATCTTTGACAGAATTGCTAATGCAAGATAAGTGCAGTACCAGACATGAGAGATAGCTGAACACATGATGCTATCCAAATATTGCGCTATTTAGATGACATTAGTTGTATGTATGAATTTACAAAGCGAGGAAAAGTATTGCGATAGCGAGAACGATTTATATCAAACAGTGCTTTGTTTATCAGTGTGATTAAGTACAAATACATACAAGTGGTAATTCGGGTGGTGTGTGTCTGTAGGGGTCGATAGCTAAATCATGCACAATACCAGACGGCCCATCTAGATTATAGTACAACAATTGAGGGCGTTTCTAACAACCAAAACTTCGAGGTAGGTGACACTTTCAATTGGTGAGTGGGAGGAGAAGCAGAAGTATGTTAACCCCCGTAACCCGGCTGGTTTTGCACCCCTAAGCTTGTATTTCAAATATTCAGTACAGGATGTTGTGTCCATCTCTTGTTTTCAAAAATATGAAAACAATAGTTGGCCAGACAAGTGTCGCATATGTACATAAACAAGGTGTTTCATCGTCTATGCTCACCAAATCAAGTGACTTGACTTTATTACACCCTCATACCTAAGCATCCTTATCCTGTAGCATACAGCATATCAAAAATTTATGTTGTAGCGTACAAGCTCCCAGGTTATGGGGGTACGGGGGTTAATGAATATCAACAGCACCAACCACATATCGTTATCTAATAACATGGAGGCGCCTGCATAACCAACAGAGTAAAATACGGTTTGACGGTATAAAAACGCCCAGCATTACCGTCAGCACACGCGGAAACCGTTGTATAAAAACATCAAAAAGGAATTTCGATTTGAATCGGTAAGTGCGTTGTTTTGGAAGATGTTTGTTACAGCGGGTGTAAGTACTTTTGGTGTCGTGAGTGCGTTGTGTACAGAATTGTATTGTTGTTTGGTGTGTTGGTATGTGTGTTTGGTGTATGTAGTTGTTGTGTTTTGCGTGTGGTATGTGTGTTTGTGTTTGTGTTGAGTTGTGTTTTGTTTGTGTGTTTGTGGTGTGATTTGTTTGTTCGTGTTGGTCTTATGGTGTAATGGTTAGCACTCTAGACTCTGAATCTAGCGATCCGGGTTCAAATCCCGGTAGGACCTACTTTTTGACAAAACACACGCACGCACCCACCAAACACCACATACCAAACACAACACAACACACTACCGCACTACTTCGACTCGCTTCATTGTGCATCATTCACCAAGCAAACCGTACTCTTTCACCTGCGCGCGCAAGCACACCGCACACACTGATCAATAGACCATACACAGTACATAGTACACAGTACACAGTGCACAATGCACAATGTACAATGTACAACACACGAACACACTGCGCACTAGTTCGCGCCGAATCACACATATTCACACTGCGTTCTTTTGCAGTGTGCGCTCCGTTGCGCTACACACATGCATAACGGACACGCAAAACGCTTTGAAGAGCAAGCACGCGTGCACATGCGTACACAACACTCACCGAGCTTGGTTTTGAAGCGTACCGTGCGTCGCGGAGTGACACTGCCTATCTCTATCAAAGTAGTAGTCGTACATGCTTGTGGCGCTGCTGTTTGTTTTGTTCGAGTGTTTTGTATATGTGTGTTGTGTGTTGTGTGTTTGTGTTTGTGTTTGTGTTTGTGTGTTGTGTGTTTGTGTTTGTTGTAGTGTGTGTATGTGTGTTTTGTGCGTGTGTTGTTGTGGTGTGTGGTTTTTGAGTTGTAGGGTTGTGTATGCGGGTGTGGTGTTTTGCGAGTCGTTGCGCGGGAGGAGTTGGTCTTATGGTGTAATGGTTAGCACTCTAGACTTTGAATCTAGCGATCCGGGTTCAAATCCCGGTAGGACCTCGTTTTTGCTCGCCAACACACACCACAGTTGTGCGTTTTGTTGCTTGCTGCGACGCGGCCAGCGCTCGCAAGCGAACACATAGTTGGTCGTGCGCTATCGGCTGCAACCCGATTCTACTGACTTGTCGTATTCGCGTTTGGTATTTCGTGAGTGCATGCGTTTTGCTTGTGCGTGCGTATGTGCGTGCGTGCGTTGCTGTTGTTGTTGTTGTTGTTGTTGTTGCTGTTGTTTGTATGTCGTGAGTGCGTTGTGTACAGAATTGTATTGGTATGTGTGTTTGGTGTATGTAGTTGTTGTGTTTTGCGTGTGGTATGTGTGTTTGTGTTTGTGTTGAGTTGTGTTTTGTTTGTGTGTTTGTGGTGTGATTTGTTTGTTCGTGTTGGTCTTATGGTGTAATGGTTAGCACTCTAGACTCTGAATCTAGCGATCCGGGTTCAAATCCCGGTAGGACCTACTTTTTGACAAAACACACGCACGCACCCACCAAACACCACATACCAAACACAACACAACACACTACCGCACTACTTCGACTCGCTTCATTGTGCATCATTCACCAAGCAAACCGTACTCTTTCACCTGCGCGCGCAAGCACACCGCACACACTGATCAATAGACCATACACAGTACATAGTACACAGTACACAGTGCACAATGCACAATGTACAATGTACAACACACGAACACACTGCGCACTAGTTCGCGCCGAATCACACATATTCACACTGCGTTCTTTTGCAGTGTGCGCTCCGTTGCGCTACACACATGCATAACGGACACGCAAAACGCTTTGAAGAGCAAGCACGCGTGCACATGCGTACACAACACTCACCGAGCTTGGTTTTGAAGCGTACCGTGCGTCGCGGAGTGACACTGCCTATCTCTATCAAAGTAGTAGTCGTACATGCTTGTGGCGCTGCTGTTTGTTTTGTTCGAGTGTTTTGTATATGTGTGTTGTGTGTTGTGTGTTTGTGTTTGTGTTTGTGTTGTGTGTTGTGTGTTTGTGTTTGTTGTAGTGTGTGTATGTGTGTTTTGTGCGTGTGTTGTTGTGGTGTGTGGTTTTTGAGTTGTAGGGTTGTGTATGCGGGTGTGGTGTTTTGCGAGTCGTTGCGCGGGAGGAGTTGGTCTTATGGTGTAATGGTTAGCACTCTAGACTTTGAATCTAGCGATCCGGGTTCAAATCCCGGTAGGACCTCGTTTTTGCTCGCCAACACACACCACAGTTGTGCGTTTTGTTGCTTGCTGCGACGCGGCCAGCGCTCGCAAGCGAACACATAGTTGGTCGTGCGCTATCGGCTGCAACCCGATTCTACTGACTTGTCGTATTCGCGTTTGGTATTTCGTGAGTGCATGCGTTTTGCTTGTGCGTGCGTATGTGCGTGCGTGCGTTGCTGTTGTTGTTGTTGTTGTTGTTGTTGCTGTTGTTTGTATGTCGTGAGTGCGTTGTGTACAGAATTGTATTGGTATGTGTGTTTGGTGTATGTAGTTGTTGTGTTTTGCGTGTGGTATGTGTGTTTGTGTTTGTGTTGAGTTGTGTTTTGTTTGTGTGTTTGTGGTGTGATTTGTTTGTTCGTGTTGGTCTTATGGTGTAATGGTTAGCACTCTAGACTCTGAATCTAGCGATCCGGGTTCAAATCCCGGTAGGACCTACTTTTTGACAAAACACACGCACGCACCCACCAAACACCACATACCAAACACAACACAACACACTACCGCACTACTTCGACTCGCTTCATTGTGCATCATTCACCAAGCAAACCGTACTCTTTCACCTGCGCGCGCAAGCACACCGCACACACTGATCAATAGACCATACACAGTACATAGTACACAGTACACAGTGCACAATGCACAATGTACAATGTACAATGTACAACACACGAACACACTGCGCACTAGTTCGCGCCGAATCACACATATTCACACTGCGTTCTTTTGCAGTGTGCGCTCCGTTGCGCTACACACATGCATAACGGACACGCAAAACGCTTTGAAGAGCAAGCACGCGTGCACATGCGTACACAACACTCACCGAGCTTGGTTTTGAAGCGTACCGTGCGTCGCGGAGTGACACTGCCTATCTCTATCAAAGTAGTAGTCGTACATGCTTGTGGCGCTGCTGTTTGTTTTGTTCGAGTGTTTTGTATATGTGTGTTGTGTGTTGTGTGTTGTGTGTTTGTGTTTGTGTTGTGTGTTGTGTGTTTGTGTTTGTTGTAGTGTGTGTATGTGTGTTTTGTGCGTGTGTTGTTGTGGTGTGTGGTTTTTGAGTTGTAGGGTTGTGTATGCGGGTGTGGTGTTTTGCGAGTCGTTGCGCGGGAGGAGTTGGTCTTATGGTGTAATGGTTAGCACTCTAGACTTTGAATCTAGCGATCCGGGTTCAAATCCCGGTAGGACCTCGTTTTTGCTCGCCAACACACACCACAGTTGTGCGTTTTGTTGCTTGCTGCGACGCGGCCAGCGCTCGCAAGCGAACACATAGTTGGTCGTGCGCTATCGGCTGCAACCCGATTCTACTGACTTGTCGTATTCGCGTTTGGTATTTCGTGAGTGCATGCGTTTTGCTTGTGCGTGCGTATGTGCGTGCGTGCGTTGCTGTTGTTGTTGTTGTTGTTGTTGCTGTTGTTTGTATGTCGTGAGTGCGTTGTGTACAGAATTGTATTGGTATGTGTGTTTGGTGTATGTAGTTGTTGTGTTTTGCGTGTGGTATGTGTGTTTGTGTTTGTGTTGAGTTGTGTTTTGTTTGTGTGTTTGTGGTGTGATTTGTTTGTTCGTGTTGGTCTTATGGTGTAATGGTTAGCACTCTAGACTCTGAATCTAGCGATCCGGGTTCAAATCCCGGTAGGACCTACTTTTTGACAAAACACACGCACGCACCCACCAAACACCACATACCAAACACAACACAACACACTACCGCACTACTTCGACTCGCTTCATTGTGCATCATTCACCAAGCAAACCGTACTCTTTCACCTGCGCGCGCAAGCACACCGCACACACTGATCAATAGACCATACACAGTACATAGTACACAGTACACAGTGCACAATGCACAATGTACAATGTACAACACACGAACACACTGCGCACTAGTTCGCGCCGAATCACACATATTCACACTGCGTTCTTTTGCAGTGTGCGCTCCGTTGCGCTACACACATGCATAACGGACACGCAAAACGCTTTGAAGAGCAAGCACGCGTGCACATGCGTACACAACACTCACCGAGCTTGGTTTTGAAGCGTACCGTGCGTCGCGGAGTGACACTGCCTATCTCTATCAAAGTAGTAGTCGTACATGCTTGTGGCGCTGCTGTTTGTTTTGTTCGAGTGTTTTGTATATGTGTGTTGTGTGTTGTGTGTTGTGTGTTGTGTGTTTGTGTTTGTGTTGTGTGTTGTGTGTTTGTGTTTGTTGTAGTGTGTGTATGTGTGTTTTGTGCGTGTGTTGTTGTGGTGTGTGGTTTTTGAGTTGTAGGGTTGTGTATGCGGGTGTGGTGTTTTGCGAGTCGTTGCGCGGGAGGAGTTGGTCTTATGGTGTAATGGTTAGCACTCTAGACTTTGAATCTAGCGATCCGGGTTCAAATCCCGGTAGGACCTCGTTTTTGCTCGCCAACACACACCACAGTTGTGCGTTTTGTTGCTTGCTGCGACGCGGCCAGCGCTCGCAAGCGAACACATAGTTGGTCGTGCGCTATCGGCTGCAACCCGATTCTACTGACTTGTCGTATTCGCGTTTGGTATTTCGTGAGTGCATGCGTTTTGCTTGTGCGTGCGTATGTGCGTGCGTGCGTTGCTGTTGTTGTTGTTGTTGTTGTTGCTGTTGTTTGTATGTCGTGAGTGCGTTGTGTACAGAATTGTATTGGTATGTGTGTTTGGTGTATGTAGTTGTTGTGTTTTGCGTGTGGTATGTGTGTTTGTGTTTGTGTTGAGTTGTGTTTTGTTTGTGTGTTTGTGGTGTGATTTGTTTGTTCGTGTTGGTCTTATGGTGTAATGGTTAGCACTCTAGACTCTGAATCTAGCGATCCGGGTTCAAATCCCGGTAGGACCTACTTTTGACAAAACACACGCACGCACCCACCAAACACCACATACCAAACACAACACAACACACTACCGCACTACTTCGACTCGCTTCATTGTGCATCATTCACCAAGCAAACCGTACTCTTTCACCTGCGCGCGCAAGCACACCGCACACACTGATCAATAGACCATACACAGTACATAGTACACAGTACACAGTGCACAATGCACAATGTACAATGTACAACACACGAACACACTGCGCACTAGTTCGCGCCGAATCACACATATTCACACTGCGTTCTTTTGCAGTGTGCGCTCCGTTGCGCTACACACATGCATAACGGACACGCAAAACGCTTTGAAGAGCAAGCACGCGTGCACATGCGTACACAACACTCACCGAGCTTGGTTTTGAAGCGTACCGTGCGTCGCGGAGTGACACTGCCTATCTCTATCAAAGTAGTAGTCGTACATGCTTGTGGCGCTGCTGTTTGTTTTGTTCGAGTGTTTTGTATATGTGTGTTGTGTGTTGTGTGTTGTGTGTTGTGTGTTTGTGTTTGTGTTTGTGTTTGTGTGTTGTGTGTTTGTGTTTGTTGTAGTGTGTGTATGTGTGTTTTGTGCGTGTGTTGTTGTGGTGTGTGGTTTTTGAGTTGTAGGGTTGTGTATGCGGGGTGTGGTGTTTTGCGAGTCGTTGCGCGGGAGGAGTTGGTCTTATGGTGTAATGGTTAGCACTCTAGACTTTGAATCTAGCGATCCGGGTTCAAATCCCGGTAGGACCTCGTTTTTGCTCGCCAACACACACCACAGTTGTGCGTTTTGTTGCTTGCTGCGACGCGGCCAGCGCTCGCAAGCGAACACATAGTTGGTCGTGCGCTATCGGCTGCAACCCGATTCTACTGACTTGTCGTATTCGCGTTTGGTATTTCGTGAGTGCATGCGTTTTGCTTGTGCGTGCGTATGTGCGTGCGTGCGTTGCTGTTGTTGTTGTTGTTGTTGTTGCTGTTGTTTGTATGTCGTGAGTGCGTTGTGTACAGAATTGTATTGGTATGTGTGTTTGGTGTATGTAGTGTTGTGTTTGCGTGTGGTATGTGTGTTTGTGTTTTGTGTTGAGTTGTGTTTTGTTTGTGTGTTTGTGGTGTGATTTGTTTGTTCGTTGTTGGTCTTATGGTGTAATGGTTAGCACTCTAGACCTCTGAATCTAGCGATCCGGGTCAAATCCCGGTAGGACCTACTTTTGACAAAACACACGCACCACCCACCAAACACCACATACCAAAAAACACACACACACCTACCGCCACTACTTCGACTCGCTTCTATGTTGCATCATTCACAAGCAAACCGTACTCTTCACCGGCGCGCGCAAGCAACACCGCACACACTGATCAATAGGACCATACACAGACATAGTACACAGTAACAGTGCACAATGCAAATGTACAATGTACAACACACGAACACACTGCTCACCTAGTTCGCGCGCCGAATCACACATATTCACACTGCGTTCTTTGTCATTGTGCGCTCCGTTGCGCTACACAATGGCATAACGGACACGCAAAACGCTTTGAAGAGCATAACGGACACGCAAAACGCTTTGAAGAGCAAGCACGCGTGCACATGCGTACACAACACTCACCGAGCTTGGTTTTGAAGCGTACCGTGCGTCGCGGAGTGACACTGCCTATCTCTATCAAAGTAGTAGTCGTACATGCTTGTGGCGCTGCTGTTTGTTTTGTTCGAGTGTTTTGTATATGTGTGTTGTGTGTTGTGTGTTTGTGTTTTGTGTTTGTGTGTGTGTTGTGTGTTTGTGTTTGTTGTAGTGTGTGTATGTATGTGTGTTTTGTGCGTGTGTTGTTGTGGTGTGTGGTTTTTGAGTTGTAGGGTTGTGTATGCGGGTGTGGTGTTTTGCGAGTCGTTGCGCGGGAGGAGTTGGTCTTATGGTGTAATGGTTAGCACTCTAGACTTTGAATCTAGCGATCCGGGTTCAAATCCCGGTAGGACCTCGTTTTTGCTCGCCAACACACACCACAGTTGTGCGTTTTGTTGCTTGCTGCGACGCGGCCAGCGCTCGCAAGCGAACACATAGTTGGTCGTGCGCTATCGGCTGCAACCCGATTCTACTGACTTGTCGTATTCGCGTTTGGTATTTCGTGAGTGCATGCGTTTTGCTTGTGCGTGCGTATGTGCGTGCGTGCGTTGCTGTTGTTGTTGTTGTTGTTGTTGTTGCTGTTGTTTGTATGTCGTGAGTGCGTTGTGTACAGAATTGTATTGGTATGTGTGTTTGGTGTATGTAGTTGTTGTGTTTTGCGTGTGGTATGTGTGTTTGTGTTTGTGTGATGAGTTGTGTGGTTTGTTTGTGTTCTGTGTTTGTTTATGGTCTTATGTAATGGTTAGCACTCTAGACTCTGAATCTAGCGATCCGGTTCAAATCCCGGTAGGACCTACTTTTTGACAAAACACACGCACGCACCCACCAACACCACATACCAAACACAACACAACACACTACCGCACTACTTCGACTCGCTTCATTGTGCATCATTCACCAAGCAAACCGTACTCTTTCACCTGCGCGCGCAAGCACACCGCACACACTGATCAATAGACCATACACAGTACATAGTACACAGTACACAGTGCACAATGCACAATGTACAATGTACAACACACGAACACACTGCGCACTAGTTCGCGCCGAATCACACATATTCACACTGCGTTCTTTTGCAGTGTGCGCTCCGTTGCGCTACACACATGCATAACGGACACGCAAAACGCTTTGAAGAGCAAGCACGCGTGCACATGCGTACACAACACTCACCGAGCTTGGTTTTGAAGCGTACCGTGCGTCGCGGAGTGACACTGCCTATCTCTATCAAAGTAGTAGTCGTACATGCTTGTGGCGCTGTTTGTTTTGTTCGAGTGTTTTGTATATGTGTGTTGTGTTGTGTGTTTGTGTTTGTGTTTGTGTTGTGTGTTGTGTGTTTGTGTTTGTTGTGTGTGTGTGTATGTGTGTTTTGTGCGTGTGTTGTTGTGGTGTGTGGTTTTTGAGTTGTAGGGTTGTGTATGCGGGTGTGGTGTTTTGCGAGTCGTTGCGCGGGAGGAGTTGGTCTTATGGTGTAATGGTTAGCACTCTAGACTTTGAATCTAGCGATCCGGGTTCAAATCCCGGTAGGACCTCGTTTTTGCTCGCCAACACACACCACAGTTGTGCGTTTTGTTGCTTGCTGCGACGCGGCCAGCGCTCGCAAGCGAACACATAGTTGGTCGTGCGCTATCGGCTGCAACCCGATTCTACTGACTTGTCGTATTCGCGTTTGGTATTTCGTGAGTGCATGCGTTTTGCTTGTGCGTGCGTATGTGCGTGCGTGCGTTGCTGTTGTTGTTGTTGTTGTGTTGTTGTTGCTGTTGTTTGTATGTCGTGAGTGCGTTGTGTACAGAATTGTATTGGTATGTGTGTTTGGTGTATGTAGTTGTTGTGTTTTGCGTGTGGTATGTGTGTTTGTTTGTGTTGAGTTGAATGTTTGTGTGTGTTCGTGTTGTTTAATGGTGTAATGGTTAGCACTCTAGACTCTGAATCTAGCGATCCGGGTTCAAATCCCGGTAGGACCTACTTTTTGACAAAACACACGCACGCACCCACCAAACACCACATACCAAACACAACACAACACACTACCGCACTACTTCGACTCGCTTCATTGTGCATCATTCACCAAGCAAACCGTACTCTTTCACCTGCGCGCGCAAGCACACCGCACACACTGATCAATAGACCATACACAGTACATAGTACACAGTACACAGTGCACAATGCACAATGTACAATGTACAACACACGAACACACTGCGCACTAGTTCGCGCCGAATCACACATATTCACACTGCGTTCTTTTGCAGTGTGCGCTCCGTTGCGCTACACACATGCATAACGGACACGCAAAACGCTTTGAAGAGCAAGCACGCGTGCACATGCGTACACAACACTCACCGAGCTTGGTTTTGAAGCGTACCGTGCGTCGCGGAGTGACACTGCCTATCTCTATCAAAGTAGTAGTCGTACATGCTTGTGGCGCTGCTGTTTGTTTTGTTCGAGTGTTTTGTATATGTGTGTTGTGTGTTGTGTGTTTGTGTTTTGTGTTGTGTTGTGTGTTTGTGTTTTTGTTTTGTTGTGTGTGTGTATGTGTGTTTTGTGCGTGTGTTGTTGTGGTGTGTGGTTTTTGAGTTGTAGGGTTGTGTATGCGGGTGGGTGTGTTTTGCGAGTCGTTGCGCGGGAGGAGTTGGTCTTATGGTGTAATGGTTAGCACTCTAGACTTTGAATCTAGCGATCCGGGTTCAAATCCCGGTAGGACCTCGTTTTTGCTCGCCAACACACACCACAGTTGTGCGTTTTGTTGCTTGCTGCGACGCGGCCAGCGCTCGCAAGCGAACACATAGTTGGTCGTGCGCTATCGGCTGCAACCCGATTCTACTGACTTGTCGTATTCGCGTTTGGTATTTCGTGAGTGCATGCGTTTTGCTTGTGCGTGCGTATGTGCGTGCGTGCGTTGCTGTTGTTGTTGTTGTTGTTGTTGTTGCTGTTGTTTGTATGTCGTGAGTGCGTTGTGTACAGAATTGTATTGGTATGTGTGTTTGGTGTATGTAGTTGTTGTGTGTTTTGCTGTGATTGTGTTGTTTGTGTGTGTTCTTGAGTTTGTTCGTGTTGGTCTTATGGTGTAATGGTTAGCACTCTAGACTCTGAATCTAGCGATCCGGGTTCAAATCCCGGTAGGACCTACTTTTTGACAAAACACACGCACGCACCCACCAAACACCACATACCAAACACAACACAACACACTACCGCACTACTTCGACTCGCTTCATTGTGCATCATTCACCAAGCAAACCGTACTCTTTCACCTGCGCGCGCAAGCACACCGCACACACTGATCAATAGACCATACACAGTACAGTACACAGTACACAGTGCACAATGCACAATGTACAATGTACAACACACGAACACACTGCGCACTAGTTCGCGCCGAATCACACATATTCACACTGCGTTCTTTTGCAGTGTGCGCTCCGTTGCGCTACACACATGCATAACGGACACGCAAAACGCTTTGAAGAGCAAGCACGCGTGCACATGCGTACACAACACTCACCGAGCTTGGTTTTGAAGCGTACCGTGCGTCGCGGAGTGACACTGCCTATCTCTATCAAAGTAGTAGTCGTACATGCTTGTGGCGCTGCTGTTTGTTTTGTTCGAGTGTTTTGTATATGTGTGTGTGTGTTGTGTGTTGTGTGTTTGTGTTTGTGTTTGTGTTGTGTTGTGTGTTTTGTTTGTTGTAGTGTGTGTATGTGTGTTTTGTGCGTGTGTTGTTGTGGTGTGGGTTTTTGAGTTGTAGGGTTGTGTATGCGGGTGTGGTGTTTTGCGAGTCGTTGCGCGGGAGGAGTTGGTCTTATGGTGTAATGGTTAGCACTCTAGACTTTGAATCTAGCGATCCGGGTTCAAATCCCGGTAGGACCTCGTTTTTGCTCGCCAACACACACCACAGTTGTGCGTTTTGTTGCTTGCTGCGACGCGGCCAGCGCTCGCAAGCGAACACATAGTTGGTCGTGCGCTATCGGCTGCAACCCGATTCTACTGACTTGTCGTATTCGCGTTTGGTATTTCGTGAGTGCATGCGTTTTGCTTGTGCGTGCGTATGTGCGTGCGTGCGTTGCTGTTGTTGTTGTTGTTGTTGTTGCTGTTGTTTGTATGTCGTGAGTGCGTTGTGTACAGAATTGTATTGGTATGTGTGTTTGGTGTATGTAGTTTGTGTGTTTTGCGTGTGGTATGATTTGTGTGTTTGTGGTGTACCCATTAAATGGTTAGCACTCTAGACTCTGAATCTAGCGATCCGGGTTCAAATCCCGGTAGGACCTACTTTTTGACAAAACACACGCACGCACCCACCAAACACCACATACCAAACACAACACAACACACTACCGCACTACTTCGACTCGCTTCATTGTGCATCATTCACCAAGCAAACCGTACTCTTTCACCTGCGCGCGCAAGCACACCGCACACACTGATCAATAGACCATACACAGTACATAGTACACAGTACACAGTGCACAATGCACAATGTACAATGTACAAACACACGAACACACTGCGCACTAGTTCGCGCCGAATCACACATATTCACACTGCGTTCTTTTGCAGTGTGCGCTCCGTTGCGCTACACACATGCATAACGGACACGCAAAACGCTTTGAAGAGCAAGCACGCGTGCACATGCGTACACAACACTCACCGAGCTTGGTTTTGAAGCGTACCGTGCGTCGCGGAGTGACACTGCCTATCTCTATCAAAGTAGTAGTCGTACATGCTTGTGGCGCTGCTGTTTGTTTTGTTCGAGTGTTTTGTATATGTGTGTTGTGTTGTGTGTTTGTGTTTGTTTGTGTTTGTGTTTGTGTTGTGTGTTTGTGTTTGTTGTTGTAGTGTGTGTATGTGTGTTTGTGCGTGTGTTGTGTGGTGTGTGGTTTTTGAGTTGTAGGGTTGTGTATGCGGGTGTGGTGTTTTGCGAGTCGTTGCGCGGGAGGAGTTGGTCTTATGGTGTAATGGTTAGCACTCTAGACTTTGAATCTAGCGATCCGGGTTCAAATCCCGGTAGGACCTCGTTTTTGCTCGCCAACACACACCACAGTTGTGCGTTTTGTTGCTTGCTGCGACGCGGCCAGCGCTCGCAAGCGAACACATAGTTGGTCGTGCGCTATCGGCTGCAACCCGATTCTACTGACTTGTCGTATTCGCGTTTGGTATTTCGTGAGTGCATGCGTTTGCTTGTGCGTGCGTATGTGCGTGCGTGCGTTGCTGTTGTTGTTGTTGTTGTTGTTGCTGTTGTTTGTATGTCGTGAGTGCGTTGTGTACAGAATTGTATTGGTATGTGTGTTTGGTGTGTAGTGTTGTGTTTTGCGTGTGGTATGTGTGTTTTGTTTGTGTTGAGTTGTGTTTTGTTTGTGTGTTTGTGGTGTGATTTGTTTGTTCGTGTTGGTCTTATGGTGTAATGGTTAGCACTCTAGACTCTGAATCTAGCGATCCGGGTTCAAATCCCGGTAGGACCTACTTTTTGACAAACACACGCACGCACCCACCAAAACCACATACCAACACAACACAACACACTACCGCACTACTTCGACTCGCTTCATTGTGCATCATTCACCAAGCAAACCGTACTCTTTCACCTGCGCGCGCAAGCACACCGCACACACTGATCAATAGACCATACACAGTACATAGTACACAGTACACAGTGCACAATGCACAATGTACAATGTACAACACACGAACACACTGCGCACTAGTTCGCGCCGAATCACACATATTCACACTGCGTTCTTTTGCAGTGTGCGCTCCGTTGCGCTACACACATGCATAACGGACACGCAAAACGCTTTGAAGAGCAAGCACGCGTGCACATGCGTACACAACACTCACCGAGCTTGGTTTTGAAGCGTACCGTGCGTCGCGGAGTGACACTGCCTATCTCTATCAAAGTAGTAGTCGTACATGCTTGTGGCGCTGCTGTTTGTTTTGTTCGAGTGTTTTGTATATGTGTGTTGTGTGTTGTGTGTTTGTGTTTGTGTTGTTGTGTGTTGTGTTTTTGTTTGTTGTAGTGTGTGTATGTGTGTTTTGTGCGTGTGTTGTTGTGGTGTGTGGTTTTTGAGTTGTAGGGTTGTGTATGCGGGTGTGGTGTTTTGCGAGTCGTTGCGCGGGAGGAGTTGGTCTTATGGTGTAATGGTTAGCACTCTAGACTTTGAATCTAGCGATCCGGGTTCAAATCCCGGTAGGACCTCGTTTTTGCTCGCCAACACACACCACAGTTGTGCGTTTTGTTGCTTGCTGCGACGCGGCCAGCGCTCGCAAGCGAACACATAGTTGGTCGTGCGCTATCGGCTGCAACCCGATTCTACTGACTTGTCGTATTCGCGTTTGGTATTTCGTGAGTGCATGCGTTTTGCTTGTGCGTGCGTATGTGCGTGCGTGCGTTGCTGTTGTTGTTGTTGTTGTTGTTGTTGCTGTTGTTTGTATGTCGTGAGTGCGTTGTGTACAGAATTGTATTGGTATGTGTGTTTGGTGTATGTAGTTGTTGTGTTTTGCGTGTGGTATGTGTGTTTGTGTTTGTGTTGAGTTGTGTTTTGTTTGTGTGTTTGTGGTGTGATTTGTTTGTTCGTGTTGGTCTTATGGTGTAATGGTTAGCACTCTAGACTCTGAATCTAGCGATCCGGGTTCAAATCCCGGTAGGACCTACTTTTTGACAAAACACACGCACGCACCCACCAAACACCACATACCAAACACAACACAACACACTACCGCACTACTTCGACTCGCTTCATTGTGCATCATTCACCAAGCAAACCGTACTCTTTCACCTGCGCGCGCAAGCACACCGCACACACTGATCAATAGACCATACACAGTACATAGTACACAGTACACAGTGCACAATGCACAATGTACAATGTACAACACACGAACACACTGCGCACTAGTTCGCGCCGAATCACACATATTCACACTGCGTTCTTTTGCAGTGTGCGCTCCGTTGCGCTACACACATGCATAACGGACACGCAAAACGCTTTGAAGAGCAAGCACGCGTGCACATGCGTACACAACACTCACCGAGCTTGGTTTTGAAGCGTACCGTGCGTCGCGGAGTGACACTGCCTATCTCTATCAAAGTAGTAGTCGTACATGCTTGTGGCGCTGCTGTTTGTTTTGTTCGAGTGTTTTGTATATGTGTGTTGTGTGTTGTGTGTTGTGTTGTGTTTGTGTTGTGTGTTGTGTGTTTGTTTGTGTGTGTGTATGTTGTTTTGTGCGTGTGTTGTTGTGGTGTGTGGTTTTTGAGTTGTAGGTTGTGTATGCGGGTGTGGTTTTTGCGAGTCGTTGCGCGGGAGGAGTTGGTCTTATGGTGTAATGGTTAGCACTCTAGACTTTGAATCTAGCGATCCGGGTTCAAATCCCGGTAGGACCTCGTTTTTGCTCGCCAACACACACCACAGTTGTGCGTTTTGTTGCTTGCTGCGACGCGGCCAGCGCTCGCAAGCGAACACATAGTTGGTCGTGCGCTATCGGCTGCAACCCGATTCTACTGACTTGTCGTATTCGCGTTTGGTATTTCGTGAGTGCATGCGTTTTGCTTGTGCGTGCGTATGTGCGTGCGTGCGTTGCTGTTGTTGTTGTTGTTGTTGTTGCTGTTTTGTATGTCGTGAGTGCGTTGTGTACAGAATTGTATTGGTATGTGTGTTTGGTGTGTTGTTGTGTTTTGCGTGTGGTATGTGTGTTTGTGTTTGTGTTGAGTTGTGTTTTGTTTGTGTGTTGTGTGTGATTGTTTTTTCGTGTTGGTCTTATGGTGTAATGGTTAGCACTCTAGACTCTGAATCTAGCGATCCGGGTTCAAATCCCGGTAGGACCTACTTTTTGACAAAACACACGCACGCACCCACCAAACACCACATACCAAACACAACACAACACACTACCGCACTACTTCGACTCGCTTCATTGTGCATTCACCAAGCAAACCGTACTCTTTCACCTGCGCGCGCAAGCACACCGCACACACTGATCAATAGACCATACACAGTACATAGTACACAGTACACAGTGCACAATGCACAATGTACAATGTACAACACACGAACACACTGCGCACTAGTTCGCGCCGAATCACACATATTCACACTGCGTTCTTTTGCAGTGTGCGCTCCGTTGCGCTACACACATGCATAACGGACACGCAAAACGCTTTGAAGAGCAAGCACGCGTGCACATGCGTACACAACACTCACCGAGCTTGGTTTTGAAGCGTACCGTGCGTCGCGGAGTGACACTGCCTATCTCTATCAAAGTAGTAGTCGTACATGCTTGTGGCGCTGCTGTTTGTTTGTTCGAGTGTTTTGTAGTGTGTTGTGTGTTGTGTTGTGTTTGTGTGTGTGTTGTGTGTTTTGTGTTTTTGTAGTGTGTGTATGTGTGTTTGTGCGTGTGTTGTGGTGGTGTGTGGTTTTTGAGTTGTAGGGTTGTGTATGCGGGTGTGGTGTTTTGCGAGTCGTTGCGCGGGAGGAGTTGGTCTTATGGTGTAATGGTTAGCACTCTAGACTTTGAATCTAGCGATCCGGGTTCAAATCCCGGTAGGACCTCGTTTTTGCTCGCCAACACACACCACAGTTGTGCGTTTTGTTGCTTGCTGCGACGCGGCCAGCGCTCGCAAGCGAACACATAGTTGGTCGTGCGCTATCGGCTGCAACCCGATTCTACTGACTTGTCGTATTCGCGTTTGGTATTTCGTGAGTGCATGCGTTTTGCTTGTGCGTGCGTATGTGCGTGCGTGCGTTGCTGTTGTTGTTGTTGTTGTTGTTGTTGCTGTTGTTTGTATGTCGTGAGTGCGTTGTGTACAGAATTGTATTGGTATGTGTGTTTGGTGTATGTAGTTGTTGTGTTTTGCGTGTGGTATGTGTGTTTGTGTTTGTGTTGAGTTGTGTTTTGTTTGTGTGTTTGTGGTGTGATTTGTTTGTTCGTGTTGGTCTTATGGTGTAATGGTTAGCACTCTAGACTCTGAATCTAGCGATCCGGGTTCAAATCCCGGGTAGGACCTACTTTTTGACAAAACACACGCACGCACCCACCAAACACCACATACCAAACACAACACAACACACTACCGCACTACTTCGACTCGCTTCATTGTGCATCATTCACCAAGCAAACCGTACTCTTTCACCTGCGCGCGCAAGCACACCGCACACACTGATCAATAGACCATACACATACATAGTACAGTACACAGTGCACAATGCACAATGTACAATGTACAACACACGAACACACTGCGCACTAGTTCGCGCCGAATCACACATATTCACACTGCGTTCTTTTGCAGTGTGCGCTCCGTTGCGCTACACACATGCATAACGGACACGCAAAACGCTTTGAAGAGCAAGCACGCGTGCACATGCGTACACAACACTCACCGAGCTTGGTTTTGAAGCGTACCGTGCGTCGCGGAGTGACACTGCCTATCTCTATCAAAGTAGTAGTCGTACATGCTTGTGGCGCTGCTGTTTGTTTTGTTCGAGTGTTTTGTATATGTGTGTTGTGTGTGTGTTTGTGTGTTTGTGTGTTGTGTTGTGTTTGTTGTTGTAGTGTGTGTATGTGTGTTTTGTGCGTGTGTTGTTGTGGTGTGTGTTTTTTGAGTTGTAGGGTTGTGTATGCGGGTGTGGTGTTTTGCGAGTCGTTGCGCGGGAGGAGTTGGTCTTATGGTGTAATGGTTAGCACTCTAGACTTTGAATCTAGCGATCCGGGTTCAAATCCCGGTAGGACCTCGTTTTTGCTCGCCAACACACACCACAGTTGTGCGTTTTGTTGCTTGCTGCGACGCGGCCAGCGCTCGCAAGCGAACACATAGTTGGTCGTGCGCTATCGGCTGCAACCCGATTCTACTGACTTGTCGTATTCGCGTTTGGTATTTCGTGAGTGCATGCGTTTTGCTTGTGCGTGCGTATGTGCGTGCGTGCGTTGTGTGTTGTTGTTGTTGTTGTTGGCTGTTGTTTGTATGTCGTGAGTGCGTTGTGTACAGAATTGTATTGGTATGTGTGTTTGGTGTATGTAGTTGTTGTGTTTTGCGTGTGGTATGTGTGTTTGTGTTTGTGTTGAGTTGTGTTTTGTTTGTGTGTTTGTGGTGTGATTTGTTTGTTCGTGTTGGTCTTATGGTGTAATGGTTAGCACTCTAGACTCTGAATCTAGCGATCCGGGTTCAAATCCCGGTAGGACCTACTTTTTGACAAAACACACGCACGCACCCACCAAACACCACATACCAAACACAACACAACACACTACCGCACTACTTCGACTCGCTTCATTTGCATCATTCACCAAGCAAACCGTACTCTTTCACCTGCGCGCGCAAGCACACCGCACACACTGATCAATAGACCATACACAGTACATAGTACACAGTACACAGTGCACAATGCACAATGTACAATGTACAACACACGAACACACTGCGCACTAGTTCGCGCCGAATCACACATACACACTGCGTTCTTTTGCAGTGTGCGCTCCGTTGCGCTACACACATGCATAACGGACACGCAAAACGCTTTGAAGAGCAAGCACGCGTGCACATGCGTACACAACACTCACCGAGCTTGGTTTTGAAGCGTACCGTGCGTCGCGGAGTGACACTGCCTATCTCTATCAAAGTAGTAGTCGTACATGCTTGTGGCGCTGCTGTTTGTTTTGTTTCGAGTGTTTTGTATATGTTGTGTGTGTGTGTTGTGTGTGTGTGTGTTTTGTGTTGTTGTGTTTGTGTTTGTGTTTGTTGTAGTGTGTGTATGTGTGTTTTGTGCGTGTGTTGTGTGGTGTGTGGTTTTTGAGTTGTAGGGTTGTGTATGCGGGTGTGGTGTTTTGCGAGTCGTTGCGCGGGAGGAGTTGGTCTTATGGTGTAATGGTTAGCACTCTAGACTTTGAATCTAGCGATCCGGGTTCAAATCCCGGTAGGACCTCGTTTTTGCTCGCCAACACACACCACAGTTGTGCGTTTTGTTGCTTGCTGCGACGCGGCCAGCGCTCGCAAGCGAACACATAGTTGGTCGTGCGCTATCGGCTGCAACCCGATTCTACTGACTTGTCGTATTCGCGTTTGGTATTTCGTGAGTGCATGCGTTTTGCTTGTGCGTGCGTATGTGCGTGCGTGCGTTGCTGTTGTTGTTGTTGTTGTTGTTGTTGCTGTTGTTTGTATGTCGTGAGTGCGTTGTGTACAGAATTGTATTGGTATGTGTGTTTGGTGTATGTAGTTGTTGTGTTTTGCGTGTGGTATGTGGTTTGTGTTTGTGTTGAGTTGTGTTTTTGTTGTGTGTTTGTGGTGTGATTTGTTTGTTCGTGTTGGTCTTATGGTTGTAATGGTTAGCACTCTAGACTCTGAATCTAGCGATCCGGGTTCAAATCCCGGTAGGACCTACTTTTTGACAAAACACACGCACGCACCCACCAAACACCACATACCAAACACAACACAACACACTACCGCACTACTTCGACTCGCTTCATTGTGCATCATTCACCAAGCAAACCGTACTCTTTCACCTGCGCGCGCAAGCACACCGCACACACTGATCAATAGACCATACACAGTACATAGTACACAGTACACAGTGCACAATGCACAATGTACAATGTACAACACACGAACACACTGCGCACTAGTTCGCGCCGAATCACACATATTCACACTGCGTTCTTTTGCAGTGTGCGCTCCGTTGCGCTACACACATGCATAACGGACACGCAAAACGCTTTGAAGAGCAAGCACGCGTGCACATGCGTACACAACACTCACCGAGCTTGGTTTTGAAGCGTACCGTGCGTCGCGGAGTGACACTGCCTATCTCTATCAAAGTAGTAGTCGTACATGCTTGTGGCGCTGCTGTTTGTTTTGTTCGAGTGTTTTGTATATGTGTGTTGTGTGTTTGTGTGTTGTGTGTGTGTTTGTGTTGTGTGTGTGTGTGTGTTTGTTGTGTGTGTGTGTGTGTTTTGTGCGTGTGTTGTTGTGGTGTGTGGTTTTTGAGTTGTAGGGTTGTGTATGCGGGTGTGGTGTTTTGCGAGTCGTTGCGCGGGAGGAGTTGGTCTTATGGTGTAATGGTTAGCACTCTAGACTTTGAATCTAGCGATCCGGGTTCAAATCCCGGTAGGACCTCGTTTTTGCTCGCCAACACACACCACAGTTGTGCGTTTTGTTGCTTGCTGCGACGCGGCCAGCGCTCGCAAGCGAACACATAGTTGGTCGTGCGCTATCGGCTGCAACCCGATTCTACTGACTTGTCGTATTCGCGTTTGGTATTTCGTGAGTGCATGCGTTTTGCTTGTGCGTGCGTATGTGCGTGCGTGCGTTGCTGTTGTTGTTGTTGTTGTTGTTGTTGCTGTTGTTTGTATGTCGTGAGTGCGTTGTGTACAGAATTGTATTGGTATGTGTGTTTGGTGTATGTAGTTGTTGTGTTTTGCGTGTGGTATGTGTGTTTGTGTTTGTGTTGAGTTGTTTTTTTGTGTGTTGTGGTGTGATTTGTTTGTTCGTGTTGGTCTTATGGTGTAATGGTTAGCACTCTAGACTCTGAATCTAGCGATCCGGGTTCAAATCCCGGTAGGACCTACTTTTTGACAAAACACACGCACGCACCACCAAACACCACATACCAAACAAACACAACACACTACCGCACTACTTCGACTCGCTTCATTGTGCATCATTCACCAAGCAAACCGTACTCTTTCACCTGCGCGCGCAAGCACACCGCACACACTGATCAATAGACCATACACAGTACATAGTACACAGTACACAGTGCACAATGCACAATGTACAATGTACAACACACGAACACACTGCGCACTAGTTCGCGCCGAATCACACATATTCACACTGCGTTCTTTTGCAGTGTGCGCTCCGTTGCGCTACACACATGCATAACGGACACGCAAAACGCTTTGAAGAGCAAGCACGCGTGCACATGCGTACACAACACTCACCGAGCTTGGTTTTGAAGCGTACCGTGCGTCGCGGAGTGACACTGCCTATCTCTATCAAAGTAGTAGTCGTACATGCTTGTGGCGCTGCTGTTTGTTTTGTTCGAGTGTTTTGTATATGTGTGTGTTGTGTTGTGTGTTGTGTGTTTGTGTTGTGTGTGTGTTGTGTGTTTTGTGCGTGTGTTGTTGTGGTGTGTGGTTTTTGAGTTGTAGGGTTGTGTATGCGGGTGTGGTGTTTTGCGAGTCGTTGCGCGGAGGAGTTGGTCTTATGGTGTAATGGTTAGCACTCTAGACTTTGAATCTAGCGATCCGGGTTCAAATCCCGGTAGGACCTCGTTTTTGCTTGTGCGCCAACGTGCACACCTGTTTGTTGTTTTGTTGTTTGTTGCTTGCGACGCGGCCAGCGCTCGCAAGCGAACACATAGTTGGTCGTGCGCTATCGGCTGCAACCCGATTCTACTGACTTGTCGTATTCGCGTTTGGTATTTCGTGAGTGCATGCGTTTTGCTTGTGCGTGCGTATGTGCGTGCGTGCGTTGCTGTTGTGTTGTTGTTGTTGTTTTGCTGTTGTTTGTATGTCGTGAGTGCGTTGTGTACAGAATTGTATTGGTATGTGTGTTTGGTGTATGTAGTTGTGTGTTTTGCGTGTGGTATGTGTGTTTGTGTTTGTGTTGAGTTGTGTTTTGTTTGTGTGTTTGTGGTGTGATTTGTTTGTTCGTGTTGGTCTTATGGTGTAATGGTTAGCACTCTAGACTCTGAATCTAGCGATCCGGGTTCAAATCCCGGTAGGACCTACTTTTTGACAAAACACACGCACGCACCCACCAAACACCACATACCAAACACAACACAACACACTACCGCACTACTTCGACTCGCTTCATTGTGCATCATTCACCAAGCAAACCGTACTCTTTCACCTGCGCGCGCAAGCACACCGCACACACTGATCAATAGACCATACACAGTACATAGTACACAGTACACAGTGCACAATGCACAATGTACAATGTACAACACACGAACACACTGCGCACTAGTTCGCGCCGAATCACACATATTCACACTGCGTTCTTTTGCAGTGTGCGCTCCGTTGCGCTACACACATGCATAACGGACACGCAAAACGCTTTGAAGAGCAAGCACGCGTGCACATGCGTACACAACACTCACCGAGCTTGGTTTTGAAGCGTACCGTGCGTCGCGGAGTGACACTGCCTATCTCTATCAAAGTAGTAGTCGTACATGCTTGTGGCGCTGCTGTTTGTTTTGTTCGAGTGTTTTGTATATGTGTGTTGTGTGTTGTGTGTTTGTGTTTGTGTTTTGTGTGTTTGTGTGTTGTGTTTGTTGTAGTGTGTGTATGTGTGTTTTGTGCGTGTGTTTTGTTGTGTGTGGGTTTTTGAGTTGTAGGGTTGTGTATGCGGGTGTGGTGTTTTGCGAGTCGTTGCGCGGGAGGAGTTGGTCTTATGGTGTAATGGTTAGCACTCTAGACTTTGAATCTAGCGATCCGGGTTCAAATCCCGGTAGGACCTCGTTTTTGCTCGCCAACACACACCACAGTTGTGCGTTTTGTTGCTTGCTGCGACGCGGCCAGCGCTCGCAAGCGAACACATAGTTGGTCGTGCGCTATCGGCTGCAACCCGATTCTACTGACTTGTCGTATTCGCGTTTGGTATTTCGTGAGTGCATGCGTTTTGCTTGTGCGTGCGTATGTGCGTGCGTGCGTTGCTGTTGTTGTTGTTGTTGTTGTTGTTGCTGTTGTTTGTATGTCGTGAGTGCGTTGTGTACAGAATTGTATTGGTATGTGTGTTTGGTGTATGTAGTTGTTGTGTTTTGCGTGTGGTATGTGTGTTTGTGTTTGTGTTGAGTTGTGTTTTGTTTGTGTGTTTGTGGTGTGATTTGTTTGTTCGTGTTGGTCTTATGGTGTAATGGTTAGCACTCTAGACTCTGAATCTAGCGATCCGGGTTCAAATCCCGGTAGGACCTACTTTTTGACAAAACACACGCACGCACCCACCAAACACCACATACCAAACACAACACAACACACTACCGCACTACTTCGACTCGCTTCATTGTGCATCATTCACCAAGCAAACCGTACTCTTTCACCTGCGCGCGCAAGCACACCGCACACACTGATCAATAGACCATACACAGTACATAGTACACAGTACACAGTGCACAATGCACAATGTACAATGTACAACACACGAACACACTGCGCACTAGTTCGCGCCGAATCACACATATTCACACTGCGTTCTTTTGCAGTGTGCGCTCCGTTGCGCTACACACATGCATAACGGACACGCAAAACGCTTTGAAGAGCAAGCACGCGTGCACATGCGTACACAACACTCACCGAGCTTGGTTTTGAAGCGTACCGTGCGTCGCGGAGTGACACTGCCTATCTCTATCAAAGTAGTAGTCGTACATGCTTGTGGCGCTGCTGTTTGTTTTGTTCGAGTGTTTTGTATATGTGTGTGTGTGTTGTGTGTTTGTGTTTTGTGTTGTGTGTTTGTTTGTTTTGTGTTTGTTGTAGTGTGTGTATGTGTGTTTTGTGCGTGTGTTGTTGTGGTGTGTGGTTTTGAGTTGTAGGGTTGTGTATGCGGGTGTGGTGTTTTGCGAGTCGTTGCGCGGGAGGAGTTGGTCTTATGGTGTAATGGTTAGCACTCTAGACTTTGAATCTAGCGATCCGGGTTCAAATCCCGGTAGGACCTCGTTTTTGCTCGCCAACACACACCACAGTTGTGCGTTTTGTTGCTTGCTGCGACGCGGCCAGCGCTCGCAAGCGAACACATAGTTGGTCGTGCGCTATCGGCTGCAACCGATTCTACTGACTTGTCGTATTCGCGTTTGGTATTTCGTGAGTGCATGCGTTTTGCTTGTGCGTGCGTATGTGCGTGCGTGCGTTGCTGTTGTTGTTGTTGTTGTTGTTGTTGCTGTTGTTTGTATGTCGTGAGTGCGTTGTGTACAGAATTGTATTGGTATGTGTGTTTGGTGTATGTAGTTGTTGTGTTTTTGCGTGTGGTATGTGTGTTTGTGTTTGTGTTGGTGAGTTGTGTTTTGTTTGTGTGTTGTGGTGGTGTGATTGTTTGTTCGTGTTGGTCTTATGGTGTAATGGTTTTAGCACTCTAGACTCTGAATCTAGCGATCCGGGTTCAAATCCCGGTAGTAGGACCTACTTTTTGACAAACACACGCACGCACCCACCAAACACCAATACCAAACACAACACAACACACTACCCGCACTACTTCGACTCGCTTCATTGTGCATCATTCACCAAGCAAACCGTACTCTTTCACCTGCGCGCGCAAGCACACCGCACACACTGATCAATAGACCATACACAGTACATAGTACACAGTACACAGTGCACAATGCACAATGTACAATGTACAATACACAACGAACACCTGCGCACTAGTTCGCGCCGAATCACACATATTCACACTGCGTTCTTTTGCAGTGTTGCGCTCCGTTGCGCTACACACATGCATAACGGACACGCAAAACGCTTTGAAGAGCAAGCACGCGTGCACATGCGTACACAACACTCACCGAGCTTGGTTTTGAAGCGTACCGTGCGTCGCGGAGTGACACTGCCCTATCTCTATCAAAGTAGTAGTCGTACATGCTTGTGGCGCTCGCTGTTTGTTTTGTTCGAGTGTTTTGTATATTGTGGGTGTGTGTGTGTTGTGTTTGTGTTTGTGTTGTGTGTTTTGTGTTTGTGTTTGTTTGTAGTGTGTGTATGTGTGTTTTGTGCGGTGTTGTTGTGGTGTGTGGTTTTGAGTTGTAGGGTTGTGTATGCGGGGTGTGGTGTTTTGCGAGTCGTTTTGCGGCGGGAGGAGTTGGTCTTAATGGTGGTAATGGTTAGCACTCTAGACTTGAATCTAGCGATCCCGGGTTCAAATCCCGTAGGACGACCTCGTTTTGCTCGCCAACACACCCACAGTTGTGCGTTTTGTTGCTTGCTTGCGACCTCGTGCCAGCGCTCGCAAGCGAACACATAGTTGGTCGTGCGCTTCCGGCTGCAACCCGATTCTACTGACTTGTCGTATTCGCGTTTGGTATATTTCGTGAGTGCATGCGTTTTGCTTGTGCGTGCGTATGTGCGTGCGTGCGTTGCTGTGTGTTGTCTGTGTGTTGCTGTTGTTTGTATGTCGTGAGTGCGTTGTGTACAGAATTGTATTGGTATGTTGTGGTGTTGGTGTATTAGTTGTTGTGTTTGCGCTGTGGTATGTGTGTTTGTGTTGTGTTGAGTTGTGTTTTGTTTGTGTGTTTGTGGTGTGATTTGTTGTTCGTGTTGGTCTTATGGTGTAATGGTTAGCACTCTAGACTCTGAATCTAGCGATCCGGGTTCAAATCCCGGTTAGGACCTACTTTTTGACAAAACACACGCACGCACCCACCAAACACCACATACCAAACACAACACAACACACTACCGCACTACTTCGACTCGCTTCATTGTGCATCATTCACCAAGCAAACCGTACTCTTTCACCTGCGCGCGCAAGCACACCGCACACACTGATCAATAGACCATACACAGTACATAGTACACAGTACACAGTGCACAATGCACAATGTACAATGTACAACACACGAACACACTGCGCACTAGTTCGCGCCGAATCACACATATTCACACTGCGTTCTTTTGCAGTGTGCGCTCCGTTGCGCTACACACATGCATAACGGTACCACGCAAAACGCTTTGAAGAGCAAGCACGCGTGCACATGCGTACACAACACTCACCGAGCTTGGTTTTGAAGCGTACCGTGCGTCGCGGAGTGACACTGCCTATCTCTATCAAAGTAGTAGTCGTACATGCTTGTGGGCTGCTGCTGTTTGTTTTGTTCGAGTGTTTTGTATATGTTGTTGTGTGTTGTGTGTTGTGTGTTTGTGTTTGTGTTGTGTTGTGTGTTGTGTTGTGTTGTTGTAGTGTGTGTATGTGTTTTTGTGCGTGTGTTGTTGTGGTGTGTGGTTTTTGAGTTGTAGGGTTTGTGTATGCGGGTGTGGTGTTTTTGCGAGTCGTGCGCGGGAGGAGTTGGTCCTTATGGTGTAATGGTTAGCACTCTAACTTTGATCTAGCGAATCCGGGTTCAAATCCGTAGGACCCTCGTTTTTGCTCGCCAACCACACACCACAGTTGTGCGTTTTTGTTGCTTTGCTGCGACGCGGCCAGCCGCTTCGCAAGCGACCATAGTTGTCGTGCGCTATCGGCTGCAACCCGATTCTACTGACTTGTCGTATTCGCGTTGGTATTTCGTGAGTGCAGGCGTTTTGCTTGTGCGGTGCGTATGTGCGTGCGTGCGTTGCTGTTGTTGGTGTTGTTGTTGTTGCTGTTGTTTGTAGGTCGTGAGTGCGTTGTGTACAGAATTGTATTGGTTATGTGTGTTTGGTGTATGTAGTTGTTGTGTTTTGCGTGTGGTATGTGTGGTGTGTTTGTGTTGAGTTGTGTTTTGTTTGTGTGTTGTGGTGTGATTTGTTTGTTCGTGTTGGTCTTATGGTGGTATGGTTAGCACTCTAGAACTCTGAATCTAGCGATCCGGGTTCAAATCCCGTAGGACCTACTTTTTGACAAAACACACGCACGCCCCACCAAACACCACATACCAAACACAACACAACACACTACCGCACTACTTCGACTCGCTTCATTGTGCATCATTCACCAAGCAACCGTACTCTTTCACCTGCGCGCGCAAGCAACACCGCACACACTGATCAATAGACCATACACAGTACATAGTACACAGTACACAGTGCACAATGCACAATGTACAATGTACAACACACGAACACACTGCGCACTAGTTCGCGCCGAATCACACATATTCACACTGCGTTCTTTTGCAGTGTGCGCTCCGTTGCGCTACACACATGCATAACGGACACGCAAAACGCTTTGAAGAGCAAGCACGCGTGCACATGCGTACACAACACTCACCGAGCTTGTTTTGAAGCGTACCGTGCGTCGCGGAGTGACACTGCCTATCTCTATCAAAGTAGTAGTCGTACATGCTTGTGGCGCTGCTGTTTGTTTTGTTCGAGTGTTTTGTATATGTGTGTTGTGTGTTGTGTGTTGTGTGTTTGTGTTGTGTTGTGTGTGTGTTGTGTGTTTGTGTTTGTTGTAGTGTGTGTATGTGTGTTTTGTGCGTGTGTTGTTGTGGTGTGTGGTTTTTGAGTTGTAGGGTTGTGTATGCGGGTGTGGTGTTTTGCGAGTCGTTGCGCGGGAGGAGTTGGTCTTATGGTGTAATGGTTAGCACTCTAGACTTTGAATCTAGCGATCCGGGTTCAAATCCCGGTAGGACCTCGTTTTTGCTCGCCAACACACACCACAGTTGTGCGTTTTGTTGCTTGCTGCGACGCGGCCAGCGCTCGCAAGCGAACACATAGTTGGTCGTGCGCTATCGGCTGCAACCCGATTCTACTGACTTGTCGTATTCGCGTTTGGTATTTCGTGAGTGCATGCGTTTTGCTTGTGCGTGCGTATGTGCGTGCGTGCGTTGCTGTTGTTGTTGTTGTTGTTGTTGTTGCTGTTGTTTGTATGTCGTGAGTGCGTTGTGTACAGAATTGTATTGGTATGTGTGTTTGGTGTATGTAGTTGTTGTGTGTTTGCGTGTGGTATGTGTGTTTGTGTTTGTGTTGAGTTGTGTTTTGTTTGTGTGTGGTGTGGTGTGATTTGTTTGTTCGTGTTGGTCTTATGGTGTAATGGTTAGCACTCTAGACTCTGAATCTAGCGATCCGGGTTCAAATCCCGGTAGGACCTACTTTTTGACAAAACACACGCACGCACCCACCAAACACCACATACCAAACACAACACAACACACTACCGCACTACTTCGACTCGCTTCATTGTGCATCATTCACCAAGCAAACCGTACTCTTTCACCTGCGCGCGCAAGCACACCGCACACACTGATCAATAGACCATACACAGTACATAGTACACAGTAACACAGTGCACAATGCACATGTACAATGTACAACACACGAACACACTGCGCACTAGTTCGCGCCGAATCACACATATTCACACTGCGTTCTTTTGCAGTGTGCGCTCCGTTGCGCTACACACATGCATAACGGACACGCAAAACGCTTTGAAGAGCAAGCACGCGTGCACATGCGTACACAACACTCAACCGAGCTTGGTTTTGAAGCGTACCGTGCGTCGCGGAGTGACACTGCCTATCTCTATCAAAGTAGTAGTCGTACATGCTTGTGGCGCTGCTGTTTGTTTTGTTCGAGTGTTTTGTATATGTGTGTTGTGTGTTGTGTGTTGTGTGTTTGTGTTTGTGTGTGTGTTGTGTGTTTGTGTTTGTTGTAGTGTGTGTATGTGTGTTTTGTGCGTGTGTTGTTGTGGTGTGTGGTTTTTGAGTTGTAGGGTTGTGTATGCGGGTGTGGTGTTTTGCGAGTCGTTGCGCGGGAGGAGTTGGTCTTATGGTGTAATGGTTAGCACTCTAGACTTTGAATCTAGCGATCCGGGTTCAATCCCGGTAGGAACCTCGTTTTTGCTCGCCAACCACACACCACAGTTGTGCGTTTGTTGCTTGCTGCGACGCGGCCAGCGCTCGCAAGCGAACCACATAGTTGGTCGTGCGCTATCGGCTGCAACCCGATTCTACTGACTTGTCGTATTCGCGTTTGGTATTTCGTGAGTGCATGCGTTTTGCTTGTGCGTGCGTATGTGCGTGCGTGCGTTGCTGTTGTGTTGTTGTTGTTGTTGTTGCTGTTGTTTGTATGTCGTGAGTGCGTTGTGTACAGAATTGTATTGGTATGTGTGTTTGGTGTATGTAGTTGTTGTGTTTTGCGTGTGGTATGTTGTTTGTGTTTGTGTGTTGAGTTGTGTTTTGTTTGTGTGTTTGTGGTGTGATTTGTTTGTTCGTGTTGGTCTTATGGTGTAATGGTTTAGCACTCTAGACTCTGAATCTAGCGATCCGGGTCAAATCCCGGTAGACCTACTTTTTGACAAAACACACGCACGCACCCACCAAACACCACATACCAAACACAACACAACACACTACCGCACTACTTCGACTCGCTTCATTGTGCATCATTCACCAAGCAAAACCGTACTCTTTCACCTGCGCGCGCAAGCACACCGCACACACTGATCAATAGACCATACACAGTACATAGTACACAGTACACAGTGCACAATGCACAATGTACAATGTACAACACACGAACACACTGCGCACTAGTTCGCGCCGAATCACACATATTCACACTGCGTTCTTTTGCAGTGTGCGCTCCGTTGCGCTACACACATGCATAACGGACACGCAAAACGCTTTGAAGAGCAAGCACGCGTGCACATGCGTACACAACACTCACCGAGCTTGGTTTTGAAGCGTACCGTGCGTCGCGGAGTGACACTGCCTATCTCTATCAAAGTAGTAGTCGTACATGCTTGTGGCGCTGCTGTTTGTTTTGTTCGAGTGTTTTGTATATGTGTGTTGTGTGTTGTGTGTTGTGTGTTTGTGTTTGTGTTGTGTGTGTGTGTTTGTGTTTGTTGTAGTGTGTGTATGTGTGTTTTGTGCGTGTGTTGTTGTGGTGTGTGGTTTTTGAGTTGTAGGGTTGTGTATGCGGGTGTGGTGTTTTGCGAGTCGTTGCGCGGGAGGAGTTGGTCTTATGGTGTAATGGTTAGCACTCTAGACTTTGAATCTAGCGATCCGGGTTCAAATCCCGGTAGGACCTCGTTTTTGCTCGCCAAACACACACCACAGTTGTGCGTTTTGTTGCTTGCTGCGACGCGGCCAGCGCTCGCAAGCGAACACATAGTTGGTCGTGCGCTATCGGCTGCAACCCGATTCTACTGACTTGTCGTATTCGCGTTTGGTATTCGTGAGTGCATGCGTTTTGCTTGTGCGTGCGTATGTGCGTGCGTGCGTTGCTGTTGTTGTTGTTGTTGTTGGTGTTGCTGTTGTTTGTATGTCGTGAGTGCGGTTGTGTACAGAAATTGTATTGGTATGTGTGTTTGGTGTATGTAGTTGTTGGTTTTGCGTGTGGTATGTGTGTTTGTGTTTGTGTTGAGGTTGTGTTTTGTTTGTGTGTTGTGGTGTGATTTGTTGTCGTGTTGGTCTTATGGTGTAATGGTTAGCACTCTAGACTCTGAATCTAGCGATCCGGGTTCAATCCCGGTAGGACCTACTTTTTGACAAACACACGCACGCACACCCCAAACACCACATACCAAACAAACACAACACACTACCGCACTACTTCGACTCGCTTCATTGTGCATCATTCACCAAGCAAACCGTACTCTTTCACCTGCGCGCGCAAGCACACCGACAACCACTGATCAATAGACCATACACAGTACATAGTACACAGTACACAGTGCACAATGCCAATGTACAATGTACACAACACACGAACACACTGCGCACTAGTTCGCGCCGAATCACACTATTCACACTGCGTTCTTTTGCAGTGTGCGCTCCGTTGCGCTACACACATGCATAACGGACACGCAAACGCTTTGAAGAGCAAGCACGCGTTGCACATGCGTACACAACACTCACCGAGCTTGGTTTTGAAGCGTACCGTGCGTCGCGGAGTGACACTGCCTATCTCTATCAAGTAGTAGTCGTACATGCTTGTGGCGCTGCTGTTTGTTTTGTTCGAGTGTTTTGTATATGTGTGTTGTGTGTTGTGTGTTTGTGTTTGTGTTTGTGTTGTGTGTTGGTGTTTGTGTTTGTTGTAGTGTGTGTATGTGTGTTTTGTGCGTGTGTTGTTGTGGGTGTGTGGTTTTTTGAGTTGTAGGGTTGTGTATGCGGGTGTGGTGTTTTGCGAGTCGTTGCGCGGGAGGAGTTGGGTCTTATGGTGTAATGGTTAGCACTCTAGACTTTGAATCTAGCGATCCGGGTTCAAATCCGGTAGGACCTCGTTTTTGCTCGCCAACACACACCACAGTTGTGCGTTTTGTTGCTTGCTGCGACGCGGCCAGCGCTCGCAAGCGAACACATAGTTGGTCGTGCGCTATCGGCTGCAACCCGATTCTACTGACTTGTCGTATTCGCGTTTGTATTTCGTGAGTGCATGCGTTTTGCTTGTGCGTGCGTATGTGCGTGCGTGCGTTGCTGTTGTGTTGTTGTGTGTTGTTGTTGTTGCTGTTGTTTGTATGTCGTGAGTGCGTTGTGTACAGAATTGTATTGGTATGTGTGTGTTTGGTGTATGTAGTTGTTGTGTTTTGCGTGTGGTATGTGTGTTTGTGTTTGTGTTGAGTTGTGTTTTGTTTGTGTGTTTGTGGTGTGATTTGTTGTTCGTGTTGGTCTTATGGTTTAATGGTTAGCACTCTAGACTCTGAATCTAGCGATCCGGGTTCAAATCCCGGTAGGACCTACTTTTTGACAAAACACACGCACGCACCCACCAAACACCACATACCAAACACAACACAACACACTACCGCACTACTTCGACTCGCTTCATTGTGCATCATTCACCCAAGCAAACCGTACTCTTTCACCTGCGCGCGCAAGCACACCGCACACACTGATCAATAGACCATACACAGTACATAGTACACAGTACACAGTGCACAATGCACAATGTACAATGTACAACACACGAACACACTGCGCACTAGTTCGCGCCGAATCACACATATTCACACTGCGTTCTTTTGCAGTGTGCGCTCCGTTGCGCTACACACATGCATAACGGACACGCAAAACGCTTTGAAGAGCAAGCACGCGTGCACATGCGTACACAACACTCACCGAGCTTGGTTTTGAAGCGTACCGTGCGTCGCGGAGTGACACTGCCTATCTCTATCAAAGTAGTAGTCGTACATGCTTGTGGCGCTGCTGTTTGTTTGTTCGAGTGTTTTGTATATGTGTGTGTGTGTTGTGTGTTTGTGTTTTGTGTTTGTGTTGTGTGTTGTGTGTTTGTGTTTGTTGTAGTGTGTGTATGTGTGTTTTTGTGCGTGTGTTGTTGTGGTGTGTGGTTTTTGAGTTGTAGGGTTGTGTATGCGGGTGTGGTGTTTTGCGAGTCGTTGCGCGGGAGGAGTTGGTCTTATGGTTGTAATGGTTAGCACTCTAGACTTTGAATCTAGCGATCCGGGTTCAAATCCCGGTAGGACCTCGTTTTTGCTCGCCAACACACACCACAGTTGTGCGTTTTGTTGCTTGCTGCGACGCGGCCAGCGCTCGCAAGCGAACACATTAGTTGGTCGTGCGCTATCGGCTGCAACCCGATTCTACTGACTTGTCGTATTCGCGTTTGGTATTTCGTGAGTGCATGCGTTTTGCTTGTGCGTGCGTATGTGCGTGCGTGCGTTGCTGTTGTTGTTGTTGTTGTTGTTGTTGCTGTTGTTTGTATGTCGTGAGTGCGTTGTGTACAGAATTGTATTGGTATGTGTGTTTGGTGTATGTAGTTGTTGTGTTTTGCGTGTGGTATGTGTGTTTGTGTTTGTGTTGAGTTGTGTTTTGTTTGTGTGTTTGTGGTGTGATTTGTTTGTTCGTGTTGGTCTTATGGTGTAATGGTTAGCACTCTAGACTCTGAATCTAGCGATCCGGGTTCAAATCCCGGTAGGACCTACTTTTTGACAAAACACACGCACGCACCCACCAAACACCACATACCAAACACAACACAACACACTACCGCACTACTTCGACTCGCTTCATTGTGCATCATTCACCAAGCAAACCGTACTCTTTCACCTGCGCGCGCAAGCACACCGCACACACTGATCAATAGACCATACACAGTACATAGTACACAGTACACAGTGCACAATGCACAATGTACAATGTACAACACACGAACACACTGCGCACTAGTTCGCGCCGAATCACACATATTCACACTGCGTTCTTTTGCAGTGTGCGCTCCGTTGCGCTACACACATGCATAACGGACACGCAAAACGCTTTGAAGAGCAAGCACGCGTGCACATGCGTACACAACACTCACCGAGCTTGGTTTTGAAGCGTACCGTGCGTCGCGGAGTGACACTGCCTATCTCTATCAAAGTAGTAGTCGTACATGCTTGTGGCGCTGCTGTTTGTTTTGTTCGAGTGTTTTTGTATATGTGTGTTGTGTGTTGTGTGTTGTTGTGTTTGTGTTGTGTGTTGTGTGTTGTGTGTTGTGTTTGTTGTAGTGTGTGTATGTGTGTTTTGTGCGTGTGTTGTTGTGGTGTGTGGTTTTTGAGTTGTAGGGTTGTGTATGCGGGTGTGGTGTTTTGCGAGTCGTTGCGCGGGAGGAGTTGGTCTTATGGTGTAATGGTTAGCACTCTAGACTTTGAATCTAGCGATCCGGGTTCAAATCCCGGTAGGACCTCGTTTTTTTGCTCGCCAACACACACCACAGTTGTGCGTTTTGTTGCTTGCTGCGACGCGGCCAGCGCTCGCAAGCGAACACATAGTTGGTCGTGCGCTATCGGCTGCAACCCGATTCTACTGACTTGTCGTATTCGCGTTTGGTATTTCGTGAGTGCATGCGTTTTGCTTGTGCGTGCGTATGTGCGTGCGTGCGTTGCTGTTGTTGTTGTTGTTGTTGTTGTTGCTGTTGTTTGTATGTCGTGAGTGCGTTGTGTACAGAATTGTATTGGTATGTGTGTTTGGTGTATGTAGTTGTTGTGTTTTGCGTGTGGTATGTGTGTTTGTGTTTGTGTTGAGTTGTGTTTTGTTTGTGTGTTTGTGGTGTGATTTGTTTGTTCGTGTTGGTCTTATGGTGTAATGGTTAGCACTCTAGACTCTGAATCTAGCGATCCGGGTTCAAATCCCGGTAGGGACCTACTTTTTGACAAAACACACGCACGCACCCACCAAACACCACATACCAAACACAACACAACACACTACCGCACTACTTCGACTCGCTTCATTGTGCATCATTCACCAAGCAAACCGTACTCTTTCACCTGCGCGCGCAAGCACACCGCACACACTGATCAATAGACCATACACAGTACATAGTACACAGTACACAGTGCACAATGCACAATGTACAATGTACAACACACGAACACACTGCGCACTAGTTCGCGCCGAATCACACATATTCACACTGCGTTCTTTTGCAGTGTGCGCTCCGTTGCGCTACACACATGCATAACGGACACGCAAAACGCTTTGAAGAGCAAGCACGCGTGCACATGCGTACACAACACTCACCGAGCTTGGTTTTGAAGCGTACCGTGCGTCGCGGAGTGACACTGCCTATCTCTATCAAAGTAGTAGTCGTACATGCTTGTGGCGCTGCTGTTTGTTTTGTTCGAGTGTTTTGTATATGTGTGTTGTGTGTTGTGTGTTTGTGTTTGTGTTGTGTGTGTTGTGTGTTTGTGTTTGTTGTAGTGTGTGTATGTGTGTTTTGTGCGTGTGTTGTTGTGGTGTGTGGTTTTTGAGTTGTAGGGTTGTGTATGCGGGTGTGGTGTTTTGCGAGTCGTTGCGCGGGAGGAGTTGGTCTTATGGTGTAATGGTTAGCACTCTAGACTTTGAATCTAGCGATCCGGGTTCAAATCCCGGTAGGACCTCGTTTTTGCTCGCCAACACACACCACAGTTGTGCGTTTTGTTGCTTGCTGCGACGCGGCCAGCGCTCGCAAGCGAACACATAGTTGGTCGTGCGCTATCGGCTGCAACCCGATTCTACTGACTTGTCGTATTCGCGTTTGGTATTTCGTGAGTGCATGCGTTTTGCTTGTGCGTGCGTATGTGCGTGCGTGCGTTGCTGTTGTTGTTGTTGTTGTTGTTGTTGCTGTTGTTTGTATGTCGTGAGTGCGTTGTGTACAGAATTGTATTGGTATGTGTGTTTGGTGTATGTAGTTGTTGTGTTTTGCGTGTGGTATGTGTGTTTGTGTTTGTGTTGAGTTGTGTTTTGTTTGTGTGTTGTGGTGTGATTTGTTTGTTCGTGTTGGTCTTATGGTGTAATGGTTAGCACTCTAGACTCTGAATCTAGCGATCCGGGTTCAAATCCCGGTAGGACCTACTTTTTGACAAAACACACGCACGCACCCACCAAACACCACATACCAAACACAACACAACACACTACCGCACTACTTCGACTCGCTTCATTGTGCATCATTCACCAAGCAAACCGTACTCTTTCACCTGCGCGCGCAAGCACACCGCACACACTGATCAATAGACCATACACAGTACATAGTACACAGTACACAGTGCACAATGCACAATGTACAATGTACAACACACGAACACACTGCGCACTAGTTCGCGCCGAATCACACATATTCACACTGCGTTCTTTTGCAGTGTGCGCTCCGTTGCGCTACACACATGCATAACGGACACGCAAAACGCTTTGAAGAGCAAGCACGCGTGCACATGCGTACACAACACTCACCGAGCTTGGTTTTGAAGCGTACCGTGCGTCGCGGAGTGACACTGCCTATCTCTATCAAAGTAGTAGTCGTACATGCTTGTGGCGCTGCTGTTTGTTTTGTTCGAGTGTTTTGTATATGTGTGTTGTGTGTTGTGTGTTTGTGTTTGTGTTTGTGTTGTGTGTTGTGTGTTTGTGTTTGTTGTAGTGTGTGTATGTGTGTTTTGTGCGTGTGTTGTTGTGGTGTGTGGTTTTTGAGTTGTAGGGTTGTGTATGCGGGTGTGGTGTTTTGCGAGTCGTTGCGCGGGAGGAGTTGGTCTTATGGTGTAATGGTTAGCACTCTAGACTTTGAATCTAGCGATCCGGGTTCAAATCCCGGTAGGACCTCGTTTTTGCTCGCCAACACACACCACAGTTGTGCGTTTTGTTGCTTGCTGCGACGCGGCCAGCGCTCGCAAGCGAACACATAGTTGGTCGTGCGCTATCGGCTGCAACCCGATTCTACTGACTTGTCGTATTCGCGTTTGGTATTTCGTGAGTGCATGCGTTTTGCTTGTGCGTGCGTATGTGCGTGCGTGCGTTGCTGTTGTTGTTGTTGTTGTTGTTGTTGCTGTTGTTTGTATGTCGTGAGTGCGTTGTGTACAGAATTGTATTGGTATGTGTGTTTGGTGTATGTAGTTGTTGTGTTTTGCGTGTGGTATGTGTGTTTGTGTTTGTGTTGAGTTGTGTTTTGTTTGTGTGTTTGTGGTGTGATTTGTTTGTTCGTGTTGGTCTTATGGTGTAATGGTTAGCACTCTAGACTCTGAATCTAGCGATCCGGGTTCAAATCCCGGTAGGACCTACTTTTTGACAAAACACACGCACGCACCCACCAAACACCACATACCAAACACAACACAACACACTACCGCACTACTTCGACTCGCTTCATTGTGCATCATTCACCAAGCAAACCGTACTCTTTCACCTGCGCGCGCAAGCACACCGCACACACTGATCAATAGACCATACACAGTACATAGTACACAGTACACAGTGCACAATGCACAATGTACAATGTACAACACACGAACACACTGCGCACTAGTTCGCGCCGAATCACACATATTCACACTGCGTTCTTTTGCAGTGTGCGCTCCGTTGCGCTACACACATGCATAACGGACACGCAAAACGCTTTGAAGAGCAAGCACGCGTGCACATGCGTACACAACACTCACCGAGCTTGGTTTTGAAGCGTACCGTGCGTCGCGGAGTGACACTGCCTATCTCTATCAAAGTAGTAGTCGTACATGCTTGTGGCGCTGCTGTTTGTTTTGTTCGAGTGTTTTGTATATGTGTGTTGTGTGTTGTGTGTTTGTGTTTGTGTTTGTGTTGTGTGTTGTGTGTTTGTGTTTGTTGTAGTGTGTGTATGTGTGTTTTGTGCGTGTGTTGTTGTGGTGTGTGGTTTTTGAGTTGTAGGGTTGTGTATGCGGGTGTGGTGTTTTGCGAGTCGTTGCGCGGGAGGAGTTGGTCTTATGGTGTAATGGTTAGCACTCTAGACTTTGAATCTAGCGATCCGGGTTCAAATCCCGGTAGGACCTCGTTTTTGCTCGCCAACACACACCACAGTTGTGCGTTTTGTTGCTTGCTGCGACGCGGCCAGCGCTCGCAAGCGAACACATAGTTGGTCGTGCGCTATCGGCTGCAACCCGATTCTACTGACTTGTCGTATTCGCGTTTGGTATTTCGTGAGTGCATGCGTTTTGCTTGTGCGTGCGTATGTGCGTGCGTGCGTTGCTGTTGTTGTTGTTGTTGTTGTTGTTGCTGTTGTTTGTATGTCGTGAGTGCGTTGTGTACAGAATTGTATTGGTATGTGTGTTTGGTGTATGTAGTTGTTGTGTTTTGCGTGTGGTATGTGTGTTTGTGTTTGTGTTGAGTTGTGTTTTGTTTGTGTGTTTGTGGTGTGATTTGTTTGTTCGTGTTGGTCTTATGGTGTAATGGTTAGCACTCTAGACTCTGAATCTAGCGATCCGGGTTCAAATCCCGGTAGGACCTACTTTTTGACAAAACACACGCACGCACCCACCAAACACCACATACCAAACACAACACAACACACTACCGCACTACTTCGACTCGCTTCATTGTGCATCATTCACCAAGCAAACCGTACTCTTTCACCTGCGCGCGCAAGCACACCGCACACACTGATCAATAGACCATACACAGTACATAGTACACAGTACACAGTGCACAATGCACAATGTACAATGTACAACACACGAACACACTGCGCACTAGTTCGCGCCGAATCACACATATTCACACTGCGTTCTTTTGCAGTGTGCGCTCCGTTGCGCTACACACATGCATAACGGACACGCAAAACGCTTTGAAGAGCAAGCACGCGTGCACATGCGTACACAACACTCACCGAGCTTGGTTTTGAAGCGTACCGTGCGTCGCGGAGTGACACTGCCTATCTCTATCAAAGTAGTAGTCGTACATGCTTGTGGCGCTGCTGTTTGTTTTGTTCGAGTGTTTTGTATATGTGTGTTGTGTGTTGTGTGTTTGTGTTTGTGTTTGTGTTGTGTGTTGTGTGTTGTGTTTGTTGTAGTGTGTGTATGTGTGTTTTGTGCGTGTGTTGTTGTGGTGTGTGGTTTTTGAGTTGTAGGGTTGTGTATGCGGGTGTGGTGTTTTGCGAGTCGTTGCGCGGGAGGAGTTGGTCTTATGGTGTAATGGTTAGCACTCTAGACTTTGAATCTAGCGATCCGGGTTCAAATCCCGGTAGGACCTCGTTTTTGCTCGCCAACACACACCACAGTTGTGCGTTTTGTTGCTTGCTGCGACGCGGCCAGCGCTCGCAAGCGAACACATAGTTGGTCGTGCGCTATCGGCTGCAACCCGATTCTACTGACTTGTCGTATTCGCGTTTGGTATTTCGTGAGTGCATGCGTTTTGCTTGTGCGTGCGTATGTGCGTGCGTGCGTTGCTGTTGTTGTTGTTGTTGTTGTTGTTGCTGTTGTTTGTATGTCGTGAGTGCGTTGTGTACAGAATTGTATTGGTATGTGTGTTTGGTGTATGTAGTTGTTGTGTTTTGCGTGTGGTATGTGTGTTTGTGTTTGTGTTGAGTTGTGTTTTGTTTGTGTGTTTGTGGTGTGATTTGTTTGTTCGTGTTGGTCTTATGGTGTAATGGTTAGCACTCTAGACTCTGAATCTAGCGATCCGGGTTCAAATCCCGGTAGGACCTACTTTTTGACAAAACACACGCACGCACCCACCAAACACCACATACCAAACACAACACAACACACTACCGCACTACTTCGACTCGCTTCATTGTGCATCATTCACCAAGCAAACCGTACTCTTTCACCTGCGCGCGCAAGCACACCGCACACACTGATCAATAGACCATACACAGTACATAGTACACAGTACACAGTGCACAATGCACAATGTACAATGTACAACACACGAACACACTGCGCACTAGTTCGCGCCGAATCACACATATTCACACTGCGTTCTTTTGCAGTGTGCGCTCCGTTGCGCTACACACATGCATAACGGACACGCAAAACGCTTTGAAGAGCAAGCACGCGTGCACATGCGTACACAACACTCACCGAGCTTGGTTTTGAAGCGTACCGTGCGTCGCGGAGTGACACTGCCTATCTCTATCAAAGTAGTAGTCGTACATGCTTGTGGCGCTGCTGTTTGTTTTGTTCGAGTGTTTTGTATATGTGTGTTGTGTGTTGTGTGTTTGTGTTTGTGTTTGTGTTGTGTGTTGTGTGTTTGTGTTTGTTGTAGTGTGTGTATGTGTGTTTTGTGCGTGTGTTGTTGTGGTGTGTGGTTTTTGAGTTGTAGGGTTGTGTATGCGGGTGTGGTGTTTTGCGAGTCGTTGCGCGGGAGGAGTTGGTCTTATGGTGTAATGGTTAGCACTCTAGACTTTGAATCTAGCGATCCGGGTTCAAATCCCGGTAGGACCTCGTTTTTGCTCGCCAACACACACCACAGTTGTGCGTTTTGTTGCTTGCTGCGACGCGGCCAGCGCTCGCAAGCGAACACATAGTTGGTCGTGCGCTATCGGCTGCAACCCGATTCTACTGACTTGTCGTATTCGCGTTTGGTATTTCGTGAGTGCATGCGTTTTGCTTGTGCGTGCGTATGTGCGTGCGTGCGTTGCTGTTGTTGTTGTTGTTGTTGTTGTTGCTGTTGTTTGTATGTCGTGAGTGCGTTGTGTACAGAATTGTATTGGTATGTGTGTTTGGTGTATGTAGTTGTTGTGTTTTGCGTGTGGTATGTGTGTTTGTGTTTGTGTTGAGTTGTGTTTTGTTTGTGTGTTCGTGGTGTGATTTGTTTGTTCGTGTTGGTCTTATGGTGTAATGGTTAGCACTCTAGACTCTGAATCTAGCGATCCGGGTTCAAATCCCGGTAGGACCTACTTTTTGACAAAACACACGCACGCACCCACCAAACACCACATACCAAACACAACACAACACACTACCGCACTACTTCGACTCGCTTCATTGTGCATCATTCACCAAGCAAACCGTACTCTTTCACCTGCGCGCGCAAGCACACCGCACACACTGATCAATAGACCATACACAGTACATAGTACACAGTACACAGTGCACAATGCACAATGTACAATGTACAACACACGAACACACTGCGCACTAGTTCGCGCCGAATCACACATATTCACACTGCGTTCTTTTGCAGTGTGCGCTCCGTTGCGCTACACACATGCATAACGGACACGCAAAACGCTTTGAAGAGCAAGCACGCGTGCACATGCGTACACAACACTCACCGAGCTTGGTTTTGAAGCGTACCGTGCGTCGCGGAGTGACACTGCCTATCTCTATCAAAGTAGTAGTCGTACATGCTTGTGGCGCTGCTGTTTGTTTTGTTCGAGTGTTTTGTATATGTGTGTTGTGTGTTGTGTGTTGTGTTTGTGTTTGTGTTGTGTGTTGTGTGTTTGTGTTTGTTGTAGTGTGTGTATGTGTGTTTTGTGCGTGTGTTGTTGTGGTGTGTGGTTTTTGAGTTGTAGGGTTGTGTATGCGGGTGTGGTGTTTTGCGAGTCGTTGCGCGGGAGGAGTTGGTCTTATGGTGTAATGGTTAGCACTCTAGACTTTGAATCTAGCGATCCGGGTTCAAATCCCGGTAGGACCTCGTTTTTGCTCGCCAACACACACCACAGTTGTGCGTTTTGTTGCTTGCTGCGACGCGGCCAGCGCTCGCAAGCGAACACATAGTTGGTCGTGCGCTATCGGCTGCAACCCGATTCTACTGACTTGTCGTATTCGCGTTTGGTATTTCGTGAGTGCATGCGTTTTGCTTGTGCGTGCGTATGTGCGTGCGTGCGTTGCTGTTGTTGTTGTTGTTGTTGTTGTTGCTGTTGTTTGTATGTCGTGAGTGCGTTGTGTACAGAATTGTATTGGTATGTGTGTTTGGTGTATGTAGTTGTTGTGTTTTGCGTGTGGTATGTGTGTTTGTGTTTGTGTTGAGTTGTGTTTTGTTTGTGTGTTTGTGGTGTGATTTGTTTGTTCGTGTTGGTCTTATGGTGTAATGGTTAGCACTCTAGACTCTGAATCTAGCGATCCGGGTTCAAATCCCGGTAGGACCTACTTTTTGACAAAACACACGCACGCACCCACCAAACACCACATACCAAACACAACACAACACACTACCGCACTACTTCGACTCGCTTCATTGTGCATCATTCACCAAGCAAACCGTACTCTTTCACCTGCGCGCGCAAGCACACCGCACACACTGATCAATAGACCATACACAGTACATAGTACACAGTACACAGTGCACAATGCACAATGTACAATGTACAACACACGAACACACTGCGCACTAGTTCGCGCCGAATCACACATATTCACACTGCGTTCTTTTGCAGTGTGCGCTCCGTTGCGCTACACACATGCATAACGGACACGCAAAACGCTTTGAAGAGCAAGCACGCGTGCACATGCGTACACAACACTCACCGAGCTTGGTTTTGAAGCGTACCGTGCGTCGCGGAGTGACACTGCCTATCTCTATCAAAGTAGTAGTCGTACATGCTTGTGGCGCTGCTGTTTGTTTTGTTCGAGTGTTTTGTATATGTGTGTTGTGTGTTGTGTGTTTGTGTTTGTGTTTGTGTTGTGTGTTGTGTGTTTGTGTTTGTTGTAGTGTGTGTATGTGTGTTTTGTGCGTGTGTTGTTGTGGTGTGTGGTTTTTGAGTTGTAGGGTTGTGTATGCGGGTGTGGTGTTTTGCGAGTCGTTGCGCGGGAGGAGTTGGTCTTATGGTGTAATGGTTAGCACTCTAGACTTTGAATCTAGCGATCCGGGTTCAAATCCCGGTAGGACCTCGTTTTTGCTCGCCAACACACACCACAGTTGTGCGTTTTGTTGCTTGCTGCGACGCGGCCAGCGCTCGCAAGCGAACACATAGTTGGTCGTGCGCTATCGGCTGCAACCCGATTCTACTGACTTGTCGTATTCGCGTTTGGTATTTCGTGAGTGCATGCGTTTTGCTTGTGCGTGCGTATGTGCGTGCGTGCGTTGCTGTTGTTGTTGTTGTTGTTGTTGTTGCTGTTGTTTGTATGTCGTGAGTGCGTTGTGTACAGAATTGTATTGGTATGTGTGTTTGGTGTATGTAGTTGTTGTGTTTTGCGTGTGGTATGTGTGTTTGTGTTTGTGTTGAGTTGTGTTTTGTTTGTGTGTTCGTGGTGTGATTTGTTTGTTCGTGTTGGTCTTATGGTGTAATGGTTAGCACTCTAGACTCTGAATCTAGCGATCCGGGTTCAAATCCCGGTAGGACCTACTTTTTGACAAAACACACGCACGCACCCACCAAACACCACATACCAAACACAACACAACACACTACCGCACTACTTCGACTCGCTTCATTGTGCATCATTCACCAAGCAAACCGTACTCTTTCACCTGCGCGCGCAAGCACACCGCACACACTGATCAATAGACCATACACAGTACATAGTACACAGTACACAGTGCACAATGCACAATGTACAATGTACAACACACGAACACACTGCGCACTAGTTCGCGCCGAATCACACATATTCACACTGCGTTCTTTTGCAGTGTGCGCTCCGTTGCGCTACACACATGCATAACGGACACGCAAAACGCTTTGAAGAGCAAGCACGCGTGCACATGCGTACACAACACTCACCGAGCTTGGTTTTGAAGCGTACCGTGCGTCGCGGAGTGACACTGCCTATCTCTATCAAAGTAGTAGTCGTACATGCTTGTGGCGCTGCTGTTTGTTTTGTTCGAGTGTTTTGTATATGTGTGTTGTGTGTTGTGTGTTTGTGTTTGTGTTTGTGTTGTGTGTTGTGTGTTTGTGTTTGTTGTAGTGTGTGTATGTGTGTTTTGTGCGTGTGTTGTTGTGGTGTGTGGTTTTTGAGTTGTAGGGTTGTGTATGCGGGTGTGGTGTTTTGCGAGTCGTTGCGCGGGAGGAGTTGGTCTTATGGTGTAATGGTTAGCACTCTAGACTTTGAATCTAGCGATCCGGGTTCAAATCCCGGTAGGACCTCGTTTTTGCTCGCCAACACACACCACAGTTGTGCGTTTTGTTGCTTGCTGCGACGCGGCCAGCGCTCGCAAGCGAACACATAGTTGGTCGTGCGCTATCGGCTGCAACCCGATTCTACTGACTTGTCGTATTCGCGTTTGGTATTTCGTGAGTGCATGCGTTTTGCTTGTGCGTGCGTATGTGCGTGCGTGCGTTGCTGTTGTTGTTGTTGTTGTTGTTGTTGCTGTTGTTTGTATGTCGTGAGTGCGTTGTGTACAGAATTGTATTGGTATGTGTGTTTGGTGTATGTAGTTGTTGTGTTTTGCGTGTGGTATGTGTGTTTGTGTTTGTGTTGAGTTGTGTTTTGTTTGTGTGTTTGTGGTGTGATTTGTTTGTTCGTGTTGGTCTTATGGTGTAATGGTTAGCACTCTAGACTCTGAATCTAGCGATCCGGGTTCAAATCCCGGTAGGACCTACTTTTTGACAAAACACACGCACGCACCCACCAAACACCACATACCAAACACAACACAACACACTACCGCACTACTTCGACTCGCTTCATTGTGCATCATTCACCAAGCAAACCGTACTCTTTCACCTGCGCGCGCAAGCACACCGCACACACTGATCAATAGACCATACACAGTACATAGTACACAGTACACAGTGCACAATGCACAATGTACAATGTACAACACACGAACACACTGCGCACTAGTTCGCGCCGAATCACACATATTCACACTGCGTTCTTTTGCAGTGTGCGCTCCGTTGCGCTACACACATGCATAACGGACACGCAAAACGCTTTGAAGAGCAAGCACGCGTGCACATGCGTACACAACACTCACCGAGCTTGGTTTTGAAGCGTACCGTGCGTCGCGGAGTGACACTGCCTATCTCTATCAAAGTAGTAGTCGTACATGCTTGTGGCGCTGCTGTTTGTTTTGTTCGAGTGTTTTGTATATGTGTGTTGTGTGTTGTGTGTTTGTGTTTGTGTTTGTGTTGTGTGTTGTGTGTTTGTGTTTGTTGTAGTGTGTGTATGTGTGTTTTGTGCGTGTGTTGTTGTGGTGTGTGGTTTTTGAGTTGTAGGGTTGTGTATGCGGGTGTGGTGTTTTGCGAGTCGTTGCGCGGGAGGAGTTGGTCTTATGGTGTAATGGTTAGCACTCTAGACTTTGAATCTAGCGATCCGGGTTCAAATCCCGGTAGGACCTCGTTTTTGCTCGCCAACACACACCACAGTTGTGCGTTTTGTTGCTTGCTGCGACGCGGCCAGCGCTCGCAAGCGAACACATAGTTGGTCGTGCGCTATCGGCTGCAACCCGATTCTACTGACTTGTCGTATTCGCGTTTGGTATTTCGTGAGTGCATGCGTTTTGCTTGTGCGTGCGTATGTGCGTGCGTGCGTTGCTGTTGTTGTTGTTGTTGTTGTTGTTGCTGTTGTTTGTATGTCGTGAGTGCGTTGTGTACAGAATTGTATTGGTATGTGTGTTTGGTGTATGTAGTTGTTGTGTTTTGCGTGTGGTATGTGTGTTTGTGTTTGTGTTGAGTTGTGTTTTGTTTGTGTGTTTGTGGTGTGATTTGTTTGTTCGTGTTGGTCTTATGGTGTAATGGTTAGCACTCTAGACTCTGAATCTAGCGATCCGGGTTCAAATCCCGGTAGGACCTACTTTTTGACAAAACACACGCACGCACCCACCAAACACCACATACCAAACACAACACAACACACTACCGCACTACTTCGACTCGCTTCATTGTGCATCATTCACCAAGCAAACCGTACTCTTTCACCTGCGCGCGCAAGCACACCGCACACACTGATCAATAGACCATACACAGTACATAGTACACAGTACACAGTGCACAATGCACAATGTACAATGTACAACACACGAACACACTGCGCACTAGTTCGCGCCGAATCACACATATTCACACTGCGTTCTTTTGCAGTGTGCGCTCCGTTGCGCTACACACATGCATAACGGACACGCAAAACGCTTTGAAGAGCAAGCACGCGTGCACATGCGTACACAACACTCACCGAGCTTGGTTTTGAAGCGTACCGTGCGTCGCGGAGTGACACTGCCTATCTCTATCAAAGTAGTAGTCGTACATGCTTGTGGCGCTGCTGTTTGTTTTGTTCGAGTGTTTTGTATATGTGTGTTGTGTGTTGTGTGTTGTGTTTGTGTTTGTGTTGTGTGTTGTGTGTTTGTGTTTGTTGTAGTGTGTGTATGTGTGTTTTGTGCGTGTGTTGTTGTGGTGTGTGGTTTTTGAGTTGTAGGGTTGTGTATGCGGGTGTGGTGTTTTGCGAGTCGTTGCGCGGGAGGAGTTGGTCTTATGGTGTAATGGTTAGCACTCTAGACTTTGAATCTAGCGATCCGGGTTCAAATCCCGGTAGGACCTCGTTTTTGCTCGCCAACACACACCACAGTTGTGCGTTTTGTTGCTTGCTGCGACGCGGCCAGCGCTCGCAAGCGAACACATAGTTGGTCGTGCGCTATCGGCTGCAACCCGATTCTACTGACTTGTCGTATTCGCGTTTGGTATTTCGTGAGTGCATGCGTTTTGCTTGTGCGTGCGTATGTGCGTGCGTGCGTTGCTGTTGTTGTTGTTGTTGTTGTTGTTGCTGTTGTTTGTATGTCGTGAGTGCGTTGTGTACAGAATTGTATTGGTATGTGTGTTTGGTGTATGTAGTTGTTGTGTTTTGCGTGTGGTATGTGTGTTTGTGTTTGTGTTGAGTTGTGTTTTGTTTGTGTGTTTGTGGTGTGATTTGTTTGTTCGTGTTGGTCTTATGGTGTAATGGTTAGCACTCTAGACTCTGAATCTAGCGATCCGGGTTCAAATCCCGGTAGGACCTACTTTTTGACAAAACACACGCACGCACCCACCAAACACCACATACCAAACACAACACAACACACTACCGCACTACTTCGACTCGCTTCATTGTGCATCATTCACCAAGCAAACCGTACTCTTTCACCTGCGCGCGCAAGCACACCGCACACACTGATCAATAGACCATACACAGTACATAGTACACAGTACACAGTGCACAATGCACAATGTACAATGTACAACACACGAACACACTGCGCACTAGTTCGCGCCGAATCACACATATTCACACTGCGTTCTTTTGCAGTGTGCGCTCCGTTGCGCTACACACATGCATAACGGACACGCAAAACGCTTTGAAGAGCAAGCACGCGTGCACATGCGTACACAACACTCACCGAGCTTGGTTTTGAAGCGTACCGTGCGTCGCGGAGTGACACTGCCTATCTCTATCAAAGTAGTAGTCGTACATGCTTGTGGCGCTGCTGTTTGTTTTGTTCGAGTGTTTTGTATATGTGTGTTGTGTGTTGTGTGTTTGTGTTTGTGTTTGTGTTGTGTGTTGTGTGTTTGTGTTTGTTGTAGTGTGTGTATGTGTGTTTTGTGCGTGTGTTGTTGTGGTGTGTGGTTTTTGAGTTGTAGGGTTGTGTATGCGGGTGTGGTGTTTTGCGAGTCGTTGCGCGGGAGGAGTTGGTCTTATGGTGTAATGGTTAGCACTCTAGACTTTGAATCTAGCGATCCGGGTTCAAATCCCGGTAGGACCTCGTTTTTGCTCGCCAACACACACCACAGTTGTGCGTTTTGTTGCTTGCTGCGACGCGGCCAGCGCTCGCAAGCGAACACATAGTTGGTCGTGCGCTATCGGCTGCAACCCGATTCTACTGACTTGTCGTATTCGCGTTTGGTATTTCGTGAGTGCATGCGTTTTGCTTGTGCGTGCGTATGTGCGTGCGTGCGTTGCTGTTGTTGTTGTTGTTGTTGTTGTTGCTGTTGTTTGTATGTCGTGAGTGCGTTGTGTACAGAATTGTATTGGTATGTGTGTTTGGTGTATGTAGTTGTTGTGTTTTGCGTGTGGTATGTGTGTTTGTGTTTGTGTTGAGTTGTGTTTTGTTTGTGTGTTTGTGGTGTGATTTGTTTGTTCGTGTTGGTCTTATGGTGTAATGGTTAGCACTCTAGACTCTGAATCTAGCGATCCGGGTTCAAATCCCGGTAGGACCTACTTTTTGACAAAACACACGCACGCACCCACCAAACACCACATACCAAACACAACACAACACACTACCGCACTACTTCGACTCGCTTCATTGTGCATCATTCACCAAGCAAACCGTACTCTTTCACCTGCGCGCGCAAGCACACCGCACACACTGATCAATAGACCATACACAGTACATAGTACACAGTACACAGTGCACAATGCACAATGTACAATGTACAACACACGAACACACTGCGCACTAGTTCGCGCCGAATCACACATATTCACACTGCGTTCTTTTGCAGTGTGCGCTCCGTTGCGCTACACACATGCATAACGGACACGCAAAACGCTTTGAAGAGCAAGCACGCGTGCACATGCGTACACAACACTCACCGAGCTTGGTTTTGAAGCGTACCGTGCGTCGCGGAGTGACACTGCCTATCTCTATCAAAGTAGTAGTCGTACATGCTTGTGGCGCTGCTGTTTGTTTTGTTCGAGTGTTTTGTATATGTGTGTTGTGTGTTGTGTGTTTGTGTTTGTGTTTGTGTTGTGTGTTGTGTGTTTGTGTTTGTTGTAGTGTGTGTATGTGTGTTTTGTGCGTGTGTTGTTGTGGTGTGTGGTTTTTGAGTTGTAGGGTTGTGTATGCGGGTGTGGTGTTTTGCGAGTCGTTGCGCGGGAGGAGTTGGTCTTATGGTGTAATGGTTAGCACTCTAGACTTTGAATCTAGCGATCCGGGTTCAAATCCCGGTAGGACCTCGTTTTTGCTCGCCAACACACACCACAGTTGTGCGTTTTGTTGCTTGCTGCGACGCGGCCAGCGCTCGCAAGCGAACACATAGTTGGTCGTGCGCTATCGGCTGCAACCCGATTCTACTGACTTGTCGTATTCGCGTTTGGTATTTCGTGAGTGCATGCGTTTTGCTTGTGCGTGCGTATGTGCGTGCGTGCGTTGCTGTTGTTGTTGTTGTTGTTGTTGTTGCTGTTGTTTGTATGTCGTGAGTGCGTTGTGTACAGAATTGTATTGGTATGTGTGTTTGGTGTATGTAGTTGTTGTGTTTTGCGTGTGGTATGTGTGTTTGTGTTTGTGTTGAGTTGTGTTTTGTTTGTGTGTTTGTGGTGTGATTTGTTTGTTCGTGTTGGTCTTATGGTGTAATGGTTAGCACTCTAGACTCTGAATCTAGCGATCCGGGTTCAAATCCCGGTAGGACCTACTTTTTGACAAAACACACGCACGCACCCACCAAACACCACATACCAAACACAACACAACACACTACCGCACTACTTCGACTCGCTTCATTGTGCATCATTCACCAAGCAAACCGTACTCTTTCACCTGCGCGCGCAAGCACACCGCACACACTGATCAATAGACCATACACAGTACATAGTACACAGTACACAGTGCACAATGCACAATGTACAATGTACAACACACGAACACACTGCGCACTAGTTCGCGCCGAATCACACATATTCACACTGCGTTCTTTTGCAGTGTGCGCTCCGTTGCGCTACACACATGCATAACGGACACGCAAAACGCTTTGAAGAGCAAGCACGCGTGCACATGCGTACACAACACTCACCGAGCTTGGTTTTGAAGCGTACCGTGCGTCGCGGAGTGACACTGCCTATCTCTATCAAAGTAGTAGTCGTACATGCTTGTGGCGCTGCTGTTTGTTTTGTTCGAGTGTTTTGTATATGTGTGTTGTGTGTTGTGTGTTTGTGTTTGTGTTTGTGTTGTGTGTTGTGTGTTTGTGTTTGTTGTAGTGTGTGTATGTGTGTTTTGTGCGTGTGTTGTTGTGGTGTGTGGTTTTTGAGTTGTAGGGTTGTGTATGCGGGTGTGGTGTTTTGCGAGTCGTTGCGCGGGAGGAGTTGGTCTTATGGTGTAATGGTTAGCACTCTAGACTTTGAATCTAGCGATCCGGGTTCAAATCCCGGTAGGACCTCGTTTTTGCTCGCCAACACACACCACAGTTGTGCGTTTTGTTGCTTGCTGCGACGCGGCCAGCGCTCGCAAGCGAACACATAGTTGGTCGTGCGCTATCGGCTGCAACCCGATTCTACTGACTTGTCGTATTCGCGTTTGGTATTTCGTGAGTGCATGCGTTTTGCTTGTGCGTGCGTATGTGCGTGCGTGCGTTGCTGTTGTTGTTGTTGTTGTTGTTGTTGCTGTTGTTTGTATGTCGTGAGTGCGTTGTGTACAGAATTGTATTGGTATGTGTGTTTGGTGTATGTAGTTGTTGTGTTTTGCGTGTGGTATGTGTGTTTGTGTTTGTGTTGAGTTGTGTTTTGTTTGTGTGTTTGTGGTGTGATTTGTTTGTTCGTGTTGGTCTTATGGTGTAATGGTTAGCACTCTAGACTCTGAATCTAGCGATCCGGGTTCAAATCCCGGTAGGACCTACTTTTTGACAAAACACACGCACGCACCCACCAAACACCACATACCAAACACAACACAACACACTACCGCACTACTTCGACTCGCTTCATTGTGCATCATTCACCAAGCAAACCGTACTCTTTCACCTGCGCGCGCAAGCACACCGCACACACTGATCAATAGACCATACACAGTACATAGTACACAGTACACAGTGCACAATGCACAATGTACAATGTACAACACACGAACACACTGCGCACTAGTTCGCGCCGAATCACACATATTCACACTGCGTTCTTTTGCAGTGTGCGCTCCGTTGCGCTACACACATGCATAACGGACACGCAAAACGCTTTGAAGAGCAAGCACGCGTGCACATGCGTACACAACACTCACCGAGCTTGGTTTTGAAGCGTACCGTGCGTCGCGGAGTGACACTGCCTATCTCTATCAAAGTAGTAGTCGTACATGCTTGTGGCGCTGCTGTTTGTTTTGTTCGAGTGTTTTGTATATGTGTGTTGTGTGTTGTGTGTTTGTGTTTGTGTTTGTGTTGTGTGTTGTGTGTTTGTGTTTGTTGTAGTGTGTGTATGTGTGTTTTGTGCGTGTGTTGTTGTGGTGTGTGGTTTTTGAGTTGTAGGGTTGTGTATGCGGGTGTGGTGTTTTGCGAGTCGTTGCGCGGGAGGAGTTGGTCTTATGGTGTAATGGTTAGCACTCTAGACTTTGAATCTAGCGATCCGGGTTCAAATCCCGGTAGGACCTCGTTTTTGCTCGCCAACACACACCACAGTTGTGCGTTTTGTTGCTTGCTGCGACGCGGCCAGCGCTCGCAAGCGAACACATAGTTGGTCGTGCGCTATCGGCTGCAACCCGATTCTACTGACTTGTCGTATTCGCGTTTGGTATTTCGTGAGTGCATGCGTTTTGCTTGTGCGTGCGTATGTGCGTGCGTGCGTTGCTGTTGTTGTTGTTGTTGTTGTTGTTGCTGTTGTTTGTATGTCGTGAGTGCGTTGTGTACAGAATTGTATTGGTATGTGTGTTTGGTGTATGTAGTTGTTGTGTTTTGCGTGTGGTATGTGTGTTTGTGTTTGTGTTGAGTTGTGTTTTGTTTGTGTGTTTGTGGTGTGATTTGTTTGTTCGTGTTGGTCTTATGGTGTAATGGTTAGCACTCTAGACTCTGAATCTAGCGATCCGGGTTCAAATCCCGGTAGGACCTACTTTTTGACAAAACACACGCACGCACCCACCAAACACCACATACCAAACACAACACAACACACTACCGCACTACTTCGACTCGCTTCATTGTGCATCATTCACCAAGCAAACCGTACTCTTTCACCTGCGCGCGCAAGCACACCGCACACACTGATCAATAGACCATACACAGTACATAGTACACAGTACACAGTGCACAATGCACAATGTACAATGTACAACACACGAACACACTGCGCACTAGTTCGCGCCGAATCACACATATTCACACTGCGTTCTTTTGCAGTGTGCGCTCCGTTGCGCTACACACATGCATAACGGACACGCAAAACGCTTTGAAGAGCAAGCACGCGTGCACATGCGTACACAACACTCACCGAGCTTGGTTTTGAAGCGTACCGTGCGTCGCGGAGTGACACTGCCTATCTCTATCAAAGTAGTAGTCGTACATGCTTGTGGCGCTGCTGTTTGTTTTGTTCGAGTGTTTTGTATATGTGTGTTGTGTGTTGTGTGTTTGTGTTTGTGTTTGTGTTGTGTGTTGTGTGTTTGTGTTTGTTGTAGTGTGTGTATGTGTGTTTTGTGCGTGTGTTGTTGTGGTGTGTGGTTTTTGAGTTGTAGGGTTGTGTATGCGGGTGTGGTGTTTTGCGAGTCGTTGCGCGGGAGGAGTTGGTCTTATGGTGTAATGGTTAGCACTCTAGACTTTGAATCTAGCGATCCGGGTTCAAATCCCGGTAGGACCTCGTTTTTGCTCGCCAACACACACCACAGTTGTGCGTTTTGTTGCTTGCTGCGACGCGGCCAGCGCTCGCAAGCGAACACATAGTTGGTCGTGCGCTATCGGCTGCAACCCGATTCTACTGACTTGTCGTATTCGCGTTTGGTATTTCGTGAGTGCATGCGTTTTGCTTGTGCGTGCGTATGTGCGTGCGTGCGTTGCTGTTGTTGTTGTTGTTGTTGTTGTTGCTGTTGTTTGTATGTCGTGAGTGCGTTGTGTACAGAATTGTATTGGTATGTGTGTTTGGTGTATGTAGTTGTTGTGTTTTGCGTGTGGTATGTGTGTTTGTGTTTGTGTTGAGTTGTGTTTTGTTTGTGTGTTTGTGGTGTGATTTGTTTGTTCGTGTTGGTCTTATGGTGTAATGGTTAGCACTCTAGACTCTGAATCTAGCGATCCGGGTTCAAATCCCGGTAGGACCTACTTTTTGACAAAACACACGCACGCACCCACCAAACACCACATACCAAACACAACACAACACACTACCGCACTACTTCGACTCGCTTCATTGTGCATCATTCACCAAGCAAACCGTACTCTTTCACCTGCGCGCGCAAGCACACCGCACACACTGATCAATAGACCATACACAGTACATAGTACACAGTACACAGTGCACAATGCACAATGTACAATGTACAACACACGAACACACTGCGCACTAGTTCGCGCCGAATCACACATATTCACACTGCGTTCTTTTGCAGTGTGCGCTCCGTTGCGCTACACACATGCATAACGGACACGCAAAACGCTTTGAAGAGCAAGCACGCGTGCACATGCGTACACAACACTCACCGAGCTTGGTTTTGAAGCGTACCGTGCGTCGCGGAGTGACACTGCCTATCTCTATCAAAGTAGTAGTCGTACATGCTTGTGGCGCTGCTGTTTGTTTTGTTCGAGTGTTTTGTATATGTGTGTTGTGTGTTGTGTGTTTGTGTTTGTGTTTGTGTTGTGTGTTGTGTGTTTGTGTTTGTTGTAGTGTGTGTATGTGTGTTTTGTGCGTGTGTTGTTGTGGTGTGTGGTTTTTGAGTTGTAGGGTTGTGTATGCGGGTGTGGTGTTTTGCGAGTCGTTGCGCGGGAGGAGTTGGTCTTATGGTGTAATGGTTAGCACTCTAGACTTTGAATCTAGCGATCCGGGTTCAAATCCCGGTAGGACCTCGTTTTTGCTCGCCAACACACACCACAGTTGTGCGTTTTGTTGCTTGCTGCGACGCGGCCAGCGCTCGCAAGCGAACACATAGTTGGTCGTGCGCTATCGGCTGCAACCCGATTCTACTGACTTGTCGTATTCGCGTTTGGTATTTCGTGAGTGCATGCGTTTTGCTTGTGCGTGCGTATGTGCGTGCGTGCGTTGCTGTTGTTGTTGTTGTTGTTGTTGTTGCTGTTGTTTGTATGTCGTGAGTGCGTTGTGTACAGAATTGTATTGGTATGTGTGTTTGGTGTATGTAGTTGTTGTGTTTTGCGTGTGGTATGTGTGTTTGTGTTTGTGTTGAGTTGTGTTTTGTTTGTGTGTTTGTGGTGTGATTTGTTTGTTCGTGTTGGTCTTATGGTGTAATGGTTAGCACTCTAGACTCTGAATCTAGCGATCCGGGTTCAAATCCCGGTAGGACCTACTTTTTGACAAAACACACGCACGCACCCACCAAACACCACATACCAAACACAACACAACACACTACCGCACTACTTCGACTCGCTTCATTGTGCATCATTCACCAAGCAAACCGTACTCTTTCACCTGCGCGCGCAAGCACACCGCACACACTGATCAATAGACCATACACAGTACATAGTACACAGTACACAGTGCACAATGCACAATGTACAATGTACAACACACGAACACACTGCGCACTAGTTCGCGCCGAATCACACATATTCACACTGCGTTCTTTTGCAGTGTGCGCTCCGTTGCGCTACACACATGCATAACGGACACGCAAAACGCTTTGAAGAGCAAGCACGCGTGCACATGCGTACACAACACTCACCGAGCTTGGTTTTGAAGCGTACCGTGCGTCGCGGAGTGACACTGCCTATCTCTATCAAAGTAGTAGTCGTACATGCTTGTGGCGCTGCTGTTTGTTTTGTTCGAGTGTTTTGTATATGTGTGTTGTGTGTTGTGTGTTTGTGTTTGTGTTGTGTGTTGTGTGTTTGTGTTTGTTGTAGTGTGTGTATGTGTGTTTTGTGCGTGTGTTGTTGTGGTGTGTGGTTTTTGAGTTGTAGGGTTGTGTATGCGGGTGTGGTGTTTTGCGAGTCGTTGCGCGGGAGGAGTTGGTCTTATGGTGTAATGGTTAGCACTCTAGACTTTGAATCTAGCGATCCGGGTTCAAATCCCGGTAGGACCTCGTTTTTGCTCGCCAACACACACCACAGTTGTGCGTTTTGTTGCTTGCTGCGACGCGGCCAGCGCTCGCAAGCGAACACATAGTTGGTCGTGCGCTATCGGCTGCAACCCGATTCTACTGACTTGTCGTATTCGCGTTTGGTATTTCGTGAGTGCATGCGTTTTGCTTGTGCGTGCGTATGTGCGTGCGTGCGTTGCTGTTGTTGTTGTTGTTGTTGTTGTTGCTGTTGTTTGTATGTCGTGAGTGCGTTGTGTACAGAATTGTATTGGTATGTGTGTTTGGTGTATGTAGTTGTTGTGTTTTGCGTGTGGTATGTGTGTTTGTGTTTGTGTTGAGTTGTGTTTTGTTTGTGTGTTTGTGGTGTGATTTGTTTGTTCGTGTTGGTCTTATGGTGTAATGGTTAGCACTCTAGACTCTGAATCTAGCGATCCGGGTTCAAATCCCGGTAGGACCTACTTTTTGACAAAACACACGCACGCACCCACCAAACACCACATACCAAACACAACACAACACACTACCGCACTACTTCGACTCGCTTCATTGTGCATCATTCACCAAGCAAACCGTACTCTTTCACCTGCGCGCGCAAGCACACCGCACACACTGATCAATAGACCATACACAGTACATAGTACACAGTACACAGTGCACAATGCACAATGTACAATGTACAACACACGAACACACTGCGCACTAGTTCGCGCCGAATCACACATATTCACACTGCGTTCTTTTGCAGTGTGCGCTCCGTTGCGCTACACACATGCATAACGGACACGCAAAACGCTTTGAAGAGCAAGCACGCGTGCACATGCGTACACAACACTCACCGAGCTTGGTTTTGAAGCGTACCGTGCGTCGCGGAGTGACACTGCCTATCTCTATCAAAGTAGTAGTCGTACATGCTTGTGGCGCTGCTGTTTGTTTTGTTCGAGTGTTTTGTATATGTGTGTTGTGTGTTGTGTGTTGTGTGTTTGTGTTTGTGTTGTGTGTTGTGTGTTTGTGTTTGTTGTAGTGTGTGTATGTGTGTTTTGTGCGTGTGTTGTTGTGGTGTGTGGTTTTTGAGTTGTAGGGTTGTGTATGCGGGTGTGGTGTTTTGCGAGTCGTTGCGCGGGAGGAGTTGGTCTTATGGTGTAATGGTTAGCACTCTAGACTTTGAATCTAGCGATCCGGGTTCAAATCCCGGTAGGACCTCGTTTTTGCTCGCCAACACACACCACAGTTGTGCGTTTTGTTGCTTGCTGCGACGCGGCCAGCGCTCGCAAGCGAACACATAGTTGGTCGTGCGCTATCGGCTGCAACCCGATTCTACTGACTTGTCGTATTCGCGTTTGGTATTTCGTGAGTGCATGCGTTTTGCTTGTGCGTGCGTATGTGCGTGCGTGCGTTGCTGTTGTTGTTGTTGTTGTTGTTGTTGCTGTTGTTTGTATGTCGTGAGTGCGTTGTGTACAGAATTGTATTGGTATGTGTGTTTGGTGTATGTAGTTGTTGTGTTTTGCGTGTGGTATGTGTGTTTGTGTTTGTGTTGAGTTGTGTTTTGTTTGTGTGTTTGTGGTGTGATTTGTTTGTTCGTGTTGGTCTTATGGTGTAATGGTTAGCACTCTAGACTCTGAATCTAGCGATCCGGGTTCAAATCCCGGTAGGACCTACTTTTTGACAAAACACACGCACGCACCCACCAAACACCACATACCAAACACAACACAACACACTACCGCACTACTTCGACTCGCTTCATTGTGCATCATTCACCAAGCAAACCGTACTCTTTCACCTGCGCGCGCAAGCACACCGCACACACTGATCAATAGACCATACACAGTACATAGTACACAGTACACAGTGCACAATGCACAATGTACAATGTACAACACACGAACACACTGCGCACTAGTTCGCGCCGAATCACACATATTCACACTGCGTTCTTTTGCAGTGTGCGCTCCGTTGCGCTACACACATGCATAACGGACACGCAAAACGCTTTGAAGAGCAAGCACGCGTGCACATGCGTACACAACACTCACCGAGCTTGGTTTTGAAGCGTACCGTGCGTCGCGGAGTGACACTGCCTATCTCTATCAAAGTAGTAGTCGTACATGCTTGTGGCGCTGCTGTTTGTTTTGTTCGAGTGTTTTGTATATGTGTGTTGTGTGTTGTGTGTTTGTGTTTGTGTTGTGTGTGTGTGTGTTTGTGTTTGTTGTAGTGTGTGTATGTGTGTTTTGTGCGTGTGTTGTTGTGGTGTGTGGTTTTTGAGTTGTAGGGTTGTGTATGCGGGTGTGGTGTTTTGCGAGTCGTTGCGCGGGAGGAGTTGGTCTTATGGTGTAATGGTTAGCACTCTAGACTTTGAATCTAGCGATCCGGGTTCAAATCCCGGTAGGACCTCGTTTTTGCTCGCCAACACACACCACAGTTGTGCGTTTTGTTGCTTGCTGCGACGCGGCCAGCGCTCGCAAGCGAACACATAGTTGGTCGTGCGCTATCGGCTGCAACCCGATTCTACTGACTTGTCGTATTCGCGTTTGGTATTTCGTGAGTGCATGCGTTTTGCTTGTGCGTGCGTATGTGCGTGCGTGCGTTGCTGTTGTTGTTGTTGTTGTTGTTGTTGCTGTTGTTTGTATGTCGTGAGTGCGTTGTGTACAGAATTGTATTGGTATGTGTGTTTGGTGTATGTAGTTGTTGTGTTTTGCGTGTGGTATGTGTGTTTGTGTTTGTGTTGAGTTGTGTTTTGTTTGTGTGTTTGTGGTGTGATTTGTTTGTTCGTGTTGGTCTTATGGTGTAATGGTTAGCACTCTAGACTCTGAATCTAGCGATCCGGGTTCAAATCCCGGTAGGACCTACTTTTGACAAAACACACGCACGCACCCACCAAACACCACATACCAAACACAACACAACACACTACCGCACTACTTCGACTCGCTTCATTGTGCATCATTCACCAAGCAAACCGTACTCTTTCACCTGCGCGCGCAAGCACACCGCACACACTGATCAATAGACCATACACAGTACATAGTACACAGTACACAGTGCACAATGCACAATGTACAATGTACAACACACGAACACACTGCGCACTAGTTCGCGCCGAATCACACATATTCACACTGCGTTCTTTTGCAGTGTGCGCTCCGTTGCGCTACACACATGCATAACGGACACGCAAAACGCTTTGAAGAGCAAGCACGCGTGCACATGCGTACACAACACTCACCGAGCTTGGTTTTGAAGCGTACCGTGCGTCGCGGAGTGACACTGCCTATCTCTATCAAAGTAGTAGTCGTACATGCTTGTGGCGCTGCTGTTTGTTTTGTTCGAGTGTTTTGTATATGTGTGTTGTGTGTTGTGTGTTTGTGTTTGTGTTTGTGTTGTGTGTTGTGTGTTTGTGTTTGTTGTAGTGTGTGTATGTGTGTTTTGTGCGTGTGTTGTTGTGGTGTGTGGTTTTTGAGTTGTAGGGTTGTGTATGCGGGTGTGGTGTTTTGCGAGTCGTTGCGCGGGAGGAGTTGGTCTTATGGTGTAATGGTTAGCACTCTAGACTTTGAATCTAGCGATCCGGGTTCAAATCCCGGTAGGACCTCGTTTTTGCTCGCCAACACACACCACAGTTGTGCGTTTTGTTGCTTGCTGCGACGCGGCCAGCGCTCGCAAGCGAACACATAGTTGGTCGTGCGCTATCGGCTGCAACCCGATTCTACTGACTTGTCGTATTCGCGTTTGGTATTTCGTGAGTGCATGCGTTTTGCTTGTGCGTGCGTATGTGCGTGCGTGCGTTGCTGTTGTTGTTGTTGTTGTTGTTGTTGCTGTTGTTTGTATGTCGTGAGTGCGTTGTGTACAGAATTGTATTGGTATGTGTGTTTGGTGTATGTAGTTGTTGTGTTTTGCGTGTGGTATGTGTGTTTGTGTTTGTGTTGAGTTGTGTTTTGTTTGTGTGTTTGTGGTGTGATTTGTTTGTTCGTGTTGGTCTTATGGTGTAATGGTTAGCACTCTAGACTCTGAATCTAGCGATCCGGGTTCAAATCCCGGTAGGACCTACTTTTTGACAAAACACACGCACGCACCCACCAAACACCACATACCAAACACAACACAACACACTACCGCACTACTTCGACTCGCTTCATTGTGCATCATTCACCAAGCAAACCGTACTCTTTCACCTGCGCGCGCAAGCACACCGCACACACTGATCAATAGACCATACACAGTACATAGTACACAGTACACAGTGCACAATGCACAATGTACAATGTACAACACACGAACACACTGCGCACTAGTTCGCGCCGAATCACACATATTCACACTGCGTTCTTTTGCAGTGTGCGCTCCGTTGCGCTACACACATGCATAACGGACACGCAAAACGCTTTGAAGAGCAAGCACGCGTGCACATGCGTACACAACACTCACCGAGCTTGGTTTTGAAGCGTACCGTGCGTCGCGGAGTGACACTGCCTATCTCTATCAAAGTAGTAGTCGTACATGCTTGTGGCGCTGCTGTTTGTTTTGTTCGAGTGTTTTGTATATGTGTGTGTGTGTTTGTGTTTGTGTTTGTGTTGTGTGTTGTGTGTTTGTGTTTGTTGTAGTGTGTGTATGTGTGTTTTGTGCGTGTGTTGTTGTGGTGTGTGGTTTTTGAGTTGTAGGGTTGTGTATGCGGGTGTGGTGTTTTGCGAGTCGTTGCGCGGGAGGAGTTGGTCTTATGGTGTAATGGTTAGCACTCTAGACTTTGAATCTAGCGATCCGGGTTCAAATCCCGGTAGGACCTCGTTTTTGCTCGCCAACACACACCACAGTTGTGCGTTTTGTTGCTTGCTGCGACGCGGCCAGCGCTCGCAAGCGAACACATAGTTGGTCGTGCGCTATCGGCTGCAACCCGATTCTACTGACTTGTCGTATTCGCGTTTGGTATTTCGTGAGTGCATGCGTTTTGCTTGTGCGTGCGTATGTGCGTGCGTGCGTTGCTGTTGTTGTTGTTGTTGTTGTTGTTGCTGTTGTTTGTATGTCGTGAGTGCGTTGTGTACAGAATTGTATTGGTATGTGTGTTTGGTTGTATGTAGTTGTTGTGTTTTGCGTGTGGTATGTGTGTTTGTGTTTGTGTTGAGTTGTGTTTTGTTGTGTGTTATGTGGTGTGATTTGTTGTTCGTGTTGGTCTTATGGTGTAATGGTTAGCACTCTAGACTCTGAATCTAGCGATCCGGGTTCAAATCCCGGTAGGACCTACTTTTTGACAAAACACACGCACGCACCCACCAAACACCACATACCAAACACAACACAACACACTACCGCACTACTTCGACTCGCTTCATTGTGCATCATTCACCAAGCAAACCGTACTCTTTCACCTGCGCGCGCAAGCACACCGCACACACTGATCAATAGACCATACACAGTACATAGTACACAGTACACAGTGCACAATGCACAATGTACAATGTACAACACACGAACACACTGCGCACTAGTTCGCGCCGAATCACACATATTCCACACTGCGTTCTTTTGCAGTGTGCGCTCCGTTGCGCTACACACATGCATAACGGACACGCAAAACGCTTTGAAGAGCAAGCACGCGTGCACATGCGTACACAACACTCACCGAGCTTGGTTTTGAAGCGTACCGTGCGTCGCGGAGTGACACTGCCTATCTCTATCAAAGTAGTAGTCGTACATGCTTGTGGCGCTGCTGTTTGTTTTGTTCGAGTGTTTTGTATATGTGTGTTGTGTGTTGTGTGTTTGTGTTTGTGTTTGTGTTGTGTGTTGTGTGTTTGTGTTTGTTGTAGTGTGTGTATGTGTGTTTTGTGCGTGTGTTGTTGTGGTGTGTGGTTTTTGAGTTGTAGGGTTGTGTATGCGGGTGTGGTGTTTTGCGAGTCGTTTGCGCGGGAGGAGTTGGTCTTATGGTGTAATGGTTAGCACTCTAGACTTTGAATCTAGCGATCGGGTTCAAATCCCGGTAGGACCTCGTTTTTGCTCGCCAACACACACCACAGTTGTGCGTTTTGTTGCTTGCTGCGACGCGGCCAGCGCTCGCAAGCGAACACATAGTTGGTCGTGCGCTATCGGCTGCAACCCGATTCTACTGACTTGTCGTATTCGCGTTTGGTATTTCGTGAGTGCATGCGTTTTGCTTGTGCGTGCGTATGTGCGTGCGTGCGTTGCTGTTGTTGTTGTTGTTGTTGTTGTTGCTGTTGTTTGTATGTCGTGAGTGCGTTGTGTACAGAATTGTATTGGTATGTGTGTTTGGTGTATGTAGTTGTTGTGTTTTGCGTGTGGTATGTGTGTTTGTGTTTGTGTTGAGTTGTGTTTTGTTTGTGTGTTTGTGGTGTGATTTGTTTGTTCGTGTTGGTCTTATGGTGTAATGGTTAGCACTCTAGACTCTGAATCTAGCGATCCGGGTTCAAATCCCGGTAGGACCTACTTTTTGACAAAACACACGCACGCACCCCACCAAACACCACATACCAAACACAACACAACACACTACCGCACTACTTCGACTCGCTTCATTGTGCATCATTCACCAAGCAAACCGTACTCTTTCACCTGCGCGCGCACACACCGCACACACTGATCAATAGATAGTACATAGTACACAGTACACAGTGCACAATGCACAATGTACAATGTACAACACACGAACACACTGCGCACTAGTTCGCGCCGAATCACACATATTCACACTGCGTTCTTTTGCAGTGTGCGCTCCGTTGCGCTACACACATGCATAACGGACACGCAAAACGCTTTGAAGAGCAAGCACGCGTGCACATGCGTACACAACACTCACCGAGCTTGGTTTTGAAGCGTACCGTGCGTCGCGGAGTGACACTGCCTATCTCTATCAAAGTAGTAGTCGTACATGCTTGTGGCGCTGTGTTTGTTGTGAGTGTGTGTTGTTTTGTGAGTTGTAGGGTTGTGTCGGGTGTGGTGTTTTGCGAGTCGTTGCGCGGGAGGAGTTGGTCTTATGGTGTAATGGTTAGCACTCTAGACTTTGAATCTAGCGATCCGGGTTCAAATCCCGGTAGGACCTCGTTTTTGCTCGCCAACACACACCACAGTTGTGCGTTTTGTTGCTTGCTGCGACGCGGCCAGCGCTCGCAAGCGAACACATAGTTGGTCGTGCGCTATCGGCTGCAACCCGATTCTACTGACTTGTCGTATTCGCGTTTGGTATTTCCATGCGTTTTGCTTGTGCGTGCGTATGTGCGTGCGTGCGTTGCTGTTGTTGTTGTTGTTGTTGTTGTTGCTGTTGTTTGTCGTGAGTGCGTTGTGTACAGAATTGTATTGGTATGTGTGTTTGGTGTATGTAGTTGTTGTGTTTTGCGTGTGGTACGTGTTGGTCTTATGGTGTAATGGTTAGCACTCTAGACTCTGAATCTAGCGATCCGGGTTCAAATCCCGGTAGGACCTACTTTTTGACAAAACACACGCACGCACCCACCAAACACCACATACCAAACACAACACAACACACTACCGCACTACTTCGACTCGCTTCATTGTGCATCATTCACCAAGCAAACCGTACTCTTTCACCTGCGCGCGCAAGCACACCGCACACACTGATCAATAGACCATACACAGTACATAGTACACAGTACACAGTGCACAATGCACAATGTACAATGTACAACACACGAACACACTGCGCACTAGTTCGCGCCGAATCACACATATTCACACTGCGTTCTTTTGCAGTGTGCGCTCCGTTGCGCTACACACATGCATAACGGACACGCAAAACGCTTTGAAGAGCAAGCACGCGTGCACATGCGTACACAACACTCACCGAGTTGGTTTTGAAGCGTACCGTGCGTCGCGGAGTGACACTGCCTATCTCTATCAAAGTAGTAGTCGTACATGCTTGTGGCGCTGCTGTTTGTTTTGTTCGAGTGTTTTGTATATGTTGTTGTGTGTTGTTGTGTTGTGTTGGTGTTTGTGTTTGGTTGTGTGTTTGTGTTTGTTGTAGTGTGTGTATGTGTGTTTTGTGCGTGTGTTGTTGTGGTGTGTGGTTTTTGAGTTGTAGGGTTGTGTATGCGGGTGTGGTGTTTTGCGAGTCGTTGCGCGGGAGGAGTTGGTCTTATGTGTAATGGTTAGCACTCTAGACTTTGAATCTAGCGATCCGGGTTCAAATCCCGGTAGGACCTCGTTTTTGCTCGCCAACACACACCACAGTTGTGCGTTTTGTTGCTTGCTGCGACGCGGCCAGCGCTCGCAAGCGAACACATAGTTGGTCGTTGCGCTATCGGCTGCAACCCGATTCTACTGACTTGTCGTATTCGCGTTTGGTATTTCGTGAGTGCATTCGTTTTGCGTGTGCGTGCGTATGTGCGTGCGTGCGTTGCCTGTTGTTGTTGTTGTTGTTGTTGTTGCTGTTGTTTGTATGTCGTGAGTGCGTTGTGTACAGAATTGTATTGGTATGTGTGTTTGGTGTATGTAGTTGTTGTGTTTTGCGTGTGGTATGTGTGGTTTGTGTTTGTGTTGAGTTGTGTTTTGTTTGTGTGTTTGTGGTGTGATTTGTTTGTTCGTGTTGGTCTTATGTGTAATGGTTAGCACTCTAGACTCTGAATCTAGCGATCCGGGTTCAAATCCCGGTAGGACCTACTTTTGACAAAACACACGCACGCACCCACCAAACCACACATACCAAACACAACACAACACACTACCGCACTACTTCGACTCGCTTCATTGTGCATCATTCACCAAGCAAACCGTACTCTTTCACCTGCGCGCGCAAGCACACCGCACACACTGATCAATAGACCATACACAGTACATAGTACACAGTACACAGTGCACAATGCACAATGTACAATGTACAACACACGAACACACTGCGCACTAGTTCGCGCCGAATCACACATATTCACACTGCGTTCTTTTGCAGTGTGCGCTCCGTTGCGCTACACACATGCATAACGGACACGCAAAACGCTTTGAAGAGCAAGCACGCGTGCACATGCGTACACAACACTCACCGAGCTTGGTTTGAAGCGTACCGTGCGTCGCGGAGTGACACTGCCTATCTCTATCAAAGTAGTAGTCGTACATGCTTGTGGCGCTGCTGTTTGTTTTGTTCGAGTGTTTTGTATATGTGTGTTGTGTGTTGTGTGTTTGTGTTTGTGTTTGTGTTGTGTGTTGTGTGTTGTGTTTGTTGTAGTGTGTGTATGTGTGTTTTGTGCGTGTGTTGTTGTGGTGTGTGGTTTTTGAGTTGTAGGGTTGTGTATGCGGGTGTGGTGTTTTGCGAGTCGTTGCGCGGGAGGAGTTGGTCTTATGGTGTAATGGTTAGCACTCTAGACTTTGAATCTAGCGATCCGGGTTCAAATCCCGGTAGGACCTCGTTTTTGCTCGCCAACACACACCACAGTTGTGCGTTTTGTTGCTTGCTGCGACGCGGCCAGCGCTCGCAAGCGAACACATAGTTGGTCGTTGCGCTATCGGCTGCAACCCGATTCTACTGACTTGTCGTATTCGCGTTTGGTATTTCGTGAGTGCATGCGTTTTGCTTGTGCGTGCGTATGTGCGTGCGTGCGTTGCTGTTGTTGTTGTTGTTGTTGTTGTTGCTGTTGTTTGTATGTCGTGAGTGCGTTGTGTACAGAATTGTATTGGTATGTGTGTTTGGTGTATGTAGTTGTTGTGTTTTGCGTGTGGTAGTGTGTTTTGTGTTTGTGTTGAGTTGTGTTTTGTTTGTGTGTTTGTGGTGTGATTTGTTTGTTCGTGTTGGTCTTATGGTGTAATGGTTAGCACTCTAGACTCTGAATCTAGCGATCCGGGTTCAAATCCCGGTAGGACCTACTTTTTGACAAAACACACGCACGCACCCACCAAACACCACATACCAAACACAACACAACACACTACCGCACTACTTCGACTCGCTTCATTGTGCATCATTCACCAAGCAAACCGTACTCTTTCACCTGCGCGCGCAAGCACACCGCACACCACTGATCAATAGACCATACACAGTACATAGTACACAGTACACAGTGCACAATGCACAATGTACAATGTACAACACACGAACACACTGCGCACTAGTTCGCGCCGAATCACACATATTCACACTGCGTTCTTTTGCAGTGTGCGCTCCGTTGCGCTACACACATGCATAACGGACACGCAAAACGCTTTGAAGAGCAAGCACGCGTGCACATGCGTACACAACACTCACCGAGCTTGGTTTTGAAGCGTACCGTGCGTCGCGGAGTGACACTGCCTATCTCTATCAAAGTAGTAGTCGTACATGCTTGTGGCGCTGCTGTTTGTTTTGTTCGAGTGTTTTGTATATGTGTGTTGTGTGTTGTGTGTTTTGTGTTTGTGTTTGTGTTGTGTGTGTGTGTTTGTGTTTGTTGTAGTGTGTGTATGTGTGTTTTGTGCGTGTGTTGTTGTGGTGTGTGGTTTTTGAGTTGTAGGGTTGTGTATGCGGGTGTGGTGTTTTGCGAGTCGTTGCGCGGGAGGAGTTGGTCTTATGGTGTAATGGTTAGCACTCTAGACTTTGAATCTAGCGATCCGGGTTCAAATCCCGGTAGGACCTCGTTTTTGCTCGCCAACACACACCACAGTTGTGCGTTTTGTTGCTTGCTGCGACGCGGCCAGCGCTCGCAAGCGAACACATAGTTGGTCGTGCGCTATCGGCTTGCAACCCGATTCTACTGACTTGTCGTATTCGCGTTTGGTATTTCGTGAGTGCATGCGTTTTGCTTGTGCGTGCGTATGTGCGTGCGTGCGTTGCTTTGTTGTTGTTGTGTTGTTGTTGCTGTTGTTTGTATGTCGTGAGTGCGTGTGTACAGAATTGTATTGGTATGTGTGTTTGGTGTATGTAGTTGTTGTGTTTTGCGTGTGGTATGTGTGTTTGTGTTTGTGTTGAGTTGTGTTTTGTTTGTGTGTTTGTGGTGTGATTTGTTTGTTCGTGTTGGTCTTATGGTGTAATGGTTAGCACTCTAGACTCTGAATCTAGCGATCCGGGTTCAAATCCCGGTAGGACCTACTTTTTGACAAAACACACGCACGCACCCACCAAACACCACATACCAAACACACACAACACACTACCGCACTACTTCGACTCGCTTCATTGTGCATCATTCACCAAGCAAACCGTACTCTTTCACCTGCGCGCGCAAAGCACACCGCACACACTGATCAATAGACCATACACAGTACATAGTACACAGTACACAGTGCACAATGCACAATGTACAATGTACAACACACGAACACACTGCGCACTAGTTCGCGCCGAATCACACATATTCACACTGCGTTCTTTTGCAGTGTGCGCTCCGTTGCGCTACACACATGCATAACGGACACGCAAAACGCTTTGAAGAGCAAGCACGCGTGCACATGCGTACACAACACTCACCGAGCTTGGTTTTGAAGCGTACCGTGCGTCGCGGAGTGACACTGCCTATCTCTATCAAAGTAGTAGTCGTACATGCTTGTGCGCTGCTGTTTGTTTTGTTCGAGTGTTTGTATATGTGTGTTGTGTGTTGTGTGTTGTGTGTTGTGTGTTTGTGTTGTGTGTGTTGTGTGTTTGTGTTTGTTGTAGTGTGTGTATGTGTGTTTTGTGCGTGTGTTGTTGTGGTGTGTGGTTTTTGAGTTGTAGGGTTGTGTATGCGGGTGTGGTGTTTTGCGAGTCGTTGCGCGGGAGGAGTTGGTCTTATGGTGTAATGGTTAGCACTCTAGACTTTGAATCTAGCGATCCGGGTTCAAATCCCGGTAGGACCTCGTTTTTTGCTCGCCAACACACACCACAGTTGTGCGTTTTGTTGCTTGCTGCGACGCGGCCAGCGCTCGCAAGCGAACACATAGTTGGTCGTGCGCTATCGGCTGCAACCCGATTCTACTGACTTGTCGTATTCGCGTTTGGTATTTCGTGAGTGCATGCGTTTTGCTTGTGCGTGCGTATGTGCGTGCGTGCGTTGCTGTTGTTGTTGTTGTTGTTGTTGTTGCTGTTGTTTGTATGTCGTGAGTGCGTTGTGTACAGAATTGTATTGGTATGTGTGTTTGGTGTATGTAGTTGTTGTGTTTTGCGTGTGGTATGTGTGTTTGTGTTTGTGTTGAGTTGTGTTTTGTTTGTGTGTTTGTGGTGTGATTTGTTTGTTCGTGTTGGTCTTATGGTGTAATGGTTAGCACTCTAGACTCTGAATCTAGCGATCCGGGTTCAAATCCCGGTAGGACCTACTTTTTGACAAAACACACGCACGCACCCACCAAACACCACATACCAAACACAACACAACACACTACCGCACTACTTCGACTCGCTTCATTGTGCATCATTCACCAAGCAAACCGTACTCTTTCACCTGCGCGCGCAAGCACACCGCACACACTGATCAATAGACCATACACAGTACATAGTACACAGTACACAGTGCACAATGCACAATGTACAATGTACAACACACGAACACACTGCGCACTAGTTCGCGCCGAATCACACATATTCACACTGCGTTCTTTTGCAGTGTGCGCTCCGTTGCGCTACACACATGCATAACGGACACGCAAAACGCTTTGAAGAGCAAGCACGCGTGCACATGCGTACACAACACTCACCGAGCTTGGTTTTGAAGCGTACCGTGCGTCGCGGAGTGACACTGCCTATCTCTATCAAAGTAGTAGTCGTACATGCTTGTGGCGCTGCTGTTTGTTTTGTTCGAGTGTTTTGTATATGTGTGTTGTGTGTTGTGTGTTTGTGTTTGTGTTTGTGTTGTGTGTTGTGTGTTTGTGTTTGTTGTAGTGTGTGTATGTGTGTTTTGTGCGTGTGTTGTTGTGGTGTGTGGTTTTTGAGTTGTAGGGTTGTGTATGCGGGTGTGGTGTTTTGCGAGTCGTTGCGCGGGAGGAGTTGGTCTTATGGTGTAATGGTTAGCACTCTAGACTTTGAATCTAGCGATCCGGGTTCAAATCCCGGTAGGACCTCGTTTTTGCTCGCCAACACACACCACAGTTGTGCGTTTTGTTGCTTGCTGCGACGCGGCCAGCGCTCGCAAGCGAACACATAGTTGGTCGTGCGCTATCGGCTGCAACCCGATTCTACTGACTTGTCGTATTCGCGTTTGGTATTTCGTGAGTGCATGCGTTTTGCTTGTGCGTGCGTATGTGCGTGCGTGCGTTGCTGTTGTTGTTGTTGTTGTTGTTGTTGCTGTTGTTTGTATGTCGTGAGTGCGTTGTGTACAGAATTGTATTGGTATGTGTGTTTGGTGTATGTAGTTGTTGTGTTTTGCGTGTGGTATGTGTGTTTGTGTTTGTGTTGAGTTGTGTTTTGTTTGTGTGTTTGTGTGTGATTTGTTTGTTCGTGTTGGTCTTATGGTGTAATGGTTAGCACTCTAGACTCTGAATCTAGCGATCCGGGTTCAAATCCCGGTAGGACCTACTTTTTGACAAAACACACGCACGCACCCACCAAACACCACATACCAAACACAACACAACACACTACCGCACTACTTCGACTCGCTTCATTGTGCATCATTCACCAAGCAAACCGTACTCTTTCACCTGCGCGCGCAAGCACACCGCACACACTGATCAATAGACCATACACAGTACATAGTACACAGTACACAGTGCACAATGCACAATGTACAATGTACAACACACGAACACACTGCGCACTAGTTCGCGCCGAATCACACATATTCACACTGCGTTCTTTTGCAGTGTGCGCTCCGTTGCGCTACACACATGCATAACGGACACGCAAAACGCTTTGAAGAGCAAGCACGCGTGCACATGCGTACACAACACTCACCGAGCTTGGTTTTGAAGCGTACCGTGCGTCGCGGAGTGACACTGCCTATCTCTATCAAAGTAGTAGTCGTACATGCTTGTGGCGCTGCTGTTTGTTTTGTTCGAGTGTTTTGTATATGTGTGTTGTGTGTTGTGTGTTTGTGTTTGTGTTTGTGTTGTGTGTTGTGTGTTTGTGTTTGTTGTAGTGTGTGTATGTGTGTTTTGTGCGTGTGTTGTTGTGGTGTGTGGTTTTTGAGTTGTAGGGTTGTGTATGCGGGTGTGGTGTTTTGCGAGTCGTTGCGCGGGAGGAGTTGGTCTTATGGTGTAATGGTTAGCACTCTAGACTTTGAATCTAGCGATCCGGGTTCAAATCCCGGTAGGACCTCGTTTTTGCTCGCCAACACACACCACAGTTGTGCGTTTTGTTGCTTGCTGCGACGCGGCCAGCGCTCGCAAGCGAACACATAGTTGGTCGTGCGCTATCGGCTGCAACCCGATTCTACTGACTTGTCGTATTCGCGTTTGGTATTTCGTGAGTGCATGCGTTTTGCTTGTGCGTGCGTATGTGCGTGCGTGCGTTGCTGTTGTTGTTGTTGTTGTTGTTGTTGCTGTTGTTTGTATGTCGTGAGTGCGTTGTGTACAGAATTGTATTGGTATGTGTGTTTGGTGTATGTAGTTGTTGTGTTTTGCGTGTGGTATGTGTGTTTGTGTTTGTGTTGAGTTGTGTTTTGTTTGTGTGTTTGTGGTGTGATTTGTTTGTTCGTGTTGGTCTTATGGTGTAATGGTTAGCACTCTAGACTCTGAATCTAGCGATCCGGGTTCAAATCCCGGTAGGACCTACTTTTTGACAAAACACACGCACGCACCCACCAAACACCACATACCAAACACAACACAACACACTACCGCACTACTTCGACTCGCTTCATTGTGCATCATTCACCAAGCAAACCGTACTCTTTCACCTGCGCGCGCAAGCACACCGCACACACTGATCAATAGACCATACACAGTACATAGTACACAGTACACAGTGCACAATGCACAATGTACAATGTACAACACACGAACACACTGCGCACTAGTTCGCGCCGAATCACACATATTCACACTGCGTTCTTTTGCAGTGTGCGCTCCGTTGCGCTACACACATGCATAACGGACACGCAAAACGCTTTGAAGAGCAAGCACGCGTGCACATGCGTACACAACACTCACCGAGCTTGGTTTTGAAGCGTACCGTGCGTCGCGGAGTGACACTGCCTATCTCTATCAAAGTAGTAGTCGTACATGCTTGTGGCGCTGCTGTTTGTTTTGTTCGAGTGTTTTGTATATGTGTGTTGTGTGTTGTGTGTTTGTGTTTGTGTTTGTGTTGTGTGTTGTGTGTTTGTGTTTGTTGTAGTGTGTGTATGTGTGTTTTGTGCGTGTGTTGTTGTGGTGTGTGGTTTTTGAGTTGTAGGGTTGTGTATGCGGGTGTGGTGTTTTGCGAGTCGTTGCGCGGGAGGAGTTGGTCTTATGGTGTAATGGTTAGCACTCTAGACTTTGAATCTAGCGATCCGGGTTCAAATCCCGGTAGGACCTCGTTTTTGCTCGCCAACACACACCACAGTTGTGCGTTTTGTTGCTTGCTGCGACGCGGCCAGCGCTCGCAAGCGAACACATAGTTGGTCGTGCGCTATCGGCTGCAACCCGATTCTACTGACTTGTCGTATTCGCGTTTGGTATTTCGTGAGTGCATGCGTTTTGCTTGTGCGTGCGTATGTGCGTGCGTGCGTTGCTGTTGTTGTTGTTGTTGTTGTTGTTGCTGTTGTTTGTATGTCGTGAGTGCGTTGTGTACAGAATTGTATTGGTATGTGTGTTTGGTGTATGTAGTTGTTGTGTTTTGCGTGTGGTATGTGTGTTTGTGTTTGTGTTGAGTTGTGTTTTGTTTGTGTGTTTGTGGTGTGATTTGTTTGTTCGTGTTGGTCTTATGGTGTAATGGTTAGCACTCTAGACTCTGAATCTAGCGATCCGGGTTCAAATCCCGGTAGGACCTACTTTTTGACAAAACACACGCACGCACCCACCAAACACCACATACCAAACACAACACAACACACTACCGCACTACTTCGACTCGCTTCATTGTGCATCATTCACCAAGCAAACCGTACTCTTTCACCTGCGCGCGCAAGCACACCGCACACACTGATCAATAGACCATACACAGTACATAGTACACAGTACACAGTGCACAATGCACAATGTACAATGTACAACACACGAACACACTGCGCACTAGTTCGCGCCGAATCACACATATTCACACTGCGTTCTTTTGCAGTGTGCGCTCCGTTGCGCTACACACATGCATAACGGACACGCAAAACGCTTTGAAGAGCAAGCACGCGTGCACATGCGTACACAACACTCACCGAGCTTGGTTTTGAAGCGTACCGTGCGTCGCGGAGTGACACTGCCTATCTCTATCAAAGTAGTAGTCGTACATGCTTGTGGCGCTGCTGTTTGTTTTGTTCGAGTGTTTTGTATATGTGTGTTGTGTGTTGTGTGTTGTGTTTGTGTTTGTGTTGTGTGTTGTGTGTTTGTGTTTGTTGTAGTGTGTGTATGTGTGTTTTGTGCGTGTGTTGTTGTGGTGTGTGGTTTTTGAGTTGTAGGGTTGTGTATGCGGGTGTGGTGTTTTGCGAGTCGTTGCGCGGGAGGAGTTGGTCTTATGGTGTAATGGTTAGCACTCTAGACTTTGAATCTAGCGATCCGGGTTCAAATCCCGGTAGGACCTCGTTTTTGCTCGCCAACACACACCACAGTTGTGCGTTTTGTTGCTTGCTGCGACGCGGCCAGCGCTCGCAAGCGAACACATAGTTGGTCGTGCGCTATCGGCTGCAACCCGATTCTACTGACTTGTCGTATTCGCGTTTGGTATTTCGTGAGTGCATGCGTTTTGCTTGTGCGTGCGTATGTGCGTGCGTGCGTTGCTGTTGTTGTTGTTGTTGTTGTTGTTGCTGTTGTTTGTATGTCGTGAGTGCGTTGTGTACAGAATTGTATTGGTATGTGTGTTTGGTGTATGTAGTTGTTGTGTTTTGCGTGTGGTATGTGTGTTTGTGTTTGTGTTGAGTTGTGTTTTGTTTGTGTGTTTGTGGTGTGATTTGTTTGTTCGTGTTGGTCTTATGGTGTAATGGTTAGCACTCTAGACTCTGAATCTAGCGATCCGGGTTCAAATCCCGGTAGGACCTACTTTTTGACAAAACACACGCACGCACCCACCAAACACCACATACCAAACACAACACAACACACTACCGCACTACTTCGACTCGCTTCATTGTGCATCATTCACCAAGCAAACCGTACTCTTTCACCTGCGCGCGCAAGCACACCGCACACACTGATCAATAGACCATACACAGTACATAGTACACAGTACACAGTGCACAATGCACAATGTACAATGTACAACACACGAACACACTGCGCACTAGTTCGCGCCGAATCACACATATTCACACTGCGTTCTTTTGCAGTGTGCGCTCCGTTGCGCTACACACATGCATAACGGACACGCAAAACGCTTTGAAGAGCAAGCACGCGTGCACATGCGTACACAACACTCACCGAGCTTGGTTTTGAAGCGTACCGTGCGTCGCGGAGTGACACTGCCTATCTCTATCAAAGTAGTAGTCGTACATGCTTGTGGCGCTGCTGTTTGTTTTGTTCGAGTGTTTTGTATATGTGTGTTGTGTGTTGTGTGTTGTGTTTGTGTTTGTGTTGTGTGTTGTGTGTTTGTGTTTGTTGTAGTGTGTGTATGTGTGTTTTGTGCGTGTGTTGTTGTGGTGTGTGGTTTTTGAGTTGTAGGGTTGTGTATGCGGGTGTGGTGTTTTGCGAGTCGTTGCGCGGGAGGAGTTGGTCTTATGGTGTAATGGTTAGCACTCTAGACTTTGAATCTAGCGATCCGGGTTCAAATCCCGGTAGGACCTCGTTTTTGCTCGCCAACACACACCACAGTTGTGCGTTTTGTTGCTTGCTGCGACGCGGCCAGCGCTCGCAAGCGAACACATAGTTGGTCGTGCGCTATCGGCTGCAACCCGATTCTACTGACTTGTCGTATTCGCGTTTGGTATTTCGTGAGTGCATGCGTTTTGCTTGTGCGTGCGTATGTGCGTGCGTGCGTTGCTGTTGTTGTTGTTGTTGTTGTTGTTGCTGTTGTTTGTATGTCGTGAGTGCGTTGTGTACAGAATTGTATTGGTATGTGTGTTTGGTGTATGTAGTTGTTGTGTTTTGCGTGTGGTATGTGTGTTTGTGTTTGTGTTGAGTTGTGTTTTGTTTGTGTGTTTGTGGTGTGATTTGTTTGTTCGTGTTGGTCTTATGGTGTAATGGTTAGCACTCTAGACTCTGAATCTAGCGATCCGGGTTCAAATCCCGGTAGGACCTACTTTTTGACAAAACACACGCACGCACCCACCAAACACCACATACCAAACACAACACAACACACTACCGCACTACTTCGACTCGCTTCATTGTGCATCATTCACCAAGCAAACCGTACTCTTTCACCTGCGCGCGCAAGCACACCGCACACACTGATCAATAGACCATACACAGTACATAGTACACAGTACACAGTGCACAATGCACAATGTACAATGTACAACACACGAACACACTGCGCACTAGTTCGCGCCGAATCACACATATTCACACTGCGTTCTTTTGCAGTGTGCGCTCCGTTGCGCTACACACATGCATAACGGACACGCAAAACGCTTTGAAGAGCAAGCACGCGTGCACATGCGTACACAACACTCACCGAGCTTGGTTTTGAAGCGTACCGTGCGTCGCGGAGTGACACTGCCTATCTCTATCAAAGTAGTAGTCGTACATGCTTGTGGCGCTGCTGTTTGTTTTGTTCGAGTGTTTTGTATATGTGTGTTGTGTGTTGTGTGTTTGTGTTTGTGTTTGTGTTGTGTGTTGTGTGTTTGTGTTTGTTGTAGTGTGTGTATGTGTGTTTTGTGCGTGTGTTGTTGTGGTGTGTGGTTTTTGAGTTGTAGGGTTGTGTATGCGGGTGTGGTGTTTTGCGAGTCGTTGCGCGGGAGGAGTTGGTCTTATGGTGTAATGGTTAGCACTCTAGACTTTGAATCTAGCGATCCGGGTTCAAATCCCGGTAGGACCTCGTTTTTGCTCGCCAACACACACCACAGTTGTGCGTTTTGTTGCTTGCTGCGACGCGGCCAGCGCTCGCAAGCGAACACATAGTTGGTCGTGCGCTATCGGCTGCAACCCGATTCTACTGACTTGTCGTATTCGCGTTTGGTATTTCGTGAGTGCATGCGTTTTGCTTGTGCGTGCGTATGTGCGTGCGTGCGTTGCTGTTGTTGTTGTTGTTGTTGTTGTTGCTGTTGTTTGTATGTCGTGAGTGCGTTGTGTACAGAATTGTATTGGTATGTGTGTTTGGTGTATGTAGTTGTTGTGTTTTGCGTGTGGTATGTGTGTTTGTGTTTGTGTTGAGTTGTGTTTTGTTTGTGTGTTTGTGGTGTGATTTGTTTGTTCGTGTTGGTCTTATGGTGTAATGGTTAGCACTCTAGACTCTGAATCTAGCGATCCGGGTTCAAATCCCGGTAGGACCTACTTTTTGACAAAACACACGCACGCACCCACCAAACACCACATACCAAACACAACACAACACACTACCGCACTACTTCGACTCGCTTCATTGTGCATCATTCACCAAGCAAACCGTACTCTTTCACCTGCGCGCGCAAGCACACCGCACACACTGATCAATAGACCATACACAGTACATAGTACACAGTACACAGTGCACAATGCACAATGTACAATGTACAACACACGAACACACTGCGCACTAGTTCGCGCCGAATCACACATATTCACACTGCGTTCTTTGCAGTGTGCGCTCCGTTGCGCTACACACATGCATAACGGACACGCAAAACGCTTTGAAGAGCAAGCACGCGTGCACATGCGTACACAACACTCACCGAGCTTGGTTTTGAAGCGTACCGTGCGTCGCGGAGTGACACTGCCTATCTCTATCAAAGTAGTAGTCGTACATGCTTGTGGCGCTGCTGTTTGTTTTGTTCGAGTGTTTTGTATATGTGTGTTGTGTGTTGTGTGTTTGTGTTTGTGTTGTGTGTTGTGTGTTTGTGTTTGTTGTAGTGTGTGTATGTGTGTTTTGTGCGTGTGTTGTTGTGGTGTGTGGTTTTTGAGTTGTAGGGTTGTGTATGCGGGTGTGGTGTTTTGCGAGTCGTTGCGCGGGAGGAGTTGGTCTTATGGTGTAATGGTTAGCACTCTAGACTTTGAATCTAGCGATCCGGGTTCAAATCCCGGTAGGACCTCGTTTTTGCTCGCCAACACACACCACAGTTGTGCGTTTTGTTGCTTGCTGCGACGCGGCCAGCGCTCGCAAGCGAACACATAGTTGGTCGTGCGCTATCGGCTGCAACCCGATTCTACTGACTTGTCGTATTCGCGTTTGGTATTTCGTGAGTGCATGCGTTTTGCTTGTGCGTGCGTATGTGCGTGCGTGCGTTGCTGTTGTTGTTGTTGTTGTTGTTGTTGCTGTTGTTTGTATGTCGTGAGTGCGTTGTGTACAGAATTGTATTGGTATGTGTGTTTGGTGTATGTAGTTGTTGTGTTTTGCGTGTGGTATGTGTGTTTGTGTTTGTGTTGAGTTGTGTTTTGTTTGTGTGTTTGTGGTGTGATTTGTTTGTTCGTGTTGGTCTTATGGTGTAATGGTTAGCACTCTAGACTCTGAATCTAGCGATCCGGGTTCAAATCCCGGTAGGACCTACTTTTTGACAAAACACACGCACGCACCCACCAAACACCACATACCAAACACAACACAACACACTACCGCACTACTTCGACTCGCTTCATTGTGCATCATTCACCAAGCAAACCGTACTCTTTCACCTGCGCGCGCAAGCACACCGCACACACTGATCAATAGACCATACACAGTACATAGTACACAGTACACAGTGCACAATGCACAATGTACAATGTACAACACACGAACACACTGCGCACTAGTTCGCGCCGAATCACACATATTCACACTGCGTTCTTTTGCAGTGTGCGCTCCGTTGCGCTACACACATGCATAACGGACACGCAAAACGCTTTGAAGAGCAAGCACGCGTGCACATGCGTACACAACACTCACCGAGCTTGGTTTTGAAGCGTACCGTGCGTCGCGGAGTGACACTGCCTATCTCTATCAAAGTAGTAGTCGTACATGCTTGTGGCGCTGCTGTTTGTTTTGTTCGAGTGTTTTGTATATGTGTGTTGTGTGTTGTGTGTTGTGTGTTTGTGTTTGTGTTGTGTGTTGTGTGTTTGTGTTTGTTGTAGTGTGTGTATGTGTGTTTTGTGCGTGTGTTGTTGTGGTGTGTGGTTTTTGAGTTGTAGGGTTGTGTATGCGGGTGTGGTGTTTTGCGAGTCGTTGCGCGGGAGGAGTTGGTCTTATGGTGTAATGGTTAGCACTCTAGACTTTGAATCTAGCGATCCGGGTTCAAATCCCGGTAGGACCTCGTTTTTGCTCGCCAACACACACCACAGTTGTGCGTTTTGTTGCTTGCTGCGACGCGGCCAGCGCTCGCAAGCGAACACATAGTTGGTCGTGCGCTATCGGCTGCAACCCGATTCTACTGACTTGTCGTATTCGCGTTTGGTATTTCGTGAGTGCATGCGTTTTGCTTGTGCGTGCGTATGTGCGTGCGTGCGTTGCTGTTGTTGTTGTTGTTGTTGTTGTTGCTGTTGTTTGTATGTCGTGAGTGCGTTGTGTACAGAATTGTATTGGTATGTGTGTTTGGTGTATGTAGTTGTTGTGTTTTGCGTGTGGTATGTGTGTTTGTGTTTGTGTTGAGTTGTGTTTTGTTTGTGTGTTTGTGGTGTGATTTGTTTGTTCGTGTTGGTCTTATGGTGTAATGGTTAGCACTCTAGACTCTGAATCTAGCGATCCGGGTTCAAATCCCGGTAGGACCTACTTTTTGACAAAACACACGCACGCACCCACCAAACACCACATACCAACACAACACAACACACTACCGCACTACTTCGACTCGCTTCATTGTGCATCATTCACCAAGCAAACCGTACTCTTTCACCTGCGCGCGCAAGCACACCGCACACACTGATCAATAGACCATACACAGTACATAGTACACAGTACACAGTGCACAATGCACAATGTACAATGTACAACACACGAACACACTGCGCACTAGTTCGCGCCGAATCACACATATTCACACTGCGTTCTTTTGCAGTGTGCGCTCCGTTGCGCTACACACATGCATAACGGACACGCAAAACGCTTTGAAGAGCAAGCACGCGTGCACATGCGTACACAACACTCACCGAGCTTGGTTTTGAAGCGTACCGTGCGTCGCGGAGTGACACTGCCTATCTCTATCAAAGTAGTAGTCGTACATGCTTGTGGCGCTGCTGTTTGTTTTGTTCGAGTGTTTTGTATATGTGTGTTGTGTGTTGTTGTGTTTGTGTTTGTGTTGTGTGTTGTGTGTTTGTGTTTGTTGTAGTGTGTGTATGTGTGTTTTGTGCGTGTGTTGTTGTGGTGTGTGGTTTTTGAGTTGTAGGGTTGTGTATGCGGGTGTGGTGTTTTGCGAGTCGTTGCGCGGGAGGAGTTGGTCTTATGGTGTAATGGTTAGCACTCTAGACTTTGAATCTAGCGATCCGGGTTCAAATCCCGGTAGGACCTCGTTTTTTGCTCGCCAACACACACCACAGTTGTGCGTTTTGTTGCTTGCTGCGACGCGGCCAGCGCTCGCAAGCGAACACATAGTTGGTCGTGCGCTATCGGCTGCAACCCGATTCTACTGACTTGTCGTATTCGCGTTTGGTATTTCGTGAGTGCATGCGTTTTGCTTGTGCGTGCGTATGTGCGTGCGTGCGTTGCTGTTGTTGTTGTTGTTGTTGTTGTTGCTGTTGTTTGTATGTCGTGAGTGCGTTGTGTACAGAATTGTATTGGTATGTGTGTTTGGTGTATGTAGTTGTTGTGTTTTGCGTGTGGTATGTGTGTTTGTGTTTGTGTTGAGTTGTGTTTTGTTTGTGTGTTTGTGGTGTGATTTGTTTGTTCGTGTTGGTCTTATGGTGTAATGGTTAGCACTCTAGACTCTGAATCTAGCGATCCGGGTTCAAATCCCGGTAGGACCTACTTTTTGACAAAACACACGCACGCACCCACCAAACACCACATACCAAACACAACACAACACACTACCGCACTACTTCGACTCGCTTCATTGTGCATCATTCACCAAGCAAACCGTACTCTTTCACCTGCGCGCGCAAGCACACCGCACACACTGATCAATAGACCATACACAGTACATAGTACACAGTACACAGTGCACAATGCACAATGTACAATGTACAACACACGAACACACTGCGCACTAGTTCGCGCCGAATCACACATATTCACACTGCGTTCTTTTGCAGTGTGCGCTCCGTTGCGCTACACACATGCATAACGGACACGCAAAACGCTTTGAAGAGCAAGCACGCGTGCACATGCGTACACAACACTCACCGAGCTTGGTTTTGAAGCGTACCGTGCGTCGCGGAGTGACACTGCCTATCTCTATCAAAGTAGTAGTCGTACATGCTTGTGGCGCTGCTGTTTGTTTTGTTCGAGTGTTTTGTATATGTGTGTTGTGTGTTGTGTGTTGTGTGTTTGTGTTTGTGTTGTGTGTTGTGTGTTTGTGTTGTTGTAGTGTGTGTATGTGTGTTTTGTGCGTGTGTTGTTGTGGTGTGTGGTTTTTGAGTTGTAGGGTTGTGTATGCGGGTGTGGTGTTTTGCGAGTCGTTGCGCGGGAGGAGTTGGTCTTATGGTGTAATGGTTAGCACTCTAGACTTTGAATCTAGCGATCCGGGTTCAAATCCCGGTAGGACCTCGTTTTTGCTCGCCAACACACACCACAGTTGTGCGTTTTGTTGCTTGCTGCGACGCGGCCAGCGCTCGCAAGCGAACACATAGTTGGTCGTTGCGCTATCGGCTGCAACCCGATTCTACTGACTTGTCGTATTCGCGTTTGGTATTTCGTGAGTGCATGCGTTTTGCTTGTGCGTGCGTATGTGCGTGCGTGCGTTGCTGTTGTTGTTGTTGTTGTTGTTGTTGCTGTTGTTTGTATGTCGTGAGTGCGTTGTGTACAGAATTGTATTGGTATGTGTGTTTGGTGTATGTAGTTGTTGTGTTTTGCGTGTGGTATGTGTGTTTGTGTTTGTGTTGAGTTGTGTTTTGTTTGTGTGTTTGTGGTGTGATTTGTTTGTTCGTGTTGGTCTTATGGTGTAATGGTTAGCACTCTAGACTCTGAATCTAGCGATCCGGGTTCAAATCCCGGTAGGACCTACTTTTTGACAAAACACACGCACGCACCCACCAAACACCACATACCAAACACAACACAACACACTACCGCACTACTTCGACTCGCTTCATTGTGCATCATTCACCAAGCAAACCGTACTCTTTCACCTGCGCGCGCAAGCACACCGCACACACTGATCAATAGACCATACACAGTACATAGTACACAGTACACAGTGCACAATGCACAATGTACAATGTACAACACACGAACACACTGCGCACTAGTTCGCGCCGAATCACACATATTCACACTGCGTTCTTTTGCAGTGTGCGCTCCGTTGCGCTACACACATGCATAACGGACACGCAAAACGCTTTGAAGAGCAAGCACGCGTGCACATGCGTACACAACACTCACCGAGCTTGGTTTTGAAGCGTACCGTGCGTCGCGGAGTGACACTGCCTATCTCTATCAAAGTAGTAGTCGTACATGCTTGTGGCGCTGCTGTTTGTTTTGTTCGAGTGTTTTGTATATGTGTGTGTTGTGTGTTGTGTGTTTGTGTTTGTGTTGTGTGTGTGTGTGTGTTTGTGTTTGTTGTAGTGTGTGTATGTGTGTTTTGTGCGTGTGTTGTTGTGGTGTGTGGTTTTTGAGTTGTAGGGTTGTGTATGCGGGTGTGGTGTTTTGCGAGTCGTTGCGCGGGAGGAGTTGGTCTTATGGTGTAATGGTTAGCACTCTAGACTTTGAATCTAGCGATCCGGGTTCAAATCCCGGTAGGACCTCGTTTTTGCTCGCCAACACACACCACAGTTGTGCGTTTTGTTGCTTGCTGCGACGCGGCCAGCGCTCGCAAGCGAACACATAGTTGGTCGTGCGCTATCGGCTGCAACCCGATTCTACTGACTTGTCGTATTCGCGTTTGGTATTCGTGAGTGCATGCGTTTTGCTTGTGCGTGCGTATGTGCGTGCGTGCGTTGCTGTTGTTGTTGTTGTTGTTGTTGTTGCTGTTGTTTGTATGTCGTGAGTGCGTTGTGTACAGAATTGTATTGGTATGTGTGTTTGGTGTATGTAGTTGTTGTGTTTTGCGTGTGGTATGTGTGTTTGTGTTTGTGTTGAGTTGTGTTTTGTTTGTGTGTTTGTGGTGTGATTTGTTTGTTCGTGTTGGTCTTATGGTGTAATGGTTAGCACTCTAGACTCTGAATCTAGCGATCCGGGTTCAAATCCCGGTAGGACCTACTTTTTGACAAAACACACGCACGCACCCACCAAACACCACATACCAAACACAACACAACACACTACCGCACTACTTCGACTCGCTTCATTGTGCATCATTCACCAAGCAAACCGTACTCTTTCACCTGCGCGCGCAAGCACACCGCACACACTGATCAATAGACCATACACAGTACATAGTACACAGTACACAGTGCACAATGCACAATGTACAATGTACAACACACGAACACACTGCGCACTAGTTCGCGCCGAATCACACATATTCACACTGCGTTCTTTTGCAGTGTGCGCTCCGTTGCGCTACACACATGCATAACGGACACGCAAAACGCTTTGAAGAGCAAGCACGCGTGCACATGCGTACACAACACTCACCGAGCTTGGTTTTGAAGCGTACCGTGCGTCGCGGAGTGACACTGCCTATCTCTATCAAGTAGTAGTCGTACATGCTTGTGGCGCTGCTGTTTGTTTTGTTCGAGTGTTTTGTATATGTGTGTTGTGTGTTGTGTGTTGTGTTTGTGTGTTTGTGTTGTGTGTTGTGTGTTTGTGTTTGTTGTAGTGTGTGTATGTGTGTTTTTGTGCGTGTGTTTGTTGTGGTGTGTGGTTTTTGAGTTGTAGGGTTGTGTATGCGGGGTGTGGTGTTTTGCGAGTCGTTGCGCGGGAGGAGTTGGTCTTATGGTGTAATGGTTAGCACTCTAGACTTTGAATCTAGCGATCCGGGTTCAAATCCCGGTAGGACCTCGTTTTTGCTCGCCAACACACACCACAGTTGTGCGTTTTGTTGCTTGCTGCGACGCGGCCAGCGCTCGCAAGCGAACACATAGTTGGTCGTGCGCTATCGGCTGCAACCCGATTCTACTGACTTGTCGTATTCGCGTTTGGTATTTCGTGAGTGCATGCGTTTTGCTTGTGCGTGCGTATGTGCGTGCGTGCGTTGCTGTTGTTGTTGTTGTTGTTGTTGTTGCTGTTGTTGTATGTCGTGAGTGCGTTGTGTACAGAATTGTATTGGTATGTGTGTTTGGTGTATGTAGTTGTTGTGTTTTGCGTGTGGTATGTGTGTTTGTGTTTGTGTTGAGTTGTGTTTTTGTTTGTGTGTTTGTGGTGTGATTTGTTTGTTCGTGTTGGTCTTATGGTGTAATGGTTAGCACTCTAGACTCTGAATCTAGCGATCCGGGTTTCAAATCCCGGTAGGACCTACTTTTTGACAAAACACACGCACGCACCCACCAAACACCACATACCAAACACAACAAACACACTACCGCACTACTTCGACTCGCTTCATTGTGCATCATTCACCAAGCAAACCGTTACTCTTTCACCTGCGCGCAGCAAGCACACCGCACACACTGATCAATAGACCATACACAGTACATAGTACACAGTACACAGTGCACAATGCACAATGTACAATGTACAACACACGAACACACTGCGCACTAGTTCGCGCCGAATCACACATATTCACACTGCGTTCTTTTGCAGTGTGCGCTCCGTTGCGCTACACACATGCATAACGGACACGCAAAACGCTTTGAAGAGCAAGCACGCGTGCACATGCGTACACAACACTCACCGAGCTTGGTTTTGAAGCGTACCGTGCGTCGCGGAGTGACACTGCCTATCTCTATCAAAGTAGTAGTCGTACATGCTTGTGGCGCTGCTGTTTGTTTTGTTCGAGTGTTTTGTATGTGTGTGTTGTGTGTTGTGTGTTGTGTTTGTGTTGTGTGTTGTGTGTTTTGTTTGTTGTAGTGTGTGTATGTGTGTTTGTGCGTGTGTTGTTGTGGTGTGTGGTTTTTGAGTTGTAGGGTTGTGTATGCGGGTGTGGTGTTTTGCGAGTCGTTGCGCGGGAGGAGTTGGTCTTATGGTGTAATGGTTAGCACTCTAGACTTTGAATCTAGCGATCCGGGTTCAAATCCCGGTAGGACCTCGTTTTTGCTCGCCAACACACACCACAGTTGTGCGTTTTGTTGCTTGCTGCGACGCGGCCAGCGCTCGCAAGCGAACACATAGTTGGTCGTGCGCTATCGGCTGCAACCCGATTCTACTGACTTGTCGTATTCGCGTTTGGTATTTCGTGAGTGCATGCGTTTGCTTGTGCGTGCGTATGTGCGTGTGCGTGCGTTGCTGTTGTTGTTGTTGTTGTTGTTGTTGCTGTTGTTTGTATGTCGTGAGTGCGTTGTGTACAGAATTGTATTGGTATGTGTGTTTGGTGTATGTAGTTGTTGTGTTTTGCGTGTGGTATGTGTGTTTGTGTTTGTGTTGAGTTGTGTTTGTTTGTGTGTTGTGGTGTGATTTGTTTGTTCGTGTTTGTTCATGGTGTAATGGTTAGCACTCTAGACTCTGAATCTAGCGATCCGGGTTCAAATCCCGGTAGGACTACTTTTTGACAAAACACACGCACGCACCCACCAAACACCACATACCAAACACAACACAACACACTACCGCACTACTTCGACTCGCTTCATTGTGCATCATTCACCAAGCAAACCGTACTCTTTCACCTGCGCGCGCAAGCACACCGCACACACTGATCAATAGACCATACCAGTACATAGTACAAGTACACACAGTGCACAATGCACAATGTACAATGTACAACACACGAACACACTGCGCACTAGTTCGCGCCGAATCACACATATTCACACTGCGTTCTTTTGCAGTGTGCGCTCCGTTGCGCTACACACATGCATAACGGACACGCAAAACGCTTTGAAGCAAGCACGCGTGCACATGCGTACACAACACTCACCGAGCTTGGTTTTGAAGCGTACCGTGCGTCGCGGAGTGACACTGCCTATCTCTATCAAAGTAGTAGTCGTACATGCTTGTGGCGCTGCTGTTTGTTTTGTTCGAGTGTTTTGTATATGTGTGTTGTGTGTTGTGTGTTTGTGTTTGTGTTTTTGTGTTTGTGTGTTTGTGTTTGTTGTAGTGTGTGTATGTGTTTTTGTGCGTGTGTTGTTGTGGTGTGTGGTTTTTGAGTTGTAGGGTTGTGTATGCGGTGTGGTGTTTGCGAGTCGTTGCGCGGGAGGAGTGGTCTTATGGTGTAATGGTTAGCACTCTAGACTTTGAATCTAGCGATCCGGGTTCAAATCCCGGTAGGACCGTTTTTTTGACAAAACACACGCACGCACCCACCAAACACCACATACCAAACACAACACAACACACTACCGCACTACTTCGACTCGCTTCATTGTGCATCATTCACCAAGCAAACCGTACTCTTTCACCTGCGCGCGCAAGCACACCGCACACACTGATCAATAGACCATACACAGTACATAGTACACAGTACACAGTGCACAATGCACAATGTACAATGTACAACACACGAACACACTGCGCACTAGTTCGCGCCGAATCACACATATTCACACTGCGTTCTTTTGCAGTGTGCGCTCCGTTGCGCTACACACATGCATAACGGACACGCAAAACGCTTTGAAGAGCAAGCACGCGTGCACATGCGTACACAACACTCACCGAGCTTGGTTTTGAAGCGTACCGTGCGTCGCGAGTGACACTGCCTATCTCTATCAAAGTAGTAGTCGTACATGCTTGTGGCGCTGCTGTTTGTTTGTTCGAGTGTTTTGTATATGTGTGTGTGTGTTTGTGTGTTGTGTGTTTGTGTTGTTGTTTGTGTGTGTGTGTGTTGTTTGTGTAGTGTGTGTATGTGTGTTTTGTGCGTGTGTTTGTGGTGTGTGGTTTTTGAGTTGTAGGGTTGTGTATGCGGGTGTGGTGTTTTGCGAGTCGTTGCGCGGGAGGAGTTGGTCTTATGGTGTAATGGTTAGCACTCTAGACTTTGAATCTAGCGATCCGGGTTCAAATCCCGGTAGGACCTCGTTTTGCTCGCCAACACACACCACAGTTGTGCGTTTTGTTGCTTGCTGCGACGCGGCCAGCGCTCGCAAGCGAACACATAGTTGGTCGTGCGCTATCGGCTGCAACCCGATTCTACTGACTTGTCGTATTCGCGTTTGGTATTTCGTGAGTGCATGCGTTTTGCTTGTGCGTGCGTATGTGCGTGCGTGCGTTGCTGTTGTTGTTGTTGTTGTTGTTGTTGCTGTTGTTTGTATGTCGTGAGTGCGTTGTGTACAGAATTGTATTGGTATGTGTGTTTGGTGTATGTAGTTGTTGTGTTTTGCGTGTGGTATGTGTGTTTGTTGTGTTGAGTTGTGTGTTTGTTTGTGTTTGTGGTGTGATTTGTTTGTTCGTGTTGGTCTTATGGTGTAATGGTTAGCACTCTAGACTCTGAATCTAGCGATCCGGGTTCAAATCCCGGTAGGACCTACTTTTTGACAAAACACACGCACGCACCCACCAAACACCACATACCAAACACAACACAACACACTACCGCACTACTTCGACTCGCTTCATTGTGCATCATTCACCAAGCAAACCGTACTCTTTCACCTGCGCGCGCAAGCACACCGCACACACTGATCAATAGACCATACACAGTACATAGTACACAGTACACAGTGCACAATGCACAATGTACAATGTACAACACACGAACACACTGCGCACTAGTTCGCGCCGAATCACACATATTCACACTGCGTTCTTTTGCAGTGTGCGCTCCGTTGCGCTACACACATGCATAACGGACACGCAAAACGCTTTGAAGAGCAAGCACGCGTGCACATGCGTACACAACACTCACCGAGCTTGGTTTTGAAGCGTACCGTGCGTCGCGGAGTGACACTGCCTATCTCTATCAAAGTAGTCGTCGTACATGCTTGTGGCGCTGCTGTTTGTTTTGTTCGAGTGTTTTGTGTGTTGTGTGTGTGTTGTTTGTTTGTGTTTGTTGTTTGTTGTGTTTGTGTTTGTTTAGTGTGTGTATGTGTGTTTTGTGCGTGTGTTGTTGTGGTGTGTGGTTTTTGAGTTGTAGGGTTGTGTATGCGGGTGTGGTGTTTTGCGAGTCGTTGCGCGGGAGGAGTTGGTCTTATGGTGTAATGGTTAGCACTCTAGACTTTGAATCTAGCGATCCGGGTTCAAATCCCGGTAGGACCTCGTTTTTGCTCGCCAACACACACCACAGTTGTGCGTTTTGTTGCTTGCTGCGACGCGGCCAGCGCTCGCAAGCGAACACATAGTTGGTCGTGCGCTATCGGCTGCAACCCGATTCTACTGACTTGTCGTATTCGCGTTTGGTATTTCGTGAGTGCATGCGTTTTGCTTGTGCGTGCGTATGTGCGTGCGTGCGTTGCTGTTGTTGTTGTTGTTGTTGTTGCTGTTGTTTGTATGTCGTGAGTGCGTTGTGTACAGAATTGTATTGGTATGTGTGTTTGGTGTATGTAGTTGTTGTGTTTTGCGTGTGGTATGTGTGTTTGTGTTTGTGTTGAGTTGTGTTTGTTTGTGTGTTGTGGTGTGATTTGTTTGTTCGTGTTGGTCTTATGGTGTAATGGTTAGCACTCTAGACTCTGAATCTAGCGATCCGGGTTCAAATCCCGGTAGGACCTACTTTTTGACAAAACACACGCACGCACCCACCAAACACCACATACCAAACACAACACAACACACTACCGCACTACTTCGACTCGCTTCATTGTGCATCATTCACCAAGCAAACCGTACTCTTTCACCTGCGCGCGCAAGCACACCGCACACACTGATCAATAGACCATACACAGTACATAGTACACAGTACACAGTGCACAATGCACAATGTACAATGTACAACACACGAACACACTGCGCACTAGTTCGCGCCGAATCACACATATTCACACTGCGTTCTTTTGCAGTGTGCGCTCCGTTGCGCTACACACATGCATAACGGACACGCAAAACGCTTTGAAGAGCAAGCACGCGTGCACATGCGTACACAACACTCACCGAGCTTGGTTTTGAAGCGTACCGTGCGTCGCGGAGTGACACTGCCTATCTCTATCAAAGTAGTAGTCGTACATGCTTGTGGCGCTGCTGTTTGTTTTGTTCGAGTGTTTTGTATATGTGTGTTTGTGTTGTGTGTTTGTGTTTGTGTTTGTGTTGTGTGTTGTGTGTGTTTGTGTTTGTTGTAGTGTGTGTATGTGTGTTTTGTGCGTTGTTGTTGTGTGGTGTGTGGTTTTTGAGTTGTAGGGTTGTGTATGCGGGTGTGGTGTTTTGCGAGTCGTTGCGCGGGAGGAGTTGGTCTTATGGTGTAATGGTTAGCACTCTAGACTTTGAATCTAGCGATCCGGGTTCAAATCCCGGTAGGACCTCGTTTTTGCTCGCCAACACACACCACAGTTGTGCGTTTTGTTGCTTGCTGCGACGCGGCCAGCGCTCGCAAGCGAACACATAGTTGGTCGTGCGCTATCGGCTGCAACCCGATTCTACTGACTTGTCGTATTCGCGTTTGGTATTTCGTGAGTGCATGCGTTTTGCTTGTGCGTGCGTATGTGCGTGCGTGCGTTGCTGTTGTTGTTGTTGTTGTTGTTGTTGCTGTTGTTTGTATGTCGTGAGTGCGTTGTGTACAGAATTGTATTGGTATGTGTGTTTGGTGTATGTAGTTGTTGTGTTTTGCGTGTGGTATGTGTGTTTGTGTTTGTGTTGAGTTGTGTTTTGTTTGTGTGTTTGTGGTGTGATTTGTTTGTTCGTGTTGGTCTTATGGTGTAATGGTTAGCACTCTAGACTCTGAATCTAGCGATCCGGGTTCAAATCCCGGTAGGACCTACTTTTTGACAAAACACGCACGCACCCACCAAACACCACATACCAAACACAACACAACACACTACCGCACTACTTCGACTCGCTTCATTGTGCATCATTCACCAAGCAAACCGTACTCTTTCACCTGCGCGCGCAAGCACACCGCACACACTGATCAATAGACCATACACAGTACATAGTACACAGTACACAGTGCACAATGCACAATGTACAATGTACAACACACGAACACACTGCGCACTAGTTCGCGCCGAATCATCACACATATTCACACTGCGTTCTTTTGCAGTGTGCGCTCCGTTGCGCTACACACATGCATAACGGACACGCAAAACGCTTTGAAGAGCAAGCACGCGTGCACATGCGTACACAACACTCACCGAGCTTGGTTTTGAAGCGTACCGTGCGTCGCGGAGTGACACTGCCTATCTCTATCAAAGTAGTAGTCGTACATGCTTGTGGCGCTGCTGTTTGTTTTGTTCGAGTGTTTTGTATATGTGTGTTGTGTGTTGTGTGTTTGTGTTTGTGTTTGTGTGTGTGTGTGTGTTTGTGTTTGTTGTAGTGTGTGTATGTGTGTTTTGTGCGTGTGTTGTTGTGGTGTGTGGTTTTTGAGTTGTAGGGTTGTGTATGCGGGTGTGGGTGTTTTGCGAGTCGTTGCGCGGGAGGAGTTGGTCTTATGGTGTAATGGTTAGCACTCTAGACTTTGAATCTAGCGATCCGGGTTCAAATCCCGGTAGGACCTCGTTTTTGCTCGCCAACACACACCACAGTTGTGCGTTTTGTTGCTTGCTGCGACGCGGCCAGCGCTCGCAAGCGAACACATAGTTGGTCGTGCGCTATCGGCTGCAACCCGATTCTACTGACTTGTCGTATTCGCGTTTGGTATTTCGTGAGTGCATGCGTTTTGCTTGTGCGTGCGTATGTGCGTGCGTGCGTTGCTGTTGTTTTGTTGTTGTTGTTGTTGTTGCTGTTGTTTGTATGTCGTGAGTGCGTTGTGTACAGAATTGTATTGGTATGTGTGTTTGGTGTATGTAGTTGTTGTGTTTTGCGTGTGGTATGTGTTTTGTGTTTGTGTTGAGTTGTGTTTTTGTTTGTGTGTTTGTGTGTGTGATTGTGTTTGTTTTGTTCGTGTTGGTTATGGTGTAATGGTTAGCACTCTAGACTCTGAATCTAGCGATCCGGGTTCAAATCCCGGTAGGACCTACTTTTTGACAAAAACACGCACGCACCCACCAAACACCACATACCAAACACAACACAACACACTACCGCACTACTTCGACTCGCTTCATTGTGCATCATTCACCAAGCAAACCGTACTCTTTCACCTGCGCGCGCAAGCACACCGCACACACTGATCAATAGACCATACACAGTACATAGTACACAGTACACAGTGCACAATGCACAATGTACAATGTACAACACACGAACACACTGCGCACTAGTTCGCGCCGAATCACACATATTCACACTGCGTTCTTTTGCAGTGTGCGCTCCGTTGCGCTACACACATGCATAACGGACACGCAAAACGCTTTGAAGAGCAAGCACGCGTGCACATGCGTACACAACACTCACCGAGCTTGGTTTTGAAGCGTACCGTGCGTCGCGGAGTGACACTGCCTATCTCTATCAAAGTAGTAGTCGTACATGCTTGTGGCGCTGCTGTTTGTTTTTTCGAGTGTTTTGTATATGTGTGTTGTGTGTTGTGTGTGTGTGTTTGTGTTGTGTGTTGTGTGTTTGTGTTGTTGTAGTGTGTGTATGTGTGTTTTTGTGCGTGTGTTGTTGTGGTGTGTGGTTTTGAGTTGTAGGGTTGTGTATGCGGGTGTGGTGTTTTGCGAGTCGTTGCGCGGGAGGAGTTGGTCTTATGGTGTAATGGTTAGCACTCTAGACTTTGAATCTAGCGATCCGGGTTCAAATCCCGGTAGGACCTCGTTTTTGCTCGCCAACACACACCACAGTTGTGCGTTTTGTTGCTTGCTGCGACGCGGCCAGCGCTCGCAAGCGAACACATAGTTGGTCGTGCGCTATCGGCTGCAACCCGATTCTACTGACTTGTCGTATTCGCGTTTGGTATTTCGTGAGTGCATGCGTTTTGCTTGTGCGTGCGTATGTGCGTGCGTGCGTTGCTGTTGTTGTTGTTGTTGTTGTTGTTGCTGTTGTTTGTATGTCGTGAGTGCGTTGTGTACAGAATTGTATTGGTATGTGTGTTTGGTGTATGTAGTTGTTGTGTTTTGCGTGTGGTATGTGTGTTTGTGTTTGTGTTGAGTTTGTGGTGTGAGTTGTTTTTGTGGTCAATGTAAAATGGTTAGCACTCTAGACTCTGAATCTAGCGATCCGGGTTCAAATCCCGGTAGGACCTACTTTTTGACAAAACACACGCACGCACCCACCAAACACCACATACCAAACACAACACAACACACTACCGCACTACTTCGACTCGCTTCATTGTGCATCATTCACCAAGCAAACCGTACTTTCACCTGCGCGCGCAAGCACACCGCACACACTGATCAATAGACCATACACAGTACATAGTACACAGTACACAGTGCACAATGCACAATGTACAATGTACAACACACGAACACACTGCGCACTAGTTCGCGCCGAATCACACATATTCACACTGCGTTCTTTTGCAGTGTGCGCTCCGTTGCGCTACACACATGCATAACGGACACGCAAAACGCTTTGAAGAGCAAGCACGCGTGCACATGCGTACACAACACTCACCGAGCTTGGTTTTGAAGCGTACCGTGCGTCGCGGAGTGACACTGCCTATCTCTATCAAAGTAGTAGTCGTACATGCTTGTGGCGCTGCTGTTTGTTTTGTTCGAGTGTGTTTTGTTATGTGTGTGTGTTGTGTGTTGTGTGTTTGTGTTTGTGTTGTGTGTTGTGTGTTTGTTTTGTTGTAGTGTGTGTATGTGTGTTTTGTGCGTGTGTTGTTGTGGTGTGTGGTTTTTGAGTTGTAGGGTTGTGTATGCGGGTGTGGTGTTTTGCGAGTCGTTGCGCGGGAGGAGTTGGTCTTATGGTGTAATGGTTAGCACTCTAGACTTTGAATCTAGCGATCCGGGTTCAAATCCCGGTAGGACCTCGTTTTTGCTCGCCAACACACACCACAGTTGTGCGTTTTGTTGCTTGCTGCGACGCGGCCAGCGCTCGCAAGCGAACACATAGTTGGTCGTGCGCTATCGGCTGCAACCCGATTCTACTGACTTGTCGTATTCGCGTTTGGTATTTCGTGAGTGCATGCGTTTTGCTTGTGCGTGCGTATGTGCGTGCGTGCGTTGCTGTTGTTGTTGTTGTTGTTGTTGTTGCTGTTGTTTGTATGTCGTGAGTGCGTTGTGTACAGAATTGTATTGGTATGTGTGTTTGGTGTATGTAGTTGTTGTGTTTTGCGTGTGGTATGTGTGTTTGTGTTTGTGTTGAGTGTGTTGTGTGTTGTGTGTGTGTTGTGGTGTTCCGTTTGGTTTAATGTAATGGTTAGCACTCTAGACTCTGAATCTAGCGATCCGGGTTCAAATCCCGGTAGGACCTACTTTTTGACAAAACACACGCACGCACCCACCAAACACCACATACCAAACACAACACAACACACTACCGCACTACTTCGACTCGCTTCATTGTGCATCATTCACCAAGCAAACCGTACTCTTTCACCTGCGCGCGCAAGCACACCGCACACACTGATCAATAGACCATACACAGTACATAGTACACAGTACACAGTGCACAATGCACAATGTACAATGTACAACACACGACACACTGCGCACTAGTTCGCGCCGAATCACACATATTCACACTGCGTTCTTTTGCAGTGTGCGCTCCGTTGCGCTACACACATGCATAACGGACACGCAAAACGCTTTGAAGAGCAAGCACGCGTGCACATGCGTACACAACACTCACCGAGCTTGGTTTTGAAGCGTACCGTGCGTCGCGGAGTGACACTGCCTATCTCTATCAAAGTAGTAGTCGTACATGCTTGTGGCGCTGCTGTTTGTTTTGTTCGAGTGTTTTGTATATGTGTGTTGTGTGTTGTGTGTTTTGTGTTGTTTGTTGTGTGTGTGTGTTTGTTGTGTGTTGTGTAGTGTGTGTGTGTGTTTTGTGCGTGTGTTGTTGTGGTGTGTGGTTTTTGAGTTGTAGGGTTGTGTATGCGGGTGTGGTTTTGCGAGTCGTTGCGCGGGAGGAGTTGGTCTTATGGTGTAATGGTTAGCACTCTAGACTTTGAATCTAGCGATCCGGGTTCAAATCCCGGTAGGACCTCGTTTTTGCTCGCCAACACACACCACAGTTGTGCGTTTTGTTGCTTGCTGCGACGCGGCCAGCGCTCGCAAGCGAACACATAGTTGGTCGTGCGCTATCGGCTGCAACCCGATTCTACTGACTTGTCGTATTCGCGTTTGGTATTTCGTGAGTGCATGCGTTTTGCTTGTGCGTGCGTATGTGCGTGCGTGCGTTGCTGTTGTTGTTGTTGTTGTTGTTGTTGCTGTTGTTTGTATGTCGTGAGTGCGTTGTGTACAGAATTGTATTGGTATGTGTGTTTGGTGTATGTAGTTGTTGTGTTTTGCGTGTGGTATGTGTGTTTGTGTTTGTGTTGAGTTTGTTTTGTTTGTGTGTTTGTGGTGTGATTTGTTTGTTCGTGTTGGTCTTATGGTGTAATGGTTAGCACTCTAGACTCTGAATCTAGCGATCCGGGTTCAAATCCCGGTAGGACTACTTTTTGACAAAACACACGCACGCACCCACCAAACACCACATACCAAACACAACACAACACACTACCGCACTACTTCGACTCGCTTCATTGTGCATCATTCACCAAGCAAACCGTACTCTTTCACCTGCGCGCGCAAGCACACCGCACACACTGATCAATAGACCATACACAGTACATAGTACACAGTACACAGTGCACAATGCACAATGTACAATGTACAACACACGAACACACTGCGCACTAGTTCGCGCCGAATCACACATATTCACACTGCGTTTTTGCAGTGTGCGCTCCGTTGCGCTACACACATGCATAACGGACACGCAAAACGCTTTGAAGAGCAAGCACGCGTGCACATGCGTACACAACACTCACCGAGCTTGGTTTTGAAGCGTACCGTGCGTCGCGGCGGAGTGACACTGCCTATCTCTATCAAAGTAGTAGTCGTACATGCTTGTGGCGCTGCTGTTTGTTTTGTTCGAGTGTTTTGTATATGTGTGTGTTGTGTTGTGTGTTTGTGTTGTGTTTGTGTTGTGTGTTGTGTGTTTTGTTGTTTGTGTGTGTGTATGTGTGTTTTGTGCGTGTGTTGTTGTGGTGTGTGGTTTTGAGTTGTAGGGTTGTGTATGCGGGTGTGGTGTTTTGCGAGTCGTTGCGCGGGAGGAGTTGGTCTTATGGTGTAATGGTTAGCACTCTAGACTTTGAATCTAGCGATCCGGGTTCAAATCCCGGTAGGACCTCGTTTTTGCTCGCCAACACACACCACAGTTGTGCGTTTTGTTGCTTGCTGCGACGCGGCCAGCGCTCGCAAGCGAACACATAGTTGGTCGTGCGCTATCGGCTGCAACCCGATTCTACTGACTTGTCGTATTCGCGTTTGGTATTTCGTGAGTGCATGCGTTTTGCTTGTGCGTGCGTATGTGCGTGCGTGCGTTGCTGTTGTTGTTGTTGTTGTTGTTTGCTGTTGTTGTTATGTCGTGAGTGCGTTGTGTACAGAATTGTATTGGTATGTGTGTTTGGTGTATGTAGTTGTTGTGTTTTGCGTGTGCGTTTGTGTGTGAGTTTTGTTTGTTTTGTGTGTGTGTCTGTGTTTTTTTGTTCGTGTTGGTCTTATGGTGTAATGGTTAGCACTCTAGACTCTGAATCTAGCGATCCGGGTTCAAATCCCGGTAGGACCTACTTTTTGACAAAAACACACGCACGCACCCACCAAACACCACATACCAAACACAACACAACACACTACCGCACTACTTCGACTCGCTTCATTGTGCATCATTCACCAAGCAAACCGTACTCTTTCACCTGCGCGCGCAAGCACACCGCACACACTGATCAATAGACCATACACAGTACATAGTACACAGTACACAGTGCACAATGCACAATGTACAATGTACAACACACGAACACACTGCGCACTAGTTCGCGCCGAATCACACATATTCACACTGCGTTCTTTTGCAGTGTGCGCTCCGTTGCGCTACACACATGCATAACGGACACGCAAAACGCTTTGAAGAGCAAGCACGCGTGCACATGCGTACACAACACTCACCGAGCTTGGTTTTGAAGCGTACCGTGCGTCGCGGAGTGACACTGCCTATCTCTATCAAAGTAGTAGTCGTACATGCTTGTGGCGCTGCTGTTTGTTTTGTTCGAGTGTTTTGTATATGTGTGTGTGTGTTGTGTGTTGTGTGTTTGTGTTTGTGTTGTGTGTTGTTGTGTTTGTGTTTGTTGTAGTGTGTGTATGTGTGTTTTGTGCGTGTGTTGTTGTGGTGTGTGGTTTTGAGTTGTAGGGTTGTGTATGCGGGTGTGGTGTTTTGCGAGTCGTTGCGCGGGAGGAGTTGGTCTTATGGTGTAATGGTTAGCACTCTAGACTTTGAATCTAGCGATCCGGGTTCAAATCCCGGTAGGACCTCGTTTTTGCTCGCCAACACACACCACAGTTGTGCGTTTTGTTGCTTGCTGCGACGCGGCCAGCGCTCGCAAGCGAACACATAGTTGGTCGTGCGCTATCGGCTGCAACCCGATTCTACTGACTTGTCGTATTCGCGTTTGGTATTTCGTGAGTGCATGCGTTTTGCTTGTGCGTGCGTATGTGCGTGCGTGCGTTGCTGTTGTTGTTGTTGTTGTTGTTGTTGCTGTTGTTTGTATGTCGTGAGTGCGTTGTGTACAGAATTGTATTGGTATGTGTGTTTGGTGTATGTAGTTGTTGTGTTTTGCGTGTGGTATGTGTGTTTGTGTTTGTGTTGAGTTGTGTTTTGTTTGTGTGTTTGTGGTGTGATTTGTTTGTTCGTGTTGGTCTTATGGTGTAATGGTTAGCACTCTAGACTCTGAATCTAGCGATCCGGGTTCAAATCCCGGTAGGACCTACTTTTTGACAAAACACACGCACGCACCCACCAAACACCACATACCAAACACAACACAACACACTACCGCACTACTTCGACTCGCTTCATTGTGCATCATTCACCAAGCAAACCGTACTCTTTCACCTGCGCGCGCAAGCACACCGCACACACTGATCAATAGACCATACACAGTACATAGTACACAGTACACAGTGCACAATGCACAATGTACAATGTACAACACACGAACACACTGCGCACTAGTTCGCGCCGAATCACACATATTCACACTGCGTTCTTTTGCAGTGTGCGCTCCGTTGCGCTACACACATGCATAACGGACACGCCAAAACGCTTTGAAGAGCAAGCACGCGTGCACATGCGTACACAACACTCACCGAGCTTGGTTTTGAAGCGTACCGTGCGTCGCGGAGTGACACTGCCTATCTCTATCAAAGTAGTAGTCGTACATGCTTGTGGCGCTGCTGTTTGTTTTGTTCGAGTGTTTGTATATGTGTGTTGTGTGTTGTGTGTTGTGTTTGTGTTTGTGTTTGTGTTTGTGTTTGTTGTAGTGTGTGTATGTGTGTTTTGTGCGTGTGTTGTTGTGGTGTGTGGTTTTTGAGTTGTAGGGTTGTGTATGCGGGTGTGGTGTTTTGCGAGTCGTTGTGCGGGAGGAGTTGGTCTTATGGTGTAATGGTTAGCACTCTAGACTTTGAATCTAGCGATCCGGGTTCAAATCCCGGTTAGGACCTCGTTTTTGCTCGCCAACACACACCACAGTTGTGCGTTTTGTTGCTTGCTGCGACGCGGCCAGCGCTCGCAAGCGAACACATAGTTGGTCGTGCGCTATCGGCTGCAACCCGATTCTACTGACTTGTCGTATTCGCGTTTGGTATTTCGTGAGTGCATGCGTTTTGCTTGTGCGTGCGTATGTGCGTGCGTGCGTTGCTGTTGTTGTTGTTGTTGTTGTTGTTGCTGTTGTTTGTATGTCGTGAGTGCGTTGTGTACAGAATTGTATTGGTATGTGTGTTTGGTGTATGTAGTTGTTGTGTTTTGCGTGTGGTATGTGTGTTTGTGTTTGTGTTGAGTTGTGTTTTGTTTGTGTGTTTGTGGTGTGATTTGTTTGTTCGTGTTGGTCTTATGGTGTAATGGTTAGCACTCTAGACTCTGAATCTAGCGATCCGGGTTCAAATCCCGGTAGGACCTACTTTTTGACAAAACACACGCACGCACCCACCAAACACCACATACCAAACACAACACAACACACTACCGCACTACTTCGACTCGCTTCATTGTGCATCATTCACCAAGCAAACCGTACTCTTTCACCTGCGCGCGCAAGCACACCGCACACACTGATCAATAGACCATACACAGTACATAGTACACAGTACACAGTGCACAATGCACAATGTACAATGTACAACACACGAACACACTGCGCACTAGTTCGCGCCGAATCACACATATTCACACTGCGTTCTTTTGCAGTGTGCGCTCCGTTGCGCTACACACATGCATAACGGACACGCAAAACGCTTTGAAGAGCAAGCACGCGTGCACATGCGTACACAACACTCACCGAGCTTGGTTTTGAAGCGTACCGTGCGTCGCGGAGTGACACTGCCTATCTCTATCAAAGTAGTAGTCGTACATGCTTGTGGCGCTGCTGTTTGTTTTGTTCGAGTGTTTTGTATATGTGTGTTGTGTGTTGTGTGTTTGTGTTTGTGTGTTTGTGTTGTGTGTTTGTGTTTGTTGTAGTGTGTGTATGTGTGTTTTGTGCGTGTGTTGTTGTGGTGTGTGGTTTTTGAGTTGTAGGGTTGTGTATGCGGGTGTGGTGTTTTGCGAGTCGTTGTGCGGGAGGAGTTGGTCTTATGGTGTAATGGTTAGCACTCTAGACTTTGAATCTAGCGATCCGGGTTCAAATCCCGGTAGGACCTCGTTTTTGCTCGCCAACACACACCACAGTTGTGCGTTTTGTTGCTTGCTGCGACGCGGCCAGCGCTCGCAAGCGAACACATAGTTGGTCGTGCGCTATCGGCTGCAACCCGATTCTACTGACTTGTCGTATTCGCGTTTGGTATTTCGTGAGTGCATGCGTTTTGCTTGTGCGTGCGTATGTGCGTGCGTGCGTTGCTGTTGTTGTTGTTGTTGTTGTTGTTGCTGTTGTTTGTATGTCGTGAGTGCGTTGTGTACAGAATTGTATTGGTATGTGTGTTTGGTGTATGTAGTTGTTGTGTTTTGCGTGTGGTATGTGTGTTTGTGTTTGTGTTGAGTTGTGTTTGTTTGTGTGTTTGTGGTGTGATTTGTTTGTTCGTGTTGGTCTTATGGTGTAATGGTTAGCACTCTAGACTCTGAATCTAGCGATCCGGGTTCAAATCCCGGTAGGACCTACTTTTTGACAAAACACACGCACGCACCCACCAAACACCACATACCAAACACAACACAACACACTACCGCACTACTTCGACTCGCTTCATTGTGCATCATTCACCAAGCAACCGTACTCTTTCACCTGCGCGCGCAAGCACACCGCACACACTGATCAATAGGCCATACACAGTACATAGTACACAGTACACAGTGCACAATGCACAATGTACAATGTACAACACACGAACACACTGCGCACTAGTTCGCGCCGAATCACACATATTCACACTGCGTTCTTTTGCAGTGTGCGCTCCGTTGCGCTACACACATGCATAACGGACACGCAAAACGCTTTGAAGAGCAAGCACGCGTGCACATGCGTACACAACACTCACCGAGCTTGGTTTTGAAGCGTACCGTGCGTCGCGGAGTGACACTGCCTATCTCTATCAAAGTAGTAGTCGTACATGCTTGTGGCGCTGCTGTTTGTTTTGTTCGAGTGTTTTGTATATGTGTGTTGTGTGTTGTGTGTTTGTGTTTGTGTGTTTGTGTTGTGTGTTTGTGTTTGTTGTAGTGTGTGTATGTGTGTTTTGTGCGTGTGTTGTTGTGGTGTGTGGTTTTTGAGTTGTAGGGTTGTGTATGCGGGTGTGGTGTTTTGCGAGTCGTTGCGCGGGAGGAGTTGGTCTTATGGTGTAATGGTTAGCACTCTAGACTTTGAATCTAGCGATCCGGGTTCAAATCCCGGTAGGACCTCGTTTTTGCTCGCCAACACACACCACAGTTGTGCGTTTTGTTGCTTGCTGCGACGCGGCCAGCGCTCGCAAGCGAACACATAGTTGGTCGTGCGCTATCGGCTGCAACCCGATTCTACTGACTTGTCGTATTCGCGTTTGGTATTTCGTGAGTGCATGCGTTTTGCTTGTGCGTGCGTATGTGCGTGCGTGCGTTGCTGTTGTTGTTGTTGTTGTTGTTGTTGCTGTTGTTTGTATGTCGTGAGTGCGTTGTGTACAGAATTGTATTGGTATGTGTGTTTGGTTGTATGTAGTTGTTGTGTTTTGCGTGTGGTATGTGTGTTTGTGTTTGTGTTGAGTTGTGTTTTGTTTGTGTGTTTGTGGTGTGATTTGTTTGTTCGTGTTGGTCTTATGGTGTAATGGTTAGCACTCTAGACTCTGAATCTAGCGATCCGGGTTCAAATCCCGGTAGGACCTACTTTTTGACAAAACACACGCACGCACCCACCAAACACCACATACCAAACACAACACAACACACTACCGCACTACTTCGACTCGCTTCATTGTGCATCATTCACCAAGCAAACCGTACTCTTTCACCTGCGCGCGCAAGCACACCGCACACACTGATCAATAGGCCATACACAGTACATAGTACACAGTACACAGTGCACAATGCACAATGTACAATGTACAACACACGAACACACTGCGCACTAGTTCGCGCCGAATCACACATATTCACACTGCGTTCTTTTGCAGTGTGCGCTCCGTTGCGCTACACACATGCATAACGGACACGCAAAACGCTTTGAAGAGCAAGCACGCGTGCACATGCGTACACAACACTCACCGAGCTTGGTTTTGAAGCGTACCGTGCGTCGCGGAGTGACACTGCCTATCTCTATCAAAGTAGTAGTCGTACATGCTTGTGGCGCTGCTGTTTGTTTTGTTCGAGTGTTTTGTATATGTGTGTTGTGTGTTGTGTGTTTGTGTTTGTGTTGTGTGTTGTGTGTTTGTGTTTGTTGTAGTGTGTGTATGTGTGTTTTGTGCGTGTGTTGTTGTGGTGTGTGGTTTTTGAGTTGTAGGGTTGTGTATGCGGGTGTGGTGTTTTGCGAGTCGTTGCGCGGGAGGAGTTGGTCTTATGGTGTAATGGTTAGCACTCTAGACTTTGAATCTAGCGATCCGGGTTCAAATCCCGGTAGGACCTCGTTTTTGCTCGCCAACACACACCACAGTTGTGCGTTTTGTTGCTTGCTGCGACGCGGCCAGCGCTCGCAAGCGAACACATAGTTGGTCGTGCGCTATCGGCTGCAACCCGATTCTACTGACTTGTCGTATTCGCGTTTGGTATTTCGTGAGTGCATGCGTTTTGCTTGTGCGTGCGTATGTGCGTGCGTGCGTTGCTGTTGTTGTTGTTGTTGTTGTTGTTGCTGTTGTTTGTATGTCGTGAGTGCGTTGTGTACAGAATTGTATTGGTATGTGTGTTTGGTGTATGTAGTTGTTGTGTTTTGCGTGTGGTATGTGTGTTTGTGTTTGTGTTGAGTTGTGTTTTGTTTGTGTGTTTGTGGTGTGATTTGTTTGTTCGTGTTGGTCTTATGGTGTAATGGTTAGCACTCTAGACTCTGAATCTAGCGATCCGGGTTCAAATCCCGGTAGGACCTACTTTTTGACAAAACACACGCACGCACCCACCAAACACCACATACCAAACACAACACAACACACTACCGCACTACTTCGACTCGCTTCATTGTGCATCATTCACCAAGCAAACCGTACTCTTTCACCTGCGCGCGCAAGCACACCGCACACACTGATCAATAGGCCATACACAGTACATAGTACACAGTACACAGTGCACAATGCACAATGTACAATGTACAACACACGAACACACTGCGCACTAGTTCGCGCCGAATCACACATATTCACACTGCGTCTTTTGCAGTGTGCGCTCCGTTGCGCTACACACATGCATAACGGACACGCAAAACGCTTTGAAGAGCAAGCACGCGTGCACATGCGTACACAACACTCACCGAGCTTGGTTTTGAAGCGTACCGTGCGTCGCGGAGTGACACTGCCTATCTCTATCAAAGTAGTAGTCGTACATGCTTGTGGCGCTGCTGTTTGTTTTGTTCGAGTGTTTTGTATATGTGTGTTGTGTGTTGTGTGTTTGTGTTTGTGTGTTTGTGTTGTGTGTTTGTGTTTGTTGTAGTGTGTGTATGTGTGTTTTGTGCGTGTGTTGTTGTGGTGTGTGGTTTTTGAGTTGTAGGGTTGTGTATGCGGGTGTGGTGTTTTGCGAGTCGTTGCGCGGGAGGAGTTGGTCTTATGGTGTAATGGTTAGCACTCTAGACTTTGAATCTAGCGATCCGGGTTCAAATCCCGGTAGGACCTCGTTTTTGCTCGCCAACACACACCACAGTTGTGCGTTTTGTTGCTTGCTGCGACGCGGCCAGCGCTCGCAAGCGAACACATAGTTGGTCGTGCGCTATCGGCTGCAACCCGATTCTACTGACTTGTCGTATTCGCGTTTGGTATTTCGTGAGTGCATGCGTTTTGCTTGTGCGTGCGTATGTGCGTGCGTGCGTTGCTGTTGTTGTTGTTGTTGTTGTTGTTGCTGTTGTTTGTATGTCGTGAGTGCGTTGTGTACAGAATTGTATTGGTATGTGTGTTTGGTGTATGTAGTTGTTGTGTTTTGCGTGTGGTATGTGTGTTTGTGTTTGTGTTGAGTTGTGTTTTGTTTGTGTGTTTGTGGTGTGATTTGTTTGTTCGTGTTGGTCTTATGGTGTGTAATGGTTAGCACTTGTAATTTCTGCGATAAATTAGTATATGTTGTTCCTTTACACATACACTACGTGCATTCATATTGTATTGATGTACGTTTCTGATACAGCGCTTTTAAAGGTACGTTTACTGTTGATCTTACCTCTTCACTGAGTATTTTTTATGTCTGATCGGCAAGTCATGTTGCTTGGTATTTGCGATGACCGTTTCATCGTTTACTGATTGGCTATCAAGTTCTGCTCTTCAGACGACTGATGGACGGTTTGTTATGATGTTTGGCATTTGCGATGGCCATTCCGTCGTTCACCGACGTTGGTGTGTGTGCTGCGATCCTCCACGAAGATGGGTGTGTCCGTCAAATGCAGATTGGTCATCCTGTGGCTCTGGTCGATAACTCTCCTGGCCGAGAGCTATCATCACAGCACATTTTTGCAAAAAAGGACGATTTTGGAGTCAAAAATGTAGGTAATCGATATATTTGTAACATATTTAGTATTTTCACTAAATGCTGTGTCAGTTATGCAACTCAGGTGTCAAATACACGACCGCAAACATGAGACTTGGAGCGCTCGACAGCATTGAGAGCAGCAGCGAAAGCTCTGTTCACGACCGGAGCTCGCGTGAAGACGCACTCGCTCACATGGCAGACGACCAAGAGCAGCCGCTGCTGACTCCACTTGGAGCGGATCCGCGAACATCAGATGCAAGCGCTGCGCGCTTTCCGCCGCCTGCTGCAACGAGCGCACGGCTTCTTCATGCACTGCCGCAGTTCTCGCAGTGGCTCCAAGACGTGAACACGCAAGCGCAGCTGCAGATGCACGAGTTGCGGCGCCAGAGCTCGAGCGGCAGCTCCTCTCTCCCAGACACGACGCTGCTTGAGCACGCGAACGAGTACACTGTCACCACTGCGCCACAGAGTCGACGACGTGGCGCGCCAGGCGCAGACACACTGACCTCGTCACCAGTGCCTTACGATCCACACTCGAGTCGATCGCCGCGCTATAGCACGTCGCCTAGCACAAGTAGCAGCAGCGTCGCGCTCTCGCTACCGCGGTCCATGTCCCAAGACGTGGACGCACTGAGCGATGAGGATTCGCCGCGTCCAGCGTCTGCTGCGCCGTTGCTCGGCGCTGATGCACTGGACGAGCCAATGTTTGCGCCCAGCTCAGCTGCGTCTCCAGCTGCGCCCCGTGAGCCTGCGAACGCGACTAGCGACGACCAGAGCGCGCTCGACGAGCTCCAGTCGCTCTTTCGGCGGTGCCACCACTCGCTGCCGTTCGTCGCGCTCTTCATCATCTACTTTGCGTACGAGCACACGACCGGCATCGTCGTGTTCTTCGTCGGAACTGTCGCGATCATGGGCCTCGACCAGCGCATTCGCGCGCAGATCGCGCTCAAAGACCACGCGAGCGTGCCGCACCTCGTCGGCGTGATCGCTATGTGCGCTGTCGACACGCTCGCGCTCTGCTGCATCGACGGCGACGTGAACCCGCTGCGGCACTTTGCGAGGACGCTCGAGCGCAGCACTGGCGCGCGGGACAGCGCGTTCTGGGACGTACTCTGGACCGTCGTAGTGAACGGTACGCTACTACTGGTGGCTTTGGTTACTTTGGTTACTTTGGTTACGATTACGTGACTTGACAATGCGGTGCTGTATGGATCGCTAGACTTCATCATTCGGCTCTGGAGCGTCGCAGTGAAAGCTGCTGTCGCCGTTGTCAAAGCCGACACGTGGCGCTGCTTGCGCCGACAGCAGCGCGACGCTAGCGCTGTGGTTGCAGCGCCACACAGTGCGTTTGGAGACACTGGAGACGAAAGTGGCGACCTCGAGAGTCAGGCGTCTGCACCGCGTCGCGCACCGTCGTCTGTGACGTTCTATCGGCGCAAGGTACAGTCGCTTGAGCTGGTGCTGCCGACTCGAGTGAAGCATACGACACCTGACGTCTGTGACACTGAATGCAGCGAAAGCTCTACGGGATCATCGAGATGGTCTCGATCTTTGTGCGCTCGCTCCTCGCAGGCGTCCCATGGTGCAGCTACTACCAGGTGCGCTCACTAGACAGAGTCCGAGCGTCTGTAGCTCAATGCAACGGTGCCTCACGACGCGTTCTTCTGTCACGCCACTGCGCAGCTCTGCTCGTCCAAGTTCGTCGCAGACACGTTCACGTTTGGCTACATCTTCCTCAAGGTACAGCGCCTCTGTCTCTATCTGATCGCCCACTCGGACGATCGTCTGACGCACCTGCCGGTTGGCTCTGTTCATGCTGTAGGCAGTCGTCCTCGGCACGCAAGCGCGGCAGATCTTTGCGCTCATCCGGTCGTTCATCACGCTCGGACTCGAGTTTGGGACGTACGTCTCGCACGACGACGTTGTCGAAGCCGGGTCCCCGGACTGCTCGATCTGCTACGAAGCGATGCAGCAGCCTGTGAAGCTCGCGTGCGCGCACATGTTCTGCGAAGAGTGCGTGACTGAGTGGTTTGACCGCGAGCGGTCGTGTCCGCTCTGCCGCGCGAGCATGGCGGCACCTACGAGTCCGCGCAGTGGCAGCAGCAGTAGCGCCAGTCGCGACGACGTCAAGCCGCAGTACCTCGACGGCAGCACGAGTCTGTTCCCGCAGCTCTTCTAGCGACTGACGGGCGAGTCCTGAAGATGACGAAAGTGGAAGGCGAGAGCGTCTACTTATCAAAGAGGGACTCGCTACTGCGCTCGTCGTTCGTGGTGCTGTCGACAGTCTAGGCCACACTCTCTGCGTTGGCCTCACCGCTCTGGCGACGGGATGTAGTCGATCGTGACGGTGCCGGGCTCCGAGAGCTTCCCGAGCGTAAACTGTCGCGAGAGTGCGCCTTCGAGGACCGCCCACTCGCGCGGCCCTTCGAGGACATTGAGCGCTTGTGGCGTGGTGCTGTTGTTGTTGTCTGACAGCAGAGGACGCATCGCGCGGCCAGTGCTCAGACTCGTACCTGCTGCAGCTGCTGTCTCGAACGGCGCCATTGACCCGAGAGACGTCGCAGAGCCACCGCTTGTTGTTGCCATCGGCGCCATCTCGACGACTTTGAACCGCATGCGCACTTGGACTTCGATCTGGAAGACGTCGCACGCGTCGTCGCGCACGATCGTCATCTCGACTGGACACGCGTCGTGCGAGACTGGGCAGATCGACACGCGGCTGTGCTGGCAGAAGAAGCTGATCGCGTCGTAGATGTCGCCGCCGCTCTGCGTGCGCGAGCTCCCGCGCAGGACGCGCTCGACGAACGCCAGTGCGCGCGCCTCCGTGTACTTTGCAAACCGGTTCGTTGGCGACGTCGGTAGTCCTGGTGCAGCAGACGACGACGACGACGGCGATGCCATCGAGGAGGTTGATGACGAAGACGCCGCGCGGCTATCGCGACGCCCTTCGCTCGCTGCGCGCTCGGTCTTGGCGCGCTTGGCAAAGTCCATGACTTTCATCACGACGTACTTGACGACCTCTGAGATCGTGCCATGCTCCGAGTGAACACTGTCGCCCTCAGTACCTCCGGACGCAGTCGCAATGAGCGTCTGGTCCACGAGCACTTGGTCGCGCTCGAGGTCCTTGATGATCTGGATCATGCTCAGGTTCTTGCTCGAGCGCCGCTGCTGCTGCTGGTGCTGGAACATTTGCTGCTGCTGGTAGCTGCTGTCACGAGTGCGCTGGTGCTGCTGCTGCGGTTCGTACCGGTCGATGCGGTTGCGGAGCCAGCTCAAGGAGATGCAGAGTGGAAAGTGCCGCGCAAGTACGTCGCGGTACTGCCGCAAGCTCTTGGCGTCGCGGATCGACTGCTCGAGCATGTACAAGTGGAACTGGCACACGCGGTCGAGTGCGCAGACCCAGGACTCGGACTCGTCGTCGCCGCCGTCGCTGTCGTCGACTTCGAACGTGTAGATGCTGTACGACACGTGCGACGCTGGAGCACTGCGGAGCGCAGTCACAGCGTCAGCGCCGCGCATGCGAGCTGCGTTTGGGACGAGGATCTGGATCTGGTGGCGCACATCAGTAGCGCTGTGGAGATCTGACGACGTCCTCGCGGTAGTCGGGATCTTGCGGACTTGGCAGCCGTGGAGCTTGATCGTCCGCGCTAGCTCCGAGGCGCTCGCAGGCGTCTGGAGCGCGTCTGTGAGCAGCCACGACAGCGACGTTGGGAGCTTGAGCTTCGTGCCGAGACCAGCGAGTGGCGAGCCATTCGTCCCAGCTGACGGTCCGGAGCTGTTCTCGTCGCGAATCGGTGTCATCTCGAGCTTGCCGTACTCTTCCAAGAGTGTACACCAGAGCCGCTGACCAAGAGGTCGATTGGCACTACCGCTACTGCCAATGCCGCTAAAGAGCGTCTTAGCGGCGACTGGCGGTCGCGCCATGTCGGGCGCTTGTACGAGCGTCAAGTAGCCGGCTTTCAAGTGGCGCGCGCCGTCGAGCTTCTCCATGCTGAAGCTCTTCATGATCGCGAGCAGGTCCGAGTGCAGGAGCTCGACGCCAGTGTCAGTGATCTGACTGTCGTAGCGCAGGCGTTGGATCGTGAACCACAGCTGCCGAATGCGCTGTCGAGCGTCGCTCTGCGAGTGCAAGAGCTGGATCGAAGCGTTGAGAAACACGTCGCAGGCAGCGCTCGCACTCGGTGAGTCTGTACTAGGATCACTGCTGTTGCTAGTGGTGGTGATAGTGGCTGGAGAGGCATCTTGACGCGATGATGAAGCACCGTCAGTCTGTCGAGAGCGCTTGCTGTCGTCCAGACCAATGTCTTCGAATGCGTCGGAGCGCTGCGTCTCGGGCTCATGCTGTGCAGCGCTCTGCTCAGCGCTGTTGGTCTCACACTCGGGCACTGCGTCGCCTCCAGTCGAGTGACAGACAGCACCCTCAGCGACTCTGACGACTTGTGCGTCAGGCACAGCGAGACTGCTCTCGTCCGGCTGCGACCGCATCATCTTGCGCAGTCGCGTCATTGGCGACGCGCGCGCTTTCAGACTCGCCAGGTCCTCGGGTCGCGCTTGCGCTGCTGCAAGTTGCTGCAACCGCTCGCTACTCGACTCGGCAGGACTCTGTACAAGCGCTAGTGGATGCACTGCGGCTGGTTCAAGCGCGTCGCTCGCTTTGAGCTCTTCACTGCTGCGGCTTGGCTCAAACGCCATCGCATCTGTCGCGCTGTCGACTGTCGGCGCATCGAGCGCCTTCTTGCGCGTGAACGACAGCGTCCGCATCGCGCTCTTCACGTGCGTCGCTCACGTCTTTGACTGGGTCAAATGCGTCTTCATAACCGACACCGTGCATGTTCGCATCAGTCAATGACCCACAGCACAAAAGACCCAACGACGAATGCCCCAAAGAACCACCACCACCGCGCTCTCTATAAAGCTGCTCTTCCATTCGCATCAACACGCTCCGTCCTCGTTCGCTGGGTATCGAAATGTACAAGCCACACGCCGCGCGTGCGCGTGGGTCGTCGTCCGTCTGTCTTGGCATGATCGCTCTCGCTCCTGCGCACGTCCTCAGCTGTCCCACCGATCGAGCGTCTTCTTTAATACTTCAAACGTCGTCCAGGACACGGCGACTGACGGCGCGTGCACGAGCAAGCGCGGGTACACGCCGCGGAAGAAGCCTGGGAGCCCCTCTTGCGCCTTGATCTGCACGAGCGCGTCCAAGAGACCGCGGTACTGCACGCGCATCTTGGGCTCACCGCCGATCTTGGGCTGTACGACACACCGTCAATCCGAGTTAGAGTCAGTACGTCATGAGACTCGAGCGAGGCAGTGAGTGATGGTGCGTACCGCAGAGGCGCTCGCAGTGGTCTCTTTGATCGCGCACGACGCTGGGACTGTGAGCGCGACGCCGCGACTCGTGAGCTGCGAACATCGCGAACGAGACGGACACTGGAGATGAACAACGTGCGATTCCGACAGGAGCAATGAGCGACAGAGAGAGAGCAATGAGCGACCTGCAGTTCAGCGCCAGCAGACGACGCAGACGACGACGACGATGCGAGAGCAGCAGATGAGACGCGCGAGCGTACCGACGGCGCTTCCTGCACAAGGAGCATCTGCGTCTGCAGCCGCGTCTTTGCGACGTCGAGTGGGTTTGTCAGCACACCCGCCTGTGTGTGTGTAAGACAGAGAGACGTCGTCAGTACGTCGTGCGTGAGAAGAGCAGGCGTCGTACGCGCATGCAGAGCGGATGAAGGTCGTACCAGAGCACCAGCCATCGCGCCAGACGCGACGTACGCCGAGATGTTCATCTCGCCGCTCGGGTTCAGGATCTTCTTGAACGTCTCGTTCGCAGACACCATGATCATGCTGCACGAGTGGCAGACGCAAGCCCCGTAAGAGGGCGCTCGCAGACGCGCATAGGCTCGTAGAGAGCGCGTACGTACCTGTACGGCAGGTTCATGATGAACGTCGTTGGGAAGCTCAAGTACAGCGCGCGCACGCCTTCTTGCCGAATGATCTAGCGCCACAGACGCGAGTGTGTGAGCGTCGCGATGGACTGCGCTAGCGCACATGAGAGAGCGAAAGCGAGAGCGGCGTACCGTCTTGAAGCAATCGCTCACTCCGCTATAGTATCCTAACTGCAGGCGCTGCTTCACGACCTGCAGACGACCGATAGACAGTGTGAGTCGCTGCATGTAGATCCGATAGAGAGACAAGGAGAGACGTACGTCCATGGGCGTCATGATCATGTCGTGGCACACAGTCGCGATCACACCTGCTGCGCCTATGGACCCACAAGAGAGAGAGAGAGAGAGAGCACACGACAATGGACATGGTCAGTGGCTTCAGTCACGAGCGCTCGAGTCGATCAACGCGAGCAAGTGAGTGGCAAGACGCACCCGAGGCGATTGGCGTGTGGTCGGCCGTGTCGGCGCCGAGCGTCTTCTTCATGGCCTCAAACACAGAGAAGTAGACTGCGTGTGCTGGGAGACTCGCGCTGAGCATCGTGCTGACGCCGCGGAAGAGGCGCAGCGGTCCCTCCTCCGTGATGAGCTTGCGGCCCGTTTGGATGGCCGAGAGCTTGAGCGGCTTGCCGTTTACAGGGCAGCGCTGGCACTGCATGTGCGTCTAGTTGGTGTCATCCACCATTGTCACACAGACACAACAGCAAGCAGCAGTGTGAGCATGGGACCGAGACGCAGCACGCGTGATCAGCACCAGAGCTCGCATCGCTGGCAGTGCGAGCACAGCAGAGTAGTGCTGGACAGTGTGGCGCGCGGCGACATAGACACGCGGGTGCACCACCAGAACGCCATGACTGCCGGTCGCGCTCGATGAGAGGCAGCGAACATGGCCGTCGCAGCATGGGCAGCAGTAGCGGTGCACGCCAACCATCTCGCCACGCACAGATGCACACACACACGCAGCAGCAGCACGAGACAGCACACTCCCCTCGCTACTGCTGCTCGATGTACGTGCAGTCGCACACACACTCGCACGCACGTGCACGAACACAGTCGTCGTCAGTGGCGCCACGTACTTTGATCGTGTCGATCGGGAAGATCGAGACGTGCTCAGCGACGCCAGCGGCCGAGCCGGCCATCATGTGGTGGAGGAACGAGCCCTTCTCGGGCGTCCACTCCTCCCAGTCCTCGTCAATGACAACGGGCGTCGTCGTCGTCGCCATCGCGGTCGGCTGCTGCTCACGCGTGTGTGTGTTGCTGCTGCTGCTCCTGCGGCTTGCGCGCTTGGACGCGAACTACCGGTCGCACGCGCCGCAAAGTGATTGACGCGCTGTGATTTGGTGGGTTTAACGCCCTGTTGCGAAGTATACTAAACTCAAGTTTGTTTGGATCGTTGGTTTTATCACTATCAAAGTTACAATAGATAGCTGTGTTGAATAGTGAACACAAGTTTGAAAATGTGTGGTCCACGCTACACAACTGTTGAGCAATCGTGAGCGATTCAGGTCGGACGAGAGAGGCAACAGCGAAGGGACCAAAGAGCGCTCGATGCTGTTGGCAATGCGTGTCGAGCAGATGGCGCGCTCAATGCACAAACCGCTTGTTTGCGCTGCGTGCGTCTTGCTTCCTTGTCTCTCTCTTGCTACGCTCACGCAGCGCTGTCATCGCTCCTCGTTCAGCATGCGAGCTGCACAACAGCACACACACACACACACACACTCGACTCGGCGGATACCGATCCGCACCGAGCCACCAACGACTGGCGCTACGCACGCCGCGGCACACGCCCGACAGTGGCATCACCCACGACGACTGCGCTCGCCACCCACGACAACAGCGCATACAAACACCAAGTCAACGACCACGACTGAACGCTCCGATTCGATTCGATTGATTCAACAGCGCGCGGTGCATGCTGCTGACGCTCTCTCTTGTTGCTACTGCTGCTACTGCTGCAGACATGCATGTGCACACGTACGCTCGACCCATGCGCTGGCACTACAGGCACATGCACTGCTCTAATGACCACATGCCTACAGTGCTCGCTACGGTAGCACTGGACTGCGCTCTACCAACGACCGCAAGTGCCGGTGCGCCACGCGCTAGCACCTGCGATCGCACCAGTCACGGTCCATGGCGCGTGCTGGCGCTCGACCAGCGGAGGCAGCGCGCGGCACAGCGTGACACGTTCTGGACTGTGCGGCTGCGCCACTCGAGTGGCTCGGCGTCCAAACACATGCGCGCACAGCCTCTGCCGCTCGCTCATCCGTCCGTCCTTCGCAGCCATGAGCGCCAATGGCGACTGACTGACTGACTGCCTCACGCCTGCTTCACGCGGATCGCGCCAGACGACTTGGACAGCAGAAAGCCCTCGAGCTCCTCGGCGTGTTGCGTCGGCACGCGGAGCGCAAACTCCGCGCCGTCGCCGCTCCCAAACTCCTGCGCCACGACGTCCGCAGCGTAGCGTGCGCAGCCGTGCTTGACTGCGTCAATGTATGCGAACGGCGCCTGCACGCGCAGCAATGTCGTTGGCACGACGTCGACGATCTCTGCGTGCTCGAGCACTTCTTGCGCACCAGCGCTGTAGGCTCTGATGAGTCCGCCTGTGCCCAAGAGCGTCCCGCCAAAGATCCGAGAGACGACCACGCAGACGTCGACGAGCTGTGCGCGTTGCAGCGCTGCGAGGATCGGCTTGCCGGCCGTGCCGTGCGGCTCGCCGTCGTCCGAGCACAGCTCACGGCCGTCGGACGTTGCGTAGGCGTAGCAGTGGTGGCACGCAGTCGGGAACTTGGCGCGCTGAGTAGCGAGCAACGCTCGCACTTGCGTAAGCGCAGTATCCTCTTTCGCGCTTGGAGTCGTCGAAGTCGACTCGCCTGTTACAGTGACAGCATCAGAGCCGAGCGGCCATGCTGCTGCGATGAAGCGCGAGCCCTTGCGCTTGGCGATCTCATGCTCGACCGCACATCGAATCGTCCTTCGCATGGTGCAGCTGGAATCGACGACTGCAGCATAGTCAATCCAAGATGTCGGCAGTTGTACCTCGCTTTTGTCTCTATCTAAATATGTTCTCTGACCTACCTTGCTTATGTCACTATACGAGTCTGTCATTTTGTGCATCAAAACACACACACATCAACATCGGCAGCAGAATCAACTCAAGCAGCAAGCGCCGAGCACAATGGAGACACCTGTGCGCAAGGACGCAGTCACGCGCTTCCTCGAGTTCCTGCGCATTCGCACCGTGAGCGGCGAAGGTCCGCACGGCGCGTACCAGCAGGTGCGTATAGCTCAAGAGCGCACAGTCAACTGCATTGAACACAACACTGACGCTGTGGCAATGGCGGACACTCACAGGGAGCCGAGTGGTTGCGCGACTACCTCGTCGAAGGTGCGAGCGCTTGCTTGTGTGTCACGTGCACGCTAACAACAGTTCGCTAACTCTTTGTCACCGGCTGTGCCATCGCAGTTGGGCTGGACGTGCAAGTGTTTGCGCCAGTCGAGAACAAGCCGATCGTGCTGGTGCGTGCGATGCACCTGCGCTCGGCTCCATCCTTCGCATGATCGCTCACACATGTGCGGACGCTATCTACTGCAGGCGACGTGGCGGGGTGAAGACCCGTCGCTGCCAGGCGTCCTGCTCAACTCGCACTATGACGTCGTGCCCGTTCTCCGCGAGCACTGGGAGCGCGACCCGTTCGACGTGCGTGCATCTCTCTCTCTCTCTCTGACTGAGCCGTCTGTGACTGCAAGGAGCACAGCCACTCACACGCGCTGCCATGTCAACTTCACAGGCGCAAGTGCTCGAAGACGGTCGCATCTACGGCCGCGGTGCGCAGGACATGAAGAGCGTGTGCATCCAGTACGTCGAGGCAGTCTACAAGCTCAAAGCGAGCGGCTTCACACCGAAGCGCAACGTCCACTTGCTGTACGTCCCAGACGAAGAGATCGGCGGGTCCGACGGCATGGAGCGCTTCCTCCAGAGCGCACAGTTTGAAGCGATCCAGCCACTCGCAGTGGCGTTTGACGAAGGCATCGCGAACCCCGCAGACGCGTTCACGGTCTTCTACGGCGAGCGCGTGCCGTGGTGGTTCTACGTCAAGGCCGAAGGACCAACGGGCCACGGCAGTCGCTTCATCAACGACACGGCGACGTCCAAGATCATTGAGATTTGCAACAAGGCGCTGGCGTTCCGCGCCGAGCAAGAGCGCGCGCTCGACGCGGACGCAGGCTGCAAGCACGGCGACATGAAGAAGCGCAAGCTCGGAGACGTCACGACGCTCAACATCACGGTGCTCGAGAGTGGCGTGTCAACCGACGGCGGCAAGACGCACGCGCTGAACGTGATCCCAACGGAAGCGATCGCAGGCTTTGACGTCCGCATCTCGCCGAACACGGACCTGACCGAGTTCAAAGCCATGCTGGACGAGTGGTGCGCTGCGGAAGGTCTGTCGTGGTACTTTGCGCCGTGGTGGAAGGACCCGATTCGCGAGCACTACACGACCAAGATCGACGACGACAACGTCTGGTGGACGCTCTTCAAGCGCGCGTGCGAGGTGCGACCAAGCGATTGTCTCTCTCTCTCTCTCTCTCATGAGCGATAGGCGCTACGAGACGTCGTAGAGGACGCTCTCACTCTCTCTCTCTCTGACGCTTGCTCGGTTGTTGTCGTGGACGTGCTGATAGAAACTCGGCGTGCCAGTCGAAGCCGAAGTGTTCCCTGCAGCGACTGACAGTCGCTTCATTCGCCGCCTTGGGATCCCAGCGTTCGGGTTCTCGCCCATGAACAAGACCGAGATCCTCCTGCACGAGCACAACGAGAGCCTCTACAAGGACACGTTCCTGAAAGGCATCGACGTCTACGTCGCGATCTTCACGGACCTGCTCGCGTCGACTGCTTAGGCGATCAGCAGCGGACTGACAATGTCGTATCGACAGCAGCAAGCGCGCGGCCTTGCGAGCTGACGCTTGCGACGTCCAACAGTGTCCATGAGATGTGGACACTGAGTGTAGGTTGTTGAGCTGTACCTTGATTTTGTCACTATCAAAATTGCAAAGTGTTGCAAAGCATACTGAAATCAAGAGCAATGGTGGCCGTTTTCACTTTTACTCGGTTTCTGCACTATCAGCTTTTTGACAGAGAGCAAGAAGGAGTGTGAGCTGCGAACAGAGATCATGAGCCGACACGAACGAGCGTGCTCTGTGATCAGAGCGACTGGCGCTTGCTGCGTGTGATGCCTCACTCGACATGGACGTACCACCGACGCTCCTCTTCTCGCCGTCGCCATCGAACCGCGTCATCCTGCCGTGTCCTCTGCCTCGGTCGACGTCGCTGTCTCTTCACGAAGAGCAACAACAGCAACATGCGTCGATCGAGCCACTGCTGCGCCAAGGTACGTCAGTAGTAACTACGGTAGCGGTGTGTGCTGCTATGATATCGTCATGTGTGCTCAAAGTCCAACGTTGCGTGTGCACTACGAATGCCCAGCTCCTCACACAGACAGCAGAGATGAGACGCGCGGTTCGAGTGCGAACAGCAGCAGGAGCGATCGAGAGTCGACACTACAACACCCACATGGACTCGACAGCAGTGCAGCAGCAGTGCCTATGAGAACAACAAACTTCGCAGACAATGACGCAGATCGCGCAGCTATGAAGCACGCACACGCAGCACTCGACAGTCTCCAACAGCCGCCACAACAGCAGCAGCCGTGGCGCCGTTCAAAGCAGCAGCTCCGCAGTTCCCCACGACTACTCGCGAGTCTCGAGCCAGTCGCATCGAGTGCATCGTCTATCAAGAGACAGCAGCAGCAGCAGTCACCATTGCCACGCGCGACTCGCACGACTGGACGACTCCACGCGCTGCTTGAGACTCAGACCAAGCGCATCTACTCCACAGACAACAGCAATGACCATGGCGCTGCACCGCACACTCGCACACGACCGTCTCGTGCGCTTCAACAGCCGCAGTCATCACTCGCATCAGCTGGCGCGCGCTCGCTCCAGACCTCGCTCAAGCAGATCCAACACACGCAGCAGCTCCACGAGCACGAAGCCGCGCGTCTCGCACATACGCTCGAGGTACGTTCACTTACCATTGAGTTGTTTCCGTCGACGATCACTCATACAACAGAGTGTCGGTCCATTTGTGCCACAGACACGTGTCGATACAATGCGCGGCGTCTCGATCCCGATTGCGTTTCTGCTCGAGCACCAGCACAAGCGATTCGCGACGCGCGTTGTGCTCCACCGCATGTGCGACGCGTTCGCTCGCCAGCACCGCCGCGTCGCTGCTGCGGTACTCGCGCACTGGCACGCGCGCACAGTTGTGCTCCGCGTCGTCGCTGCCCATGCACACGACGAGCGCGTCGCCAAGCACACGAGCCTCGCGCACGCGTGTGCGATCGCCCAGCGCAAGCACTACGCGCGTATGCGGCTCTTGCTCGCGCGCTGGCGCTCGCACACGGCAGTGCTCCGTCTCATTGCGTACACTCGCGCTGCGCGCGTGCTCCAGCGCATGTGGCGCGCCGTGAGCTTGCGTCAGCGCTTGCAGACGCTCGCGCGCGTCTATCGCAACCGCGTGCGCGACACCAGCGCGATCCGCATCCAGTCTGCTGTGCGGCGCTCGCTCGCTCAGCGTCACGTCGCTGAGCTCAAGCGCATTCGCAAGCGCGCGTGGGCTGCGACGCACATCCAGCGCAGCTACCGGAGCGTCCGGCTCCAGCGCATTGCGCGCCGCGAGCGCGAACGTCGAGCTGCACTCGTGCTCGAGCGCTGCTGGCGCGGCCGTGTTGGTCGTCAGCGAGCGCGTTTGCGGCGTCAGCAGATCCACGACGCTGTCCTCCATGTGTACACGCGTCGTTGGCAGCCGCTCGCAATGCAGGTCGTGGTCGTCGCGTGGTGCGAAGCGCGTCGGATCCAGCGCTGCGTGCGCGCACACTTGGTGCGCAAGCGCCTCGCGCATGCGACGCAGCGCAACTGGCACCGGCGATCGTACATTGCCGCGTGGCGCATCCAGCGCGCGTTCAAGCGCTTTCGCCGATTGCAAGTCGCTGCGGCGCTCGCAACTGCAGTCGACGCAGTCGCTGAGCGCTGCGCACGTGCTGCTGCAATCATCTATGGGGCGCTCGAGCGGCACTGGCGCCGGCGCCAGAACACCAGCGCGCGCGTTGTGACTGCGCTCTGCCGGCGCTTTCACGCGAAGCGACTCGTGATGCGTGAGCAACTCGCGTGGCTCACGCACTGGCAAGTGACATACCTCACTCACTGTCTATTGGTGCTGTCGAAGACAACGAGTGATGGTCGTTCGTATCACGAGCACCTCACAGCAGTCGCACGTGCGATCGCAGCACTCGAACTCGACCAGCGCAGCGCACAGCGGCGTTTGCAGACGCACGCAGCGTTCTCGCTCATACAGCGCGTCAAGCGCGTGCATGAGACTGTGAGTGATGGTCACGCTACGCTGATCCAGCGTGTCTGGCGCGCACGTCGCTTCTGTGCGTTTGTACGAACGCGAGTACGAGCGGCGCGTCAGCTCCAGAAGCTCCTTCCCCACGTCTATCGCGAGTCCGTACGTCGCGCACGCCGTCGCGCACTGTTCGCACACTACAAGCGCACGCGGTTCGCGTTGCTGCGAGAGACGTTCACTCACTGGCACGCGCGTCGATTGCTCACGCACGAAGCTGCGCGCTTGAACGTCACGCACACTGCGCTCCGGCGCGCGCACTGGTTCCGCCACCACAAGCTCCGCAAGCGCATGCTGAGCGCGTGGCAGCGCTTTGTCGCACACGAGCGCGCGCACCGGCGCCACCGCGCAGTGGCTGCAGCAGTGGCGCGGCGTCAGCGTCTTGTGCTCGTGTGGCGCGCATGGCGCCACGATGCGCTGCCGCAGCTCGTCGTGCGCACTCGCGTGCTTGAGCTCACGCTGGTGCTGCACACGTGGGAGCAGCTGCGCGCGCACGTGCAGCGCCAGCGCACGCTCCATCGCGCAGACGCGTGGCACCACAAGCGGTGTAAGGCGCGCGCGCTCGCAGCGTGGCGTCTCGATCTCCAAGCGACGCAGCGCGACGTCGCGCGCGCGCAGTGCCACTTTGACCAGACGCTCGTGCGCACGAGCTTCTGCGCATTGCGGCAGTACGTCTCGCTGCTCCAGCGCGGTACGTTGTGCGTGTGTGCGGACCGTGAGTGATGGTCTGTCTAGTACCCAGTGTCTAACACTGTTGTTGTCTCTTGTACGACAGTCGACCAGCTCTGCAATCGTCAGCGCTGTCGCCGCGGCGTGCGCCAGTAGACCGACCACATGAGCCGCGCGCTCCAGCAGACGCACTGGTGCGACCAAGTGCGCAAGTTCCGCGACGCTCACGTCCAGCGCACGCACTGGCACCAGTGGCGGTGCTGTGTGCGCGATCGCCACGCACACCGAGCGACGCTCGCAGTCATGACAGCGTTCCGCCATCGCACGCAGATACAATGCGCTGTGCATCAGTGGCACGCGCACACGCCAGTGCTGCGCGATCTGCGCGTCACGCGAGAGCTCGCGCGCTTGTTCCACAGCTTTTGCGTGGCGCAGCGCGTGTTCCAGCGCGGGTTCGTCGTGTTCTGGAGCCTCACGGTCGGTGCGCGACGCGTAGCAATGGCGACGCGCATCCAGCGCTGGGTCCGGAGCAAGCGCGCGCGGCGGCAGCTCGTGGTCTTTCGCGCGGCGCTCAAGTATCAGCTCGAGACGCGCGTGGCCAAGTGTCTGGACGTCGAGACGTTCACGCCAGAGTCGCTCTTTGAGGCGCTCATTGGCGCGTCGAGACGCCCAGTGTGGGTCTTTGCGCTGTTGTCGCTGCCGTGGCAGCCGCTGTCACAAGCGCAGCGCACAGCGTTCGCATCAGTTGCGACGAACTGGCGGCACTTGCGTCAGCAGCGCAAGCGCATGGCGTTTGGCTGGCTCAGTGCGGCCGAGCGCGTCCAGCCGCGCCAGTTTGCCAAATGCCGCGGCGCAGACGCCAGTGAGAGTGGCGAAGACGAGGACGCCACAGCGTATAGTGTCGTGAGCTGGCTCGGTGTCGATCCGCAGACGCTGCCGTGCGTCGTCGCGTTCTGGCAAGGCGTGTCGACGCCAGCAGCGCAGAGTTGCAGCGGACGCGCGCCTCGGCGTCTTGCGCGGCGGTTCACGCGCGTCTGCAGCGCCGCTGATGCGCTCGTTCTTCCGTTCGGATCGTCGCCGAGCGTCTCGCTCGTGATGCAGTGGATCGACACGCTCGAGCAGCGCAGTCGCGACGCCACAGCGATAGACTTGCAAGCTATTGGTCGCCGCTACGTGGCGCGTCAGTACGTCGAGTCGCTCCGTCTTGCGCGGCGCCACGCGATAGCGCAGCGGCTACAGACGTGGTACCGTGCGCTCCAGATCAAGTGGTGCACGCGCACGACGCACCGCGCGGCGATCAAACTCCAGCGCTGGCGCCGCAGTGTCGTGACGCGCCGGCGGTTCTGGCGCACAGTCGAGACCGCAATGGCCGCCGCTCGCGCCGCTGCGACGAAGCTCCAGCGCGTTGTCCGGCGCCATGCGTTGCATACGCGCCTCCGACTCGTGTGCGCGAGTTTAGTCGCAACGCCTACTCGCTATGCGCACGCGCCGCTGTGTGACGAGTGCGTTGGCGCTGCAGTGCGTCGTCATCAATCCAACTCGCCAGTTGTCGAGACAGACCAACACTCAGCGTCCATATTGCACAACGTTGCGCTCGCGACGCTCAAGTGCCGCGACTGCGCACATGCGCTCTGCGCGTCGTGCTTTGCGGCGCTCCACGCGAGCGGCAAGCGCATGCTCCACGTCGCCAACCGCATCGACGCCGCGGCGATGAACGACGAGAGCGTGCGCCTGTGCGACGCGTGCGAAGTCGCTGCGTGTACGCGCGTGTGTGGGACCTGCAGCAGCGACAGCGTGGCGGCCAAGAAAGCGTTCTGTACTGCGTGCTTTGAGCGCGCACACAGTGACGTTGTTGTGGCAGTGAGTGATGGTCCTTCTCACCAAACCGTCCGACGCGCGTGGTGGCAGTCTGAGCGCTTCCGCACGCACATGTGGGCGCGCGTGACTGCGCACGACACTGTCGCTGCTACTGGGACGTACGCGCCGGGCGTCGTCGCCAAGTACGAGTGGCTCACGCGCACTCGCTACGAGCAAGAGCAGCACTCGCTCGCACTCGTAGCTGACGCGCAGAAGCAGCGCGACGACGCTTTGTTTGCGCTCCTCGTGCAGCACGAAGCGATCTTGCGCGACGCGTTCGATCGGTACGACCGCGACGGCTCTGGGAGCATCGATCGCACGGAGCTCGCGCGCATGTTCACGGACGAACTCTGTCAGCCGCTGCGTCCCGACGAGCTCGACGCGGCGATGCGCGTCATGGACACGTCTGGCGACGGCACGGTCCAGTTCCACGAGCTCCTGCAGTGGTTCACTACGACGGTGCTGGCGCAAGAGGCGCTCAGGACGAGCACCGGCACCGGTGGAGTCTCGACGGCCAGTGAGCTCTTGAAAGACGCACTGCGAGCGAAGCGCACGATGCGGCGGTACCGAGACAAGATCGTCGAGCTCTTGCCGTCTGTGGCGTCGTCGCCTACGAGCCAGAGCAAGGACGCCGCAGCACTACGTACCGAGGACGACGCGCCGATGCCGACCGTCCCTGGCTTTCCGACCGTCGCGTGCCTCGGACCGCGCGACTATGCGCGCAAGCGCAACGTCTTCTTCCGCTTCGTGCGCGACGTCTGCGGCCTCGCGTACGTCGTCGACGACGCGCACGAGATCCCGATCGCCGATGCGATGGACGTCTTCACGCGCGTGTTCGTCCCACGCTGGAACGCTGGGGCGCTCACGCACGACTTCTACTACGACGACGAGGCGTTTGCGTTCGACGGGAGCGACTGGCGCCGCGTCTGGGACGCCAGTGCGAACAAGTACGTCTACTGCACGCGGCGGCGGCGGCGTCGAGTGTCTGTGACAGCGGCTGGAGCAGTGAGTGACGACGCTCGTACTGCAGCATCAGTGAAGCGGCGCCGCAGCAGCCGCAAGCGGAGCAGCCTAGCAGCTCCAGGTGCGTCCGAGCAGCTCCAACAGCAGCAGCAACACAATGGCGATGACGCGGCAGACAGCGCAGTGTACGAAGACATCGTCGAGCCGATTGATCCGCGACGCAAGCAGCAGCTGCTCGCAGACGCGACGCGCGCGTTCACAGCCGCAGACCAGGACGCGTCAGGCTCGATCGACAGCCGCGAGTTCCACCGCATGCTCGCGCACGAGCTCTGCGAGCCGATCGCTCGACGCACAGCGCGCGACGTCTTCCAAGCGATCGACGCGGACAGCAGCGGCACGATCGACTTTGACGAGTTCTTCCGCTGGTACGCAGCCGACAAGTGCCAGGACTACCCCGTGACGCCGCAGCTCGCACGCGCACGCGCTGTACTCAAAGCCCAGCGCCGAGCGCGCGCAGTCGCGAGTGCAGCTGTCGAAGCCGGCATTGCGAGCGGCGTGCAGCTCACGCGCGCTGTCACCGAGCAGCTCCGTGCGCGGCAGCTCGCACGCGACACAAAGGACGCGTCGTCCGAGCTCGTGGCGCTGCTGTACGAGGGCTTTGAGAAAGCGCTCGCAGCGAAAGCGCTCGGCCTGCACAACCAGGACGTCGATGCTGCGCGCGCGTGGCTCGTTGAGAAGCGCGAGCGCGAGCAGCAGGAGCAGACTGAGCGAATGCAAGCGAGGGATGCAGCGCAAGCACTCGCGAAAGAGCGAAAGCGCGCGGCTGCGCAGCAGCGCAGAGTGCGCATCGCGCGCGTGAAGAAGACGGTGCAGCGCTTCGTGTTTGGCGCGAACAAGAAGGAGGCGCACGCTGCGCGCGTGCAGGACGCGCTGCAGAACCTCGAGCGCGACATTTTGCTCGCCGACGAGCAGCTCTCGAGCCAAGTCGCAGACGGACGCAGCGCCGCCAAGTCGACTCGGAACATCAGGCGCTGACACACAAGTGTTCATCTTGTCACGTCAACAGCTTGAGCAACTCATGCGCAGCACGTGCTCACGACTCGAACTGAGTACGAGCACTTGACTCGAGAAGTGCGCTCTTGCAACGACACTCGAACCATGTCAAGCGATCGCCACGATGCCTCTCGATGGTCCACGCAGTCTCGATGCACGACTGCGCCACGCGAGTGAGCTGATGACTGACCCAGCGCTAATGGTTTGCAATGTAGTGATAGTACTTGATGACCTGGCACGGAGCCATTGAGAGGCACTGCAAGCGATTGATGAGCAGTGACCAGAGAGCAAGTGGGACTGCTGCTTGCTACGATGCGATCTCACCAAACCAGCGATGTAGACACAAGCACGCGAGATACCGCAAGTGCGAGGATCCATCCATCCAACTACACCACAGCGCTGACAGTGCCGAGCGCCTCGTGGTGGAGACAACAAGAGGCACGAACGACACGGGACCACACTCGCTCTCACTCGATACATCAACAAACTGCTAGCCGAGGAACTTCTTGAGCAGCGGTGTGTTGAGCCAGAAGTGATCCGAGCACCACAACTGAGAGCAAAGTCAGAGCGAGTGAGTGAGTTGATGAGCGAGTTGATGAGCGAGCACCAGCGTACTCGAGCGCTCTTCAGTGGATGATGAAGTGCAGAAGTGCAGACTGTGTTGTGTCGGCTGATCAAAGAACAAGGAACAAAACGCAAAGAATTATGACAAAAAGACCGAATGCAAAAGACCAAGGAAAAGATCGAGAACCAAGGACCGAACACAAAAGGAACGACCAACAGTAGAAGAACGCATTAAAGCGTAATAGCAAAAGAGTCTTTATCGTTTGCGTGCTTGGTGAGTTCTTCTTTGAAAAGACCACACTGAGGTGGCACAATGAGGCCAATTCGCGGTGACACAATAAGACTAAACTGAGGCGACACAGTCTAGAGACACATTGAGACCAAGTCCAGAGACAGGTAAGCAAACAAACAGGGTACGGATGAGAGCGATCTCATCGTCGGAATGGAGAAAGCGGTGACAATGAAAATGAGAAAGAAAGAACAAGTGCATTCGATCATGCGCTCTACCTCCTCCTACTTCCTCTTCTACGACTGCTGCTGCTGCTCGCACACATGCGCTACTCTACTGCGCACACTCAAGTGCGAGCCGCGCACGCTCGACACACTGACGGATCGACTGAATGCACTGTGGCGCCATGACATCTGGCACGCCACGCACTCCGTCGTCGTCGTCATCCTGCTCTCCAAACACCAAAGATCCAACCACCAAGAGGTGATCGATGATCGATGATCGATCGGCAGGTCGATCCGCACTGCTGAGGATGCGCGCTTAGTCGACCTCCTCGATCTTCGGGCCCTGGTCCGGAGCGCCCGCTGGCGGAGCGCCACCCGCAGGCGCGCCTGGCATACCGCCCGGCATGCCGCCAGCACCGCCCGCCGCAGCGTACATCTTCTGCAAAATCGGGTTCGCCACGCCCTCGAGCTCCTTCTGCTTCGCCTCGAACTCCTCCTTCTCCGCCGACTGGTTCGCGTCGAGCCAGTTGATCGTCTCCGTCACCTTCTCGTTGATCGCGTTGCGGTCCTCCTCCGAAATCTGGCTCTTCAGCTTCTCGTCGTCGAGCGTGTTGCGCAGGTTGTACGAGTAGTTCTCGAGACCGTTCTTCGCCTCAATGCGAACCTTGTTCGACTCGTCCTCGGCCTTGTACTTCTCAGCCTCCGCCACCATGCGGTCAATGTCCGCCTGCGACAGACGGCCCTTGTCGTTCGTGATCGTGATCTTGTTCTCCTTGCCCGTCGACTTCTCCACCGCCGACACGTTCAAGATGCCGTTCGCGTCAATGTCGAACGTCACGTCGATCTGCGGCACGCCACGCGGCATCGGAGGAATGCCGTCGAGGTTGAACTTGCCGAGCAGGTTGTTGTCGCGCGTCATCGAACGCTCGCCCTCAAACACCTGGATCAGCACGCCCGGCTGGTTGTCCGCGTACGTCGAGAACGTCTGCGACTTCTTCGTCGGCACCGTCGTGTTGCGCGGAATCAGCACCGTCATCACGCCACCCGCCGTCTCGAGACCGAGCGACAGCGGCGTCACGTCGAGCAGGAGCAGGTCCTGCAGCTTCTCCGACTGGTCGTTGCCCGACAGAATCGCAGCCTGCACCGTCGCGCCGAACGCCACGGCCTCATCCGGGTTGATCGACTTGCACGGCTCCTTGCCGTTGAAGAAGTCCGAAAGGAGCTGCTGCACCTTCGGGATACGCGTCGAACCGCCGACAAGCACCACCTCGTGCACCTGGCTCTTCGACAGCTTCGAGTCGCGGAGCACCTTCTCCACAGGGTCCATCGTCTTGCGGAAGTAGTCGCCGCACATGTCCTCGAAACGAGCACGCGTGATCGTGCTGTTGAAGTCCACACCGTCAAACAGCGAGTCGATCTCAATGTACGCCTGCGCCGACGACGACAGCGTGCGCTTCGCGCGCTCGCACGCCGTACGCAGACGACGGAGCGCACGCTGGTTCTCCGTGATGTCCTTGCGGTGCTTGCGCTTGAACTCCGCCACAAAGTGGTCCACGAGACGGTTGTCAAAGTCCTCACCGCCAAGGTGCGTGTCACCCGCCGTCGCCTTCACCTCGAAGATGCCCTCCTCAATGCTCAGGAGCGACACATCGAAGGTGCCGCCACCGAGGTCGAAGATCAGCACGTTGCGCTCGCCGCCCTTCTTGTCGAGGCCGTACGCAATCGCAGCAGCCGTCGGCTCGTTAATGATACGGAGCACGTTCAGGCCCGCGATCGCACCCGCGTCCTTCGTCGCCTGGCGCTGCGAGTCATTGAAGTACGCCGGGACCGTGATCACAGCGTTCTTCACCTCCTTGCCGATGAACGCCTCCGACACCTCGCGCATCTTGATCAGCACCATCGACGAAATCTCCTCCGGCTGGAACGTCTTCGACTCGCCCTTGAACTGCACCGTGATCTGCGGCTTGTCGCCCGCACCCGGCGTCACCTTGAACGGCCAGTGCTTGATGTCCGCCTGCACGATCGGGTCCGAGAACTTGCGACCGATCAGACGCTTCGCGTCGAACACCGTGTTGTACGCGTTCATCGCCACCTGGTTCTTCGCGGCATCACCGATGAGGCGCTCCGTGTCCGTGAACGCAACGTACGACGGCGTCGTGCGGTTGCCCTGGTCGTTCGCGATAATCTCCACGCGGTCGTTCTGCCACACACCGACGCACGAGTACGTCGTGCCGAGGTCAATGCCCACCGACTGGCCAGCCACTGCTTGCGCCATCTTGCTTTGTTGTTGTTGAGAGAGGGGAAGGGAGGCTTCTTCTTCGTTCACTCTTGCGAGGAAAACTGGAAATGAGCGTCGAGAGGCAAAACGTAAAGCCTTCCTTGTGTTGTTGGCTCAGCTGTTTGCTCACACACAGCACACTCGTTCCCCCTCATCAAAACAACACAACCAAGCAAAGCAAGATACCGACGACCGCTGCAAGACGCATTCGAGACCATTCGAGACAAATTGACGCAATGCAGCACCCTGCGACACCACTCGTCGTCACGCGCGCGGATTGGCCAGCGGCGATTCAGCAGCGAATCACACTGCGCCATGATAGCCGTTTTTCACAACCAGTCAAACCCTGTGCTCTTTAGATCGTCTTCGTCGTCCGCGATCTTGTCTCTCTTGCTCTTTGTATGCTCTCAAAGTCGAATGTTCTCGAACATGTGTGTGTTTCGATGGCTTTTCTCGTGTGACAGCCAGATATGTACTAGCATTGCCGATCCACGCACGCGTCATTCATGGCTTCACATCGAGATCAATGGCAGGCTTGCTCTCTGCAGTCGTGGACCCCAAGCGCGCAGGCAGGCAGTGCACAATGATGATCAGCGCGACACCTTGCAAGCGAACGAGAGCAACTGACAATGACAATGCACTCGACCTCGATGTGCGCGCTGTATGTGTGCATTGCTGCTGCTGCCTTTGTGCACATGCGAGCGAGCGACCAACTCGATCCGATTGATTGCAATGCGGTGTCGCTGCTGCTGCTGCTGCTGTTGCTGCTGCGTGTGCGCGAGTCGATGAACATAGTGGTGCTGGGCTCTAGAGATCCTCTGCGGCCGTGTAGTTGCGCACGTACTCGAGGAAGAGCGCTGGTGGGATGCAGTGCATCATGTGTCATAGCGATGTGAGAGCGACAGCAAGAATGACTGTGGTCGTGCATGTGCACATGCTTGTACGAACCTTGTCGTCGCTCCAAGATGCGCTTCACGACCTGCTCGTGCGCCTTCCACTTGGCGATCACGCTGCGCTTCTGCGGCGTGAACTTCTTCGCGCGCGAGTGCGTGAACTGTTGCCATACAAGCGTCCGCATAGAGTGAGTGCATATGAGATGAACGAGTGATCGTATGCAGTATCCAATCGAGTAGCTGTCCCAATAGCAAGAGCAGCGGACGCACCGAAGAGAGCGCGTTGAACACGAGGAACGCGAGGATTGAGATGCCAAAGAACTTGATGAGCGTCAAGAGGTCTGTTACACACACACAGAGTCACATTGTGAACGCGTCAGCTGCATACGTCCCTGACAGTGCTTTGCACCGCGCACGCCACTCCTCGCGTCAGTCACTGTACCTGGCTTGACTGCATCGGGGAACAGCAGCGGCTGGAATGCGCCGTACGCAGCGTGCACTGCTGGCATCACGTACTCGGCTTCGCGAATCGCATTCGGCAAGTGCTCTTCGCACTCGACCTGCGCCGCATAGCGAGCATCGTCAAGGCAAACGACAACAGCATCCACTCACATTGTCAGCAGGTGTCACTCATACGTGCGAATGCGCGACCGCATGCACGCCAACTCGTGAGAGGCACACAGATACACAACACAACGTCACTCAGACGCACCATGAGCGTGATGAACGCCACGAGCGGGATCATCCACGCCGAGATCGAGAAGAACATCGCGACGATCTCGCGAGACCGCCTCGCTGCGATCTCGAGCTCGTCTTTTGCGAGCAGCGCGTGCGTCTCGTGCAGCACGGCCTGGCAGTCCTGCTCCACTTGGCTCAAGTTGTCCTGGACCTTTTGGTGGATCGTCTGCTCGATCGTGGCGCAGAGCTCGTTGATCTGGTTCACGTCGTCGGTCACTGCGTCGGCGCTGCTGTTGCTCGTCTGGCGCAGCGGCGAGTGCTGCTGCTGCTGCTGCTTGTGCGGGAGCCAGATCGCAGGGATCTCCAGTCCGTGCTGGTTGTTGATGTTCTCTTTGATGTTCTGCGTGATCTGCACCATGAGCTTCATGAGCTCCTTCGGGTTCGTCACTGTGTCGGCCTTTGTGAGGTAGTACCTGCGAGTGCACAAGCACGTCGAGGCAAGTGTGTCGTGAGTGACAGCGCGCATTGAGCAGCTGCGATTGTTGGCAATGGCAACAACGCACTTGAGTTTGTCAAAGTGCTTGGCGTTCAGGAGCTTCACGACGCTCATCGTGCGCGAGCACAGCGCTTGGCCCATCGGGTCCATGAACACGAACACGAGGTCGGCCGTGTCGGCGAACCCGAGGATCGCTTCGTTCACGTCAAATGGATACATGATGTCGCCGTCCACGAGTCCTGGCGAGTCGATAAAGTCCACCTGCACACACACACGCACACATCGTGCACATGCGAGCAGCGATTAGTTGCTTCACACTCGCAGCAAGCACAACGCACGCCAGCAATGACAGCAAGTGGACAAGCACACTCGCACGCGACGTCACAACACAGACAGCAAGCACCAAACATACACCAACAGTCACACACTCACACAACGAGACTCACCATTGGGAAGCTGCGCTTTGTCGACACACTCACGCACGTCTGCAAGTTCTCGACGAGTGGCTTGCCGAACTTGGCTTTGAGCGGCTCGAGGTGCGGGTAGAGCATGACAGTCGAGTCGCCCTTGATCGGCGCGAGCGTCTTCTTGCTGCCGCTTGTGACGAATGTAAAGCCCTGTGTTTCGATCGCGACGCCTGTACGCTGCACATCGTCTTCGATGTACCAGTTGATGAACGACGACTTGCCGGCGCTGTGGTTTCCGATCACGAGAATGTTCACCTTGCGGCGCGGCGGGTGGATTGTCGAGATGCCGACGCTGCGAGCGAGCGCCACGACGCCTTCGTCTGGCTGCGTGTAGAGCTCGTGCACCTGCTTCATGATCGCGCTCGCATGGTTGTCTCCCTCGCGAACGAGCGCATCGCTTTTACCCATGCTCGGTGTCGTTGCTTCTCGTCGGGATCGAGGTGGTGCAGGCGAACAGAGAGGTCCCTCGCTCCGTCAGTCGCTTGCCCGCTCGGTCTCTTCGTTTTCGTCGTCGTCGTCGTCGCACCGATGCGCTCCCTCGGTTTCTTCATGAATTGACCCAAAAACCAGACCCAACAAAACCACACACATGACCAAAAAACAAGTCTCGACCCATATAGTGTATTTGACCCGTTCACTCCTGTGTCACATGCTGCACGAGCTTGATCTCGCTTGAACGGATCGGGACGGTCTTCGCCGTGGATCTTCGCGAGCGCCAGCGTGTGGATGTTTCGAGCGCTGTTGTGGTCGCGGCGCTAGCGCACTTTCATGTTCTCTTTGCGACGTCGAACCGAGAGCGGTGCACTCAAGGACATCGGGCGTCTTAGTCGTTGTCGTGCTGTTGGTGGTGTGCACACTCACGTACTGCGCGTCGACGAGCACAGAAGCTCGACAAGCGCCGCTAGCTGGTCAAGAATTCGTCTACGTAGGTGACTACAGTATTGTTCGACGGCGGAGTGCTCGTATGAAGTCGGCGAGTGGTGCTCGGTTCTCGCGTATGATCCGCTGTACAGGCCAGTTCATAAGCTTCAGAAAGGAGTCACGTGCTCTACTCGCACCTCGAGCCGCTCAAAGCCAAGTTCGGCAAGCCACTCGTCGAGAACTTGCAGACGTGCGTGAGTGTGTCGACAAAGCGCAGCTTCCCAATGGTGAGTCTCGTTGTGTGAGTGTGTGACTGTTGGTGTATGTTTGGTGCTTGCTGTCTGTGTTGTGACGTCGCGTGCGAGTGTGCTTGTCCACTTGCTGTCATTGCTGGCGTGCGTTGTGCTTGCTGCGAGTGTGAAGCAACTAATCGCTGCTCGCATGTGCACGATGTGTGCGTGTGTGTGTGCAGGTGGACTTTATCGACTCGCCAGGACTCGTGGACGGCGACATCATGTATCCATTTGACGTGAACGAAGCGATCCTCGGGTTCGCCGACACGGCCGACCTCGTGTTCGTGTTCATGGACCCGATGGGCCAAGCGCTGTGCTCGCGCACGATGAGCGTCGTGAAGCTCCTGAACGCCAAGCACTTTGACAAACTCAAGTGCGTTGTTGCCATTGCCAACAATCGCAGCTGCTCAATGCGCGCTGTCACTCACGACACACTTGCCTCGACGTGCTTGTGCACTCGCAGGTACTACCTCACAAAGGCCGACACAGTGACGAACCCGAAGGAGCTCATGAAGCTCATGGTGCAGATCACGCAGAACATCAAAGAGAACATCAACAACCAGCACGGACTGGAGATCCCTGCGATCTGGCTCCCGCACAAGCAGCAGCAGCAGCAGCACTCGCCGCTGCGCCAGACGAGCAACAGCAGCGCCGACGCAGTGACCGACGACGTGAACCAGATCAACGAGCTCTGCGCCACGATCGAGCAGACGATCCACCAAAAGGTCCAGGACAACTTGAGCCAAGTGGAGCAGGACTGCCAGGCCGTGCTGCACGAGACGCACGCGCTGCTCGCAAAAGACGAGCTCGAGATCGCAGCGAGGCGGTCTCGCGAGATCGTCGCGATGTTCTTCTCGATCTCGGCGTGGATGATCCCGCTCGTGGCGTTCATCACGCTCATGGTGCGTCTGAGTGACGTTGTGTTGTGTATCTGTGTGCCTCTCACGAGTTGGCGTGCATGCGGTCGCGCATTCGCACGTATGAGTGACACCTGCTGACAATGTGAGTGGATGCTGTTGTCGTTTGCCTTGACGATGCTCGCTATGCGGCGCAGGTCGAGTGCGAAGAGCACTTGCCGAATGCGATTCGCGAAGCCGAGTACGTGATGCCAGCAGTGCACGCTGCGTACGGCGCATTCCAGCCGCTGCTGTTCCCCGATGCAGTCAAGCCAGGTACAGTGACTGACGCGAGGAGTGGCGTGCGCGGTGCAAAGCACTGTCAGGGACGTATGCAGCTGACGCGTTCACAATGTGACTCTGTGTGTGTGTAACAGACCTCTTGACGCTCATCAAGTTCTTTGGCATCTCAATCCTCGCGTTCCTCGTGTTCAACGCGCTCTCTTCGGTGCGTCCGCTGCTCTTGCTATTGGGACAGCTACTCGATTGGATACTGCATACGATCACTCGTTCATCTCATATGCACTCACTCTATGCGGACGCTTGTATGGCAACAGTTCACGCACTCGCGCGCGAAGAAGTTCACGCCGCAGAAGCGCAGCGTGATCGCCAAGTGGAAGGCGCACGAGCAGGTCGTGAAGCGCATCTTGGAGCGACGACAAGGTTCGTACAAGCATGTGCACATGCACGACCACAGTCATTCTTGCTGTCGCTCTCACATCGCTATGACACATGATGCACTGCATCCCACCAGCGCTCTTCCTCGAGTACGTGCGCAACTACACGGCCGCAGAGGATCTCTAGAGCCCAGCACCACTATGTTCATCGACTCGCGCACACGCAGCAGCAACAGCAGCAGCAGCAGCAGCGACACCGCATTGCAATCAATCGGATCGAGTTGGTCGCTCGCTCGCATGTGCACAAAGGCAGCAGCAGCAATGCACACATACAGCGCGCACATCGAGGTCGAGTGCATTGTCATTGTCAGTTGCTCTCGTTCGCTTGCAAGGTGTCGCGCTGATCATCATTGTGCACTGCCTGCCTGCGCGCTTGGGGTCCACGACTGCAGAGAGCAAGCCTGCCATTGATCTCGATGTGAAGCCATGAATGACGCGTGCGTGGATCGGCAATGCTAGTACATATCTGGCTGTCACACGAGAAAAGCCATCGAAACACACACATGTTCGAGAACATTCGACTTTGAGAGCATACAAAGAGCAAGAGAGACAAGATCGCGGACGACGAAGACGATCTAAAGAGCACAGGGTTTGACTGGTTGTGAAAAACGGCTATCATGGCGCAGTGTGATTCGCTGCTGAATCGCCGCTGGCCAATCCGCGCGCGTGACGACGAGTGGTGTCGCAGGGTGCTGCATTGCGTCAATTTGTCTCGAATGGTCTCGAATGCGTCTTGCAGCGGTCGTCGGTATCTTGCTTTGCTTGGTTGTGTTGTTTTGATGAGGGGGAACGAGTGTGCTGTGTGTGAGCAAACAGCTGAGCCAACAACACAAGGAAGGCTTTACGTTTTGCCTCTCGACGCTCATTTCCAGTTTTCCTCGCAAGAGTGAACGAAGAAGAAGCCTCCCTTCCCCTCTCTCAACAACAACAAAGCAAGATGGCGCAAGCAGTGGCTGGCCAGTCGGTGGGCATTGACCTCGGCACGACGTACTCGTGCGTCGGTGTGTGGCAGAACGACCGCGTGGAGATTATCGCGAACGACCAGGGCAACCGCACGACGCCGTCGTACGTTGCGTTCACGGACACGGAGCGCCTCATCGGTGATGCCGCGAAGAACCAGGTGGCGATGAACGCGTACAACACGGTGTTCGACGCGAAGCGTCTGATCGGTCGCAAGTTCTCGGACCCGATCGTGCAGGCGGACATCAAGCACTGGCCGTTCAAGGTGACGCCGGGTGCGGGCGACAAGCCGCAGATCACGGTGCAGTTCAAGGGCGAGTCGAAGACGTTCCAGCCGGAGGAGATTTCGTCGATGGTGCTGATCAAGATGCGCGAGGTGTCGGAGGCGTTCATCGGCAAGGAGGTGAAGAACGCTGTGATCACGGTCCCGGCGTACTTCAATGACTCGCAGCGCCAGGCGACGAAGGACGCGGGTGCGATCGCGGGCCTGAACGTGCTCCGTATCATTAACGAGCCGACGGCTGCTGCGATTGCGTACGGCCTCGACAAGAAGGGCGGCGAGCGCAACGTGCTGATCTTCGACCTCGGTGGCGGCACCTTCGATGTGTCGCTCCTGAGCATTGAGGAGGGCATCTTCGAGGTGAAGGCGACGGCGGGTGACACGCACCTTGGCGGTGAGGACTTTGACAACCGTCTCGTGGACCACTTTGTGGCGGAGTTCAAGCGCAAGCACCGCAAGGACATCACGGAGAACCAGCGTGCGCTCCGTCGTCTGCGTACGGCGTGCGAGCGCGCGAAGCGCACGCTGTCGTCGTCGGCGCAGGCGTACATTGAGATCGACTCGCTGTTTGACGGTGTGGACTTCAACAGCACGATCACGCGTGCTCGTTTCGAGGACATGTGCGGCGACTACTTCCGCAAGACGATGGACCCTGTGGAGAAGGTGCTCCGCGACTCGAAGCTGTCGAAGAGCCAGGTGCACGAGGTGGTGCTTGTCGGCGGTTCGACGCGTATCCCGAAGGTGCAGCAGCTCCTTTCGGACTTCTTCAACGGCAAGGAGCCGTGCAAGTCGATCAACCCGGATGAGGCCGTGGCGTTCGGCGCGACGGTGCAGGCTGCGATTCTGTCGGGCAACGACCAGTCGGAGAAGCTGCAGGACCTGCTCCTGCTCGACGTGACGCCGCTGTCGCTCGGTCTCGAGACGGCGGGTGGCGTGATGACGGTGCTGATTCCGCGCAACACGACGGTGCCGACGAAGAAGTCGCAGACGTTCTCGACGTACGCGGACAACCAGCCGGGCGTGCTGATCCAGGTGTTTGAGGGCGAGCGTTCGATGACGCGCGACAACAACCTGCTCGGCAAGTTCAACCTCGACGGCATTCCTCCGATGCCGCGTGGCGTGCCGCAGATCGACGTGACGTTCGACATTGACGCGAACGGCATCTTGAACGTGTCGGCGGTGGAGAAGTCGACGGGCAAGGAGAACAAGATCACGATCACGAACGACAAGGGCCGTCTGTCGCAGGCGGACATTGACCGCATGGTGGCGGAGGCTGAGAAGTACAAGGCCGAGGACGAGTCGAACAAGGTTCGCATTGAGGCGAAGAACGGTCTCGAGAACTACTCGTACAACCTGCGCAACACGCTCGACGACGAGAAGCTGAAGAGCCAGATTTCGGAGGAGGACCGCAACGCGATCAACGAGAAGGTGACGGAGACGATCAACTGGCTCGACGCGAACCAGTCGGCGGAGAAGGAGGAGTTCGAGGCGAAGCAGAAGGAGCTCGAGGGCGTGGCGAACCCGATTTTGCAGAAGATGTACGCTGCGGCGGGCGGTGCTGGCGGCATGCCGGGCGGTATGCCAGGCGCGCCTGCGGGTGGCGCTCCGCCAGCGGGCGCTCCGGACCAGGGCCCGAAGATCGAGGAGGTCGACTAAGCGCGCATCCTCAGCAGTGCGGATCGACCTGCCGATCGATCATCGATCATCGATCACCTCTTGGTGGTTGGATCTTTGGTGTTTGGAGAGCAGGATGACGACGACGACGGAGTGCGTGGCGTGCCAGATGTCATGGCGCCACAGTGCATTCAGTCGATCCGTCAGTGTGTCGAGCGTGCGCGGCTCGCACTTGAGTGTGCGCAGTAGAGTAGCGCATGTGTGCGAGCAGCAGCAGCAGTCGTAGAAGAGGAAGTAGGAGGAGGTAGAGCGCATGATCGAATGCACTTGTTCTTTCTTTCTCATTTTCATTGTCACCGCTTTCTCCATTCCGACGATGAGATCGCTCTCATCCGTACCCTGTTTGTTTGCTTACCTGTCTCTGGACTTGGTCTCAATGTGTCTCTAGACTGTGTCGCCTCAGTTTAGTCTTATTGTGTCACCGCGAATTGGCCTCATTGTGCCACCTCAGTGTGGTCTTTTCAAAGAAGAACTCACCAAGCACGCAAACGATAAAGACTCTTTTGCTATTACGCTTTAATGCGTTCTTCTACTGTTGGTCGTTCCTTTTGTGTTCGGTCCTTGGTTCTCGATCTTTTCCTTGGTCTTTTGCATTCGGTCTTTTTGTCATAATTCTTTGCGTTTTGTTCCTTGTTCTTTGATCAGCCGACACAACACAGTCTGCACTTCTGCACTTCATCATCCACTGAAGAGCGCTCGAGTACGCTGGTGCTCGCTCATCAACTCGCTCATCAACTCACTCACTCGCTCTGACTTTGCTCTCAGTTGTGGTGCTCGGATCACTTCTGGCTCAACACACCGCTGCTCAAGAAGTTCCTCGGCTAGCAGTTTGTTGATGTATCGAGTGAGAGCGAGTGTGGTCCCGTGTCGTTCGTGCCTCTTGTTGTCTCCACCACGAGGCGCTCGGCACTGTCAGCGCTGTGGTGTAGTTGGATGGATGGATCCTCGCACTTGCGGTATCTCGCGTGCTTGTGTCTACATCGCTGGTTTGGTGAGATCGCATCGTAGCAAGCAGCAGTCCCACTTGCTCTCTGGTCACTGCTCATCAATCGCTTGCAGTGCCTCTCAATGGCTCCGTGCCAGGTCATCAAGTACTATCACTACATTGCAAACCATTAGCGCTGGGTCAGTCATCAGCTCACTCGCGTGGCGCAGTCGTGCATCGAGACTGCGTGGACCATCGAGAGGCATCGTGGCGATCGCTTGACATGGTTCGAGTGTCGTTGCAAGAGCGCACTTCTCGAGTCAAGTGCTCGTACTCAGTTCGAGTCGTGAGCACGTGCTGCGCATGAGTTGCTCAAGCTGTTGACGTGACAAGATGAACACTTGTGTGTCAGCGCCTGATGTTCCGAGTCGACTTGGCGGCGCTGCGTCCGTCTGCGACTTGGCTCGAGAGCTGCTCGTCGGCGAGCAAAATGTCGCGCTCGAGGTTCTGCAGCGCGTCCTGCACGCGCGCAGCGTGCGCCTCCTTCTTGTTCGCGCCAAACACGAAGCGCTGCACCGTCTTCTTCACGCGCGCGATGCGCACTCTGCGCTGCTGCGCAGCCGCGCGCTTTCGCTCTTTCGCGAGTGCTTGCGCTGCATCCCTCGCTTGCATTCGCTCAGTCTGCTCCTGCTGCTCGCGCTCGCGCTTCTCAACGAGCCACGCGCGCGCAGCATCGACGTCCTGGTTGTGCAGGCCGAGCGCTTTCGCTGCGAGCGCTTTCTCAAAGCCCTCGTACAGCAGCGCCACGAGCTCGGACGACGCGTCCTTTGTGTCGCGTGCGAGCTGCCGCGCACGGAGCTGCTCGGTGACAGCGCGCGTGAGCTGCACGCCGCTCGCAATGCCGGCTTCGACAGCTGCACTCGCGACTGCGCGCGCTCGGCGCTGGGCTTTGAGTACAGCGCGTGCGCGTGCGAGCTGCGGCGTCACGGGGTAGTCCTGGCACTTGTCGGCTGCGTACCAGCGGAAGAACTCGTCAAAGTCGATCGTGCCGCTGCTGTCCGCGTCGATCGCTTGGAAGACGTCGCGCGCTGTGCGTCGAGCGATCGGCTCGCAGAGCTCGTGCGCGAGCATGCGGTGGAACTCGCGGCTGTCGATCGAGCCTGACGCGTCCTGGTCTGCGGCTGTGAACGCGCGCGTCGCGTCTGCGAGCAGCTGCTGCTTGCGTCGCGGATCAATCGGCTCGACGATGTCTTCGTACACTGCGCTGTCTGCCGCGTCATCGCCATTGTGTTGCTGCTGCTGTTGGAGCTGCTCGGACGCACCTGGAGCTGCTAGGCTGCTCCGCTTGCGGCTGCTGCGGCGCCGCTTCACTGATGCTGCAGTACGAGCGTCGTCACTCACTGCTCCAGCCGCTGTCACAGACACTCGACGCCGCCGCCGCCGCGTGCAGTAGACGTACTTGTTCGCACTGGCGTCCCAGACGCGGCGCCAGTCGCTCCCGTCGAACGCAAACGCCTCGTCGTCGTAGTAGAAGTCGTGCGTGAGCGCCCCAGCGTTCCAGCGTGGGACGAACACGCGCGTGAAGACGTCCATCGCATCGGCGATCGGGATCTCGTGCGCGTCGTCGACGACGTACGCGAGGCCGCAGACGTCGCGCACGAAGCGGAAGAAGACGTTGCGCTTGCGCGCATAGTCGCGCGGTCCGAGGCACGCGACGGTCGGAAAGCCAGGGACGGTCGGCATCGGCGCGTCGTCCTCGGTACGTAGTGCTGCGGCGTCCTTGCTCTGGCTCGTAGGCGACGACGCCACAGACGGCAAGAGCTCGACGATCTTGTCTCGGTACCGCCGCATCGTGCGCTTCGCTCGCAGTGCGTCTTTCAAGAGCTCACTGGCCGTCGAGACTCCACCGGTGCCGGTGCTCGTCCTGAGCGCCTCTTGCGCCAGCACCGTCGTAGTGAACCACTGCAGGAGCTCGTGGAACTGGACCGTGCCGTCGCCAGACGTGTCCATGACGCGCATCGCCGCGTCGAGCTCGTCGGGACGCAGCGGCTGACAGAGTTCGTCCGTGAACATGCGCGCGAGCTCCGTGCGATCGATGCTCCCAGAGCCGTCGCGGTCGTACCGATCGAACGCGTCGCGCAAGATCGCTTCGTGCTGCACGAGGAGCGCAAACAAAGCGTCGTCGCGCTGCTTCTGCGCGTCAGCTACGAGTGCGAGCGAGTGCTGCTCTTGCTCGTAGCGAGTGCGCGTGAGCCACTCGTACTTGGCGACGACGCCCGGCGCGTACGTCCCAGTAGCAGCGACAGTGTCGTGCGCAGTCACGCGCGCCCACATGTGCGTGCGGAAGCGCTCAGACTGCCACCACGCGCGTCGGACGGTTTGGTGAGAAGGACCATCACTCACTGCCACAACAACGTCACTGTGTGCGCGCTCAAAGCACGCAGTACAGAACGCTTTCTTGGCCGCCACGCTGTCGCTGCTGCAGGTCCCACACACGCGCGTACACGCAGCGACTTCGCACGCGTCGCACAGGCGCACGCTCTCGTCGTTCATCGCCGCGGCGTCGATGCGGTCGGCGACGTGGAGCATGCGCTTGCCGCTAAGAGTTGTGCTGAAGAGGCACGTAGCAGCCGCCAACGCGTCATTGATGCCAATGATCAAGTGAGCTTCTATGAGAGAACTGGAAGCAATGCATCGACTCGACCTAGTTGCCGTACTTATTTGGAGCTTTGCTGTGCGAGAGAGACTAGTTTTGGAATTTTCGACTGAACCTATGGTATTTTCTTAATGCACCCACAAGTTGTGATATATCAATGTAAATATCAGAGACCCTACTTTACGTTGTTTATATCACTATCGCCAAGCGACTGCTATTTGCTCAGACAGTCGTTTCCGAGCCAAAAGGTCTAAACAGACGCCTCGAGCACCTCGAGCACGTCGAGCACCTGCCTCTTCACGCGCTCGAGCTCGAGCACGCATCACGTCGAGCTGTCTCTGTGCTCCTGTGGTCTTCTGTGCTCCTGTGCGCAATCGCTCCAAGCTCGTTTGCTGCTTCCTCGCTCGCGGCCTCGTTCGTTCGTGATCGCGTGAGCCCTACTCGTTCGCCATGCCGCCAACTATGAGTCGACCGACGCCGACGAGCAGCGCTGCTGCGAACGGCACCACCAGCACCAGTAGCACAAACAGCACTGGCAATGGCAACGTAGCTGCAAGCGCCGATCCGTTCTACGTCTTCAAAGAGTACGTCGTGGCACAGAGCGATGCATTGCGCAGCACGTGTCATGCGTGGCGCCTTCTCTCTTCTCTTCTGTCTGTGACTGACTGACGGAATGGCATCGCACGTGACGCAGAGAGCTCGAGACCAAAGTGTCGTCTGTGCACCAGCGCTACACAAAGTGGAAGGCGATCTACGACGCAACCGAGTCACCAGCTGCAAAGGATCTGCCTGCGCTCACGACTCGTACGTGCGCATCCGTCGCGACTCTATCAGTCGGTTGAGCGACAGACACGCTGACGCTTTCTCTCTCTCGCTCGCTCTCAATTGCGCTTGTGAACGTGTCTAGAGCTCTCGAGCGCCGTCGCGTCGGCAGAGAAGTCGCTCAAGTTCCTCGAGCAGACGATCGTGATGGTCGAAGCGAATCGCTCCAAGTTTGAGCACATTGACAACGTGCGTCTCTGCGCATTCGCCAGCGTCTCGCGCTCAAGTGCACTGACTCACAACTGTCAAATGGACGCGTTGCAGACCGAGATCGCGAGTCGCAAAGCGTTTGTTGCGTCTGCGCGAACGGTACGACGCCAGCGCTCCCTCTCTCGTTCGATCTGATGCAAGCGCTGCGTCGGGTCGCTCGACTCACTCGCTCACGTACGCGCGTGTGTGTCTCGACAGGAGCTGCTCACAGTCTCCCAGGAGCTCTCGTCCAACGCTGTGAAGAGCCGCATTCGCAAAGAAGAGCGCAAGCTCCTGAAGCCACTGGCCGTCAAGTCATCTGCTGCTGCTGGCAGTAGCGCAGACGACAATGCGCGGTTCCTCGAAGACCAGCACATGCGCCAGAGCGTACGTCCATCCGTCTATGCGTCTCTCTCTCTCTCTGATAGAGGCAACGTCCTCACTCGATCGGTTCATTGCAAACTGCGCAGCAACTCTTGCACGAGCAGGACGCGAGTCTCGACGGTCTCTCCAAGTCGGTCACGTCGCTCAATGCCGTCGCCGTCGAGATCAGTCACGAGATCAAGTCGCAGAACAAGTGCGTGCAGCCTCTCGTCCGATCGACCGACGCGTCCGATTCTAACAAACGCTCGCTCTGGATGGCGCAGGATGCTCGACGACCTCACCGACGACGTCGTCGAGACGCAGGAGCGCATGAACTTTGTCATGGAGCGCATGAGTCGCTTGCTCAAGACGAAAGGTGCGCTTTGTGCTGCTGCAGTCTCGCTCTACTTCTGGCTGACACCGCACGATGTGTGACGCTGACAGACAAGTGCCAGCTCGGTCTCATCATCTTCCTCGTCTTCGTGCTCGTCGTGATGGTCTTTCTCGTCATTTACACATAGACGACCTACACTCGCAGTCCCGACGTCGCCATCGCCCGACGTGCGCAATATATTTAAGCCCATCCTGTGTTGTGTGTGTTGTCTATTGGGCGCTACTGGACCAGCACAGCCGTTCACAGCTGCTACTGCACGTGCGTGTATGGGAACGGGATGAGGTCTCTACTAACTACTGCACTCGCTCGTGCTACGGCTACTGCTAGTGCTGGTGCTGGTGTTCACTGTCGCTGCTGTTGGTTGCGGCGGTGGATAGAGCGTCACGCCGAGCGGTGGCATTGCAGACGTTGGCAGCGCCACGAGCGCAGCAGCTGCAGCTGCAGACGGCGCACAGAGCAGCGCAGACGCTGCTGCGACGGACGCAGGACTCGAGACCAGCGCTGCCATTGGCGCAGACGGCGGCGGTGGCAGCGGCGCTTCCGCCGCCATGGCTGCTGCAGTCTCTGCTGCCGCTTGCGCTGCAGCGCCGCCAGGGATGATCTGCAGCCGCTGGACCTTCTTCTTCCGGTCGAGCTTGCGCTGGTTCGCGTTCGCGCGCAGGCGGTGGTAGTTGCACAGGTTGTGGTAGTCACCGCACGACTTGAGCGCGCGCACGTTGCTGCACTTGCCCGTGCGGTACTTGCACTTGAGCTCTGCGGAGCTCAGCACTTGGGTCGGGATGATCGACGGCGGCGCGCTGACGTCCGCAGCGGCTGCTGGTCCAGTGCTTTCGCTCGCGTCTGGCGCGCTCGCTGGCTGCGGCGTCTGTGCTTCTGGCGCTGAAGCCGACGCTGACGAGGCACTTGGCGGTTGCTGCGACGCCTCAAAGACGTCGCGGAAGCTCGGGAGGACCTTCGCTGCCTCTGCGTCGCTCGCGCTCGACGACGGCTGCGTGCTCAGCTTGCGCTTCTTGAGCGTCACAAGCAGTGACTTCATTGAGATGCTGCCGTTCTGCGCGTCGAGCGCCTGCTGGTCGTCCGACACGGCAGGGTTCTGCGCATACAGCTCCTCAGTCGCTGGCGCGAGCGTCCGCTGCGCAACTGAGTCGCTGCTGCTGCCACGGCTGCTGTCAGTTGTCTCCAACGCGCTCTTCGCAGCCACTGTGTCGCTAGTACGCGCGCGGCTCTTGCGTGTTGGTGCTGGTTGCTTTGTAGCGCGCGGGACATTGACGCTCGCTTGGACCTGGAGCAGCGAGCGGACGCCGTCGTCACTGGTGTGCGACGCAGTTGCTTGATGGTGGTGGTGGTGGTGGTGGCCACTGCGCTCGAGGTGCTCTTCTTGCTGTCGGCACGGCATCGCAGTGAGCGAGTGCGCTGCTGCCATGCTGTTGTTGCTACTGCTGTTGTTGTTGCTGCTGTTGTTGTAGTAGGACTCGGTGCGCCGAAAGCGCAACGTCGCGCTCGGGTCGCTCAGACTCACGAGCGCAATCGCCTCTTCTTCGAGCGTCCGGCGCGCCTCGTCGTCGAGCATGTTGCTGCTTCCGCTGGGAATGTTGCTACTGCTGCTGGTTGGTGACGGTGGTGGCGTTGCTACGAGTAACGACGCGCGCTGTGTGGTGGCTGGCGGTGCAGACGCGTGGATGGACTGCACTCGTTGTTGTTACTGTCGTCGCTGCGAGTGTCTGTCGACGTGGAGATACGTAGGTCGTCACGGCGAGCAAGTGACAGCAGTCGCGCGCAGCACACGTGAAGGAGCGGCTGGGTCAAGGCCGAGGTCGGTGCGTCGTCGTCGTAGTGCGCGCGCAGCGAGTGCGAGCGATGGAGCGAGCGAGTGAGTGAGGTGAGTGAGAGTGAGTGAGTGGAGGGGGGATTTCTGAGTCTGTGTCTGAGTGGTGGTGGAGCTCGGTCGTTCGAGTCGTTTGGGTCGTTTGGGTCGTTTGGGCTGGCTGCCTAGTCTCTCGCTCACCGCCGCCGTCGTGTTGTGCGTCGTGTGTTGTGCAGCGTCGAGTGGGTCGTGCGTGTGGATGAGAGAGCGCTGAACAGCAGGCGCAAGCAAAGTAGCAGCAGCAGCACGAAGAGGCAAAGCAAAGCTGCACGAAGCGATCTTCACGCTGCGTGTGCCGTGCCGTGCTGCTCACTCGTGCTCGAGCCGGCTGAATGTTGCTTGTTTGTTGTCACTGAGCGAATGGCGCGCAAACGACTTGCTTTTGAATCTGATAACCCCCACTCACACTCACTTGAGCACTTGAGCAGCAGCAGTAGCGAGAGAACGTCGTGGCATTTCGACACAGCAAATGGCTCGAGCAAGTGTGCAAAACCGGTTCTTCTCGCATTTTCGCACCAACCAAGCCAAAAACAAAACGCTCTCCAACTGACATCACATAACCAGCGTACAAGAAGTTGCATTGCATTGCTTCTTCAGCGCGAGCACGATTGCGATTGATGCCAAAGCGCTCGCGCACCAAAAGACAACGATCTCATGGTGGTGTGAGCAGACATCTACACCTACACTAACGCCAGCACCCTCGCCGCTCTTGCTTTTTGCTCTTGCTCTTGCTTGTGTTGTGTGGCTTGGCGAGCTGACACGTGGAATCGATACAGACGAAGACAGCTCGTTTGTGTCAAGGAGTCGGCAAACACGTTTGTGTCAGGCAGTCGCAATTATGTCAAGGTGCATACAATGCGCAAGTAGAATCAATCTCATGCTTGGTTTTCTTCTTTGGAATCAATCGAAAGAGACATTGTAATTGATTTGTTTCATATCAGATGATGAAACGCAGTTATTTGTGCTATTCTAGAAATGCACATTTGAACAAACAAGCGCATCCAAAAAATCAGTCTTGCTTCTTGCATTGCCCAATCTGTACGATTGTTCTCGTGTAGTATTCTGTCCAGTTAAAACATTGGAACCTCACTGAATCTGTGCTCAAGCGATCGAAATACACCTTGTTGAAAGCGGTTTGCATCATTGCGTTCGTTCAGTCAAGGCGACCCCGCACGCACACGCATTCAAATCGAGTAATTCGATCGAAAACGCGAGCAACAAAATTTGCTCACACTTTGGCCCAAAAATCAAATGCGCCAGTACGGCTATACAAAAAATGAAATATATTCGGCGCAAAGAAAGACGACCTCTCTCCTTCTTTCGCCTTGAAGTACAGTTCAGCAACGCCAAGGCATTACGTCAACTTCTGGCTGCAAGAAATCGGGACTGAGCGTTCCACTTGCGCTTGATGATTGACATAAGCTCGACGACGATATAGAATTGCCTGCCATCTTAGTATACGCGCAGAGTCAAGATCCCCACAAGTTTTAAATGAGATTGAAATACGGTGTATGCATAGGTCGTCAGGACCTCTGCAGTATAGACGTAGCGATACGAGAAAGTGCGCACCGCCTATTATTATCAATCAGCTATACCCTTCTACATATACATGTCAAACCGCTTGGAAAGAGGCACAACAGGTCAAAGCCGCAACGCCGCCGCGTCGCGGCACTCACAAGTCTGCGTTGTCAATGTGGCAAAGGCGAAGGTACATCATGCAAGCTCCACTGCCTCTGCAACGAGCAGATCCACACCACCGGTTATCAGCCAAGCTCAAATCTCTACTACAAACAACACTCAAAGGACGAGACCGAGCTAAACTGTTGACCTGCGCGATCGGGAGCTAAGAACCCTATAGTAGAGTCATGGCGCAAGCTCTGCGAGGCGTTTGAGCGCGAAGTCAGAGATCCTATGCAACAGTGGAGTTCACGCACTTAATGTACCAACCAGAGCGCAGAAAACTAAGAATATCACGGTCCTGACCGATTTCAGATTTCAGACGTGGCAACATTATAAAGCACCTCAAAGAGCAGCATTCTTCGAAGTGGGCTTTTTGGACGACCTTCCAGGCGATCAAGAGTGCCACTGCAACGTATTGCGCGCACCGATATCTGCACACGCACTGTGCCCCAGCGATAACAACGCAGTCCTGGTCGTGCCAAGTGGGGTCGTAGACGGTATACACGTCTGTCCTTGAACCAACCCAATCGCCGGACACTGGACACTGACATTGCCAAGCTTGACAAACCCAAGCGAGCGCGACGTAGCACATTGCGTTCGCCAGATCGTCGCTATCGACATGGCCACACTGCGCAATCTGCACGAGCACGTTTGGGCCTTCTCGATCCTTGTCAGCGGAGCAACACACTGCGCAACCGGCTAACTGCGCTGATCTCGTTCGAGACGTTCTAATTTGTATGGGAGGCAACGACATTCTCAGCAAGTTGATCGGCATTACTAGCGGCGGCCCGGCAACAAAGCTTGGGTTCGGGCAGGGTTTCGTCACTCGAATTAGCAACACGTGTGTAGCGTATAGAGAGTCCAATGTGACTGTGAACTGATGAGTGAACCACCTTCAGCCTTGCGTTCTACAACCATGTTTTGCTTTCAACCCGATGGCTCCAACCGCTCGAACAGCCGCATTAAATGCATCTGCCATTCTGTCGCGCTGTTTCTCAGCAAGACGCGCTATGAGCTCCGGATCCAGGTAGTTCAAGTCGCTCACAACTGTGTGTGTGCATAGGTTTTGGGCACCAATACCGGCGACGAACGACTTGAGGCGAGTGGCGGGCTACGCGCAGTCGAGTTGACACCAGGCATCCACGAAGTGTGGTTTGCCGGCGTTGTCGAGCCGACGCCTGAACGCACTGTCTTTCGAGTAGCGAACTATGAGCGCGTTGCGCTCGGTTCAGCGCGGAGTAAGTGTTTTGTGACCGAAACTTGCACGAGGTCGGCTCACGTGCTGGTCCAATTGGTTGCGGAAGTCCGTGTGATCGCACGAGGTGCTGTCTTTTGGAGTCTTGGGAGCGCTTAAATGGGGCGCCTAGACGTTCACCACAATCATGATCCTCCGTACTGGGGTAGCCATCAGTCGCACAGCGCACGCAACAATTTTAACCAGACCTTGCTTGTTGCCTCGTTCATTTTAGTCAAACAGCACCAGGGGCGCAAACGATGCACAGCGCAGGTGCTAGGTCACCTAGACCTCGTGCGCCTCAAATGCCACTTGCCTTGCCATGGCCACCGCGCGTTTGTACTTGAGTTGGAGTGCGTGTGAAAGCGGTCCGAGGGCATGGTACTTATCCTTCATCGCAATCTTCCTGCACTACAACGCATTGAAGAACCAACGTTAGTAGTAGTCACGTGGCACAATATATGGTTGATTTTTTTGTAACTCGTTTGCAACACCTCGGCACCCGTCCCACACTGTGTAACAAAAGAAGGTCAAATCAATCAAAAGCTATAACGTACCACTCTAATGCAACAAAATGTTTCAATGTGAGAGTGTCTTATACACATGGATTTATGTATCAGGATAGAACGCAATATATGTCGGCTCACGGGATATTGAGGACGATTAACCCCATCAATCGTCCGTGTCACCCGAAGCAACATTTGAAACGAAACACCATTTTGTGACACTATCATGCGACAAATAGAACGTAATTGATTAATTTTATCATACAATATTATCAACCGGAATAATATATACATCAAGTCCATATACATTTTATATAGTGTAAATTTCGAACTAGACATAGTTATAAACTGTTTCATACTTAATAGAAGTTTTACCGTATATATTATACAAAATGCAAAAGTTTTTGATTGACGGATTTAAAAGACTGAATATCAAATTGACAGAATGGAAAGTTAAGGGCGAAGTTAAACATCGTGTCATGATACAAGACAAATACCGTAAGAAGTATATTTCAAATGTAACAAGACCAGCGAATATGAAGTTACTTGCTAAGACGTACAAAATTGAAGTTAGTGAGGTCAAGACACACCTTTCTAAAAAATACAGGAATGAAACCAAGATTGTGAAGGAGAGTGTGAACAAGCATAGCGAATACACACTTTATGAGAATATTGGGACGAACTTGTTTTACCAGGAACTAGAACAAGCTCTAAACAAACAGACATGGGCATTTAGAGTGGACATCCAGCTCGGATTCATTTTGAAGCATTTTGACACGAAAGAGGAGGTTTATTGGGATCCGAGAATGAATTCTCGAGTGTTCAATGAATAAGTTGTCGTTGCTTCGCGCGGAGACATCAAGAAGAAGATCATTAACAGAATCAAATCGTTGGAGCTTGCTAATCAGATCAATTACCCTAAGAGCGCGTTCAAGCTCAAAGCAATACCTTCTTTTAGAACGTGCATTCATTATCTAAACCATGGTCTTGGGTCTGATATTGAGATTCCAGCATTCATTAAAGACAATAGGCATGTCATCAACTTTCCAAAGACTGATAACAAATGCGTTTTCTTTTGTATTGCATATGCCCGTGCAGAAAAGAAACCGCGATATAGAAACATGTCGTCTCTTGTGAAAAAGGCAGCCCAGAAGTATTGTGACGTCAAAAGATTGAATTACTCAGTTAAATTCTACAAAGAATTTCAACCGATAGACATCATGCAATTTCATGAGCTTGAAGAGATCTTTGAAATTGATATTAACGTCTATATGTATGATGACTCTAACGAACCTGGCGTGAATAGAGTCAGCGAGACTGATTATCAGAATACATTAAGCATGCTAAGCTACAAAGGGCATGCTGTGTATATTAGTAACATTGATAATTTTCTTGCTAAATACCCTTGCTCAAAATGCGATATGATATTCAACACAGCAACAAAGCTCAAAGATCATTTCAAAAACAAATGGGAGAAAAAATTGAGATGTATATGCAATATGCAAGGAAATACATACCGAGTCCAAATCCAATTAAGAAACTAATGAAGAAGTATAAAGGTGAAGGAGATCACTACATTGACATTTTCATCGTTTACGATTTTAAAGCGATTCTGAAGAAAATTGAACTCAAGTCCGGTGAAAATACATATTTCACTTCACAACACATACAACTATCCGTTAGCGTGGGGGATAGCTTGACCGAGAAAGTGAAGTGTCTTGTCAACGAAGAGCCTCAACAGCTATTCAACACCATGTTTGATTACATTTATGATGTAAGAAAAATTATCGTGCGCGAAAACAAACAAAAATTTGCAAAACAAATCAATACAATTGGAGTAGCTATTAACAACGCTGAAGAGGGGGAAATAAGGCTCAGAAAGATATGAACAATCTTATCGACATCATTGAGACCGTGTCTGTAATTGGTTTCAATAGCGCCAAATACGATATCTATATGGGCAAGCAATACCTATTCAACCTGATTGGTAGAAGCATCTCATTTGTTGTCAAAAATCCAAATTACATGTGCGTTGTGACCGATAAAATAAAGCTCTTGGATATTAGCAGCTATTTGCCAGCAGGGACAAGTTACAGCAACTACTTATCTATGTACCGGGGAGAGTACCAATGTCCTAACAAAATTGAATGTACTTGCGAGTTAGCTAAAGGGGCATTTTGTTATGAACACATAAACAATTTTGAAAAATTGAATGAGACAAAGCTACCCCCTAAAAGTGCATTTAACTCGGCTTTTAGAAATATGACTTGTTCAACTGAAAAATACAAGCGGGTTCAATATGTTTGGAAACACTATAACATGAAGTCGGTTAGAGACCTTCTAGAATGGTATAACAATTTGGACGTCCAACCATTCATTCATTAAGGCAATTAGAGCTCAGCGCGAGCTATTCAAACAGTTCGACTTAGATATTTTCGTCGATGCAATTAGCCTGCCAGGATTGACTGAAAAGGTCATGTATCAAACTTGCTATAGCGAACTGAAATTGCCTGAGCCATCTAATATCAACCCATTTGAAGTCAGTGAACAAAAGGTTCAAAGCTATCGTTCTCAGGATACTGAGGCTGGTAGAGTTTGCTGTAACAAAACAACATTTCAATGACATTCTAAAGGAGCAAAACTATGTTTGCTTTCATTGCAATTGCAACTTAGATTTAGTAAATGTATCAGCAGATCGTATTAACAATGTCATTGGTCACGTAGATGGTAATATCGTGGCTTCTTGTAAGAACTGCAACGTCGCAAGGAAAGATATGCCTTTTGATAGATTCAAAGAATTGATGATTTCAAAATTGAATGGAGATAAATTGATTTGGTCAATTGACGGTGAATACAAGCACATATATCAAAAGATGAAAGTAATTTTTGTTGGCGGCCACAGCATCATTTTCAATCGCTATGCTGAGAAGGGTCAAATTATAAAAGAAATACATGTATCAAGGTTGCTAAAATTATTGGATACGATGCTATGCACTATATCTATGGTGCGTTGGCAATGCGATGCCATGTGGTCGGCTAACTGATTTTGAATCATATGATGGTATTCTTGACGATATCATGCAGGATAAATTGTTTGGTTTCTTATATTGTGACATTGAGACACCCAAGAATCTGAAAGATTACTTTTCGGAGATGACGCCTATTTTCAAAAATGTTGAAATCCAACCAACTGAAGAAATCTTTGGCAGTCACATGCATAGTGTACTAAAGTCAAAATGCTCTATTTGTAACTCAGAAAAAGGGGTAAAATCTGACCATGTTTGCGGTAAAGCATAAAAAAGTTGATTGGTAGCTATTTTGGCAAGAGAATTTTGTTATATACCCCGTTATTGAAATGTACATTGAGCACGGCCTTATCGTTACAAATACTTACAGCTTCATTAAAGCAAATACAGGCAATCCATTTAAGAAATTTGAAGAGGACGTCAGTGAAGCACGGAGAAAAGGGGATGTAGATAAAAATACGGCAATGATAGCTGAAATGATGAACCTATGTGGTAACGGCGCTTTCGGGCACTCAGGCATGGACAAGAGCAAGCATCGTGAAGTTGTGTATGAAGACGATGACAAGAAAATTTCAGAGCGTATAGCTCAACACTTTTCAAGGGTCTGAGGAGATTGGACAGGGAGTCCATGAAATCACCAAAAGAAAACGATGTATAATGCTCAACAATCCAATCCATGTTAGTATTGCCATTTACCAGTTAGCCAAATTCCGCATGCTACAGTTTTATTATGATTGCATTGACTTCTATATACCACGTGAGCATTTCCAGTATCAAGAAATGGATACTGACAGTGTTTATTTTTCATTCTCTGACCCTGAACCGTTCAAGAACCTCATTAGACCTGAATTACGTGACCACTTTGAAAACATAACTATGATTGGTTTCCAAGAGATGATACAAAGGAGCATGCAGCTTTTGATCGTCGTAAAGCGGGTTTGTTCAAAGAAGAATGGACAGGTGACGCTATGGTATCTCTAAGTAGTAAAAATTACATTTGCTATAAACCGGATGCCGGTTACAAAAAGAACGTGTCATATAAGGGAGTTCAAAATTCAGGAGGTAAAAATTCTGACATTTTAAACCCTGACGGATTTAAGCACGTTGTTGAGAACAGAGTATCACTTCAGGCTACTAACAAGGGGTTTCGAATAAACAAAGAACTTAAAAGTATGGTTACTTACACTCAACTCAAGACGGGACTCATCTACATGTACGATAAGAGAAAGGTCTTAGATGACGGTTTTACGACGGTTCCGCTTGACATTTAATTTAAACATCATGAAAGAGGGGGACTTTTATGATTTTTATGCTATATCTTATAGAACAATGGATAAATTGCTGTCATCTTTATACAACGACCCGAAAACTGGGTTTACTTAAGCCGCTATTTTGTGCAACCGCGCTAAGAAGATAGATAAGACGGTTACATTAGCGAAAGTGAAAAATGGTATGATCCTCAATTTCAATTACAGCGACTTGGTCAGCAAAAAGTGAAGTTTGAAAACTACAAAATTGCATCATTCAATCCAAACAGTTGGCAAATCGATCTTGCATTTTGGCATCCACACATATTGTTAACTGCGGTAAACATCGGTAGCCGAATTGGCTATAGGAGAATACTACCGAACAAGAAAGCTGAAACGGTTCTAAAGGAACTTAAACTATTCGTCAAGGCTCAAAAGGTAAATGAAATTACAAGCGACAACGGTAGCGAGTTTCTCAACAATCAAGTCCAAAAATTCTTCGCTAATCAAAAGAGTAGACACACAATAAATGAAGCTGGCGAGCACAATATGCTTGGTAAAATTGAACATTCAACAGAACCATAAAGGAACGTCTTGTGCGCCTCACACATGAAAAGAAAAACAATTTGATAACTTAAAACATGCTTTCAGATACAATAGACAACTGTAACGGCTCTTACCACACTGGGATCAAAGCAACCCCAAATGAAATGAAAGGCAAAGTCATTGAAGACGAATTAGATCACAATAGGGATGTTAGTGCGAAAGTAGAAGCCCATTTCAACATTGGGGACCACATCATAGTTAAAACGCCTAAGACGACGTTTCAGAAGGGGAATCAATTATGGAGCAAGACGGTTTATAAGGTTAAAGATTTTGATGGTTACAAATTTGAAATGAAATCTAAAAATAGACAAGTGGTTTATAAGTCGCCAAACGACGTCATGTTGACTAAAGTTGATATATCAGACGCACCAACTGATAAGAATAACGATATCTGGCAAGCAGAGAAGATTTTAGATCAAGAATCTCTGAAGAATAAAAAACAAATATTTAGTCAAATGGATTGGCTATGATGATCCAACATGGGAGCATCAAAGCAATTTACGACTAATCAACAAAAATGAACAAAGCAAGCTGGAGAAAATTAACTTTAAGACGAACAAGGTTTACCATTGGTAAGGAGCGCAGTCGCTTGCCAACAAGTTGAAAGCGACACCTTTCTCGTCGACTCGCCGGATAAATTTGAGCTTCACTCAAATTAATACGGTTTTCTAAGAAAAAATGAATATATTAATATAGTGTGATATGGACGTACCGACGTACTGATGAGAATGGGTAACCTATTATATTGGAAGCTGAGCCAGTCAGTCAACGTGAGGTGAGCAAATCGTTTTGGCAACTATGTACCTTAAACAGTCTTCAAAATCAGTTGATGTTATAACTCACTCTATGCTGTGTGGCCTCCAAAGGAGCCCTTGGGATTTCCGATCCCTTATCAAGGAATATAGATATGACGCATCAAAACCACCTACACAGATGATATTCGCAACTCATGAGGAATATGTTTCATATTGTATTGCTCATGAAGCATATTTATCAAACTGGCGCGTGGGATCGGAGACTTCACGGACTAGCGCCCCTGAGAACTCCTCATCTCGACGGACGAAGGGTCACCGACAACTCGTTCAAGAACGAGCCATCGGCTCATCAACTCTAAGTAATGTGAGAGCGAATGGTGAGGCACACAAGTCACGTATGAAAAAGCAAAAGATACGATTTAATATTTTTAACATTCATTTAATAGATTTCAATATAGATCTAAAATGTACGTCGGTGGAAATAGACGTGTAGAGTATAAAGATAAGAAGCAGGCTCTACTTGCAAAAACACAAGCAAACCTTGCTCTACAACGGATTAAAAATGAAGCATATAAAATGCTCTGTGCGCAACTGATCAGTTAAATGGAGTTGATGTTTCCTCTAAATCGACTCCATCGGTTGATACTCAAACAACAAAGCCCACGTTTCACAATACTACAGGAGTAGATACTACAGAACCTGATATTGGGGGTGAGGAAGATTCTCCAAGTAATATTGATGATAGAGAAAGTACAGATAGAGAACGGTCAAACTCAAATATAATGTGAATAAAATTATACCCCATTGCCTTCAACTGAAAGTACACGTCGCGATAGTGGTGGAGAAGAAGAAGAACAGGTAAGAGAAAACGAGCGAATACAACAACAATCCTATTCATTCGTTAAGACTCTTTTCGGTAAATTTCCGTTCCTTGCTGATATGGATATCCGACCTAAAAAATCGAATGGAGAATTCACCTTAAGTCGAACTGGTAAACCAATCTATGTAGGGAAAAATGCGGATGTGATATTCAGAAATGATCGGAAAGCTCCGTCAGGGTTTGTAAACGAAATTATTGATTGGTCTGAAACAGAAGAGCATATTATGAACATACTCAACCTAAAGTAAAAAACAAAGCGATTTCTGATAGAATACTGAAAAGTCAGGTGTTCAACGCTCTAAAAGAGTTCTATAAAAGAAATCGACGACTAGACACGTCTTTGAGTGATTTAGTTAAACTCGAGCAAACAAATTTAGGTTCTAAAGAGACCTATACTGATAACCAAGCTGAATACAAGCAATTACTTGAGCTATTAGCATCAAGTCCAAACAACAAATCAATTTTAAAAGAAATTGGGTTTGTCCCAATGGACAAAAACGAATCTGATCGGTTAAACCTCGAATACAGATTGTATATTTAAGATGGTTATCTAAAGTTATACACAAACCGTCAAGGTTTTACACCAACTCACGCGCCAGCGAAAGAGAATGCGGTCAGTTGGCAGAAAACATTTGATTCGATGTTTGAGCAATCGCGTTTAGCAAAACGGACTATAGATGTCACAGGAACAAGTATTCGAAATGTCTCCTCATCGAAGCGAAGACTCTCGTCATCTGGAATACATGAAACTGACTACAGCACTACAAGATCAAATATGAAAGCACCTTTCGCGGTGTCATCGAGCACAACCACATCAAAAGGCGTACAAAGTGGTGATTTTAGCGCTGAAATACGATGAGTATTTTCAATGAATCCTTGGCTCGCTAACAATCGAATTCATCCAATTGTACTATCACGTGAAGGTCAACTTGAGTTTGACCAACGGTACATAGTTGACAGTTCGGGAGAGCTTGTGCGCTTAGATAACAGCAAACCCCTCACAAATATAATGAGAGTTGATTTGAAGAAGACGGTTCAATGGGGGTCAACACATCAATTCATAATTAACGAAATACAAGATCTATACAACAAAATGATAAATCGCAAGCGGTTAGATGAGAAACAAAAGTACTTTTTGAGTCAAACTGAAACGACGTTAGCACGGAGCAATGTCTTATCCCCATCAGTAAGTCATGAAATGAGTGATGTTGATTCATTTGCAAGTAAACGTGGTAAGGGGCTTATAGGTCGTGGCCTACATGGAGCAGGCGTAGCCGGTGTTACGTGTAAAAGTAATCGTCCATTCAATCTCAAAGATATACAAGGTTCGGGGTTAGCTTCAGCTCAAATGTATTCTCCAATTGGATCAAAATTCATCCGATTAGCAGATTTGGACAAAGGAAAACTGAAATTGTCTACGCCAATAGAACTTCAGTTGGACGTATTCGGGATATTAGTAAGCACATTGTATCTCTACTCAAAGAAATCGTGTTTGAAGGAAACATTAACGAATCACTATACGAGATACTTGATCATGATGATCGTTGCTCTTACATGTGATATTGAAAGCGTGTCATCTTGATTATCAAATCCAGAAACCACTCAAAAAACCAAATGAACATCTGAAGAGCGAATTTGATATACTACTCGGCCAGATCATGCTGGGCAACGATAATCCAAAAATCAGAGCCGAGTTAAAAGCCATTTCAGTTGATATATTCCAAAGTGGATTAATTTCAAAAGCCGATTTCAAGCAAATCTCTTTACATTAGATATAGAAAGCAATTACGATCATTCGAAACGAGACTATGTTCAATGGGAAATCCTATAAAAAGGATAGTAAGAACACTACCGATAAGCTGAAAAAGCTAATGAGTGAGTTAATCATTCATGAGAGTAGCTCGAATGAGGATAAGAATCAACCTCAGCGGGGGGGGGGGGGGGGGTGAGACGGACCCGCCCGTCAAGTCGGGGAACTTTGTTACACTTGTCAGAAAAAATGGTGGTTCTATTCAACTGTCAAGGTGGCGCGTGGGGTCGGAGACCTCACGGGTTAGCGTCCCTGAGATCACCTCATCTTGACGGACGAGGGGTTACCGACAACTCGTTCAAGAACGAGCCATCAGCTAATCAAAGAATGTATGGAAGGGTAATTTTGGTAAGACAAAGCAAGCTGTGGGGTCGAAGACCACATGGCTTGCGCCTAGAGTGGTCTCCTCTCAGAAGCGAAAAGCTAAAACATTCAAATTGTAGATAAATTTGAGATTTAGTCTTCAAGATCTTCAATTTTTTTGATTAATTGCTTGATCACTGACATGTTGATAATACTTATTTGGCTGTAATCTACGTTGAGTTGAACACTATCATCCAAATCTCTGTTCGGAACTAATTCAACTACTTCGAATGCGAGTTCAGCTGCTTCTTGCCCGATTAACCCGATCTTTTGCTTTTTGTAGAATCGGATTTGTAATGTATGCCACAGGATTAAACTTTTTGTAGCGCTCTAAATCAATATCAACAGATTGAATATTTTCTTTCAATCGTCTGTCTGATTGACTCCATATAGATTGACAGAATACTATTCCAGAAAATAGAGCAGAAACAATACTGAGAAAATACGGCCCTACTGCGCTTGCAACACTTTGACTCGCAATGGGCGCCCCTATCGTATTGTGCTGATATTTTTGATAACTCCCTCCTCCAGCAGCAAACGTTATTGATTTTCCATTAGCCACTTCTAGTGGGCATTTGGGGGTGGTTGTGTTGATACCTACACGGCTAGCTGCAGTTATGGACAGAACATTATCAGCTCCACAGAACCCGAGCGAGAGACGATTCGAAGGGTTATTTGCTCCAGCCCACGTAAAACCAATAATCCCACAATATACACTATGAAGTGTTCTACCAAGAATCATTGATGCCTTGTTTGGGTGTTATTGTTGATTGAAGGGATACTATTTTTCGTTCTGGCAGAGATGTGCTTTCCATTGCTACATCTCCAAGCCAGATACCCTAACGGCCACGAATGTTGCCATTTACATCAAGGTTACTAAGACTATCAATTGTACTTGAATTTACTGATATTCATCGATTCGCCAGGTCGATGTTGAGAGACAGTGTCGTCGTAGAATTAGTTATTTGCCATGCAACTCTTCCTGGCGAAGCAGACGAGTCAATCCATAACCAATTTGAAGTTGATGTTGACCCGCCCTAAGATCGGAGTTGCAATTGATTTCGAAACACACACTTCGTGGATCTGAAACCCAGGCTTGCTCAATAGAATTATAGTGTGACGATAAACTCGAACGGTCAAACATGTCTTGGATATAAAACGAACTTGAAGCTGTACGCACAACAATACTTTCAAGACCATCTCCTGTAACACCCGACCCAGTTTGAAAGAGCATAATGTTTTGAGTTGTTGGGGAATTATCGAAAGCATACCAGCGAGTCGATGACGTGCTCGATTGATTCAATGCAATTTTGTCAACGAGAACGCTGGTTAGTGTTGAGGATGAAGGGTTGAACAATGTGTCACCAATATACAGTTGCGAGCAGTTCAAACTACCCTGGACATTTAACTTATATGTTCCATTACTGCTTCCACGAATACTGATATTACCTGCGCTCGAAATATATAATGCCCCTGAATTTGATGTTCGCAAACTAAAACCATGAGCTGATGTAGGACCGAAATAGCTATAGCCAGCTGAATTGAGTTGAAGCGCGACGCTAACTCCAGACCCCTGCGATGATGTAATTGGTGTGTACGCTGTGGAAATATTGAAATGCATTGAGCGAAACCCCAATTTATCAAGGTTCCCATCAACAACAACTGCTTTTCCCGCTGATACTGATCCATTTGATATACCATTGATTATAGCTGCGAACGATCCTGAAAGAGACACGCCGCCGAGCAAGAGGATACCAGTACTCAATGACTTGATATTTGTAATATTGCGAGACGAATCAAGAACTACAGCCTTTGAAGCAGTGGCGGTTCCTACGGTTAATCCTGTGAGATATTTCACATGAATGTTGCTAAATCCTACTCCACCGATAGTCAAATCTGTACAACCAATGCTGTTGATGTTTGATATTGATCTATTTGAATCCACGATTAGTGCTTTCGAAGCAGCAGCGGTACCAGCCGCAACTCCAGTAATTAATGTTGTATCTGTTTGTGTGAGATTGACTCCGTTTAACTGAAGCATGCCAATGACATTAACATACCTGTATTCGATATCGTTAAACGATTTGTGTTCGCTGTCATCAAAGCAAACCCATGAGCACTTGTTGTTCCCATGCTTGAGAATGACGCCACAATATTCAGTTGTAGAGCAAGCTGAGCTGTATTTTGGTTTGCTTCCCACGCGGTATAAGGGCTAGCATGAGATGACGAAACTTTACGTATAGAAGCGATATCACGGTTTGAATCTACAACAAGAGCTTTGCCGGCGGCAGCAAAGACTTCTGTAATTGAGGTCAGGTATTGTACGCCAGATGGAGACGATCCATTGAGTAATGAACAAGAAATATTATTAATACCAGCAAAATCACGATTAGAATCGAGGCAAAGGATAGAACCGGCGGCTGCAACACCAGCGACGATTCCGTTAAGATACGACAATCGAAAGTCATTCTTTGGTAGAAATAGAAGCTGAGCTGATTCAAGTGTTAGAGCCTCGTTTGCTGATTGGTAAATGAGGGATTGTATAATGGAGAAATGAAAGAAGGTTTTTCCTCATTAAACGACATTTATATATATTGAGTCATATATAAAAACAATGAGTATTACAAAAGGTAGAGTCGCATGCGACTCAGCCTTGCAGTCTGAGCGCAAGCTCATCCCAAATTATGGTGGCCAACTGAGTACAAAAATGATTATGGCGGTGACATAAAACAACTAGGTATAAAAAGGCTATTTAGAATGATTCTCGTTGGGCCAAGTAACAGCGGTAAAAACAATACAATTTTCCATATTCTGAAATCTTCACCGAATTGCTTCTCCCATTTATATACAATCGCCAGAAACGAAGATCAGGAGCTTTATGTTTACCTTAGAGACAAGCTCAAAGGCTATATCACATTTTGGCCAAGTGATGACATTCCAACAGTTGACACAATTCGTAAATCAGATGATCCAAAAGCCGTTGAATTAGTTATCATAGATGACTGTGCAAACGATATGAACCTACAGAAGACAGTCTTCAGTCATTATTTCACGAGAGGACGCCACAAAAAATTTAGCTCAATATTCCTGACACAATCTTGCTACCAAGGATCTTTCAAGCACATACGTGTTAACTCAGAGCTTGTAGGTGCGCTTAGAGCTAATTCAAGACGTGACTTGGATTTGATATTATCAGATTTCAACATTCCAATGTCTAAAGAGCAATTCTATAACGCATTTCGTAAGGCAACAGAGCAAAAAGGCCAACTTCTATTCGTCGATAGTATAAACAGTCATATTCGTAGCAATTTTGATGAGGTATTCGATAACAAAACTCTTGGGTTGAAGCCAATAAGCAAGCTTAGAGCCATTGGCTCGGTGCTGGCGACCTTACCTTTAGGCTAATTAAAAATGTTGTAATAATATAACCCGACAATTAATATAGGGCAGAGTTTAGAGACCTTGATCTCGGATCTGCGACCCTTCGAACTTCGTTCTTATAGCAATGAGCACTCAATTAGCGGATCAACATCATTTATATAAAGCCGAGTCGGACTCCCCAGGTGAGATCTCGGTTTCTACCCAAAAGTCAATTGTTGTTGTTCCTGATAACAACCAAGGGTCATATTCTGGCCAAATTACATTTGATGCACAGAGCCAACTAACTGGCAATTCAAAATTCGCTTCACTTGAAGATACGACATTAGTCATTTCGTATACAGCAACCATGCGAGTGAGTGGACCTTTACCTTCACCAGCAAAGGCATTTGATCGTTTTTCGCTTTGTCCAAAGTTTAACGTTGCATCAATCATCGATTCAATTAGCGTTGAATTGAACAACAAAAGCATTCTAACTGAACAAACGTTTAAACAATATTGGTCAAATGTTCGAGCTTGGACGGAAACAACTCAGGATACTGTCCGCAAGCATGGCGTTGATAAAATGCTTTACCTTGACGATTGGTACTCTATTCAACACACAAAACTACCCCCGGCTTGCAAGGTGGTGGTGGTTACAGTAATAATTCCATCGACTTCGTCCCATCTTCAGCCGCTTCTCCATCTGTACAAATGGATACCGGAGAAGGAATCAACCAAGCACCGTTTGCATTTAACGCAGGCTTCTTCAATCGTCTTGTTAACCACGCTCCGTGTGTACTTGATTCAGCTGAAAATCAAAGTGTATTTTCCTGGCCTTCTCAGTGTGGTAAAGCAGCCAAAAACATCGCTGAACAGGCAAAAGTTTTTTCAATGAGTATGCTGCACCGGCTTCCGGTGCAGGTGTTGCTGATACGATTGTTGGAAGTTGGTTTTGGCTACATAAGATTAAACTCACTGATCTCCATCCATTGTATGAAATGCTACCGTTAACTGCTAATTGCCAAGTTAAAATTAAGCTTCGTATCAATCAAGGCATATTCGCTGTACTAGGTAACGCTGCTGGCGGGTATACGATTTTGTCAAGCATAATGACTAGCGGAACCACCTGTCCTCTTATGCTACCATCCATGTACGATAGCAATCCACTTGAAGGTCGCATTACGAATAACACTGTACTTGAGGTTGCTTATGTTGCAATGCGTAACGAAATCAGTAATCCCGCGGTTGAAGGTAGCGGCTACTTCCCATTCAATCCATTACGTCTTTACATCCCAATGTATGAAATTGAAAATCCTACAAGTCAAATTCCATCGCCTATGCGTACCGTATCATATCTTGACTGCTACGCTCAGATGTGAAATAAGCAAGCCAGTCTTGGTGTCAAATCTGATGGTACCCAACATAATACCCCGTTTAGGTTGCAGGCCAGCGGTACGCACAAAAATGTAATGTATATTTGTATGCTACCGTTTGCTGAGACTAGCGCTGATAATTACTTGTCGGTACATGGTCTTCCTCAGCACCAATCACCATGTGATTCTGCACCCGGCTCGTGTATCCGGAATTTTCAGGTTGAAATCGGTGGAACGAGTGTGTTCAACAGTGTTAAAGAGCATGACTTCTCTTCGTTCCGTGATGAAATCCAAAAGCTCTCCACTATTAATGGTGGGTTAGGACGATTCAACTGTGGCTTGTTAAATGAAAACCAATGGGCGTTTGCCAATCGTATGCTTGTAGCTGATATTAGTCGCCTTAGCCACAAAGATGTACCCTCCTCTATTGTCGTCAGTGGTGTAAACGGATCTTCGCAGGGCAGTGACCTACTTCTACTCATTATTTATGAACGTGAGTTGGAATTGGATACACTGACTGGAAAGGTGCTCTCATTCACTTAAACACAAAACACTATACTTGTTACTATGATGCTGGTATTCTATAAACTAAAATTCTATTTTTTATCAAAAAGTACGGGTTTAGATGGAATTTACGAATTTGTATTTACTCGTTGAATTTCATCGCTTAATTTTGGACAATTGTCAGTCACATACTCTGATTCACGAAGCCAAACAAGATACTTCGGATCGTTTTGATAAACCCTATCATTTCTAATCCGTTGTGTTTTCGCCAATTGATCTTGTACGAAACATTTTCCCCAGTTAAACTTTTGCGCAAGAAATCAGCAAAATCAGGAAGAATGTCTAATAGCGTCTTGTTTTGACAAAGCCATTTACAATACGACTTGTCAATTTTATATACTTGCTCAATCTCCTTACCTTTGTATTTTCCAAATCCAATCATGATTGTATTTTATGTGTTGCCTATAAAGTGCACGACAAAAGTCTTGGAAATTTTTTGTTTCATTTCAAATATTTTTGATTTTCATCGGACAGAGCTGCAATGAAGCTGGATTAATAGCGCAATTAAATACGGTTCGAATGCTATATGTCGATCATCGAAATACACAGTGTAGCCAGCACAATGGCAGAAAATGTTATTTTCGAAATATTTCAACGATGCGAGAATAAATGGAGAGGCGTGGTAAGATTGGTATTGAACGTGAGGACGCTGCGTTTGAAGCTTACGAACTAGTAATAAACGCTCCCTTGCGCTCGAGGACAGCTGCACAGCGCTTGGGCATCGATGCAACCAAGTTGGCAATGACTGAGTGGTCGAGATCGCGCCACGCTTGGGTGATGGCGGACTTGAGCTCTTGCTGCGATGAGAACTGGCGACCGTGCGCGTACACGGTTCTCGTCAGGATGCCCCAGAGGTGCTCGATCGGATTGAGATCCGGGGACATCACTGGCCAGCTCATCGTCGTCACGTTGCTCGTCTGCAGCCATGCTTGAGTAAGTCGAGCGCGATGACACGGCGCGTTGTCATGCTGAAACACGTGCCCTTCTTCGTGGTGCGCGCGTAAGAACGGCAGCAAGTGCGTGGCAAGCGTCTCTGTGTAGCGTTGCGCGTCTTGGCCGCCCTCAATGAACTTGAGCTCCGACTTGCCGGCTGCAGAGAATGCGCCCCAGACCATGACCGATCCTCCACCGCTGTGACGCTTCACGGCGCATCGCTCTGGCTGCCCCGCGCGATGCCAGTAAAACTGCAAGCCATCCGGCCCATCCATGTTCCACTTCTTCTCGTCGCTAAACACGACACGCGACCACTCACTCGCGCCCCAAGCTGCTCTCTCGCTCGCCCATGCGACTCGTCCTTTTTGGTGCATCTTGGTCATCACCGTCGTCCGCTTCTTCTTCTTCCAAGACACGTCAGGGTGTGCATGGAGGACGCGCTACACGGTGCGCACCGATGCGTCAACACCGACACTCGCTCGGGCTTGAGAGGCGCTCTCATTTCGCGTCGTGACCGCGCGCACCAGCCGCCGGCCCTCACGCTCAGACACTTTTCGAGGCCTTCCCGTGCGCTGTTTGGTCTTCGAGGCTCTCTCGCCGTTGATGACGCGTGACACAGTCGATACGCTGCGCTGCACACGCGTTGCAATCGCCTGCAGCCTCTCGCCTTGGCCTCGAAGGTCGAGGATAGTTGCGACGTCGCTCGCCGTCATCTCTTGCCATGCCGTCATCGCAAAACAGCTTCGGAGGCACTGGAAATTTGTTCGCTTGGTGTACGCAATGTGTTCTATCTAAATTACGTGTTTTCGAGCTCGTTTGACCACAATTACAATTTTGATACCAATCTTACCACGCCTCTCCATTTATTCTCGTATCGTTGAAATATTTCGAAAATGACATTTTCTGCCATTGTGCTGGCTACACTGTGTATTTCGATGATCGACATATAGCATTCGAACCGTATTTAATTGCGCTATTAATCCAGCTTCATTGCAGCTCTGTCCGATGAAAATCAAAAATATTTGAAATGAAACAAAAAATTTCCAAGACTTTTGTCGTGCACTATATACTACATCACATTCATTTTTTTGAAAAGTATATAATTAATCAGATTGTTAAATTTCAACCTTTCCCCCTTTCTTCATTCGAAGCTCTCTCATTCGCTCAATCTTTTCTTCATGATGTTTTAAATCATATTCGCGCTGCTTTTCAAATAACCGTTCTCTATTCTTCTGATAGTGACGCTTCTGGGCTTCTATAGCCTGTTCACGGCGCTCTAAATATCTTTCTGTATTGTATGTCATTATATATAGTAGATAAAAAGCATCAGAATAAAAAAATGTTTCAATTTTTATGTTTTTACTGATCGATGTAATTCTTCATCATCACACATAGACAATAGCTTTGAAGGACTAAACATCACCTTAGCCTGCGTCTCAGGGAGATCGGTTAGCACCTATTTGAGTTTCTCGTAATGAGTCAAATACTCACTATACTCAAAGCAAAAGTAATCATAAAAAGATGCTGACTCTCTAAGAACTGAACTTTCTCTTTACGAATCTCAGCATGGCTCGTATAGATCTTTTCGCAATCGCAATGCTTAATAGCAAAGCAATAGTCACATTGAAACCACATCTCGCCGTCGCATTGGTGGTTCCACTCAATGTGCTCATAATACTCTTGGATGCTTCCGTTAAGGTAGCAGCAATTGGAAGACGACCGATCGTTTCTAAGTTGCACATTGTTGTTGATGTTGTTGCTGAAGATGTTGATTACTGAAATCTGTTGTGATACCTTATATTTGTATCTATCAGGTTCAAACCTTTTTATCACTTGCCTCATTTTTGTAGCATGATAGTGTCACAAAATGGTGTTTCGTTTCAAATGTTGCTTCGGGTGACACGGACGATTGATGGGGTTAATCGTCCTCAATATCCCGTGAGCCGACATATATTGCGTTCTATCCTGATACATAAATCCATGTGTATAAGACACTCTCACATTGAAACATTTTGTTGCATTAGAGTGGTACGTTATAGCTTTTGATTGATTTGACCTTCTTTTGTTACACAGTGTGGGACGGGTGCCGAGGTGTTGCAAACGAGTTACAAAAAAATCAACCATATATTGTGCCACGTGACTACTACTAACGTTGGTTCTTCAATGCGTTGTAGTGCAGGAAGATTGCGATGAAGGATAAGTACCATGCCCTCGGACCGCTTTCACACGCACTCCAACTCAAGTACAAACGCGCGGTGGCCATGGCAAGGCAAGTGGCATTTGAGGCGCACGAGGTCTAGGTGACCTAGCACCTGCGCTGTGCATCGTTTGCGCCCCTGGTGCTGTTTGACTAAAATGAACGAGGCAACAAGCAAGGTCTGGTTAAAATTGTTGCGTGCGCTGTGCGACTGATGGCTACCCCAGTACGGAGGATCATGATTGTGGTGAACGTCTAGGCGCCCCATTTAAGCGCTCCCAAGACTCCAAAAGACAGCACCTCGTGCGATCACACGGACTTCCGCAACCAATTGGACCAGCACGTGAGCCGACCTCGTGCAAGTTTCGGTCACAAAACACTTACTCCGCGCTGAACCGAGCGCAACGCGCTCATAGTTCGCTACTCGAAAGACAGTGCGTTCAGGCGTCGGCTCGACAACGCCGGCAAACCACACTTCGTGGATGCCTGGTGTCAACTCGACTGCGCGTAGCCCGCCACTCGCCTCAAGTCGTTCGTCGCCGGTATTGGTGCCCAAAACCTATGCACACACACAGTTGTGAGCGACTTGAACTACCTGGATCCGGAGCTCATAGCGCGTCTTGCTGAGAAACAGCGCGACAGAATGGCAGATGCATTTAATGCGGCTGTTCGAGCGGTTGGAGCCATCGGGTTGAAAGCAAAACATGGTTGTAGAACGCAAGGCTGAAGGTGGTTCACTCATCAGTTCACAGTCACATTGGACTCTCTATACGCTACACACGTGTTGCTAATTCGAGTGACGAAACCCTGCCCGAACCCAAGCTTTGTTGCCGGGCCGCCGCTAGTAATGCCGATCAACTTGCTGAGAATGTCGTTGCCTCCCATACAAATTAGAACGTCTCGAACGAGATCAGCGCAGTTAGCCGGTTGCGCAGTGTGTTGCTCCGCTGACAAGGATCGAGAAGGCCCAAACGTGCTCGTGCAGATTGCGCAGTGTGGCCATGTCGATAGCGACGATCTGGCGAACGCAATGTGCTACGTCGCGCTCGCTTGGGTTTGTCAAGCTTGGCAATGTCAGTGTCCAGTGTCCGGCGATTGGGTTGGTTCAAGGACAGACGTGTATACCGTCTACGACCCCACTTGGCACGACCAGGACTGCGTTGTTATCGCTGGGGCACAGTGCGTGTGCAGATATCGGTGCGCGCAATACGTTGCAGTGGCACTCTTGATCGCCTGGAAGGTCGTCCAAAAAGCCCACTTCGAAGAATGCTGCTCTTTGAGGTGCTTTATAATGTTGCCACGTCTGAAATCTGAAATCGGTCAGGACCGTGATATTCTTAGTTTTCTGCGCTCTGGTTGGTACATTAAGTGCGTGAACTCCACTGTTGCATAGGATCTCTGACTTCGCGCTCAAACGCCTCGCAGAGCTTGCGCCATGACTCTACTATAGGGTTCTTAGCTCCCGATCGCGCAGGTCAACAGTTTAGCTCGGTCTCGTCCTTTGAGTGTTGTTTGTAGTAGAGATTTGAGCTTGGCTGATAACCGGTGGTGTGGATCTGCTCGTTGCAGAGGCAGTGGAGCTTGCATGATGTACCTTCGCCTTTGCCACATTGACAACGCAGACTTGTGAGTGCCGCGACGCGGCGGCGTTGCGGCTTTGACCTGTTGTGCCTCTTTCCAAGCGGTTTGACATGTATATGTAGAAGGGTATAGCTGATTGATAATAATAGGCGGTGCGCACTTTCTCGTATCGCTACGTCTATACTGCAGAGGTCCTGACGACCTATGCATACACCGTATTTCAATCTCATTTAAAACTTGTGGGGATCTTGACTCTGCGCGTATACTAAGATGGCAGGCAATTCTATATCGTCGTCGAGCTTATGTCAATCATCAAGCGCAAGTGGAACGCTCAGTCCCGATTTCTTGCAGCCAGAAGTTGACGTAATGCCTTGGCGTTGCTGAACTGTACTTCAAGGCGAAAGAAGGAGAGAGGTCGTCTTTCTTTGCGCCGAATATATTTCATTTTTTGTATAGCCGTACTGGCGCATTTGATTTTTGGGCCAAAGTGTGAGCAAATTTTGTTGCTCGCGTTTTCGATCGAATTACTCGATTTGAATGCGTGTGCGTGCGGGGTCGCCTTGACTGAACGAACGCAATGATGCAAACCGCTTTCAACAAGGTGTATTTCGATCGCTTGAGCACAGATTCAGTGAGGTTCCAATGTTTTAACTGGACAGAATACTACACGAGAACAATCGTACAGATTGGGCAATGCAAGAAGCAAGACTGATTTTTTGGATGCGCTTGTTTGTTCAAATGTGCATTTCTAGAATAGCACAAATAACTGCGTTTCATCATCTGATATGAAACAAATCAATTACAATGTCTCTTTCGATTGATTCCAAAGAAGAAAACCAAGCATGAGATTGATTCTACTTGCGCATTGTATGCACCTTGACATAATTGCGACTGCCTGACACAAACGTGTTTGCCGACTCCTTGACACAAACGAGCTGTCTTCGTCTGTATCGATTCCACGTGTCAGCTCGCCAAGCCACACAACACAAGCAAGAGCAAGAGCAAAAAGCAAGAGCGGCGAGGGTGCTGGCGTTAGTGTAGGTGTAGATGTCTGCTCACACCACCATGAGATCGTTGTCTTTTGGTGCGCGAGCGCTTTGGCATCAATCGCAATCGTGCTCGCGCTGAAGAAGCAATGCAATGCAACTTCTTGTACGCTGGTTATGTGATGTCAGTTGGAGAGCGTTTTGTTTTTGGCTTGGTTGGTGCGAAAATGCGAGAAGAACCGGTTTTGCACACTTGCTCGAGCCATTTGCTGTGTCGAAATGCCACGACGTTCTCTCGCTACTGCTGCTGCTCAAGTGCTCAAGTGAGTGTGAGTGGGGGTTATCAGATTCAAAAGCAAGTCGTTTGCGCGCCATTCGCTCAGTGACAACAAACAAGCAACATTCAGCCGGCTCGAGCACGAGTGAGCAGCACGGCACGGCACACGCAGCGTGAAGATCGCTTCGTGCAGCTTTGCTTTGCCTCTTCGTGCTGCTGCTGCTACTTTGCTTGCGCCTGCTGTTCAGCGCTCTCTCATCCACACGCACGACCCACTCGACGCTGCACAACACACGACGCACAACACGACGGCGGCGGTGAGCGAGAGACTAGGCAGCCAGCCCAAACGACCCAAACGACCCAAACGACTCGAACGACCGAGCTCCACCACCACTCAGACACAGACTCAGAAATCCCCCCTCCACTCACTCACTCTCACTCACCTCACTCACTCGCTCGCTCCATCGCTCGCACTCGCTGCGCGCGCACTACGACGACGACGCACCGACCTCGGCCTTGACCCAGCCGCTCCTTCACGTGTGCTGCGCGCGACTGCTGTCACTTGCTCGCCGTGACGACCTACGTATCTCCACGTCGACAGACACTCGCAGCGACGACAGTAACAACAACGAGTGCAGTCCATCCACGCGTCTGCACCGCCAGCCACCACACAGCGCGCGTCGTTACTCGTAGCAACGCCACCACCGTCACCAACCAGCAGCAGTAGCAACATTCCCAGCGGAAGCAGCAACATGCTCGACGACGAGGCGCGCCGGACGCTCGAAGAAGAGGCGATTGCGCTCGTGAGTCTGAGCGACCCGAGCGCGACGTTGCGCTTTCGGCGCACCGAGTCCTACTACAACAACAGCAGCAACAACAACAGCAGTAGCAACAACAGCATGGCAGCAGCGCACTCGCTCACTGCGATGCCGTGCCGACAGCAAGAAGAGCACCTCGAGCGCAGTGGCCACCACCACCACCACCACCATCAAGCAACTGCGTCGCACACCAGTGACGACGGCGTCCGCTCGCTGCTCCAGGTCCAAGCGAGCGTCAATGTCCCGCGCGCTACAAAGCAACCAGCACCAACACGCAAGAGCCGCAGGGCTTTCGAAGTACATTTTGTTCGCGAACACTGATGGATTCGATGCAATTCTCGATGTTGTACTGTTATGCAATTCAAGAACTAATGACCTATCTCATATTTGCTCAATTGTGCATACAAAAACCAAGTACTTTGTATTCTCGAATAATCGTGCTTGGTATTCGAGAATTTGCATGATTTACTTGTACGTGTATGCAGTTCGAGAACGATCGCGCAACGAACTTGCACTTTGTATACAACTGCCGTGTACGAGAGCTCCAGATCTCCATTCGCTCGCGATCAGCAGCAGCAGAGCACACTCTCGGGAGCTCATTTCCAGACTCGCGACCAAGTGAGCAAACGACGAACGAACGAACCAACCAACCAACAAGACCATGAGCGACGCAGCTCAAGTGACTGGCCAGTCCGTGGGCATTGACCTCGGTACGACGTACTCATGCGTCGGTGTGTGGCAGCACGACCGCGTGGAGATTATCGCGAACGACCAGGGCAACCGCACAACGCCGTCGTACGTGGCGTTCACGGACACGGAGCGCCTCATCGGTGATGCCGCGAAGAACCAGGTGGCGATGAACGCGCACAACACGGTGTTTGACGCAAAGCGCTTGATTGGCCGCAAGTTCTCGGATCCAGCAGTGCAAGCGGACATCAAGCACTGGCCGTTCAAAGTCGTGGCGGGTCCCGACAGCAAGCCGCAGATCACGGTGCAGTTCAAGGGCGAGTCGAAGACGTTTCAGCCGGAGGAGATTTCGTCGATGGTGCTGATCAAGATGAAAGAGATCTCGGAGGCGTTCATCGGCAAGGAGGTGAAGAACGCTGTGATCACGGTCCCGGCGTACTTCAACGACTCGCAGCGCCAGGCGACGAAGGACGCGGGTGCGATTGCGGGCCTGAACGTGCTCCGTATCATTAACGAGCCGACGGCTGCTGCGATTGCGTACGGCCTCGACAAGAAGGGCGGCGAGCACAACGTGCTGATCTTCGACCTCGGTGGCGGCACCTTCGATGTGTCGCTCCTAAGCATTGAGGAGGGCATCTTCGAGGTGAAGGCGACGGCGGGTGACACGCACCTCGGTGGCGAAGACTTCGACAACCGCCTCGTCGAGTTCTTCACTGCGGAGTTCAAGCGCAAGTACCGCAAAGACATGACGCAGAACCAGCGTGCGCTCCGTCGTCTGCGTACGGCGTGCGAGCGCGCGAAGCGCACGCTGTCGTCGTCGGCGCAAGCGTATATTGAGATCGACTCGCTGTTTGACGGCATCGACTTCAACAGCACGATCACGCGCGCGCGCTTTGAAGATCTCTGCGCGGACTACTTCCGCAAGACGATGGAGCCGGTTGAGCGCGTGCTTCGCGACGCCAAGCTGTCGAAGAGCCAGGTGCACGAGGTGGTGCTTGTCGGCGGCTCGACGCGCATTCCGAAGGTGCAGCAGCTCCTTTCGGACTTCTTCAACGGCAAGGACTTGTACAAGTCGATCAACCCAGACGAAGCTGTCGCGTTTGGCGCAACTGTGCAAGCGGCGATCTTGAGCGGCTCGGACAAGTCGAGCCGTCTTCAGGACTTGCTTCTGCTTGACGTGACGCCGCTGTCGCTCGGTCTCGAGACGGCGGGTGGCGTGATGACGGTGCTGATTCCGCGCAACACGACGGTGCCGACGAAGAAGTCGCAGACGTTCTCGACGTACGCGGACAACCAGCCGGGCGTGCTGATCCAGGTGTTTGAGGGCGAGCGTTCGATGACGCGCGACAACAACCTGCTCGGCAAGTTCAACCTCGACGGCATTCCTCCGATGCCGCGTGGCGTGCCGCAGATCGACGTGACGTTCGACATTGACGCGAACGGCATCTTGAACGTGTCGGCGGTGGAGAAGTCGACGGGCAAGGAGAACAAGATCACGATCACGAACGACAAGGGCCGCCTGTCGCAGGCGGACATTGACCGCATGGTCGCCGAGGCGGAGAAGTACAAGGACGACGACGAGCGCAACAAGCTCCGTGTCGAAGCGAAGAATGCGCTCGAGAACTACGCGTACTCGCTCCGGAACTCGATCCAAGAAGAGAAGCTCGCAGCGAAGCTCGCGCCAGACGACAAGCAGACGCTCGAGCACAAGATCAGCGAGACGCTTGCGTGGCTCGACAAGAACCTCGCAGCGGAGAAGGAGGAGTTTGCCGACAAGCAGAAGGAGCTCGAGAGCGTTGCGAACCCGATCTTGCAGAAGATGTACGCGGCTGAAACAGGCAGTGGCATGGGCGGCGGTGCTGGTGGCTTTCCAGGCGCTGGTGCGAGTGCTGGCGCAGGCGGCGGCAGCGCGACGGACAGCGAAGGTCCAAAGATCGAGGAAGTCGACTAAGCGCTGATCACATTGGCAGAGCGTCAGTGGAACGAGTGCAGCTGTCTGTGTGTGCATGTCTGTGTGTGTGTTGGACGCAGTAGTAGGGAGGAAGGTCGTGTGATGCATGTCCGATGACGGTCTTGACCAAAGCACGAAGGAATGAGAGACCACTTTGCGTTGCACGTCGTCTTCAGTCTTTGGCTGGTCGTTCGAGTATCTGAAGCGTCGGGTTGCGACTCGTCCGAGGCACTGAAGCTCCTGCGACGATCGACGCAACACACTGGAACTCGACCTCGTGTACACGCACATCCATACAGCGCTCATCTCTCGACCATGGCTGCGCAGCAACGTCCTCGCAAAGCAGCAGCGGCAAGCGCCATCGGCTCGACAGCGACGCTCTCGACGGCCGCGGGCGAGATGCTCCGGTCGCTCGGCCTCGACGCCGTTGACCCAGAGCACGTGTTTGAGCTCCAGAGCAAAGAAGGCGCTGGGGCGTTCGGCCGCGTCTTCCGCGCGTGCTACAAGCACGACCGCACGCGCCTCGCTGCGCTCAAAGTCATTCCCGTGGCGCTCGAAGCCGGGCAGCGCGGTGAAGACATCGAGAGCGTGCGCAAAGAGATTCAGTTCCTGCGCGAGTGTGACCACCCAAACGTCGTGGCGTTCTACGGCGCGTACTACAAAGACGGCGCGCTATGGGTCGCGATGGAGTACTGCGGCGGCGGATCGGTCGGCGACGTGCGCCGCGCGCGGGTACTGCGCGAAGACGAGATCGCTGTGATCATGCGCGGCGCGCTGCGCGGACTCGCGTACTTGCACTCGAAGAAGAAGATCCACCGCGACATCAAAGGCGGCAACATCCTCCTCACGACTACAGGACAGGTCAAGATCGCCGACTTTGGCGTCTCGGCGCAGCTCCGCGACACGATGTCGCGCCGCGGGACCTTCGTTGGGACGCCGTACTGGATGAGCCCCGAGATGATCCAGGACAGCGACTACGACTACAAGTCGGACATTTGGTCGCTCGGGATCACGGCGATCGAGCTCGCGGACCAGAAGCCGCCGCTCTTTGACGAGCACCCGATGCGCGTGCTCATTCAGATCCCGCGGAACCCGCCGCCGCAGCTCAAGCGCCCGAGCGCGTGGTCGCCGCTCTTTGCGCAGTTCCTTCGCTTCTGTCTCCAGAAAGACCCCGTGGAGCGCCCGAGTGCGCTCGAGTGCCTCGACCACGCGTTCATCGCAGCAGTTGCACACATTGACCGCGTCTTTGCGAGCGCGCCGCTGCCGTTGATGATGGCTGCTGCTACTACTGCGTCAGTACCGACGGCGATTGCGAGCTCCGAGCAGCAGCAAGGGGATCAGCCGGATGAGCACGCGACTGGGTCTGCAGGTGCGCTCGTACAACCTCCAGACACAAGCGAAGGTTCTGTGGTGGGACCTGCTGCTCTCGAAGCGACAGACCCTGTGTCCGCAGATGAAGAAGCATTGATGCAAGCTGCTGAGCAAGAGAAGCCGCCTGCAGTGTCAGAGACAGAGGCGACGATGAGCAGCGGTGGTGATCCTATCGATGCCGGTGGCAATGGCGGCGACGACATTGCAGAAGACATTGCTCGCCTCGACGATGATGACGATGGCGATGGTGGTGATGAAAGCAGCGACAGCGGCAGCAACGGCGACGATAGCGATAGTGACAGTAGCGGCGACGACGATGGCGACGACGCAGCAGCGCACATTCACCACAGCGGTCGCCCAAGTGCATCAGCGTCGTCTGTCAGTGGCAGCGACTCGTTCAGCTTTCGGCAGCCAACAGCGACAGCAACAGGAGCAGACGCTACGCTCGCGAGTCTGTCGATGGTGTCTGGCGACGAGCTGCTCGAGCTCTCCGTGTCCGAGTCGACTGACGTCTTGCCAGACATGAAGACGCGCACTGTACGTGGCACTGGCAGCCAGAGCGCTCTCGCATCGCCGCCTCTAGCCATCTCGACAAGCACGAGCGAGCCATCGACCGAGTTCAGACTCTTGCCGTCCGCGTCGCCGCTGCCAAAGCACCGACGGAGCGCAGGCTTCAGCGCGTCAGCAACGACGTCGTTCTCGATCGGCAATCACCTCGATGCGTCGAGCGACCGAGAAGAGGCAGCGCCAGCAACACCAGCTCCAAAACGCCGAGAGACACTGTCGAAAGCGACCATCACAGCGACGCCCAAGAGCCTCGCGAGCGTGTCGTCGACGTGGCAGAACCCACTCGCAGACGTCTCCCCTGCAGCGGTCGGCGCGTCGTCTGCGCGACTGAACGGACTACTCAACCTCTCGCTCTCGGCGTCGCTGACGTCGTCGTCCACGCGCTTGTTCACCAAGCTCTTGCACGACGAAGAGCAGGCGCGAGTGCGCTCGCAGAGCCCCAGTAACTCGATCAGCAGCAGTCGGTACGCGACGCCACGCAGCGAGCTCGTGCGCGACCGAAGCGACAGCACGACGCCCCATCGAGCGCTGCAGTTGTCAAGTACGCTGACGCCATCTGCAGTAGCAGCAGCTCCACGCCATCGCTACACGCGCTCATCGGTCGCTGCGAGCACGCACTTCTTGAGTAGTTCCGTCACTGCGCCAGTGGATGCGAGTGCGCGGACGCTCCAGACAGTGCGACCACGACAAGCGACAGTAGCAGGAGGAGGACGACGAGAGAGCTCACAAGCGCCTATGCCATCGCTTGAGCCATCAACACCACCACCCGGTAGTGCCCAACGCGAGAGCGCCGTGCGCGAAGCGACACGCGCAAGCGCTTTGACTGACACGAGCGCAGCCAACGACGCTCTTGATGCGTCCAATCAGCCGCAGTCGCTGGACGAACAGATGCGCCGCGCAATCGACAGGCTCTGGACGGAGCTCGCAGCGCACGGCGTCGACTCGGTCGAGACGCTGCGTGCGTCGCCGCTCGTCCTCACTGCGCACTTTGCGCACTACCAGCGCGCTGTGCTCATGCTCGTTGCCACATGTGCGCAACAGCGCAACGCAAAGCGCTGGGCGGACGCCGCACTTGCGCAGCTCAAAAGCGAGACTGGCGCTTTGAGTGAGCAGCTCCTGCCGATGCCACGCTCGCTCCAGTCTGTCGCGCGCTGGCTGCGCGCTGCACTGAGCGCAGATGCGTTGTTAGAGCTCCTCGTGTGTGAACGGACAGCGCGCGACAAGCTCGCGCAGCTTCAGATGCGCTACCCAGCGCTCCTGGCGGTGAGGACGTCTGCGCAGCACGACACGGACTGTGGGAGAAAGAAGGCTCTGGCGCCAGCACAAGTGCGCGAGTTGCTCCATCAGCAGCAGCTCTGCTCATCAACATCCAGTGCTCGCTCCGTCGACTCGCGACATAGCAACCAGAACGAAGACGGCAGCGTTGACGCAAGAGACAGCGAGACAACGGCACTTGGAGTAGCGAGTCAGTGGCTCCAGGACGGAGCGCGAGAGCTCGTTGAGTGGACCACAGACACGAACGACAGCGCGCCTGAGCGCGTGCGACGCATCGAAGCGATCGTGTCAGCGAGCAACCAGGAGCCAGCGCTCGCGACGATCGTGTCGGGACTGAGCGCGCGCTCGACGCTGCGCTGTGTCGTACAAACGGCGCTGCAGACGCACGCACTGCACGTCCTCAAGTAGCAAACGAAGCCTCACGCACTCGTGTCCTCGTCGTCTCGAAGCCCCAAGCAGCGCACACAGTGCGTCCTGTCGACAGCTCCACGCGTCAATCGAGACACTTGATGGATTGCACTCGCACACACTTGACTCGCTCTCACTTGCGCAGCGTCTTGACGACTGAGCCGAGGAGACTCGTCTTCTTGGTCGCGCCGCTCGCGTGCGAACTCGACGACGAGCCCCAGAGCCGCGACGACGACTTGCCGTCTTTCACCTTCTCGAGCACGCTCGCGACGGTCTCGACCGCCAAGTGCGAGAACTTGCCCGCCTCGCTGCATTGGACAAACGTTGGGACCAATGCGCGCGTGAGTCTGTCGAGCGTGCTCCTTCCATCTCACAGACACTAGCCACGTAGGAGACAGAGAGAAGAGAGAGAGGTAGAGACGCACCGCTGGTGCGGGTCGAGGAACTTGTCGGCTTGTCCCGAGAGCAGGAGCTCGAGCAGCTGCGTGAGCGCGAGGAAGCACTCGCTCAGCTGCTGGATCCCGATCGACCGCACGTACTCGAGCAGCGCGTCGACGTTGCGCTGGAAGTTGGCAATGCCAGCCATGTTGAGCTTCCGGACCGTCGCGCCGCACAGGAGCTGCTCGAGCGACTTGGCAATGTGGATGCAGGACGCAAAGTGGATCGCTTCGCGCACGGCCGTGGGGAGCGCCGCGAGGTGCGCAAACGTCACGCGCAAGTACGTGATGAGGTCCCACATGGACGGGTCTGGCTGGCGCGAGACCTCGGCCGGGACCCAGTTGAGGTAGTAGAACGACGATAGGAGCTCGTCGATCTTCTTGAGCTGCGCGCGACACATACGCAAGCGCTTAGTACCGAGTATGGACGGCGCTGGACATCGTACGAGCCGCCACTCAGTAGACAGACATAGCAAGAGACAGCAAGAGACGCACCATGAGCTCGCACACCATGTCCTGCGCGCGCGTCATCGTGCTCTCAAACTTCTTCTTCGCGCCCGCTTTGCTCAAGAGCGCGCGGTTCGAGTTGGGCTTGACGAGCTGGTGCGCGCGTAGCGTGTTGCTCACGCTGTAGCCGTACGTCCGCGCTTCCCACGCCTCGGTCTGCGCTTTCACGAGTTGCTCGAAGCGGTCGCACGCGCACGCGAGGAACGACGCGTTCGAGCCCATGACGACAGCCTGTGTGTGTCGCCAGCAGCAGCAGGAGTAGTCGTGGCGCGGTTCGTGATGAGAGATCAGCGCGTGCAGTCACTCTCCAGTACCAAGGGCACGCACAGACGCTCGGTGCGCGTACCATGGAGACCTGGAGGTCCGAGCGCTGGTCGATCACTTCGTTCAGGACGTCGTTGAGCGACCCGAGCGCCTCGATCGTGTCGTCGCGAACGGCGTCGCCCCAGTCGTTGATGTTCAAGTACCTTTGCCAGTCAGTCAGACCGTCAGGTGTGTGTGAGTACGTGGCAGCGACTGGAGACGTCCGTGTCTTTTGAGAGAAGCAAGTGAGTGAGTGAGAGAAGGACGTACCGCTCGTAGTCGTACATCATCTGAACGAGCGCTTCGACTGCGCGGCAGCTCTTGACCACGACCTGAGCCAAAGCCACGTGCACACAGAGCCAAGGTGTGTCAAGGCTCTCATTCATACCCGTAAACGTCACTGCTGCTGGTACGTACGTCTGTGAACGGAAGCACGACGACGTCGGCAGTGAGGTCGACGTTCTTGAGCATCTTGTCTTCGTGGCCGCTGATGCCACACAGCGCGAGGATCTAGGACCCTCACAGAGCAAGAGAGTGCGTCTGTTCGTTAGCACTGTCATGCTGGCTGCATCGCTCACCATCAGTCACTCGGTCGCACCTCTGGCAGCTCTGCCTTAGACACGCGGATCGACTCGAACGTGTCGGTCGTCATGAACTCGCGGAGCTGCCTGCACACATACAAGCAAGAGTCAAGAGCCAAGCGCATCTGCCAGCACACGTAGGTCTATAGAGCGATCCAAAGACGCACTTGGTCGTCTCTGCGAGCATCGAGTGGCGAAAGTGCGCGCCGAGGCGGCGAAACGTGTCCAGGAGCGACGCTGGGTTGTACGCGTGGACTTCGTCACCGAGTGCGCGCGCGCACTGGATCGCGCTGCGCTTGATGTCCAAGATCGTGCGCGGCGCTTCGATGCGCAAGATCGACGCCGTGACGATGCCGCAGAGGCTCTGGACCAAGAGGTGGAAGATGCCGTTGATCTCTTTCTTCGTGAGCAGCGCCTCGTGCGCGTAGCGCCAGAGCAAGTGCTCGAGGCAGAACGCGCCAGTGAACTTCTTGAAGAGCTCGTCATGTTGGCTCACAAACTTGTCGGGCGTGATCATCGCGACGTCGCCCGTGAGGAACGACTGGAGCTGGAGCTGCGGCTACAGTGAGAATGAGAATGATCGTCATAGTGTGAGTGTGTGTCACTCGCATCCTGCATGGTTGCAGCTGTATGCAGTTCGAGAGGTACCAAGCGATTCGCGTTGTAGAACGCTGCGAGCTCTGGCACTTGGTTCATGACGCGGAAGACGTGGAGGATGCGGAGCATCGGTGCGAGGCGGTCGAGCGTCGCAGCCATGTAGCTCGCGTGGATGTTGTTCTTCTCGCGCAAGACGTCAGCGTCCAAGTTGAGCACTTTGAGCGACGGGAGCTTGAGCAGTGCGTCGTCAGCGCCAGTCGGCGGCTTTGCAGGCGAGACGACGCTCGTTGCGCGCGGCGTTCCAGCTCCAGTGGCTTTCGTCGTGAATGCTGCGCTGCTCGCAGTTACTGCGCTCGGCGAGCGTGGCGTAGCAGGGACGCCGCACTTTTCGAGGATGTCTTGCTCGTAGTACTGCTCGCTCACTTGGTTCTCGAACCGCTTGATCGCAAACTCGCCGATCGACTGGTGCGTCGTGTCAGCCACAGAGGAGGCAGCGCCAGTGAGCTCGTTAGTCAGCCACTCACCTTAGCAAACCTCATTCACACACGCAAGAACAGAGTGAGTGCGACGTACCAGAGACGCAGCGCGGATCTCTTCGAGCCAGACCGAGACACCTCGCTTCGCTTCTTCCTTGATCGTCTCCATCGCCGTGTGCATCCAGTCGTTCATGCGCTGCGGGAAGAGCTGGCCCTGGTAGGCGACACACATACATATGTGTGTGAGAGTGAGTTGGAGCGACTCGAGAGTCGTGGTCGAGGCACTCGCAAGGACAAGACTGAGCAAGACACGGCAGAGGCTGATGGAAATGCGCGATCGTACTCGAAAGCCAGCGATCTCGGCTCGGAGCTCCTCGAGCACTTTGAGCGCGTGGAAGAGCTTGTTCTGCTGGATGTACTGGTCGATCGTCGTCGCGAGTCCTGCCTGCAGTCGCTCCGCCATTCATACACATACACATACGGTTGAGCGTCAGTGAGAGAGAGAGGCACATGCATACCGATACAGACTGACAGACGTCGCCACAAGCACAGACGCACAATGCGCTGGCACTGCTGCAGCTTCTCGATCGACTCGTCAATGTCGCGCTGCACGCGGTAGCACGCGTCGAGCGAGTCGTGGATCGCGAGGACGCCGGACGTCGCGCTCGCGAGCTCGTGCTGGAACCGGTCGATGTCGCGCTGGAGCTTCGCGACGTCTGCTTTCATGCGCACGATCTCCTCGATCGAGTCGACAAACTCCTGGTAGTTGGCGCTGCAGACGCCGCGGATCTCGCTCTCCTTGGCGCTCGCGTACGCTTGGAGACACGCTAGTACCGAGCAATGGCACTCAATATCGTTAGACCGTTGCTCGTACATGTGAAGAGAAAGAGCGAGAGAGCTTCAAGCGCACTGTCGCGCCGCACATGCGCGCATACACACATGCTTGTGCACGGACGAACCTGTGAAGTTGTTGCCCCATTGCTTCTCGATCGCGAGCTGAATGCCCGAGGCGAGGCGCGCGTGCGACTGCGCGATGTTCTCGACGAGCGCTTCCCACTCGCTCTTGCTCTGCCACGCGCGCGGCGCAGCGACTGCGAGCGTCTGCGGCTCCATGCTCGCGCGTTCGCCCAGCGTGTGTTTGTGTTTTGTTGTGTTTGTTTGTTGCAGTCAAGTGGGATCTTGAAAAGTCGCAGCCTGAACGGTGCGTGAAGCCTATTCTTTTCGTATTCCTACACTTGTATATGATATTGTATGACCAGCGAGAAAGTGACTCGAATGCGTTCCTGCTCAAGCACTCGACTCGATGAGCTCTTTCCAAGACAACAACTAGGCGAGGTACTACTACGCAATGGTGTGCGTAGTCTTGTTCTTGCTCTGTTGGTCCCTGCTGTAGTCTGCTGTCGTCGCTTGACACGACTGCATTGTTGACTCCAGTGCATCTATCAGACAGAAGAGCGATCATGTTGTCGTAGTGTACAGTGCATTGCGTGAGTGAGTGATACATGTGTGCTACGTGAGTGCATCGGCGCGCTCGATCACGCTCATGTCGCGTCGGAGAAAGTCGTCGACGATCGCCGGGAGCACAAGGCAGCTCGCGCAGACACCGCGGAGCTCGTTGTGGCTGTTTGGAAGCCGCGAGCTGTGTGTGTCGACTGCGCACTCGACTGCGCGTTGCACGAACCGCGCGAGGATGTGCTTGCGGAGCGAGGCGCTCTGACACACCTTTGCGAGCACGAACAAGCGCGCTGCGAGGCGACGGAACTCTTTGCAAGACGCGCAGACTGCACTGGAGCTGCTCACGCGAGTATGGCGCACGTGCAGCTCGTCAAAGTCCGAGAAGCGTCGCACGATCTTGAAGGCTGGCTCGGTCTTCTTGATCGCCGGCATTGACGTCGTGGCAGCATCAGCATCAGCGTCAGCATCAGTCAGTTGGATGTTGGTGCTCTTGATGCGCGACGAGCGCGTCGATGCACGAGCGCGCTGCAATGGAGTCTCGCGCGTCTTGGGCACTCGGTGCGCTGGGATGCGACTGCTGCTGCTGCTGCTGTTTGGCGCGCCGACTGGTGGCACGAGGAACACGTCGATGACAAAGTACGCCACGCCGCGAAAGCGCTCGACGCTCGCGATCTCGATGCGCTCGATCTTGCTGAGAAAGCGCAGTCGCGATGCATTGGTGTTTGTAGAGCGGCGTGGGAGCAAGCAGCGTGGCTGGAGCGCTGCTGCGCCGATCAATGTGCTCGATGTGCTTCGTGTCGCGCTCATTGCGTCGTCTGAGTGAACTTCCGTCGTCAGCTTCGCGTCGTGTGGGTCGCAAGTCGAACAGTGGCGGCAGCAAACAGAGCACCAAGATGGTCAATCAAGGAACAGCGTGCGCTGCTTGGGCGTCAGTCACACTCATTGTGGACGGAGCGGCCGCCGTCGCGCATCCATTGACAGATCGATTGATCGATCGATGCGAACGACAGCTCGAGCTGAAAAATTCGAGCGCTTTTTTCGCGGCGCAGGTGTGGAAAAGATCGACGCGAGGCATGATGCGAGGCATGACAACGCGCAACGCGTGAAGGCGCTGCTGTTGTCTGCTCGCACGGTGGTGATGCGCGTCGAGGTCATCGAGTGCGCGACGTCCATCGTGTCGTGTCGGTTGTTCATGGGCATGGGCGTGTGAGTGAAGCGACCTGCCTATGCGACACGCGGAATCTGTGACGCGCGCAGCTTGTCAAATGTGACAGGGCAGAGTG